>CM046968.1:12985000-13696814 GCA_025698475.1 Gossypium anomalum | reverse complement strand
GCATCATACCATTTAGGATACTGGAGGTTGTAATGGTTTCAAATGGAAAGGGGCTATAGCATGCATCATATAGATTTTGATAGAGCTCCCTATACGTCACGTATAGGTGTAAACTGCATCCTCTCATGCTGTGTATTGATTCTTGTTTTTGAGGCTGCCCGTTGCCCAACCGTGGCTACTTTGAATGGGTCGACCAGAATCGCTTTTGAATTAAAATTACTTGTATTATTCACTTCATTGTATTTTCTTCTGGGGCTGATCTTTTGGCTACTTCCCCTCAATTCTCCCTCCTCTTATGGCATTCTCTATCATTTCTCCCGCCATAACTATATCTATAAAACTTTTAGTTGTGCTCCCAATCATATGAGTAATAAATGGGGCTTTCAAAGTATTAATGAATAACATAGTAGTCTCCTTCTCTAGCAGTGGTGGTTGAACCCGCATTGCTACTTCTCTCACCTCTGCGCATATTGCCTAAATTTCTCATTAGGCTTCTTCTCCATATTTTACAGGTAATCCCGCTGTGGTCATGTCTCTGGTTACATGATTGTACTATTGCATGAAGGCTTATGCAAGATCCCTCCATGAACTTATTCTAGCCCACCAACCGATTGTACCATCTCATCATGCCCTCATCAAACTATCCTCGAAAATAATGGATCAACAGATTGATCATTGTTTACATACCCCGTCATCCTTCCGGCACATTGTGATGTGGGCCTCTCGGGCAAGTAGTGCCATTGTACTTCTCAAATTCTAGCATTTTGAATTTGTGAGGTAACACTAGGTTTAGACCGCACTTAAGTCCTTAGCATCAACCCCATGATTATTGCCAAGGTGCCTTCCAAAGCCTTGAACTTTTCTTCTAACCATCTCGCAGCTGCTTCATCCAATTGCCTTGTCGCTTCGGCCTTCAAATCCTCTTTTTTCCATCATATCTAGATCTAGAAACTAGAGGATTAGTAGGATTGTCACTCATATTGAACCCTAAACCAGCCGTAGAAATTCACATGGACACCAAAGATCGCTGGCCCATGTTGAGGCCTCACAGAGTAGATGGCCTTCTAGGAGGTACCTCAATTTGCAATGGTACATGCGCGGTGTAATACCCGGAGGAGGACCTCATTTTCTTCCTTAGTGATAGCCATAGAGCCTTTCCTCATCGTTGGCTCTCGAAGAATCGAGCCATTTCTTGCCATCATGTTCCTCCTGAGCCTCCATCATTTGTTCCCTCATCTCATTCTCGCATTTTAGCCAATCGCTTCTGTAAATCGGTCTTGCATATATCCTTTTTGCAACTCCTCAAACCTTTGATCCATGTTCTTAGTCTTAGTGCAAGTGCCGTAAGGATGTGTGATTTCCAGATTTTCTTTTCTACCTCTATAAAGAAACTTTAACTAATTAGGTCCTTCTATAACCTTGAATGCATATGATATGATGTAATGCAAATGCATGAATGCAACAAAGGCATCAATCTCGATTCAATCTCATTTAGAAAACTTTATTTAAAAAGAATATCTTTACATATAAATGGATTACAAGTACACTTTCGCCATAATGCCCAAAGTTTTAACTCTATCTAATAAAAGGGCTAACTTTTTCCTATGTCCCATTTAATGACCCATACATCAAACTCAATACATCGGCTCAGATCGCCAAGTCCACATATATTCAAAGAACCTCTCGAACTGGGGCTATGGCCTCTCCCATGACGTGATCCCTTTCTCTAATCACCCTCTGACATCGATGAAGCTCTCCCTTTAGATAATCTTCTCATGCTTCGTTGCTCAATCCAAGCTTACCTTCCCGCAATGTCGCTTCCAAATCTTCAATTTTACTTTTAGCTCTTTTTAACTCGACTGTAGAATCATGGCTACGATGCCAACGAAGGGATTTTCAAGCCTCGCTTACTTTGGATTTCAACCCTTTATTTTCTTCCTCTAGCGCCAAATTTTGTGACCGTATTTCTCCGAAACTTCTTCTCCCAAGATTTAGCTCTAGCCTTTCCTTCCCCGGACTCTTTTCTCGCAAACCGGTCCGAGGACCCTCCTACTTCTGCTCTTCTTAAGGATACCTGTGCCTTTTTGTAGTGTTCCTTCAAATCATCTCTATCCTCTTCAATTTTCCTCTTTTCCTTTTTTTTTTTCTTTTTCGATCTTCTTCCTGACATCAATGTCTAAACTCGAGATACATCTTTTCTTCTTCGAGCTTGGCTTATCCTTGTCTCAAGCTCCAAATTTTTCCTCTCAAATTCTTGCTTCATAATTTCCAACTCGAGGGCATCACTTGTAGATATTCTTCCATCTGGCCTAGCTCCTTCCACATTTGGCTTAGGAATATTATCATTGATCCTTCTACTTCCATTCAACATATTCTGAGTCGCAAGTACCAATAGCTACTCCTTTCAACCGACACGCCTTGTTCCAAGCGCCAGAGATCTCACCAACCCTTTTCTTGTAATCGGTTCCTCTATATGCAAACTCACTTTGAGTTAGCCCATGAGTTGCTGGCACGAACTGCCTTAAATCGAATTGCCTTAACACGACCAAGGGAGCATATCCAATGGCACCCCAAATTCCTAATAAAGGGACCCAATCGAAATTGCCGCAACGGTAAAGAATCTCACCAGGGAACATCCACTGAGCTTCCACCCAACATCTTTCGGTGAAAATTTTGAAGTAAAAATCCAATTCTCCTCTAGAACATCAACTCTCCTAGTCGGGCGACATTATGTCTTCAAATGGTGAGTAATCCTCATAAAACCCGACAAACGACCTTATCTATCAACCTGAAATGACTATAGAACCAAGCTTAGAAGCAATTGTCCACAACCAACAAACCTCGCTCGCACTCAGCCTTTTCTCGCATGTGCCTAAGGACTCCGAATGTCTCTCGCTAAAAATTGCAGGATGGGTAGTGACCTTCATCGAGTCTATGGAAAAGATCCGTGGTTGCCTCATCCACATATCCCAAAGCCCTAGGGAACACCATCAATCTGATAAACTTAAAGCAAAAACATCTACCTTCTTTGCTTCATCCGGTGTGTCAAATTAAACCCTTCAAAGCATCCCATGAAATGCACTTGTACTCGCTCTTCTCTTTAATTCTCGCAAGAATCCACCGCCAAGCTCATCCCCGTAATAGCCATCAATTTCTTCCAAAGGGTAGGGACATTAACAAATGAGAATAGATTCTATCAACCTAGAACCCGGGACACCGCAAATAAGGCAAGCAGATTTCTCTTCACGTAGCACCAAGTCTACCTCCCAAAAGTAAAGCAATCAGACACGCTGATTCCAAAATCGAGCGAGGGCTCTGAACAAGCGCTTATCTATTTGAACATCGAGCAAGTAAGGTAAGTCTCCGTAGTTACCATAGAATAAATCGTTTAGTCTCGCTGTTCCCATTGATCCCAAATCTCCTTAAGCTCTTAGAGATTATTCTCACGAACACCGATATGAGTATATCCCGACACTCTCTCGACATATGTCCCGCACTATACTATATCTCCTTTTCTAACCGAGTTTGCTCGCACTCATCTATGGACGCTGGCGCGTTGCTCCACTCTATCAAGAAGTCCGTTTCTCCATAATAAAACTTTCTAACTTTGAAACTCGACCGTGAATCGATACCTTTTAAATGCAAAATGTCATGCAAACAAAAGAAAAGAAATAGTCAGATCACATGATATCAATAAATCTCAACAATAATTTATATGGTAATATCTAAAGTTTGACACTAAGTTGGGGCTCTACGATTTTTCTATATGAGGTTAGTTCTAAAGTTTGAGGTACTCAACCAAAGCAGATTCTCGATCCTCACCCATTATAGGCTCATTTGAATCGAGTTCGGGCCTGTGGGACACATTTCCTATGGCTACATGGAGATGAAAATCTCACGAAACCATAGGTACGGATGTATCCCGAAAGTGATCCACTATCCCGCATGGAGGCAAAAACCTCACGAAGGCGTAGCTTCTCACCCACTTGGCGGTGTGACCACAACGGCCATGCAAATGCAATGCGTATTAGAATATAGCAACACATGCAATAATACAAACACATGTAATGCAAAGAGGATTAAATTTTAAAATTTTTAATTTCTCGACATTAAGACAAGAGATAATCAATTACACGGCTTGACTCTCTTATTAGTTCCCAATGAGTCGCCAAGTCATTGGGACCATTTTTAAAATCGAGTTTTGGGAAAACGGGAATCGACTTTAAAGAAGAGTCGCCACCAATCTTTTTAGGTGTGATTGGATCACCTTTAAAACATTTTGTTTTAAAATCATTAGTTTTGGTCTACGTAATAAAAAGAACGGGTTCGGGAGTCGGTTACGCATTTATGGAAGGATTAGCACCCTCGTAACGCCCAAAAAATGGTACCTTAATTAATCATCAAATGTCTTTAAGGTCGGAAATTAAAAATTTTAAGATGCAACTTCTTTAAAATATTTTGATTTTTGAAAATTGGGGTTCGCTTGTATCAAAATATTGATACTAAGTTAGCCTTTTGGAAATCCCTATCTCAAAACGCACCAAACGCCACATCCAAAGAAGTTAGACATAACGCTTTGAAATTCCAAGACAGCTTGCTCAGATTTTGAAAATCTTAAAAACTTAGAAAGGTACTTAACTATTCAACTTAGTGAGAAAAATTGCAACCCAATAAGTTAGGGGCACTACTTTTCTCTCAAGCTTCCAAACACCAAGCATTGCCTTTTATTTTTGAAAACTTTGAAGTTTCGCTTTTAAAATCGATGCATGATATAAGAACAAGCATAATCAAATAATGTATGACATACTTAATAGGATAAATATAATGTCAATATGCATATAATTATAAAAAGAACACATATAGGATACATACAATATAAAACATATAGAAAATCTAAAAATTGATTGCTAACAAAATATACATATAATTAAAGCAGATATATCATATCAATTTTAAAATTGTATTTAATAGATAATATATATAATAAAAAGGATAAAAAATAATTATATAATAATATATTGGTTTAGGAGCATGTAAGGGATTTCATAATATGACAATATTAGTTTAAAATGAAATAGCATACATAGTAAATAATTAATTAATAATAAAATGTGTATATAATGTGAGTTAAAACATGGTTTAATAATAATGGTTTATATTTTTTTAAAAATAATATATATATATGTGTATTATAATATAATTGGTGATACGTGATATATATAACGATATAAAAATATATATATGATAAATATAATAACATATAGTATAAATATATAAGAGATATAATAGATATAATATAAAATAACATATAAAGCTTATATATGTAAATAATTAATAAATATATATATGTGAAAATATAATAATATATAAAAATGATAATAATTTGCAAAATAATGTATAATAGTAATACATATAAAATAACATTTTAATAATTTTAATGTATAAAAGTGAAATTAAAATTAATCATATATTAATAAAAGTATATAGTTACAAAAATAGGACTAAATTTAAAGTTTTGTAAAATTTTGGGGTAAATTCAAAAGCTAAAATTGAGTTAAGACCCGATTTGGAACGCCATGCAAAATCAAAGGGGGTCATCAAGCAAATAGCCCTATCCCCAAAACGTAGCCGCTTCCCCAATACAATTGTGAATTATTGGGAGGGTCGAATTGAAATAAAATAAAAATGTTAATGCCAAATTAAAAATAAATAAAACGAAATTAAAAGTATAAAATTTGCGTGAGAGGACCGATTGGGTAATTAACCCATTTTGCAAAAACGCTACCGATCCTTTCTCTGCATCGGTCAACACGCAGATCCCGGGTCTAAAATGACGCCGCTTTACCTGTGCTATATAAACCAATCTCTCGCTTTAAAATCATTTGAAACCCGAGACTCAAAAAAAAAAAAACTTAAAATTTCCTCCAAAACAAAAGAGAGAGAGAGGTGCTCCGAGTTCTCGCCCTCGTAGGCCTCGCCTTCTGCTTGTTAATCCTACACGCGCCCACGCCACTGGCATACACGCCCTACGTGCCGCCTTACACGGTGGTCTCAAGGTTTAAAACCTTCGCCCTCCTACAGTAACCCCTTTTTCCTAGATCTTTACTCATATATGCTAGGACAACAGATATACATTTAAAATAAACATGAGACGCGATTAAATCACCTCTTCTAGAGATCACTGGTATTTTTTGAATGAGTATCTGCAAATATATTTCTTTTCTCGGAAAATCGTGTATATTTTTCTTCTCCAAAAATCGTGGTTCATATAAGGGTTACAAAGGCTCTTTATAGCCTAATGATTTGTTACATTTTTGGAAATAAGTCTGCTTTTTTCCATATTTTGTCGCCGTTTCTTTCTTTCTTACAGTGTCCCCCAAGATCCTAGTGACGGAGGGGTCGCCGGGCGCTGATGGAGGGTCAAGTCGTGTCGAGGCGCCGACATGGTTGACAGACACGCCCGAATCTTCGCTATGCGCGAGAAGAAAGAGGGCGTAAAATCCTAGGGTTTCGCCTGGGTCAGAATCGCTTGGGCCAATTGGGCCTTGGGTTTGTAACGGCAGAGGCATTTTGGGTTAAGTAGTTTAATTGGGTCTCGGTTTTTGTGGGTCTCACTGCAGCTTAGGCCTCGATTGGGCTTAGCCAATTGTTTTGGTTTTGGGTTCATGATTTAGCTTTTGTAACTGGATCACAAATAAATAAACATTTATTTATTTTTAATTTTGGGTTTTGGGTTTCAAGGCCCATTTAATTTGGGCTCTTACAACACTTCTAAGTTAGGAAGTTTTGTTATGGAGAACGGACTTCTTGATAGAGTGGAAGGCAACATCGATGTTTATAGATGGTCCGAGCAAACTCATCTAGAAAAGGGAGATAGCATAACTATGGGATATGTGTCGAGTTGTCGATTATACTCGTATTAGTGTCACACGCATCAATCTCCAAGAGCTTAAGGAAATTTGGGATCAAAAGGGGGCAATGAGACCAAGCAGCTATTCTACGATAATTATGGAGATCTACCTTACTTGTTTGATATTCGTGATAAATGAGCACTTGTTCTGAGCCCTGCCCGCTTTGAATCGCATACAATTGTTTCACTTTTTGGGAAGTAGACTTGGTACCTACCGTGGAGGAGTATACTGCCTTACTTCGTTGTCCTAGGTTTCAGAGTGACAAGATCTATTCTCGAGCTGCTTGTGTTCCCACCTTTGGAAGAAATTATTGACCATTATGGGGATGAGCGAGCAAAGGGATCATGGCTGTAATTAAAGAAAAGGATGAGTGCAAGTGCATTTCGTGGAATGCTTTGAAAGATCTAATTTTGACACACTCCAATGAGACAAAGAAGGTAGACATTTTTGCCTTAAGTTTGTATAGATTGATGGTTTTCCTAGGGCTTTGGGATATGTGGATGAGGTGACCACGCATCTTTTCATCGACTCAAGAAAAGGGTCACTCCGCTCCTCGCACTTTGGCGCAGACATCTGTGTCCTTAGGTGCGTGTAGGAAGGTCGGTGCAGCAAAGTTTATAGGGCTTGCCTCGCCACTCATGGCTTGGTTCTACAAATACTTTCGATTGATCGATGGGATTATTTGTCGGTTTTCTTCGAGAACTATTCCCGCTGAAAGATATAGTAGCATCATCTAGAAAGTGGATGTGCCAGAAGAAAATTGGATAGCGTTGTTTCAAATCTTCAGCAGGGATGTTGAGGGAGAGCTCCATGGATGGTTTCGAGAGATACTTTATCGATGCGTAGCTTTGATTGGGTTCCTCTGCTGGGAATTTGGGGTGCCATTGGTTATGCCCTTTGCTCGTGTTGAGGCAAAGATGGATTGAGACAGCCTGCTCCAAAGAAATCATGGGTTGGCTCAAAGTGAGTTTATATACCGAGGAGCCGATTATAAGAAGAAGGTTAGTGAGGTTTCTAGCACTTGGAACAAGACTCGCCGATTGAAGGGAGTGGCCATTAGTCCCGCTACAACCCCTAATATGTCGAGTGGAGGAGTCAAGGATTAACGACAATGTCCCTATAACAAAAATGGAGGAAGCTCACCAATAGAGGAATATTTGCAAGTAATACCTTTGGAGCTTGACATCATAAAACAAGAATTTAAGAGAAAGAATTTGGAACTCGAAAAGAAGATAGAAAAGCTTGAGGAGGAGAAGATGTACCTGAGTCTAGATGTTGACCTGCAAAAGAAGGAGGTTGAAAAAGTTAGGAAGGAAAAAAAGAAGATGGAGGGAGACCGAGATGATTTAAAAGAAGAGTATTAAAAAGCACAATTATCTTTAAAGCGAGTGGGTTAGGAAAGTCTTCTGTAACAATGGCAGTAAAGAAGTTCAAGAGGAGAAAGCTAGAGCCGAGTATTGGGAGAGGAAGTTCCAAGAGATGCGGGTGCAAAATTTGGCATTAGAGAAAGAGAATAAAGGGTTGAAGACTAAGGTAAATAAGCTGGGAAGATCCCTTCGATGGCACCGAAACCATGATCCTACGGTCGAGTTAGAGGAGCTAAAAAATAAGGTTAAAGATTTGGAAGTGGCATTGCATGATGATGAACTTCGGATTGAGCAGCTCGAGGCATAAAAAGATTGTATAAAAGGAGAACTCCATCAAGTTAAAGGTCAAGTCATGGATAGGGATTACATTATTGGCGAGGCTATAGCCCAGATCCGAGAGATTGCTAAATATGTTCGAGATTTAGCATTACGAGCTGATGTGTTGAGTATAATGTATGAGTCAGCGTCTGATAAAGGTCAAGAGTTAGCCCTTTTATTAGAAAAAGTTAGAACTTTGGGCATTAGGGCAAAGGCGTATTTGTAATCCATTTATATGTCAAAATATTCTTTTTCTAAATAAAGTTTTCTAAATGAGATTGAATCGATATCGATGCCTTTTTGCATTCATGCATTTGCATTACATCACATCACATCATATGCATTCAAAGTTATAGAAATACCCTAATTAGTTAAAGTTATGCATTCAAAGTTATAGAAAGACCCTAATTAGTTAAAGTTTACTTCTAGAGGTAGAAAAGAAAATCTGGAAATCACACATCCTTACGACACCCGCACTAAAACTAAGAGTATGGATCAAAGGTTCGAGCAATTGCAAAAAGATATACAAGACCAATTGCAATAGCAGTTGGCCAAGATGCAGAATGACATGAGGGAACAAATGTTAGAGGCTCAGAGGAATATGATGGCGAAACTGGCTCAGCTTCTAAGGGCCACTGATAAAGGGAAGGCCCCTATGGCTATCACTGATGAGGAGGGTGAGGATCGACCTTCGGGTTTTACTCCGACACATGTGCCACTGCAAACTGAAGCACCTCCTAGAAGACCATTTGTCACTGTGAGGCCTCAACATGGGCCAATTGATGCTGGGATCCATTTGAATTACCCAAATGGCTCGGGGTTCAATTTGGGTGATAACCCTACTAATTCTCTCTTTCCTAATTTAGATATGGTGGAAAAGGAAGATTTGAAAGCCGAAGCTGCAGAGCAGTTGGATGAACGCTGCAGATGGCTAGAAGAAAAATTCAAGACTTTGGAAGGCGCGGCAATCATCATGAGATTGATGCCAAAGACTTAAGTTTGGTCCCAGACTTAGTGTTGCCTCACAAATTCAAGATGCCAGAGTTTGAGAAATACAACGGTACTACTTGCCTAGAGGCCCACATCACAATGTTCTTGAGAAGGATGACTGGGTATGTAAACAATGATCAGCTCTTGATCCATTATTTTTAAGACAGTTTAGTGGGAGCGGCAGCCAGGTGGTATAATCAGTTGAGCCGGACTAAAATAAATTCATGGAGGGATCTTGTGCAAGCCTTCATACAGCAGTACAATCATGTAACTGACATGACCCCTGATAGGATCACTCTGTAAACCATGGAGAAGAAGCCTAATGAGAATTTTAGGCAATATGCACAGAGGTGGAGAGAGGTAGCAATGCAGGTTCAACCACCACTACTGGAGAAGGAGACTACCATGTTATTCATCAGTACTCTAAAAGCTCCATTCAATACTCACATGATTGGAAGCACTACCAAAAGTTTTGCGGACATAGTTATGGCAGGAGAAATGATAGAGAATACCGTAAGGGGTGGCAAAATTGAGGGGGAAGTGATCAAAAGATCGGCCCCAAGAAGAAAAGACAACGAGGTGAACAACACAAGTAGCTTCAACTCGAAGGCAGTCACAGTTAGTCAGTCCAAAACGGCTACGGTTGGGCAGCAAAGTACTCAAAGACAGGAATCGGGATCAAGACAGAATTCAGAGAGGATACAATTCACACCTATCCCTATGACGTATCGTGAGCTTTATCAAAGCTTATACGATGCATACGCTATTTCTCCATTTCACTTGAAACCGCTACAGCCACCGTACCCCATGTGGTATGATGAAAATGCTAAATGCGAATATCATGCGGGAATACCGGGGCACTCAATTGAAAATTGTACCAGATTCAAGAAAGTCATAGAGAGGTTGATCAAGAACGGGGTTGTGAAACTTGATAGTACCCCAAATACTGAGAACCCTTTGCCAAACCATGACAATCAAGGAGTGAATGCCATTGGCGAAGCTAATGAAAGAAGGATAAAGGAAAATGTAGCCGAGGTGAGGATACCTTTGAAGGTAGTTTGGAAGGAGATGGTGAAGAGAGGGATAATAACCTCTGAGAAAGAAAGAGAAGAAATGGGGAACTACTGTGAGTTCTATGGAAAAGAGGGTCATGAGACCCAAAGTTGTGAAGAATTCAAAGCCTTGGTGCAAGGCTTCATGGATAATAAAGAGCTACAAATTTTTGAAGGTAGCTCTTATATAAGAGAAATAAGTGCGCTGGAAGGGGAACAACAAGGAACCAGCTATCCAAGAATTATTATTTCCTTGCTGGGGAATGAAGTAGGGGTGCAAACCAGGCCCAAGGTCATTATCCATAAACCCACTCCTTTCCCTTACAGGGATGATAAGAGCGTGCCATGGAGCTATAACTGCAGTGTAACAGTGCCTGAGGGGGAGAGTATAGCCAGTGCATCTAGGGGTGTGCAAAATGAAGGTTCCTATACAAGAAGTGGGAAGCGTTATGATGAGGGGGTAACAGAGTGGAGCCCACAAAAGCAAAAGATGTTGATGTTGGGAAAAAGAAAAAGACCGAAATACCTATCAATGAACCAGTAAGGGAGGAAGAGGCTAAGGAATTTCTAAAGTTCCTTAAGCATAATGAATATAGTGTGGTCGAGCAGTTGCGTAAGCAGCCAACACGTATATCGGTATTGGCTATACTTCTGAGTTTTAAAGTGCATAGAGATGCATTAATAAAAGTACTTAACGAAACATATGTTACCCACGACATATCCGTTAACAAATTGGACCGGTTGGTAAATAACATCAGTGCTGACAATTTCATCCACTTCAATGATGATGAAATTCCACCTGGGGGCATAGGGTCAACCAAAGCCTTGCACATCACTACTCGGTGCAAAGGATACACACTTCCAAGTGTACTCGTTGATAATAGGTCTGCTTTGAACGTTCTTCCATTATCCGCATTGAATAGATTACCCATTGACAGTTCGCATATGAAGACATGTCACAATGTGGTAAGAGCCTTCGATGGAACCGAAAGGAAAGTGATGGGACGAATTGATATCCCTTTGGAAATTGGGCCAAATACATATGAAGTTGATTTCTTAGTGATGGATATCAAAACCTCCTATAATTGTTTATTGGGGAGACCATGGATACACTCGGCAGGAGCGGTGCCCTCCTCATTGCACCAAAAATTAAAATTAGTGACAGATAGACGGTTAATAACCATCAATGCGGAGGAGGACATTATAGCAGCAGTCACTAGTAAGGCCCCTTACGTCCAGACAAATGAAGAGGCTATTGAGTGCTCTTTTCGCTCTTTGGAAATCATCAATGCAACCTTTATTTTGGAAGGAAGTGAGGTGCCGATACCTAAAATGTCTAGAGCCACAAGTATGGCCTTGCAAATGATGAGAGGGAAAGGAGCATTGCCTGGAAAAGGACTAGGAAGACAGTTGCAAGGAGGGACTCAAATCCCAAAACTGATTGAGAAGAAAGATCGCTTTGGTTCGGGCTTCAAGTCAGACCATAAACACAAGAGGCAAGAGGTTGAGAAGCGCCAAGCGAGAAGAAAGGCGCGTTTGAACGAATGAGAAGTGGAGTGGGAATCGATGTCATTCCCACTATATCCAAATCCTTTAAGTTAGGAGGGTTACTGGTAGAAGAAAGTCATCAAATCAATGCTGTACATAATGAGGGATTGGAGTAAGGAATTCTCGAGGGCATTCGCCCTTATGAACTAGGGAGCTCTCTGAACAATTGGACTGCTGAGGATCTTTCTGTAGTCTTTAGGAATTTTTTAGAGTAATTCTCGAAACATGACTATTACTCTAAGGCCTAGGAGTAGTAAGATTAAATTTGTAAAAATAGGCTTATGTTCATCTATTATTATTTAAATAAAACATACCTTTTATCAATTTAAACGAATATTGTTTCACTTTTTATCAACCAATATTCCTTTAAATTTTGGCAATTCTTATTCTTTTATTCATAGCACATAAACAATCATTCTTAGATTCATTCATCCTTTGTATATTCTTTCATACCTCCACAGGTCCCTAGATATCAATGATATGAGCACCGAGCATCGCTGCTCTCGATTTCTCTTATGCAGCAAGACATGTGTTTAGAGGAACTCGTGATTTTGAAGATGTTCAAGATTGTGACGATCTCTCGATCCGTTAAGAATGGTAAAACAGGAGGAGAAACAAATCATGCCACATGAGAAAGAGGCAGTAGAGAATATAGCCCTAGAGGAAGGGAATGAGTTGAAAATTGGAATACTGATTACCAATGACACAAGGCATGGTTTGGTTGAGTTGCTTCGAGAGTTCAAAGATATCTTCGCCTGGTCATATCAGGATATGCCCGGATTGAGTACTGACATTGTAGTACATCGTCTTCCGATAAGACAAGATTGTAAGCCACCCAATGTGTTTGCGAAGAATGAGGCCAGATATTGTTCTGAAAATAAAAGATGAAGTCAAGAAGCAGTTTGATGCAGGAAGTGAAGTACTCTGAATGGGTAGCTAACATTGTGCCTGTTCCTAATAAGGATGGGAAGGTACGAATGTGCGTTGATTACAGAGTCTAAACAAAGCAAGCCCAAAGGATAATTTTCCTTTGCCACACATTGACACTTTAGTAGACAACATAGTGGGATATTCGTTATTCTCCTTCATGGATGGTTTCTCAGGATACAATCAGATAAAGATGCATCCAGAGGACATGGATAAAACTACCTTCATAACCTTGTGGGGCACCTTTTGTTACAAAGTAATACCGTTTGGACTGGAGAACGCAGGGGCAACATACCAACGAGCCATGGTGAATTTGTTTCACGACATGATGCATAAGGATATTGAGGTGTATGTTGATGATATGATTGCCAAGTCACGTACAGAAAAAGAGCACATTGAGGTCTTAAGAAGACTATTCTTGAGGTTGAGAAAATTTTAGTTGAAGCTCAATCCAGCAAAGTGTACCTTTGGAGCCAGGTCGGGAAAGTTATTAGGCTTCGTAGTCAGTGAAAAGGGAATTGAAGTCGACTCAGAAAAGGTCAGAGCCATACGAGAGTTACCTCCACCACGTACTCAGAAGGAATTTTGAGGATTCTTAGGAAGGTTGAATTACATCGCTAGGTTCATTTCACAACTAACCGAGAAGTGCGATCCTATCTTTCGCCTCCTCAGAAAGCACAATCAAGGTACTTGGGATGAGGAATGCCAGAATGCTTTTGAAAAGGTCAAGCAGTATTTGTTGAATGCTTCAGATTATCTCCACCTAGCCCGTATAAACCGTTAATATTGTACTCGCCGTTGTTCGCAATTTATGGAATGTATGCTTGGTCAAGATGACGAGTCAGAAAAAGGAGAAGGTAATTTATTATCTTAGTAAAATTCATCGATCGTGAAATGAGATATTCCCAATCAAAAGTTGTGTTGTGCGCTAATTTGGACAACTCAAGATTAAGACAAGACATGCTATACCATACCACTTGGCTCATCTCAAAGCTTGATCCATTGAAGTACATGATGGAGTCAACTATTTAAATGGGAGAATGGCTAGATGGCAAATTTTGCTTTCAGAGTTTGATATAGTCTACGTAAGTCAGAAGGCTATAAAAGGAAGTGCGGTAGCTGACTTTTTAACCAGTAGAGCTCTAGAGGATTATGAGCCATTGAACTTTGATTTTCCAAATGAGGAGTTAATGTGTATAGCAATGACCGAAGATTCTCCATGGAGGCTCAATTTTGATGGGGCTTCTAATGGAGTTGGAAATGGAATTGGGGCAGTCTTGGTATCCCCCAATGGTGATCATTACCCATTCACATGCAAGTTGGACTTTGATTGCACGAATAATATGGCTGAGTATGAAGTATGCATCATGGGACTTCAAGCAGCCATAGAGCGAGGTATAAAAATCCTAAAAGTATATGGAGATTCTGCGTTGGTAATTTATCAGCTTAAAGGTGAATGGGAGACAAGAGACCCTAAGTTGATCAATTATCGAAAGGTAGTTTTGGGGTTACTTGAGGAGTTTGATGACATCACCTTTAATTATCTCCCACGAGACGAAAATTAGATGGTAGATGCTTTAGCAACCTTGGCCTCAATGATTAAGGCAAATAAAGAGGAAGAGGTGATACCAATTCAAATAAGTGTTTACGAGGCTCCAGCTAGCTGTTGTAACATTGAAGAGGAAGGAAATGATGATAACCCTTGGTATCAGGATATATTGCGATATGTAAGAGATCGTAAATATCCGTAATGTGCAACCAAAATGAAAACGAACTTTGAAAAGGTTAGCTTGTGACTATGTCTTGGACGGGGATATCTTGTATAAGAGAAGAAAAGGCCAAGTACTTTTAAGATGTGTCGATGCTGTGGAAGCTAAGCTAATTTTAGAAGGAGTTCATGAAGGTGTATGTGGGACGCATGCAAATGGGTTCACAATAGCAAGGCAAATCATGAGGTTCAACTATTATTGGGCCACCATGGAAGGGGACTGCACTAACTATGCCAGGAAATGCCATAAGTGTCAAATTTATGGAGACAAAATTCATGTACCACCTTCACCTTTACATATTATGACTTCTCCATGGCCCTTCTCCATGTGGGGCATGGATGTCATTGGACCAATATCACTGAAAGCTTCGAATGGACATCGGTTTATCTTCGCAATTGACTACTTTACAAAATGGGTAGAGGTCACTTCTTATGTGAATGTTATTAAGTCAGCTGTAAGTCGATTTTTGAAGAAGGAGATTATTTGTCGGTATGGAATGCATGAGAAGATCATATCTGACAATGCATTGAACTTGAACAACAAAACGATAGCAGAGGTTTGCGACCAGTTCAAGATCAAGCATCATAATTCTTCTCCTTATCGTCCAAAAATGAATGGAGCAGTGGAGGCCGCCAATAAGAACATTAAGAAAATAGTAGGAAAGATAACTAAGACCTATAGAGACCGGTATGAGAAGTTACCGCTTGCACTCCTAGCCTATCGAACATCGACTGTAACCCCATCGGGCAACCCCATTCTCGTTAGTTTATGGGATGGAAGTAGTGTTGCCTATTGAAGTAGAAATACCTTCTCTCTGAATTTTGACAGAGATAAGGTTAGATGAAGCTGAATGGGTTCAATCCCGATATGACCAGTTAAACTTGATTGAGGAAAAGAGGTTGAGAGCCATCTGACATGGTCAGATGTATCAGAAGCGTATGATGCAAGCGTATGATAAAAAGGTTCGTCCAAGGGAATTCCATGAGGGTGACTTGGTGCTAAAGAAGATCCTTCCTATTGAGAAGGACTTTAGAGGAAAATGGATGCCAAATTGGGAGGGGCCATACGTCGTGAAGAAGGCTTTCTCTGGAGGAGCATTGATTTTGACAGAAATGGATGGGAAGAGTCTACCCAACCCAGTGAACTCAGACTCAGTCAAAAAATACTTTGTTTAAAGGAGAGGAGAATACAAGGTGAAAACCCGCAAAGGGTGCTTTGTAACCAAAGGGGTTTTGAGTTGAAAACCCGAAAGGACAGCTCAAATTTTGAAGGGCATACAACAATCTTGCTATATCTGACTCCATCAAAGAGTGAAACACGTCACATATTGGGGCATCAACAAAGTACTTTAGATCCTTTAAACACATGTCGAACTCAAGAAAGATTTCATGGAGCTGGTGTATAGACGCTCAAGCGATGATATCTGGAGCATCTAACTTTTATCCTGTTTGCTATCTTTAGATTCTATTTCTTCTCAAAGATATGCTGTCAGATTTATTTCCTTTAAATTTTTGACAATTCATTCAAATCCAATTATCCTTAAAAGATTTATTCATCTTCCATTATTCTTTAAGTATGTTGCATTGAAATAATGATAGATGAACTAAAATATCTTCACAAATGAAGTTTTGCACATTACTTTGGAATTTCTAGATAATACAAGAAACTAAAATGTGACAATTGTTCAAGAAATTCACATAAGTAAGGAGCGAAGGAACTCGAGGAATTTCTTTCTTCCACTCAAAAGGAAAATGGACAAAACCAAAGATTCAATTCTAGGAAGATTATTTTGCACGCCCTCAAAGTGGATCATAGCATTTGAGGAAGGGTACAGCCTCACAGCCGAGCAAGAGTAATACTTTGAAGGAATGAGTGATGACGTCTAGGATAGGGGTGATATTGATAACATTTTTGCATTATAGCATGTTTAATTAGGAACATTTGACTTACTTCGATCATAGCATCCTAATTATCAGGCATAATCATTCTACAAAGTTATCAAAGATGGCGCGCTTTAATCCCCAAGCAAGAGGGGTAATAGGTCACAAAGATAAAGCGCATCTAGCCTTCAAATGTTTATGCTGAAGTAGATCCAAGATGATTTGGCATCCTTGTTCTTATAAGGAACAAATCGAGGACATAGCAGATTTGACTCTCTTATGTTCTCAAATAAGATCCAACATGGTTTGGCATCCTTGTGCTTACAAGGAACAAATCAAAGACATAGCTGATTTGGCTTTCACGTGTTTACGTTGAAGCAAATCTAAGATGATTTGGCATCTCAGTATTGACAGAGAACAAATCAAAGTTTGGCATCTCCATATTCGACGAGAGGCGGTATTACATAGCGCATCTAGCCTTCAGATGTTTATACCGAAGTAGATCCAAAATGATTTGGCATCCTTGCGCTTATAAGGAACAAATTAAGGACATAGCAGATTTGACTCTCAGATGTTCTCAAATAGATCCAAGATGGTTTGACATCCTTGTACTTACAAGGATCAAATCGAAGACATAGCTGATTTGGCATTCACGTGTTTACATTGAAGCAAATCTAGGATGATTTGGCATCTCTGTATTGTCAGAGAACAAATCAAAGTTTGGCGTCTCCATATTCGACGGAGGGCAGACACACAGCAGATCTAATCTTCAGATGTTTATACTGAAGTAGATCCAAGATGATTTGGCATTCTTATGTTTACAAGGAACAAATCGAGGACATAGCAAATTTGACTCTCGATGTTCTCAACAAATCCGAATGATTTGACATCCCTACGCTTACAAGGAGCAAATCAAAGATATAGCCGATTTGGCTTTCACTAAGCAAATCTAAGATGATTTGGCATCTCTCAGATGGCCAGTGGAACAAATCAAAGAAGCAGATTTACGCCTCTGTGTTCGGACGGAGAGCGATCAAGACATCAACATGACATCTTGAGTTTGCAAATGAGCAGATTATGGCCATGATCCGATAAGGCCTGACAAATTTGGTCTTTTCTATGAGTCTTTGCTCGATTCTGTTACACATCAATAAGCAAAGAGGGGCAGCTGTAGTAGCCCAAATTTGACCGGGCTAAAAATAGAATAAAGGTTAAATAAATAAGTATTTATTTATTTTAAAAGTCTATTAAAAGTCCATATATAGAGTCCAAAAGAATTAAAACCTAACTAGCCCACTACCTGTGTACCCAAATACACCCATAGCCCAACTTAAACCAAACCCGGTTACACCCAAACTCAAATAACAGACCTAGGACTAAAGTGGCCCAAAAGGCCCAAAACGGTAAAAAATAGACAAGGAAACCCTAGGGTTTCCTGAGAACTCAGCGCCGCAAGGAGTTTCTGGAAGCTTCGGGCACTCCAAGCAACGTGGCTTTTCATCTCGCGCAGATTCAACGGCCCGATCGTTGCCACCAAGCACGCCGTGATTTCTCGGCTCTGTCATCATACATCGTGCCACCATCAATGCACAAATCACGCCGAAATCATCAGATCTCCTTGCGCTACGATACGGCATTGGCTCATTCAAAGATGAAGACGCTGCATCGTCGTGGCAAGATCCTTGCGTTTATCTCATGAACAAAAGAGGAAACAAACAACAGTAAAACACGACAAGAAATAGGAAAGAAATCAAAGATTTCTTTCCAAAATCAGAAAGCATTTAAAAAAGGCTATAAAAGCCGAATACTTTCATTGTAAAAGGGATTTTTTCAGAGAATAAAATACATACACATATTCATAAAGAAAAGTTCAAGCAGTTTCTTCGGAAGGTGATTCAAGTTTTTTTTTATATATATTCTGTTATTTTATTTTTTAAAAAAAACAAGCATACAAATCGATCTCTGGCAATAAACTGTTACATAGTCCAAAAAAAAGAGGTTACCTGTGACTTACCAAGAAAAGCGAAGGCTTTTAGCCCCTTGAACCTCCATGTATGACTTGCGCTGCAGCAAACAAGGTGGGCTAGAGCAAACCGGTGGATAAAGGCCTGAGCGTAACCTTTCTTTACTTCTCTACAGAGAGTTTTAATTTTTTTTTAAGACAGAGTAATAAAATGATTTCAAAGCTTTAAATTAGTCTTATATAACCTAGATAAAACGGTGTCGTTTTAATTTAATTCAATAAGCATAAAACATCGTCGTTTCAAGGCCTCAAGATCCGCGTATTGACCCGTAACCCGGGGAGGATCTGCGTGTTTTCAATATTTGGGGAAATGTCCCAATTGGTCATTCTATTTTTTATTTAAATCTAATTTATTTTTAATTTGGCCCAGAATTTTGTCTTCCAATTCGATTTAGTCTTTAGGGCCATTTGGGGGTAGATACGAAACGACGTCGTTCCTTGGGAATAGGGTATTTTTCCCAATGAGTCCCAAACCTGTTGCACACGTTTCATTTAAATCCCTGATTCAGTTTTATCTTTCTAATGTCGCCCTTGTAATTTTATAAAATTTTAAATTTAATCCTATGTATGTTTTTAAACCTATATATTTTAATTATACGATTATTTTTCCATGATATTTATTATGTATTAATCCTTATATATATATATATATTAATTTTCTTATTATTATATATTTAGTAAATGCTATTTTGAAATTATTATTAAGTATTATATTTGTATCTTATTATTTACTTATATCTATATTATATCTTATCATACTACTTCATGATTTTTCTAATATCATATTAATATATATTTTAACATATATCATTATTTATTATTTATTATATTATATTTTTGTTACATAATATTTATATTTTTATATTTTTATATTATTTTACATTTTAGCAATATATTATTTCATATTATTATCATCTATTATATATTTTTTGTATATTATTATTCACATTATTATTTTCATATCAAATTAATATTAAATATTTTATTAATTATTTCCTTTATATTTTTAAAACCCATGTATATATATATTTATCCAAAACTAAAATTAGTATTTTACATATTATTATACCATTTCAAAATTCATTATTAATAATTATATTTTCATGTACTATTAAATATGTTTATTATCTTATATTTTATATAGTGCAATATCATATTATTTATATTATTTTGTTATAATTCTAAAACAAAAAGTTATTATATGTATATATTATCATTACATTGCCAAAATTTGATTTTAATTCACACATTTAAAAATTACTCCCTTTATTTATATTTGAATATATATATTAAACCTTTTTATATTATGTCAATATATTAAATGTTGGTCCCATAATTTTATTGGCATATTATTATTTTTAGCGTTTTTTATATATATGTATCAAATTGTATATTATGCATCATTTTTTATTATTAATATGTTTAAATATATGTTGAATTACATGTTTATGTGTTTTTACCTATTCTTCTTAAATATATTATGTTTTATATTTTTGCCATGTTTTATTTTTATATACATGCTAGTTAATGTATGATATTCATGCTATTGTGCTTTTATTTATCTATTATTATAGCATGTTATCTCAAATGTTATGTTAATATGCTCCTTCATGCATCGATTTTAAAAACGAGACTCCAAAGTTTTCAAAAATAAAGGCAATGCTTGGTGTTTGGAAATTTCGAGAAAAATAGTGCCCTAACTTATTGGGTTGCAACTTCTCTCGTTAGGTTCAAATAATCAAACACCCTTCTAAGTTTTTAAAGTTGTTTAAAGTATAAGCAACTGTCTCGGCATTTCAAGGAGTTATGTCCTAACTTATTGGATATAGCGTTTTGTTGTTTCGAGATAGGGATTTCCAAAATGGCTAACTTAGTGTCAAATATCTTAAAAATATTGTGTCCTAACTTATTGGAAGTAATATTTTGATTCACTTGATACAAGTGAACCATAACTTTTAAAATCAAAAATATTAAAAGAGGATTACATCTTAAAATTTTCAAATTTCTGACATTAAAGACATTTGATAATCAATTAGGTACCAATTTTTGGGCGTTACGAGGGTGCTAACCCTTCCTCGTACGTAACCGACTCCCGAACCCATTTTCTTGACTTTCGTAGACCAAAATTAATGTTTTAAAACAAAACATTTTATAAGGTGATCCAATCACACCTAAAAAGATTGGTGGCAACTCCCATTTCGTTTTTTAAAAGTCGATTCCCATTTTCCAAAACACGATTTTAAAAATGGTCTCGACATTGATCTTGTACCTACTTTGGAGGAATATACGACTTTACTGTGTTGCCCGAGGATTCAGTGTCACAAGGCTTATGTTAGGCCTGCTAGCCTTCCAACTTTTACGAAAAAGTTGGTAATGATTACTGGGATGAGTGAGCAGTGGGCTATAGCTCGTGTGCAGCAAAAGGGTGATAGTAAGTGCGTTCCATGGGACGTTTTGAGGGATTTGATATCGACACATCCAGAAGTAAAGAAAAGGGTTGATGTCCTGGCTTTAAGTATTTATGGTTTAGTGATCTTCCCAAAGGCTTTGGGACACATAGATGAGGCAGTTGCAGATTTATTCGATCGACTTGGTAAATAGAACACACCTGTGCCTGCAATCCTAGCTGAGACGTTTAGATACTTGAGCGTATGTTGAAGAGCTGGTGAAGGAAGGTTCATTAGGTGTGCACAGCTGCTGTTGGTTTGGTTTCACAGTCATTTTTGGAAGGTTGATAAGGTTCCTTGTCGAGTGTTCTTCAAAGACTACTCTCCGCTAAAGGAAGCAGTGGAAGATGTTATGTGGAAGGCTCCTTGGTTGGTTTCTAGTGAAGTCCTTTACCGCTGTGGCAGTTTTGATTGGGTCCCTCTGTTAAGAATTTGGGAAGTTGTTGGATATGCACCATTGCTAGTTCTAAGGCAATATCGAGCGAGGCAGTTCATATCGACTCCACAGGGTTTAGCTCAGAGTAATATCTCTTATAAAGGAGATCACTATAAGAAGAGGATGCGAGAGATTTCTGAGGCTTGGAAGAAGCCTTTCTGTATGAAGATCTTGATCGAAGGCTTGACGTCAACCCTTGAGTATAAAGGGTGGTTTAGTAGGAGAGTCAACGATAATGTCCCTAGGCCAATTTTGGGGGTGGCTCGATCATTAGAGGAGAGCTTACGAGTGATTCCATCAGAGTTGGAGGTTATGAAGCAAGAGTTCAAGAGAAATAATTTGGAGCTTGAAAAGAGGATTGAGAAG
The DNA here is from genome assembly GCA_025698475.1 of Gossypium anomalum. Classification (NCBI taxonomy): domain Eukaryota; kingdom Viridiplantae; phylum Streptophyta; class Magnoliopsida; order Malvales; family Malvaceae; genus Gossypium; species Gossypium anomalum. The sequence continues at coordinate 13,674,780 of CM046968.1, read as the reverse complement.
CTCGAAGAGGAAAAAATGTACTTGAGTCTTGACGTCGATGTTCAAAAGATGGAAGTCGAGAAGGTAAAAAAGGAAAAGAGAAAGATCGAGGAAGATCGAGATGATTTAAAGACAGATTACAAGAAGGCCCAGGTAATATTGAAAAGGGTTGGATTAGGGAGATCTTCAGAGCAGTGGCAGCAAGAGATCCAAGAGGAAATGATCAAAATCGAATATTGGGAGAAAAAGTTCCAAGAGATGCAGTCGCGTAATTAGGCCCTAGAAAAGGAAAATCAAGGATTAAAAACTAAGGTGGCTGAGCTTGGACGATCTCTTCATCACCAAAATCGTAACTCTGTGATCGAGTTAAAGGCAAGCTTGGATAAGATCGAGGAAATGAAGCACAATATTGGAGGGTTAGAAGCAACACTACAGGACTGTGAGCTACGGATTGAGCAGCTCGAGTCAAGAGAAGAACAGTGGAAGTGAGAACTTCACCATATTCGGGATCAAGTGGGAGATTGAGATTATCTCATGGGAGAAGCCATAGTTCAGATTAGAGAGGTTGCTGACCATCTGCAAGATATGGCAATGCAAGCCAATGTATTAAGCACAATGTATGAGTCAGTGTCAGATAAAGGTGAAGAGTTAGCTTTGTTATTAGATAGGGTTAAAACTCTAGGCCTGAGGGCAAAGGCGTATTTGTAATCCGTTTTGTATAAATATTTTTGTTTCTTAAATAACGTTTTCTAAAAAAAATTGAATCAGAATCGATATCTTTTGCTTTTATGCATTTACATCTCATTGCATCATATGCATTCAAATTTATAGAAAGACCCTAATTAGTTTAAATTATTAGGGAGAAAGAGAGAGTAAGAGAAAGAAAACCTGGAAGCAACACATCCTTACGGTACATGTGCTAAGTCAAAGAATATGGATTAAAGACTTGAGCAGATTCAGAAAGAAATGCAAGAGCAGTTGCAGGAGTAACAAGCAAAAATCCAACAAGAGATGAAGGATCAAATGTTAGAGGCTCAGAGGAATATGATGGCTGAGATGGCTCAGTTGCTGAAGGGGGCAACAGATAAAGGAAATGCCCCTATGACTATTACTGAAGGGGATAATGAGGATCATCCTCCGGGTTTTACCCCGCCTCATGTGCAGACCCAACCTGAGGCATATTCCCGAGGGCCGTATGTCACAATAAGACCTCAACAGGGTCAAGTCGATACTGGAATACCCATGAACTTTCAAACTGGTTCGGGATTCAATCCCGGAGACAATCCTCCCAACCCAGTTATCCCCGATCTAGATGTAGCTAAGAGGGAAGAAATGAGACTCGAATCATCAAGGCAATTAGAGGAACGTTGCAGATGGTTAGATGAGAAATTTAGGGCATTAGAAAATGCTGATAATCGTCAGGGAATGGATGCTAAGGACTTAAGTTTAGTCCCAGATTTGGTGTTTCCCCATAAGTTCGAAATGCTGGAATTCGAGAAGTACAATGGGACTACTTGCCCGGAAGCCCATATTACCATGTTCTGCAGACGGATGACTGGTTATGTAAACAATGATCAACTATTGATCCATTGTTTTCAGGATAGTTTGGTTGGGGCAGCGGCCAAGTGGTATAATCAACTGAGTCGGGCCAAAATAAGTTCATGGAGGGATCTTGCACAAGCCTTCATGCAATAGTACAATCATGTGACTGACATGACTCCGGATAGAATCACGCTGCAAAACATAGAGAAAAAGCCTAATGAAAATTTCAAGCAATATGCACAGAGATGGAGAGAGGTGGCAATGCAAGTTCAACCACCATTGTTGGAGAAGGAGACTAGCATGTTGTTCATCAACACTCTAAAGGCTCCATTCATCACTCACATGATTGGGAGCACCACTAAAAGCTTTACGGATATAGTCATGGCGGGAGAGATGATCGAGAATGCCATAAAGGGTAGCAAAATCGAGGGGAAAGCGACCAAAACATTGGCCCCAAAAAGAAAGGATAGTGAAGTGAATAACACAAGCACCTTCAACACGAGGGCAATCACAGTTGGTCAACCTAAAACACCTGCGGTTGAGCAACAGAGTTCTCAAAGGCAGGAGTCGGGTACAAGGTAGAATTCTAAAAGGATCCAATTCACACCTATCCCCGTGACGTACCGTGAGCTTTATCAAAGCTTATACGATGCACATGCTATTTCACCTTTTCACTTGAAACCACTACAGCCCCCATATCCCAAATGGTATGACGCAAATGCCAGATGCGAATACCATGTTGGAATACCGGGGCATTCGATCAAAAACTGTACTGGTTTTAAAAAAGCCGTAGAGAGGCTTATTAAGATCGGGGTAGTAAAATTTGACAATACCCCTAATACTGAAAACCCGTTGCTAAATCATAGCGATCAAGGAGTAAATACCATTGGCAAAGTCAGTGAAAGGAGAATGAAGGAATATGTTGCTGAGGCGAGGATGCCTATAAAGGTGATTTGGGAGGAGATAATGAAGAGAGGTATGTTAACCTCTAAAAATGAGAAAGGAGAAATAGAGAACTATGGTGAGTTCCATGAGAAAGAAGGGCATAAAGTTCAAGATGGTGAAGAATTCAAGGCCTTGGTGCAAGGCTTTATAGACAACAAAGAACTACAAATTTTTGAAGGTAGTTCTTGTGAAAAACAAGTATGTGTGCTGGAGGATGAACAGAAAGGAACTAGCTGGCCAATGATTATTATTTCCCTGCTGGGGAATAATGAAGTGGGGGCACAAACGGTGCCTAAGGTCATTATCTATAAGCCTACGCTTTTCCCTTATAAGGATAGCAAGAAGGTACCATAGAGTTATGACTACAGTGTGACAGTACCGGAGGAGGAGAGTATAGCCAGCACGTCTAAGGATGTACAAGTTGAGGGTTCCCATACGTGGAGTGAGAAGTCGTATGATACGGTGGGCATCAAAGAGGAGCCCACAAAAATAAAGAATGTTAGTGCGGAGAAAGAGAAAGAGGCTGAAGTGCCTGTCAAGGAGCCAGTAAAGGAGGAGGAGGCTAAGGAATTTCTAAAGTTCCTTAAGCATAGCGAGTATAGCGTGGTCGAGCAGTTGCGTAGGCAGCCTGCTTGCATATTAGTATTGGCTCTACTTTTGAGTTCTGAGGTGCATCGGGATGCATTGATGAAGGTGCTCAATGAAACATATGTCACCCAGGACATATCCGTTAGCAAGCTGGACCGGTTGGTGAATAACATAAGTGCTGATAATTTCATCTACTTTAATGATGATAAAATCCCATCGGAGGGTAGGGGGTCAACTAAGGCCTTGCACATCACCACTCGATGTAAGGGGTACACACTCCCAATCGTGCTCGTCAATAATAGATCGGCCTTGAATGTTCTACTGTTATCTACATTGAATAAATTACCCATTGACAATTCTCACATGAAGACATGTCAAAATGTGGTAAGAACCTTCGACGGTACAGAAAGGAAGGTGATGGGAAGGATTGACATCCCCTTGGAAATTGGGCCGAGTATATACGAAATAGACTTCTTGGTGATGGATATCAAGCCCTCCTACAATTGCTTATTAGGGAGGCCATGGATACACTCAGCGGGAGCGGTGCCTTCATCGTTGCACCAAAAATTAAAGTTAGTGACGGATGGACGGTTAGTGACCATCAATACAGAGAAGGACATTATAGCCGCAGTCACTAGCAAGGCCCCTCATGTCAAGACGAACAAAGAGTCTATTGAGTGTTCCTTTCGCTCTTTAGAATTTGTGAATGCAACCTTCATTTCAGAAGGGAGTGAGCAACTAGTGCCAAAGATAGCAAGAGCTACGAGGATGGCTCTACAAATGATGGTGGGGAAAGGAGTCTTACCAGAAAGAGGGTTAGGAAAATACCTACAAGAAGGGACTCAAATCCCAGAATTGAAAGAGAAGAGAGATCACTTTGTTCTGGGCTTCAAGCCAGACTATAAGCAAAGGAGGAAGGAAGTTGAGAAGCACCAAGAGGGAAGAAGGGCGCGCCTTAATGGAAGAGAAGTGGAGTGGGAACCAATGACATTCCCTCTAATATCCCAAACCTTCATATCGGGAGGGTTACTTATAGAAGAAAGTCATTAGATTAATGTTATACATGACGAAAGATTGGAGCAAGGAAACCTTGAGGGCATTCGCCCTTACGAACCGGGAATATCTCTGAACAGTTGGACGGTGGAGGAACTTCCTGCAGTCTTTAGGAATTTTTTAGAGTAATTCTTGAAACGTTCTTGTTACTCTAGAGCTTAGGAGTAATAGGATTACATTTGTGAAATAGGCTTACGATCATCTATTATTTTTTAATAAAACATAACTTTTATCAATTTGAACGAGTATTGTTTCATTTTTATCAACCAATATTCCGTTAAACTCTTGCAATTCTTATTCTTTCATTCATAGCACATAAATAATCATTCTTAAATTCATTCATTCTTTGTATATTCTTTATACTTCACAGGTCCCTAGATATCAATGACATGAGCACTGATATTACAAATCCTGATTTTTCTCGCGAGCAAGACATGTGTTTAGAGGAATCTCAAGATTTTGGAGATGTCTAGGATTGTGATGTGTCTCTGGATCTATTGAGGATGGTAAAACATGAGGAGAAACAAATCATACCCCATGAGAAAGAGGCAATAGAGAATGTAGCCCTAGAGGAAGGGAAAGAGGTGAAAATTGGCACGCATATTGCCGAGGACATAAGGCAAAGACTGATTGAGTTGCTACGTGAGTTCAAGGATATCTTCACATGGTCCTATCAAGATATGCCAGGGTTAAATACCGATATTGTGGTGCATCTTTTTTTCCAATAAGACAGGATTGTAAGCCAGTCCAACAGAAGTTGCGAAGAATGAGGCCAGATATCATATTGAAAATAAAGTACGAAGTCAAGAAGCAGTTCTATGCAGGATTCCTACAAGAGGTGAAGTACTCTGAATGGGTAGCTAACATTGTACCAGTCCCTAAGAAGGATGGGAAAGTACGAATGTGCATTGATTACAGAGAGCTGAACAAAGCTAGCCCAAAAGATAATTTCCCTCTCCCACACATAGACACTTTGGTAGACAATACAGCGGGATATTCGTTGTTCTCCTTCATGGATGGTTTCTCAGGGTACAATCAGATAAAGATGCATCCTGAGGACATGGATAAAACCACCTTCATAACATTGTGGGGCACCTTTTGTTACAAGGTAATGCCCTTCGGGCTAAAGAATGCAGGGGCAACATATCAAAGGGCTATGGTGACTTTATTTCACGATATGATGCATAAAGAAATTGAGGTGTATGTTGATGACATGATTGCTAAATCTCAAACAGAGAAGGAACATATTGAAGTTTTGAGGAAGTTGTTCCTGAGATTAAGGAAATTTCAGTTGAAGCTTAATCCGGCAAAGTGGATCTTCAGAGCTACGTCAGGGAAGTTATTAGGCTTTGTGGTCAGTGAAAAGGGAATAGAAGTTGACTCAAGCAAAGTTAGAGCTATACGAGAATTGCCTCCACCATGTACTCAGAAGGAAGTTCGAGGTTTTCTTGGAAGATTGAATTATATTGCTCGGTTTATTTCACAATTAACCGAGAAATGTGATCCCATATTTCGCCTCCTTAGAATACACAACCAAGGTACTTGGGATGAGGAATGCCAGGATGCTTTTGATAAGGTTAAGCAATACTTGTTAAATGCTCTAGTGTTATCTCTACCTAGTCCAGATAGACCATTAATTCTGTACTTATCAGTGTTTAGTAATTCTATGGGATGTGTGCTTGGCCAATATGACGAGTCGGGAATAAAGGAGAAGGCGATATACTACCTCAGTAAGAAATTCACAGAGTGTGAGATGAGATATTTGCCAATTAAGAAATTGTGTTGTGCTTTAATCTGGACGACTCGAAGGTTAAGACAGTACATGCTATATCATACTACTTGGCTTATTTCAAAACTTGATCCTTTGAAATATATGATGGAGTCAACAGCTTTGAATGGGAGAATGGCGAGGTGGCAAATTCTACTTTCAGATTTTAACATAATCTATGTGAGCCAGAAGGCTATAAAAGAAGGTGCGATAGCAAAATTTCTGGCTAGTAGAGCTCTAGAGGACTATGAGCCATTGAATTTTGATTTTCCAAATGAGGAGTTGATGTCCATAGCAACTACAGAGGATTATCCTTGGAAGTTGAGCTTTGATCGGGCATCCAATGCGGTGGGAAATGGAATTGGGGCAGTCTTGGTATCCCCAAATGGAAATTATTATCCATTCACGTGCAAGTTGGATTTTGATTGCACAAACAATATGGCTGAGTATAAAGCGTGCATCATGGGACTCCGAGCGGCTATAGAGCGAGGAATAAGAACCTTGGAAGTATATGGAGACTCTGCATTGGTAATTTACCAGCTTAAAGGTGAATGGGAGACAAAAGATCCAAATTTATCAGTTATCGAAAGGTAGTTTTGGGGTTACTTGAGGGGTTCGATAACATCACTTTCAATTATATCCCACGAGACGAAAACCAGATGGCAGATGCTCTAGCAACCTTGGCTTCAATGATTAAAGAGAATAAAGAGGAGGAGATGAGACCCATTCAGATGAGTATCTTTGAGGCTCCAGCTCGCTGTTGTAAAATTGAGGAAGAAGAAAAGGATGATAACCCCTAGTATCAGGATATATTACGATATGTGAGAGATCGTAAATACCCAGAACAGGCAACTGAAAATGATAAGCGAACTTTAAGGAGATTAGCTTGCGATTACATTTTGGATGGGGACATCTTGTACAAAAGAGAAATGACCAAGTACTGTTGAGATGTGTTGACACCGTGGAAGCTAAGTTAATCTTGGAGGAAGTTCACGAGGGTATTTGTGGGACACACGCTAATGGTTTCACGATGGCTAGACAAATCATGAGGTTTGGATATTATTGGTCTACTATGGAAGGGGATTGTATCAACTATGCCAAGAAATGCCATAAATGTCAGATCTATGGAGACAAGATTCATGTACCACCTTCACCTTTACATGTTATGACTTCTCCATGGCCTTTTTCCATGTGGGGCATGGATGTCATTAGGCCAATATCACCAAAAGCTTCAAACGGGCATCGCTTTATTTTTGTGGTCATTGATTACTTCACGAAGTGGGTAGAGGCTGCTTCTTATACAAATGATACTAAAATCGGCTGTAAGTCAATTCTTAAAGAAAGAGATCATTTGTCGGTATGGGATGCCTTAAAGGATCATATCAGACAATGCATTGAACTTGAACAACAGAACGATAGCAGAAGTTTGCAGTCAGTTCAAGATTAAGCATCATAACTCTTCTCCGAATCGCCCAAAAATGAATGGGGCAGTAGAAGCAGCCAACAAGAATATCAAGAGGATAGTGGGAAAGATGACTGAGACTTATAGAGATTGATATGAGAAACTACCATTTGCACTCTTTGCCTATCGAGTATTTGTCAGAACCTCTTCTGGGGCAACTCCTTTCTCGTTGGTTTATGGGATGGAAGCAGTGTTACCTATTGAAGTGGAAATATCTTCTCTCCGAGTCTTGTCGAAAATAAAATTGGATGAAGCTGAATGGATACAATCGCGATATGATCAGTTGAACTTGATTGAGGAAAATAGGCTAAGAGCCATTCGTCATGGTCAGATGTATCAGAAACGAATGATGCGAGCTTATGACAAGAAAGTGTGACCAAGAGAATTCCACGAGGGGGATCTTGTGCTAAAAAAGATCCTTCCCATTCAGAAGGACTTTAGAGGAAAATGGATGCCAAATTGAGAAGGGCCGTATGTCGTGAAGAAGGCCTTCTCTGGGGGTGCATTGATCTTAACAGAAATGGATGGGAAGAGTTTACCCAATCTAGTAAATTGAGACTCAGTCAAAAAGTACTTTGTCTAAAGGAGAGGAGAATCCAAGGTGAAAACCCGCAAAGGGCGCCTTGAGTTTTTGAAAAAAAATGGAAAGGCTAAGATGAAAACTCGCAAAGGGCGCCTTGTGACCAAAAGGGTTTTGAGTTGAAAACCCGAAAGGGCAGCTCAAATTTTGAAGAGCACATGGTAATCTTGCTATATTGGATTCAACAAAAGAACGAAGCGCGTTGCATATTGGTTTATCAACAAAGTACTTTGGATCTTTTAAACACATGTTGAACTCAAGAAAGTCTTCATGGAGTTGGTGTATAGACGCTCAAGCGGCGATATCTAGGGCATCTAACTTTTGTCCTGTTTGCTATCTTTAGATTCTCTTTCTTCTCAAAGATAGGCTATCAGATTAATTTCCTTTGTATTTTTGACAAGTTCATTATTCTCAAGATTAAATTCATCTTTCATTATCCTTAAAGTATGTTGCATTAAAATAATGATAGATGAACTAAATAATTTTCACAAATGAAGTTTTGCTTATAATTCTGAAAATTTCTAGATAATACAAGAAACTAAAACAGAACAATTGTTCAAGGAATTCACGTAAGTGAGGTTTTGAGGAAATTATTTCTTTAGTCCAAATGATGATTGGACAAATCAAATGATTCGATCCTAGGAGAGTATCATCTTACAGACATTTTCGGTGGGTCATAGCATTTGAAGAATGGTACAAACCCACAGGCTGAGTAGGAATGATACTTCGAGATAAACTTCGACGAAGGAATGAGTGGTGACGTCTGGAATAGGGGCAATATTCATAAACATTTTGCATTATAACAGGTTTAATTAGGAGCATTTGACTCACTTCGATCATAGCATCCTAATCATTAGGCACAAACTCATACACATTATACAGGTTATGTCCTCCAAGGGACAATGAAGATTGATGCACCTTAACCCCTTAAGCAGTAGGGTAACAAGCTAGAGCATAGCAGATCTAACCTCCGGATGTTTTCACATCGAAGTAGATCCAAGATGATTTGGCATCCTTGCATTTACAAGGAGCAGATTGAAGACATAGTAGATTTGGCTTTCACGTGTTTACGCTGAAGTAGATCTAAGATGATTTGGCATCTCTGTATTGTCAGACAACAAATCGAAGAAATAGATTTGGCATCTCCATATTCGACGGAGAGCAGATCTAACCTTCGGATGTTTTTGCATCGAAGCAGATCCAATATGATTTGGCATCCTTGCGTTTACAAGGATCAGATCGAAGACATAGCAGATTTGGCTTTCACGTGTTTACGCTGAAGCGAATATAAGATGATTTGATATCTCTGTATTGTCAAGAAACAGATCGAAAATAGCAGATTTGGCATCTCTGTATTGTCGGAGAGCAAATCGAAGATAGCAGATTTGGTGTCTCTGTATTGTCAGGAAACAGATCGAAAATAGCAGATTTGGCATCTCTGTATTGTCGGAGAGCAAACTGAAGATAGCAGATTTGGCGTCTCTGTATTGTCAGAGAGCAAATAAAAGATAGCAGATTTGGCGTCTCTATATTGTCAGAAAGCAGATCGAAGATAGCATATTTGGCTCTCTGTATTGGCAGAAAGCAGATCGAAGATAACAAATTTGGTGTCTCTGTATTGTCAGAAAGCAGATCAAAGATAACAGGTTTGGTGTCTCTGTATTGATAGAGAGCAGATCGAAGATAACAGATTTGGCATCTCTGTATCGCCAGTGAACAAATCGAGGATAGCGGATTTGGCATCTCTATATTGTCAGAGAGCAGATCGAAGATATCAACATTGCATCCCTGAGGTTGCAGGGAGCAGGCTGAAGATAGCAGATATTGCCTTCTTGAAGTTACAGTGAAGCAAATTGAAGCTATCATATTTATAGTCCAATACCTCTGAAGTTGCAGATAGGTTGAAGGCCTTTTGAAGAAAGATCTCAAGATTGGGCCAGACAGGGCAAAATGGGTCCTTTTATAGTCTTTGCTCTATCATCGTTACACGACAATGAGCAAAGAGGGGCAGCTGTAGTAGCCCATTTCTGCCCGGCCCATGAATAAATGAAAATAACAAAAACAAAAATTTATTAAAGTTTATACAGTTCATGTACAAAAGCCAAAACCCTGTTACAACCCAATAAGCCCACACCCGATTATACCACTACCCAGTACTCGTTACACCCTTAACCCAAAAATAAACGGGGCCTAAGAGGCCCAAACTGTTAATAGAAGACGGAAAGGCCTAGGGTTTTAGAAACCCTAGGCGCCGCAAACACCCCAACAGACGCGTCCGTTCATCTCGCAGTGACCCACCATCAACGTCGTGTTTCCAGGCCCCGTATCACGCCATGATTGACACCTGAATCAATGCCGGTGTACCGTTATCAGTGCCCGATCATCGCTAGTCTCCTCGTCGTCACTTGCAAAAAGAGAAAGAAGAACACAACAAACAAGGCAAGAAATCGAATAGGGAATAAACCAAACTTGTAAATAGAGGCTATAAAAGTCGAATCATTCCACTGTAACAAGCATGAATTTTTTATAGATACCAAAAAGATACATACATATATACACAGAAGAAAGAAATAAGAAGCAGTTGTTTACTTAAAAAAGATGATTTTATTATATTTTTTTTCTTCTCTGTTCAACGCATATAAATCATTTTTTTAAAAAAAAAAGTTAAGTGTAAAAAGGAGAAGAGGTTACTGCGATTCACCGAGAGGAACGAAGGCTTTTAGCCTTCCAGCCGCCGTGCACGGCGTGCGCGGGCGCTTGAAGTCCAATGGCCGGAGGCCAGAGGCCAAGGCCGGAGGCCCCCCTTTTTCTCCTCTTTCAGAGGATCTCAAAGTTTTTTTTTTTAAAAACTGATAACGAAATAAATTTTGGGTTCAGTTTTAACATATATAGCATTACAAAAATGGTGTCATTTTGACTTAGTTCAATAAGCACTAAACGGTACCATTTCAACAGAGGATCCGCGTGTTGACCCGATGACCCGGGGAGGATCCGCGTGTTTTTGATAAATGGGCAAATTGCCCAATCGATCCTTCCGTTTTTTTAAAATTTATGATTTCATTTTCTTTATTTTAAATTGGCCTTAACCTCTTATATTTAATTCAATTTAGTCCCGATGGCCTTTAATATCTATTCTGGAGAACGACGTCGTTTTTAGGGATTAGGGTTAATTGCCTAATGAGTCCCTCAGATTTTGATGTGTTAAGTCAAAATTTTCATTTATTTGTAATTAGCCCTAGTTTTTTTAAATTAAATTCGATTTTAGTCCTTTTTATATATATTTAATTTATTTTAAAATAATATATGTATTATTTATATTTATAAACATTAATTATATGGAAAATAATATATATTATTTATAATATTATATACATTTTTATAAATTTTATTATATGTTATATTTTTATTATGTATATTATTTATTCTATTATATTCATATTTTATTATATGTTATATATATTTACTATATATATATATTATTTATTTTACTATATTTTTACTTATCATATCATTTTTTTATTTTATATATTATCTATCATATAGTTTACATTATTATACATTTTATTTATAAATTTTAGTATACATTATATATTTTACTATATATTATTCCTTGCATTTTTATATTTTATGTATTATTTTATTATTCATTAATTATGTAAAACTTTAAAAAATTATTATTTAATAATAGTATATATATTATCCTTATTTATATGATAGTATTTATATTTCATTATATTTTATTTTTATATTATATATCATATTTTATTATATATTATTCCTTATAATATCTTCTTTTTATTATATATATTATTTCATAATCTATTATTTATTGGCATATAAAAAATAACACTTGTAAATTATTATAAACTAATACATATATATGTCTATGTTTAAAATTTACTACAAAATTTTACCCCAATTTAACATATTATTTTATAAGTATATCAAGCTACTAGATTATATAATATATTTTTTAAAATTTTTATTATTACTTATATATGGCTTAATATTTTTTTTGTTTTGTTTTTATCCCTTTTTTTGTGTTTATTAGGCATTGTTTTAACACACTAATTTCATCTCATAAATTATTTATTATTTTTCATGTTGTTTATTTATTGTTATATGCGCATGCAAATTGGTCATTTATGTTGTTATTTTAAAAATATATTCGCATGAAATATTATTATATATGTTTAATTTGTATTGATATATTCATTATTTTTGCCATTTTGTATTTATACATGAAATGATAATGCGTATATTCATGTTATTTGTGATTATGTATGTATGAAATGCTAAAGTATATTGTGTGATTTATGTCATATTTACCATTTTCAACATTATATTTGCATGAAATGTTAAAATAGGTAGCTTAATTAATCCAACGTTGATCTTTTGTAATAGGTTAAATGCATCATCGTTTTCTTATTTCTTTTAATCAAAAGGAATTTTAAAAAACAAGGCAATGTCTTTTGTATTTAGGAATTCGAGAAATAGTACCCTAACATGCTGGGTTGCGATTTCTCGTTTGTCTAAATATCTAAAATATCCTTTTAATAGATTTTACATGTAGTAGCCCATTTCTGCCCGGGCCTTAAAACCAAAAATCAAAAATAAATAAATAAATGTTTATTACAGTCCATTTACATTTACAGCCCATTACCTGTTTACATTTGACCCAAATACCTAAACCCTATGCCCTACACAACCCAATTAGCCTATTACCCCATTACGCCCTTAACTCCAACAATGAATGGCCCCCCAATGGCCCAATTTGCTAACAAAAGACAGAGAGGCCTAGGGTTTCAGAAACCGTAGGCGCCGCAAGCATCCCAAGCGCCACGCCCTTTCATCTCGCGCCGTCAGTGGGCTTCATCGGTGCCATGATTCCAGGCCCCGTATCATGCCGTGATTGGCGCGCAAATCAAACGCCGTGATTAGTGCCCTTTCTTCTCGTCGTCACCTGCAAAAAGAGAAAGCAGAACACAGCAAACAAGGCAAGAAATCGAGTAGGGAATAAACCAAACTATGTACAGTGGCTATAAAAGCCCGAATCAGAACGATGTATAGGGGGAATTTTTTTTTTACAGAATAAAAAGATATACACGTATATTCACAGAAGAAATAAGAAGCAGTTGTTCATTTTAAAAGGTGATTCAAATTTCATATTCTATTTTTTATTTACAAGTATACGAATCGATTTTGCAAAAAAAAAACTGACAATATTTAAAAGAAAGAGGAAGGTTACCTGTGTTTTGCTCGAATAGACAAGGGTTTTTAACCCATCGACCACCGTATATGGTGGCGCATGTAGCGCGTGGATGTTGGAGCCCCGTGACTGGAGTCGAGTCAGACGGAGATCGGAGGGCTCTCCTTTTCTTCTTTTCAGAGAGTTTTTCCTTGTTTTTTTAAAAAAATATGAAACCAAATGAATTTTCAAACACTTTTTTTGTATTTATTAATAGCCCATACGCCGTCGTTTAAGAATAGCTGTTTAATAACCAAAACAGCGTCGTTCCAAAGTGAGGATCCAAGTGTTGACCCGTGACCCGAGAAGGATCCGCGTGTTTTTGTAAAATGGGATAATTTTCCAATTGGTCCTTTCGTGTTTTCTGATTTTCAATTTCATTTTATTTGTATTTCTTAATTTAGCCCTAATATTTTAATTTTGTTTCAATTTGGTCCTCACAGTGACTTAAAATTGTATTCGGGGAAACGGTGTCATTTTGGGATTAGGGCAAATTGCCCAGTGAGTCCCTCGGTTTTAATACGCTTTCCAAATAGGCCCAAATTCTTTTTATATTTTTCTAATTAACCCAAAGTTTTCAATTGCTTTTAATTTTAATCCTTTTTATATATTTAATTTATTTTAAATACTTTATATATTATTTATTTATTTATTTAAATACTAATTATATAAAATAGTATATATTATTTTTATATATTATTCATTATAGTTATTCATATTATTATACAGTTTATTTATAAATTTAATATATATTATATATTTTACCACATATATATTATTCCTTGTATTTTCATTCTATTATAAAATATGTAGAATTTTTATTAATTGTGTAGAATTTTTTTAATTTTTTTATATTATTAAATAATAGTATATGTATTATCCTTATATGATATTTTATCACATCATTTATATTTCATCATATTTCATTCATATATATTTTATTACATATCATATATTATTATATATTATTCTCTATATTATTTTTCTTTTATTATATATTATTTCATTATTTATTATTAAATTTGTAAATTATTATAAACTAAATATATATATTGTTATTATATTTAATGTCTATATTTAAAATCTATTACAAAATTTTGTTCCATTTTAACGCATTATTTTTTTAAATATATCAAGCTACTATATTTTATTCTTTTTTTCCAAATTTTTTATTATTACTTATAGATTGCTTAAGATATTTCATTTTATTTCTATCCTTTTTTAATTTATTAGATATTGATTTAATATGCTAATTTTATCTCATAAATTATTTGTTATTTTCATGTTATTTATACATTGTTATATGTTCACATGAAAATTGATCATTTTGTGTTGTTATTTTAAGAATATATTTGCATGAAATATTATTATGTACGTTTAATTTGTATTAATATATTTTGCCATTTTTGTATTTTTGCATGAGATGATATGGTGTATATTTATGTTATCAATGATCACATATGCATAAAATGATGATGTATATTGTGTAGTTTATGCCATAATTTATTATTTTCTATACTATATTTGCATAAAATAATAAAGTATGTATATTGTAGCTAGGTTTTTTTAATTTCTTGTAATATGTAAAACACATCATTACTTTTAAAACAAAAAAAAAACTCATTTGATTCAAAAGGAATTTAAAAAAAAAAAGGCAATGTTTTTGGTATTTAGGAATTCGGGAAGTAGTGCCCTAACATGCTGGGTTGCGATTTCCCGTTTGACTGAATGTCTAAAATATCCTTTTAAACGAGTTTCATAAATTACAAGATGATTTCAGTTACGAAAGTTTAAAAATATCATGTCCAATCATGCTGGATGTGGTGTTTGTATTCTTTTTAAGCGAATGAATCTTGATTCTTTTTAAAATATTACGATTTTAAAGGAAATCTCATTTCTAAATTCTTTCAAACTTCTGACTTAAGACAAAATTATTCAATTTGGTACCAATTTTGGGCACTACAAGGGCGCTAATCCTTCCTTGTGCGTAACCGACTCCCGAACCTATTTTCTCGTAATTTCGCAGACCAAAACGTTTTATAAAGTGATCCAATCACACTTTAAAATATTGGTGGCGGCTCCCATTTTTAAATACCCTTCCCAATTTAAAGAGAGGAGGTTTCGACAGCTTGGTGACTCCACTGGGGACTTAAGAGAGTCAAGCCAAGAAATTGAGTATTTTCTATCTTAATGTTGGAAGTTTGGAAAATTTAAAATTTGATCCTTTTTACATGTGTTTGCTGCATATGTTTGTTACCTTATTACTGTACATTGCATTTGCATGACCGTTGTGGTCACACCCTTAAGTGGGAGTGAGAAGCTACGCTTTCGTGAGGTTTTCACCTTCGTATGAGCTAGTGGATTGCTTCCGGGATACTGTACCTATGTCTTCGTGAGATTTTCATCTCCATATGGCCATAGGGAAATGTGTCCCCTTGAACTGAACTTGGTCTATGTGAGCCTATAATGGGTGAAGACCGAGGAATCTGCTGGTTCAGGTACCCTTGCTTTAGAACTAAACTCATATAGTGAACTTTAAATGCTTACCCTAGGGAAATAGTGATAACCTTTAGAAAGATGCCCTTATTATTTTTGATATGATACTGACCTATTTTGTTTTGCTGTTATTGCATGTCACTCAACAATTAAAAGTGTCGATTCAAGGTTTGATTTCTAGATTAGAAAGTTTTGTAATGAGGAACGAATATCTTAATAAAGTGGAGGACAACGCCTCTGTCTGTACCTGGTCGGAGAAAACCCAGTTAGAGAAGGGAGATAGTGTCATTGAGGGGTATACATCAGAGTTATGGGACTTCACTCGTATTAATTCGACACAGAATGAACTTCAGGAGTTGAGAGATATTTGGGCCCAATGGGATGACGAGTCTAAGCAGCTTTTCTATCATAATTACGGAGACCTTCCTTATTTGCTAGACGTCAAGGTAGATAGGCACTTGTTTCGAGCTATGGTACAGTTCTAGAACCCTGCTTATAGTTGCTTTACATTTGGTAATGTTGATCTTATACCGACTTTGGACGAGTATACGACTCTACTGCGTTGCCCGAGAATTTAGGGTCACAAGGCTTATGTTAGACCCGCTAGCCTTCCAACTTTTACAAAAAAATTGGTAATGATTACTGGGATGAGTGAGCAGTGGGCAGTAGCTTGTGTGCAGCAAAAGGGTGATAGTAAGTGCATTCCATGGGCCGTTTTGAGGGATTTGATATCGACGCATCCAAACATGAAGAAAAGGGTCGACGTCCTGGCTTTGAGTATTTACAGAATAGTGATTTTTCTAATGGCGTTGGGGCACATAGATGAGGCAGTTGCAGATTTCTTCGATCGAATTGGTAAACAGAACACACCTATGCCCGCAATCCTAGCTGAGATAATAAGATCTTTGAGCGCATGTCGAAGAGCTGGTGAAGGAAGGTTCATTGGATGTGCACAGTTGTTGTTGGTTTGGTTTCATAGCCACTTCTAGAAGCTTGATAAGGTTACTTGCCGAGTATTCTTTGAGGATTATTCTCCCTTAAAGGAAGCAGTGGACATGCCTAGGAGAGATGACATTTCAGAAGAGAGGTGGATAGATATTCTTTAGAATCTTCGAGAGGAAGATATTATGTAGAAGGCTCCTTGGTTGGTTCCTAGTGAGGTCCTTTACCGTTGTGGCAATTTTGATTGGGTCCCTTTGCCAGGAATTTGGGGAGTTGTTGGATATACACCATTGCTTGTTCTAAGGCAATATCGAGCAAGGTAGTTTATACCGGCTACACAGGGTTTGGCTCAGAGTGATTTCTCTTATAAAGGAGATAACTACAAGAAGAGGATGCGAGAGATTTTTGAGTCTTGGAAGAAGCCTATCTATATGAAGATCTTGACCGAAGGCTCAATGTCAAATCCTGAGTATAGAGTGTGGTTTAACAGGAGAGTCAACAGTAATGTTCCTAGGCCAATTTTGGGATGGCTCGATCATTAGAGGAGAGCTTATGAGTGATTCCATCAGAGTTGGAGGTTATAAAGCAAGAGTTCAAAAGAAAGAATTCGGAGCTTGAAAAGAGGATTGAGAAGCTTGAAGGGAAAACTTCACCATCTTCGGGATCAAGTGGGGAATAGAGATCATGTCATGGAAGAGGCCTTAATTCAGATTCGAGAGGTTGCTGAATACTTGCAGGATTTGGCAATACAAGCTAAAACGCTGAGTATGATGTATGAGTCATCATCAGACAGAGGACGAGAGTTAGCATTGTTATTGGATAGGGTTCAAACTTTAGGCCTTCAGGTAAAAGCGTATTTGTAATCCGTTTTATGAAAAGATTTTTGTTCATTAAATAACGTTTTCTAAAATGAAACTGAATCAGAATCAACATCTTTTTTTGCATTCATGCATCTCATCACATCATATGCATTGAAGTTTATAGAAAGACCCTAATTAGTTAAAATTATTAGGGAGAAAGAGAGTAAGAGAAAGAAAATCTGGAAGCAACACATCCTTACGGTACACGCGTTAAGTCAAAGAATATGAACCAAAGATTTGAACAGCTACAGAAGGACATGCAGGACCAATTGCAAGAGCAATTGGTAAAAATGCAAAATGACATGAGGGAGCAAATGTTGGAGGCTCAAAGGAACATGATGGCTAAGATGGCTCAACTACTGAGGGCCACAGATAAAGGAAAAGCCCCTATGACTATCACTGAAGAGGGTAATGAGGGTCATCCTCCTGGTTTCACTCCACCTCACGTACAAACTCAACCTGAGGCATATCCCCGAGGGCTGTCTATCACAATAAGGACTCAACAGGGTCAAGTCGATGCTGGAATACCCATAAAATTTCAAACTGGTTTAGGATTCAATCTTGGAGATAATCCTGCCAATCCGGTTATCCCCGATCTAGATGTAGCTGAGAGGGAAGAAATGAGACTCGAATCATCAAGGCAATTAGAGGAACGTTGCAGGTGGCTAAAGGAGAAATTTAGGGCACTAGAAAATGCTGATAATCGCCAGGGAATGGATGCTAAGGACTTAAGTATAGTCCCAGATTTGGTGCTTCCCCATAAGTTCAAAATGCCGGAATTCGAGAAGTACAATGGGACTACTTACCCGGAAGCCCATATTACCATGTTCTACAGACGGATGACTGGTTATGTAAACAACGATCAATTATTAATCCATTATTTTCAAGATAGTTTGGTTGGGGCAACAGCTAAGTGGTATAATCAGTTGAGTCGGGCCAAAATAAGTTCATGGAGGGATCTTGCACAAGCCTTCATATAGCAGTACAATCATGTGACTGACGTGACTCCGGATAAGATCACGTTGCAGAACATGGAGAAAAAGCCTAATGAAAATTTTAGGCAATATGCATAGAGATGGAGAGAGGCGGCAATGCAAGTTCAACCACCGTTGTTAGAGAAGGAGACTACCATGTTGTTTATCAATTTAAAGGCTCCATTCATCACTCACATGAACGGGAGCACCACTAAAAGCTTTGCAGATATAGTCATGGCGGGAGAGATGATCGAGAATGCCATAAGGGGTGGAAAAATCGAGTGGGAAGCAACCAAAAGATAGGCCCCAAAGAGAAAGGATAGTGAAGTGAATAACACAAGCACTTTTAACACGAGGGCAATCATAGTTGGTCAACCTAAAACAGCTGCGGTTGAGCGACAAAGTTCTCAAAGGCAGGAGTCGGGTACAAGGCAGAATTTTAAAAAGATGAAATTCACGCCTATCCCCGTGACGTACCGTGAGCTTTATCAAAGCTTCTACGATGCACATGCTATTTCACCTTTTCACTTGAAACCACTACAGCCCCCATATCCTAAATGGTATGATGCAAACGCCAGATACGAATACCATGCTGGAATACCGGGGCATTCGATCGAAAACTGTACTGGTTTTAAGAAAGCCGTAGAGAGGCTTATTAAGATAGGGGTAGTAAAATTTGACAATACCCCTAATACTAAAAACCCGTTGCCAAATCATAGCGATCAATGAGTAAATACCATTGGCAAAGTCAGTGAAAGGAGAATGAAGGAAGATGTTGCTGAGGTGAGGATGCCTATAAAGGTGATTTGGGAGGAGATGATAAAGAGAGGTATGTTAACCTTTAAAAATGAGAGAGGAGAAATAGGGAACTATGGTGAGTTCCATGAGAAAGAAGGACATGAAGTTTAAGATGGTGAAGAATTCAAGGCCTTGGTACAAGGCTTTATAGACAACAAAGAACTACAAATTTTTGAAGGTAGTTCTTGTGAAAAACAAGTATGTGTGCTGGAGGATGCACAGAAAGGAACTAGCCAGCCAATGATTCTTATTTCCTTGCTGGGGAACAATGAAGTGGGAACACAAACGGTGCCTAAGGTCATTATTCATAAGCCTATGCCTTTCCCTTATAAAGATAGCAAGAGGGTACCATGGAGTTATGACTGTAGTGTAACAGTGCCGTAGGAGGATAGTATAGCCAGTACGTCTAAGGATGTACAAGTTGAAGGTTCCTATACATGGAGTGGGAAGTGGTATGATACGGTGGGCGTCAGAGAGGAGCCCACAAAAATAAAGAATGTTAGTACGGAGAAGGAAAAAGAGGCTGAAATGCCTGTCAAGGAGCCAGTAAAGGAGGATGAGGCTAAGGAATTTTTAAAATTCCTTAAGCATAGCAAGTATAGCGTAGTCGAGCAGTTGCATAGGCAGCCAGCTCGCATATCAGTATTGACTCTGCTTCTGAGTTCTGAGGCGCATCGGGATGCATTGATGAAGGTGCTCAACGAAACATATGTCACCCATGACATATCTGTTAACAAGCTAGACCGGTTGGTGAATTACATAGGTGCGGATAATTTCATCTATTTTAATGATAATGAAATCCCACCGGGGGACAGGGGGTCAAATAAGGCCTTACACATCACCACTCGATGCAAGAGGTATACACTCCCAAGCGTGCTCATTGATAATGGATCAGCTTTGAATGTTCTACCGTTGTCTACATTGAACAGACTACCCATTGACGATTCTCACATGAAGACATGTCAAAATGTGGTAAGAGCTTTTGACGGTACAGAAAGGAAGTGATGGGAAAGATTGACATCCTTTTGGAAATTGGGCTGAATACATACGAAGTAGACTTCTTGGTGATAGATATCAAGCCTTCCTACAATTGTTTATTAGGCAGGCCATGGATACACTCAGCGGGAGCGGTGCCCTCGTCATTGCACCAAAAATTAAAGTTAGTGACTGATGGACGGTTAGTAACCATCAATATGGAGGAGGACATTATAGTCGCAGTCACTAGCAAAGCCCCTTATGTCGAGACGAACGAAGAGTCTATTGAGTGCTCCTTTCGCTCTTTAGAATTTGTGAATGTGACCTTCATTTTAGAAGGGAGTGAGCTACCGGCGCAAAAAATAGCAAGAGCTACGAGGATGCCTCTACAAATGATAATGGGAAAAGGGACCTTACCAGGAAAAGGGTTAGGAAGATACCTGCAAGGAGGGACTCAAATCCCAGAACTGAAAGAGAAGAGAGATCGCTTTGGTCTGGGCTTTAAGCCAGACTACAAGCAAAGAAGGAAGGAAGATGAGAAATGCCAAGAGGGAAGAAGGGCGCGCCTTAATGGAAGAGAAGTAGAGTGGGAGCCGATGACATTACCTCTGATATCCCAAACCTTTATATCAAGAAGGTTACTTTTAGAAGAAGGTCATCAGATTAATGCTATACATGAAAAAGGATTGAAGCAATGAAACCTTGAGGGCATTCGCCCTTATGAATCGGGAAGCTCTCTGAACAATTGGACTGCGGAGGAACTTCCTATAGTCTTTAGGAATTTTTCAGAGTAATTTTCGAAACATTCTTGTTACTCTAGAGCCTAAGAGTAATAGGATTACATTTGTGAAATAAGCTTACGATCATCTATTATTTTTTAAATAAAACATAACTTTTATCAATTTGAACGAGTATTGTTTCATTGTTTATCAACCAATATTCCGTTAAACTTTTGCAATTCTTATTCTTTCGTTCATAGCACATAAATAATCATTCTTATATTCATTTATTCTTTGAATATTCTTTATACTTCATAGATCCCTAGATATCAATGACATGAGCACTGATATTACAAATCCTTATTTCTCTCGCGAGCAAGACATGTGTTTAGAGAAATCTCAGGATTTTGAAGATGTCCAGGATTGCGATGTGTCTCTGGATCTGTTAAGGATGGTAAAACAGGAAGAGAAACAAACCATGCCTCATGAGAAAGAGGCAAAGAGAATTTAGCTCTAGAGGAAGGGAGAGTGGTGAAAATTGGCATGAATATTGCCGAGGACACAAGGCAAGGACTGATTAAGTTGCTATGCGAGTTCAAGGATATCTTCACATGGTCCTATCAAGATATGCCAGGGTTAAATACCGATATTGTGGTGCATCGCCTTCCAATAAGACAGGATTATAAGCCAGTCCAACAGAAGTTGCGAAGAATGAGGCCAGATATTGTATTGAAGATAAAAGACGAAGTCAAGAAGCAGTTCGATGCAGGATTCTTAAAAGAGGTGAAGTATTCTGAATGGGTAGCTAACATTGTACCAGTCCCTAAGAAAGATGGGAAAGTACGAATGTGCGTTGATTACAGAGATCTGAACAAAGCTAGCCCAAAAGATAATTTCCCTCTGCCACACATAGATACTTTGGTAGACAACACAGCAGGATATTCGTTATTCTCTTTTATGGATGGTTTCTCGGGGTACAATTAGATAAAGATGCATCCTGAAGACATGGATAAAACCACCTTCATAACATTGTGGGGTACCTTCTATTACAAAGTAATGCCTTTCGGGCTAAAGAATGCATGGGCAACATACCAAAAGACTATGGTGAATTTATTCCACGATATGATGCACAAAGAAATTGAGGTATTTGTTGATGACATGATTGCTAAATTTCGAACAGAGAAGGAACATGTTGAAGTTTTGAGGAAGTTGTTCCTGAGATTAAGGAAATTTCAATTGAAGCTTAATCCGGCAAAGTGCATCTTCGGAGCTAGGTCGGGGAAGTTATTAGGCTTTGTGGTCAGCGAAAAGGGAATAGAAGTTGACTTAGACAAAGTTAGAGCCATACGAGAATTGCCTCCACCACGTACTCAGAAGGAAGTTCAGGGTTTTCTTGGAAGATTGAATTATATTGTTCGGTTTATTTCATAATTAACTGAGAAATGTGATCCTATATTTCGTCTCCTTAGAAAAGACAACCAAGGTACTTGGGATGAGGAATGCCAGAATGCTTTTGATAAAGTCAAGCAATACTTGTTAAACTCTCCGGTATTATCTCCACCTAGTCCAGATAAACCATTAATTCTGTACTTGTCGGTTCTTAGTAATTCCATGGGATGTGTGCTTGGTCAACATGACGAGTCGGGAAGAAAGGAGAAGGCGATATACTACCTCAGTAAGAAATTTACAGAGTGTGAGATGAGATATTCGCCAATTGAGAAATTGTGTTATACTTTAATCTGGACGACTCGAAGGTTAAGAAAGTACATGCTATATCATACTACTTTGCTTATTTCAAAACTTGATCCTTTGAAGTATATGATGGAGTCAACAGCTTTGAATGGGAGAATGGCGAGGTGGTAAATTCTGCTTTCAGAGTTTGACATAGTCTATGTAAGCCAAAAGGCTATAAAAGGAAGTGCGATAGCAGAATTTCTGGCTAGCAGAGCTCTAGAAGACTATGAACCATTGAATTTTGATTTCCCAAATGAGGAGTTGATGTGTGTAGCAACTACAAAGGATCATCCTTGGAAATTGAACTTTGATGGGGCATCCAACACGGTGGGAAATGGTTGGGGTAATCTTGGTATCTCCAAATGGCGATTATTATCCATTCACGTGCAAGTTCGATTTTGATTGCACAAACAATATGGCAGAGTATGAAGCATGCATCATGGGACTCCGAGCGGCTATAACGTGAGGAATAAGAACCTTCTAAGTATATGGAGACTCTGCGTTGTAATTTACCAGCTTAAAAGTGAATGGGAGACAAGGGATCCTAAATTGATCAATTATCGAAAGGTAATTTTGGGGTTACTTCAAGAGTTCAATGACATTACTTTCAATTATATCCTATGAGACGAAAACCAGATGGCAGATGCTCTAGCAACCTTGGCTTCAATCATTAGAGTGAATAAAGAGGAAGAGATGAGACCCATTCAGATGAGTATCTTTGAGGCTCCAGCTTGCTGTTGTAACATTGAGGAAGAAGAAAAGGATGATAATCCTTGGTATCAAGATATATTGCAATATGTGAGAGATCGTAAATACCCAGAATAGGCAACAAAAAATGATAAGAGAACTTTAAGGAGATTAGCTTGCGATTACGTTTTGGATGGGGACATCTTGTACAAAAGAAGAAAGGACTAAGTATTGTTGAGATGTGTCGACGCAGTGGAGGCTAAGTTAATTTTGGAAGAAGTTCACAATGGTGTTTGTGGGACGCACGCTAATGGTTTCAAGATGGCTAGACAAATCATGAGGTTTGGATATTATTGGTCTACTATGGAAGGGGATTGTATCAATTACGCCAAGAAATGCCATAAATTTCAGATTTATGGAGACAAGATTCATGTACCACCTTCACCTCTACATGTTATGACTTCTCCATGGCCTTTTTCCATGTGGGGCATGGATGTCATTGGGCCAATATCACCAAAAGCTTCAAATGGGCATCGCTTTATTTTTGTGGTCATTGATTATTTCACGAAATGGGTAGAGGCTGCTTCTTATAGAAATGTTACTAAGTCGGCTGTAAGTTGATTCTTGAAGAAAGAGATCATTTGTCGGTATGGGATGCCTAAAAGGATCATATCAGACAATGCATTGAACTTGAACAACAGAACGATAGTAGAAGTTTGTAGTCAGTTCAAGATTAAGCATCATAATTCATCTCCATACCGCCCGAAGATGAATGGGGCAGTAGAAGCTTCTAACAAAAACATCAAGAAGATAGTGAGGAAGATGACTGAAACCTACAGAGATTGGCATGAGAAATTACCATTTGCACTCTTAGCCTACCGAACGTCTGTCAGAACCTCTACTGGGGCAACTCCTTTCTCGTTGGTTTATGGGATGGAAGCAGTGTTACCCATTGAAGTAGAAATACCGTCTCTTCGAGTCTTGTCAGAGATAAAGTTGGATGAGGCTGAATGGATACAATCGCGATATGAACAGTTGAAGTTGATTGAGGAAAACAGGTTAAGGGCCATTCATCATGGTCAAATGTATCAGAAGTGAATGATGTGAGCTTACGACAAGAAAGTGCGACCAAGAGAATTCCACGAGGGGGATCTTGTTTTGAAAAAGATCCTTCCCATTCAGAAGGACTTTAGAAGAAAATGGATGCCGAATTGGGAAGGGCCATATGTCGTGAAAAAGGCCTTCTCTGGGGGTGCATTAATCTTAACGGAAATGGATGGAAAGAGTTTACCCAATCCAGTGAATTCAGACTCAGTCAAAAAGTACTTTGTCTAAAGAAGAGGAGAATCCAGGGTGAAAACCCGCAAAGGGCACCTTGAGTTTTCGAAAAAAAATGGAGAGGCCAGGGTGAAAACCCGCAAAGGACGCCTTGTGACCAAACGGGTTTTGAGTTGAAAACCCGAAAGGACAGCTCAAATTTTGAAGAGCATACAGTAATCTTGCTATATCTAATTCAACAAAGAGCGAAGCGCGTTGCATATCGGGGCATCAATAATGTACTTTGGATTTTTTAAAACACATGTTGAACTCAAGAAAGTCTTCATGGAGCTGATATATAGATGCTCAAGTGGCGATATCTAGGGCATCTAGTTTTTGTCCTATTTGCTATCTTTAGATTCTCTTTTTTCTTAAAGATAGGCTTTCAGATTAATTTCCTTTGTATTTTTGACAAACTCATTCAAATCTAATTATTCTCAAGATTAAAATTCATCTTCCATTATTCTTAAAGTATATTGCATTAAAATAATGATAGATGAACTAAATAATTTTAACAAATGAAGTTTTGCTCATTACTCTGGAAATTTCTAGATAATACAAGAAACTAAAACAGAACAATTGTTCAAAGAATTCACGTAAGTGTGGTTTGAATGAACTCGAGGAAATTCTTTGATTCGATCCTAAGAGAGGATCATCTTACAGACATTTTTGGTGGGTTATAGCATTTGAAGAATGGCACAAACCCACAGGCTGAGTAGGAATGATATTTCGAGATAAACTTCGATGAAGGAATGAGTAGTGATGTCTGGAATAGGGGTCATATTCATAAACATTTTGCATTATAACAAGTTTAATTAGGAACATTTGATTTATTTCGATCATAGCATCCTAATCATTAGGCATGAACTCATACACATTATACAGGTTATGTCCTTCAAGGGACAATGAAGATTGATGCGCTTTAACCCCCTAAACAGTAGGGTAACAGGCTAAGACATAACAGAT
Organism: Gossypium anomalum; assembly: GCA_025698475.1. Taxonomy (NCBI): domain Eukaryota; kingdom Viridiplantae; phylum Streptophyta; class Magnoliopsida; order Malvales; family Malvaceae; genus Gossypium; species Gossypium anomalum. The sequence goes on along the minus strand of CM046968.1, from coordinate 13,649,147 downwards.
CTAACCTTCAGATGTTTTCATATCGAAGTAGATCCAAGATGATTTGGCATCCTTACGTTTATAAGGAGCAGATCGAAGACATAGCAGATTTGGCTTTCACGTGTTTACACTGAAGCGAGTCTAAGATGATTTGGCGTCTCTGTATTGTCAGAGAGAAAATCCAAGATGACAGATTTGACATCTCCGTATTCGACGGGGAGTAAAACCAAGAAAATGATTTGACATCTCTGTATTTGACAGGGAGTAGATCGAAGACATAACAGATCTAACCTTCGGATGTTTTTGCATCGAAGCAGATCCAAAATGATTTGGCATTCTTGTGTTTACAAGGAGCAGATCAAAGACATGACAGATTTTGCTTTCACGTGTTTACGCTGAAGCGAATCTAAGATAATTTAACATCTCTGTATTGTTAGAGAACAAATCGAAGAAGAAAATTTGACATCTCTATATTGTCAGAGAGCAGATCGAAGATGATAGATTTGGCGTCTCTGTATTGTCAGAGAGCAAATTGAAGACATAGCAGATTTGGCATTCACATGTTTACACTGAAGCGAATCTAAGATGATTTGGCGTCTTTGTATTGTCAGGGAGCAGATAGAAGATAGCAGATTTTGCATCTATGTATTGTCAGAGAGCAGATCCAAGATGACAGATTTGGCATCTCCGTATTCGACAGGGAGCAAAACCAAGAAAATGATTTGGCATCTCTATATTTGACGGGGAGCAGATCAAAGACATAGTAGATCTAACCTTCGGATGTTTTTGCATCAAAGCAGATCCAAGATGATTTGGCATTCTTGTGTTTACAAGGAGCAGATCAAAGACATGATAGATTTGGCTTTCACGTGTTTACGCTGAAGTGAATCTAAGATAATTTAACATCTCTGTATTGTCAGAGAACAAATCGAAGAAGCAAATTTGACATCTCTGTATTGTCAGAGAGCAGATCGAAGATGATAGATTTGGCGTCTCTGTATTGTCAGAGAGCAGATCGAAGATATCAACATGGCCTTCTTGAAGTTGCAGTAAGGCAAATTGAAGCTATCATATTTATAGTTCAATACTTCTGAAGTTGCAGATAGGTTGAAGGCCATTTAAAGAAAGATCTCAAGATTGGGCCAGACCGGGCAAAATGAGTCCTTTTATAGTCTTTGCTCTATTACCGTTACACGACAATGAGGAAAGAGGGGCAGCTGTAGTAGCCCATTTCTGCCCGGGCCTTAAAACCAAAAATCAAAAATAAATAAATAAATGTTTATTACAGTCCATTTACATCTACAGCCTATTACCCATTTACATTTGACCCAAATACCTAAACCCTATGCCCGGTTACAACCCAATTAGCCTATTACCCCATTACGCCCTTAACCCAACAATGAACAGGGCCCAAATGGCCCAATTTGCTAACAGAAGACAGAGAGGCCTAGGGTTTCAGAAACCCTAGGTGCCACAAGCATCCCAAGCGCCACGCCCTTTCGTCTCGCGTCGTCAGTTGGCTTCATCGGTGCCATGATTCCAGGCCCCGTATCACGCCGTGATCGGCGTGCAAATCAAACGCCGTGATCAGTGCCCTTTCTTCTCGTCGTCACCTGCAAAAAAGAGAAAGAAGAAAATAGCAAATAAGGCAAGAAATCGAGTAGGGAATAAACCAAACTATGTACAGTGGCTATAAAAGCCAGAATCAGAACGATGTATAGGGGGAATTTTTTTTTTTACAAAATAAAAAGATATACACGTATATTCACAGAAGAAATAAGAAGCAATTATTCAATTTAAAAGGTGATTCAAATTTCATATTTTGTTTTTTATTTACAAGTATACGAATCGATTTTGCAAAAAAAATGACAATATTTAAAAGAAAGAGGAAGGTTACCTGTGTTTTGCTCGAAAAGACAAGGGTTTTTAACCCTCCGACCACCGTATGTGGTGGCGCGTGGACGTAGGAGCCCGGTGATTGGAGTCGGGTCAGACGGAGATCGGAGGGCTCTCCTTTTCTTCTTTTCAAAGAGTTTTTCCTTGTTTTTTTAAAAAATATGAAACCAAATGAATTTTCAAACGTTTTTTTTTGTATTTATTAATAGCCCGTACGACGTCATTTAAGAATAGCTGTTTAATAACCAGAACGACGTCGTTCCAAAGTGAGGATCCGCGTGTTGACCCATGACCCCAGAAGGATCCGCGTGTTTTTGTAAAATGGGATAATTTACCAATTGGTCCTTTCGTGTTTTTTGATTTTCAATTTCATTTTATTTGTATTTCTTAATTTAGCCCTAGTATTTTAATTTTGTTTCAATTTGGTCCTCACAGTGACTTAAAATTGTATTCGGGGAAACGGTGTCGTTTTGGGATTAGGGCAAATTGCCCAGTGAGTCCCTCAGTTTTAATGCGCTTTCCAAATAGGCCCAAATTCTTTTTATATTTTTCTAATTAGCCCAAAGTTTTCAATTGCTTTTAATTTTAATCCCTTTTATATATTTAATTTATTTTAAATACTTTATATATTATTTATTTATTTATTTAAATACTAATTATATAAAATAGTATATATTATTTTTATATATTATTCATTATAGTTATTCATATTATTATACAGTTTATTTATAAATTTAATATATATTATATATTTTACCACATATATATTATTCCTTGTATTTTCATTCAATTATAAAATATGTATAATTTTTATTAATTGTGTAAAATTTTTTAATTTTTTATATTATTAAATAATAGTATATGTATTATCCTTATATGATATTTTATCACATCATTTATATTTCATCATATTTCATTCATATATATTTTATTACATATCATATATGATTATATATTATTCTCTATGTTATTTTTCTTTTATTATATATTATTTCATTATTTATTATTAAATTTGTAAATTATTATAAGCTAAACATATATATATTGTTATTATATTTAGTTTCTATATTTAAAATCTATTACAAAATTTTGTTCCATTTTAACACATTATTTTTTTAAATATATCAGGCTACTATATTTTATTCTTTTTTTCCAAATTTTTTATTATTACTTATAGATTGTTTAAGATATTTCATTTTATTTCTATCCTTTTTGAATTTATTAGATATTGATTTAATATGCTAATTTTATCTCATAAATTATTTGTTATTTTTATGTTATTTATACATTGTTATATGTTCGCATGAAAATTGATCATTTTGTGTTGTTATTTTAAGAATATATTTGCATGAAATATTATTATGTACGTTTAATTTGTATTGATATATTTTGCCATTTTTTGTATTTTTGCATGAAATGATATAGTGTATATTTATGTTATCAATGATCACATATGCATAAAATGATGATGTATATTGTGTAGTTTATGCCATAATTTATTATTTTCTATACTATATTTGCATAAAATAATAAAGTATGTATATTGTAGCTAGGTTTATTTAATTTCTTGTAATATGTAAAACACATCATTACTTTTGAAACAAAAAAAATCTCATTTGATTCAAAAGGAATTTTTTTAAAAAAAAGGTAATGTTTTTGGTATTTAGGAATTCGGGAAGTAGTGCTCTAACATGCTGGGTTGCGATTTCTCGTTTGACTAAATGTCTAAAATATCCTTTTAAACGAGTTTCATAAATTACAAGATGATTTCAGTTACGAAAGTTTAAAAATATCGTGTCCAATCATGCTGGATGTGGTGTTTGTATTCTTTTGAAGCGAAGGAATCTTGATTTTTTTTTAAAATATTACGATTTTGAAGGAAATCTCATTTCTAAATTCTTTCAAACTTTTGACGTTAAGACAAAATTATTCAATTTGGTACCAATTTTGGGAGCTACAAGGGTGCTAATCCTTCCTTGTGCGTAACCGATTCCCGAACCTGTTTTCTCGTAATTTCGTAGACCAAAACGTTTTATAAAGTGATCCAATCACACTTTAAAATATTGGTGGCGACTCCCGTTTTTAAATAGCCTCCCCAATTTAAAGAGAGGAGGTTTCGACATTACAAATTACGAGATTTTACAGATTAAGAGATTTTTTTTTGTTACGAAAGTTTATGAATATCGTGTCCAATTACGCTGGATGTGATGTTCGCATTCTTTTGGAACGAAAGAATTTTGACTTTCAACTCAAATTATTATGGTTTTAAAAGAGATCTTATTGCTAAAATTTTTCAAGCTTTTGACATTAAGATGAAAATATTCAATTTGGTACCGATTTTGGGCGTTATGAGGGTGCTAATCCTTCCTCGTGCGTAACTGACTCCCGAACCTGTTTTCTCGTAATTTCGTAGACCAAAATGTTTTATAAAGTGCTCCAATCACACTTTAAAAGGTTGGTGGCGACTCCCGTTTTCAAAATACCCTCTCCATTTTTAAAAAGGTTTCGACAAATACAGTTAATTCATATCATTTACTACTCATATATGAAATCAATCATATTGTCCCTTAAATGGGCCTTCGATGCCTAAAATATGCATTTAAAATAAGTCGAGACTAAACCAGAAACTCAAAGAATTTTTTGCAAAATTCCAAAATTTTTCCTAGGTGCAGGGGACACACGCCCGTATGGCCAGGCCATGTGGTTCACACGGTCGAGAGACACATCCGTGTCTCAGGCCATGTGAACATTCGAAATAGGGACACATGACCGTGTCCAAATTTGGGTGGTTACTGACTTGGGTCACACGACCAAGCCACACACCCGTGTGCTAGGCCGTGTGAACATTTTAATTTACATTAATTAGGAACAGGGGCTACACGGCCAAGTTACACGCTTGTGTGCCAGGCCATGTGCCATACACGGCTGAGACACGCACCTGTGTCTTTACTCATGTGAAAAATTCTGAGCATTCTATTTCTCAATTTTTAGGATGCAGGGGACACACGGCCAAGACACCCCCCCATGTGCTAGGCCGTGTGTCATACAGAGCTGAGACACACACCCATGTGTCTACCCATGTGGACAAAATAAAGCCATTTCCAAGCCACTTGTCTTCCACCTACATCAACACTTTAATACATTCACCAACATAAAACTAAGTCTTATACATGACATATTATAACATATGTTCAACTGTTCAAACTTACCAAATACACATATGTGAATATAGGCATATTTTATCAATTATGCTACTTCAAACCAATCATTAATAGGTCTATGTACTTTCCACCATTTAACAATTTCAAACACACATATCAAACATGTTTAGGCCATATATTTACATACAAAAATATACCAAACACAAGCCATACTAATGGCTAGTTTCAATCAAATATTTATATAACATCATTTGGCTAATTTATCCTATACATGCCATTATATCCAAAAGAAATTTTTCTATTTATACCAAAATGAGCTGAAGGATAGTGTGATGTTACTCCGACTCACTTCTAACCTTTACGAGCTTCCGAATTCTATAAAATAGAGGAAATAAGACAGAGTAAGCTTTAAAGCTTAGTAAGTCTGTATAAAATAAAATTAACTTACCATTTATTTCACATTAAGGTAAGCTAACTAAACATGCTCAAATCAATTTGGCCAATTGCCTAAACACATATCCTCATCAAGCATGTTAGTCATATAGTTCAAATAAATACCAAGAACCATGAATGAGCTCATCAATATTCAGTTTCCACATACGTGTATTTATCACTTCAAGTATACGTGAACATGTACATATCATATCTTTGTACTTCAAATATTTCTCATAGTAATTCATCTCGAATTCATATCATCTCATGTCAGAACTTTACCAGTTGAATCATTTAAAATATCAATGGATGCAAGGGTTGTAACACCCCTTACACGCATTCCACACCAAAACAGTGTACGAGGTATTACCAGAACATAACACATACCATTAAATAAAATCAAGACAAAAATATGGCATCCAATTGGATCATGAAACATTATAACATGTCTTTAACAATATTAGCCAACTTCAATGGCTTTGTACAAAATAGTCGATCACATACGGAAGCCAATATTTTAAGCCTAGGTAATTATAACACGTAACAAAATAGCTAAGCCTACTATACATGTCATAATTCAAAATGTTTAGTTCAAATACCAAAAGTATTGATAGTGCGGACAAATCTTCAACGATCTCTAACTCCCGTGCTAATTGGATGACACTATAAAACAAAAGAGAGAAAAGAAAGTAAGCTTATTGCTTAGTAAGTAAGTATATAAATAATAAATAAGGAATCTAATATGTTTACAAAGTAACTCAATCATATTTATTTTTAATTTCACTATTTACTCCAATTTGATCAAGCTGTCCCTCCTGCGTCATGTTCACTAAATAAATCATAGCTTGAGTTAAAGAACTCGAAATCCAATTCTGTAAATTTTACATGAATATAGACTCATATATATACTTACTAATTTTTTTCTAGAATTTTTGGTCCAGCCAATTAGTACAGTTTATTAGTTAAAGTCTCCCCTGTTTCAGGGTTCGACAACACTGACCCCTGTATATTACGATTAAGATATCTCTCTGTACAGAGTTTCAATTACTATGCCGTTTGTTTCTTATAAAACTAGACTCAATAAGGTTTTCATACATGTAAGGTAAAACTCCTAATTGTTTCTTTACAATTTATGGTGAATTTTTAAAGTCAGAACAGGGATCATGTAGTCATTCTGAACAGGTCTCACAAAAATATAAATTTCTCAAAATATAAGATTCCTTTACTTGCTCTGTTTCTTTTACATGAAAATAGACTCAACTTTAAATTCATATCTCATTCAATCTCTAATTAAATTCCCACTATTTTTGGTGATTTTTCAAGTTCACGTCACTGCAACTGTCCAAACTGTTTTATTATAAATTTTTTATCTTTCTCACTTTGGTTGCATTCATTGCCTATCCTTAACAATTTTTCCAACTTCCTGTTACATATCGAACTTATTACTCATACGTTACACATGTATATCCTTACACTTATTATTACAAGATCATACATAATTTCATTTAGTCGATTTTCCGTTGAACACTTCGGATCGAATCCCGATACTTGGTGGTTTCAAAGACGTAGTTCCACCCATCACATAGTTTGGCTCTCTTGTACACATGGTGAACATGAACACTTAGTACCACCCATGTGACCTAGCCACTTAATCTCGTAGCTCTCTTGTCTACATGGTGTCCTTCACCTGGAACCACACATGCGACCTAGCTATAACATAGTATCTCGTAGCTCTCTTGTCAACATGATGTGCACTCAAGACCATACATGTGACCTAGCTACCCATATAGTATCCGTAGCTCTCTTGTCCACATGATGTGCACTCAAAGACCATACATGTGACCTAGCTACATACCATCTATCTCTTTCGATTCAAGGTTCAACCAAGAAGTAGTTCACTTTCTAATACTTACTTTCATTCTTCCAACCATCGATTATGATTTAAAATCAGCTAAATTGTATAAAATATGCTGGAATATACGAACGTAAATAATGATAATGTATTATGTATATACAAACTTACCTCGGTGCAAAATATAGAAATTTTGCAATTTAGTCTGAAGTCTTTTCCTTCCCCCGTTCGAGGTCGATTTCACGCCTTTCTTGATCTATAGCAACACATTTAGCTCATTTAACACTCATACTATCTATTTCAATCCAAAAATCACATTATGAAAGAAATACGTTTTTGCCCCCTAACTTTTACAAAATTACGATTTTGTCCCTAGACTCGGAAATTTAATTTCAGCCCTTATTCTTATGTTTTATGACATGCTGAGCATTTTTCTCTTCTATGACAACATCAAATTCTCACTCTAACATGTACTTATGAACATTAGGTATTTTTATCGATTATGCCGTTTTGCTCGTTTTCGCTAAAAATCACTTAGAAAAGATCGTTCTCCTAAGTTCAAACATTCATATTCTACCATAAAACATCAAAATACATGCATATCATTCATGGGTAAATTTTTAAACATAAACCCTAACTCGAACTAATAGTAGAAATAGGCAGACCGAGCTACAAGGATTTCAAAAATGTAAAGAACATTAAAAACGGGGCTTGAATGCACTTACTATTGAGCTTGAAAGCTTGGAAAAACCCTAGATATGGTGTTTAGGAGAGTTTCAGCCAAGCTTGGTGAAGATGATACCAATTTTGGCTTTGTTTTCCCATTTTATTATTTTATTTACCAAATGACTAAATTGCCCTACATTTAAAAACTATGATGTTTTATCTTCCTTAGGTATTTTTGTCCAAACTAATAAAATGGTCTAATTACTATCCAAAGACCTCTACTTAAAACCTCCATTTCAATTAAATACTTTATGAACTAGAACACACATTTTCACCTATTTCAATTTAATCCCAAACATCAAATTAAACACCTAGTCATAAAATTTTCAACCTCGGATCCATGGTTTCTAAACCACTGTTCCGTTTTGGCCCTAAATCGGGCTGTTACAAGGGTATTACACATGAAGTGTACGAGTTTGAAATCCATCATTTGATATTCAGGAATGCTCATTGAACATTTAAATTTCCAAGCCAAATAACAGAAAGCTCATGTGAGCTTATAATGGAAAGCTTATCCGGGCTTAATAACAGGAAGCTCTTAAGAGCTTAAATCAAAAAGCTCATGCGAGCTTAACGGGTAAATCTAAAGAGCTATTATCAGGAAGCTCATAAAAGAGCTTTTAATCGGGAGGTTCTGGATAGCCATATATCGGGACGCTTATAAGAGGTGCGGTGTGTCCGCAATACATGCGGGATCACTACCGATCAAAATGCTCATAAGAGCATATAAACGGGAAGCTTGGAAGAACCACATATCAGAAAGCTCAAGAGAGCTTATATCAGGATGCTCATGTGATCTATAATGGGATGCTCTTGTGAGCTATGGTATGTTCACAATATATGCAGAACCACAACCACTCAGGGAACCCTGTATCCATCTATTTTCATTTGTTCAAACGAGATTTATTTATTGTCAAACATTGTCAAATATGTGATTTATTTTCATACTTAACAATTATACAAATCAAATACATATAAATAAATCATATCACATAAACATACAATTTAGTTTCATGAACTTACCTCAACAATGTTCGTGAACTCATATGCTACTAATCCATTGCTTTTTCTTTACCTCAATCTAGTTCCGTATTTAATATATCTAGATCTATATGAGTAAATTTAGCTCAATGTAATACAATTCATATTCAATTAAATTCAATTCACATCTGATAAACCGTAATTTATACATATTACTATCCCTGCTTAACAAATTTATGAATGATTTATCCTTAAATTTAGTGAATTTGATGCTCCTAATCCTTTAATTTCATGTTTTATACTTAGGAGAGCATAGGAGAGCAAAAAAAACAAGAAATGGGTCGAAAAAGGAGAAAATGGGCCGACATGGGAAAACAACATGGCCTGGACTTCCTCACACGGGTAGCACACACGTATATGCCATTCTAACATGCTCGAACACGGCCTAAAACAACCTCAACACGGGCGTGTTGATCTCTCATCCTTGACCACAGCCTGAAGTAATCACACACGGGCGTGTCTTTGCCGAACCCAAGTTTGGTTCTATTCAGAAAAGGGCAATTTTGAGGGCTTTTAGGCATTCTAAAGCCTATTTAAACAGCCTAGAGGAGGACTAAAGAGGACACACATAGTAGGAAGCAAGGAATTACTCGAAGAAAGCCGATTGATCCATCTCAGAAGCCGGATTCATCATCAAGACTGAAGATCTCCCCTCAATTTCCCTTCAGGAGTTTTGGGTTTTCTTTATGTTTTGTATTCATTATTATTCTGAGATTTTTTCCTTTTTAGTTATGAACTAAACCCCCTAAATATCTGAGGGGAATGAAACCTAAGATGAATCTTGTTATTATTATCTGAATTGTATGATAAATATTCGACTTGTTCTTAATTATGTGTTCTTAATTCTTTCTTTAGTATTTCAGGATATTGATTCAAGTTGATGCGCTTATTCAGAGGATGAATAGTCCCTGTCTAAGAGTAAATTTGTCATAATTAAGCGGAGTTGATTGCACGCCTAGAGATAGGGTGACAAGATTTTGCTGGATTAGGGTGAAACCTAATAAGGGGATCCATAGATCGAGTTAATGCAACCCTAGGGTGTTAATTAGAAAGAGATTTCAATTATTCAATCTAGGGTTAGATGTTATTAGTCTTGAATAGGGATAATAACATAACTTAGGGATTTCTACGGAACAAGTTGAATGAATAAATCGTCCGATTCAGAGTCAAATAACAAGTGAAGTCTAGGTGGATTTTTCCTTAGGTATTGTCTTAATGAATCGAATTTTCTAAAAGTATTTTCGCCAAACCTATTTTCTGTGCATTCTTAGATTAGTTAATTAGTTAATTAAAACCCCCATTATTTTTAGGCTAGATAATAAAAAGAAAGTTAATACTAGTACTTTTAGTTCCTTTGGGTTTGACATCCAGTCTTGCTAAAACTATACTGCTATTCGATAGGTGCTTGCCTTCGTCGTGATAGTAGTTAGTTAGGTATGATCATTTATAAATTTTAAAACGTATCGCGAGTAACACAATCAAGTTTTTGGTGTCGTTGCCGGGGAACTAAGATATTAGGAACACTCGATTTTTATTACTTTAGCCATTTAATTTTATTGCAATTTTAATTTTGTTTTGATTTTCGTTACTAAATTTTCTTTTTCTCTCTTCTGGCAGGTTCTTATAGTTTATGACTAGAAGAAACCCGTCGGGACCATTACTATTTGACGAAGAAATTGATCGCACAGCTCGCAGAAACTGAAGAGAAATAAGGCGAAGCCTAAGATACACAAAGGAAGAGCAAGAGGACGATATCTCAACTACAGCTGAGGAGATGGCTAAAAATCAGGAAAATCTGCTACCTCCTGCGATTGACACCGATCAAGTAAATCAGAATCAAGCTCCACACACTATGTATGATTATGCTAAGCCAAATTTAACAGGAACTGAGTCAAGTATAGTTAGGCCTGCTATTGCTGCAAATAATTTTGAACTAAAACCTAACACGATTCAAATGATACAGCAATTTGTTCAGTTTGATGGTTTGTAGGACAAGGACCCGAACACTTACTTGGCAAACTTTCTAGAGTTTTGCGACACATTTAAATTTAATGGCGTTTCTGATGATGCCATTCGTCTTCGGTTATTTCCTTTTTCATTAAGGAATAAAGCTAAACAGTGGTTAAACTCGTTACCACGAGGGTCAATCTCTACTTGGGAACAAATGACCGAAAAATTTTTATTAAAGTATTTTTCGCCAGCTAAAATAGCTAAATTACGTAATGATATCTCTTCTTTTGTGCAGATGGATTTAGAAACGCTCTACGATGCATGGGAGAGATACAAGGACCTACTACGAAGGTGCCCTCACCATGGGTTACCTCTATGGCTGTAAGTTCAAACATTTTACAATGGTGTGAACCCCTCGACAAGACAAATGATTGATGCAGTAGCTGGTGGAACCATCAACAACAAAACACCTGAAGCGGCTTGCGAATTTATCGAGGAGATGTCACTGAATAACTATCAGTGGCAAATCATGAGGACTAAGCCAACCAAAACAACAGGCGTTTATAATGTCGATGTGATTAATATGTTATCAAATCAAGTAGAGCTTCTAAATAAAAAGATTGATGGTTTGCTTGGTTCTACGCAGGTATATCTAGTGATGAGGTGTGATTCAAGTGGAGGAGGCATACATACCGAATATCAACCCTTCAATCCTATAACCGAAGAGGAACAAGTCCACTATGTGGGTAACAATAACTCTAGACCTCAAAATAACCCATACAGTAATACTTATAATGCAGGTTGGAGGAACTACCCAAATTTCTCATGGGGTGGTCAAGAAAATCAAAGGCCACAAAATCTTTCGGGTTGTCAACAACCACCCTATCAACAGGAAAAGAAACCGAACCTTGAGGAGATTCTATCCAAATTCATCTTGGTGTCAGAAACTCATTTCCAGAATACCGAGACAACACTTAAGAAACAACAAGCGTCGATCCAAGAGCTCGAAACTCAGATAGCCTAGTTGTCCAAACTAATTTCCGAACGACCAGAAGGTAACTTGCCAAGCAATACTGAACCTAGCCCAAGGGAACAACTCAATGCAATCAACGTTAGAAATGAGGAAGGGTTAGTTGTTTCTGAACCAGAACTAAAGCAAGAAACTATAGTAGCAAAGATAAAGGTGAGGTAGGTCACAATGAAAAAAACCAGTAAGTGTAGAATATAAACCTCGTGTGCCATATCTTAATGCGACAAGGAAAGACCGCTCAGATGAGCAATTTCGTAAATTCCTTAAACTTTTAAAGAAATTACATATCAGCTTATCGTTTATTGAAGCTCTCTCGTAGATTCCGAATGCAATGTAGTTTTTAAAGGAGCTCTTAGCAAACAAGCGGAAGTTGGACGAGGCATCGCATGTGGAGTTAAACGCAGTTTGCTCGGCTATTCTTCAAAATAAGCTACCCAACAAGTTAAAAGATCCAGGGGGTTTTACAATTCCTTGCTTAATTGGTAGCTTAGATGTTAATAATGCATTAGCTGATTTAGGGGCTAGCATCAACGTCATGTCTTACAAAATGTTTAAGCAACTAGGTCTTGGGAAACCGAAACAAACTAGGCTGAGCATTCAATTAGCAGATAAAACTATCAGATTTCCTAGGGGTATTATTGAAGATGTACTCGTTAAAATTGATAAATTTATATTTCCAGTTGATTTCTTTGTTCTAGACATAGAGGAGGATAGTAACACTCCTTTGACTTTAGGAAGGCCCTTTTTAGCAACTGCTAGAACAATTATTGAAGTTGGCACAGGTGAACTCACACTTTGTGTGGGAGACGAAACAATTACCCTTCAAGCTCGCAATTCGAGTAACACATCAAAAGTTGAAGGTGATTGTATGAACCATTCTACTAAAACTAACCATATGTTGTAACCTACTTTGCAGGAAATGAGTTCGAAGGATATACATGAGCCATGTTCAAGCTACAATAAAGGGCCTATTTATAAAGAAGGAAAGTTACAAATCGAGGAGCTAGATGAATGGCAGACACATAAACCAAGAACACACAATAAACCAAAACTACGCCAGGACGAGCTCAATACCTTACCAAATCAACTTAAGGTTGGAGATAAAGTATTATTAGATGCCACAGATCCTCGCATTACCACTACCAAACCGAATGAAGAAATTCCTCTTACGGTACTTAGCATTTTCCCATTCGGTATAGTCGAGGTAATCCATCCCAAAATCGGCACTTTTAAGGTAAATATTACTCGTCTAAAACCTTATTTTGATGAGATTAATAGCAGGAATAAGAAGTGTAAACTTCTCAAACCACCATGACCATTCAATGGAGAGGTAAGTCGAGCTTAGTCTATAAATAAGCGCTTCTCGGGAGGCAACCTGAGCACTAACGGTATTAACTTCTTTAAATTTTAGTATTTAACACCTAACCTACTAACTGAGCTCTTGAATACAGGATTTCCACACCCACACGGCCAGGCACACGAGCGTGCTGTAAACCGTGTGAAAATAGGGCAAGGACTTTTCCCAACACAGGATGCAACAAATCGCACGACCGTGCGACATAGCCGTGGGTGATCCTGTCAAAATAACACAGGCGTTCGACACGCCCGTGTCCTGAAACCATGGTTGATCCTGCCAAAACAGCACGGGCGTGCGACATGCCCATGCCTAGCACCTATGGTTGAACCTGTCAAAATAACATGGGCGTGGAATTACATACACGGGCGTGGGAGAAGAGAACAAAGCCAGGCACGGCTGTACGACACAGCCGTGTTCATCAACACGCCCAAGGTACACCGGCATGGGGCAAATGTCAGATGTGCCGAAATTTGGAAAAACGCGAAACACACGGGCTAAAATTAGGGCACACGGGCGTGTCCCCTGGCCGTGTGCCCCAAAATCTATAAAAACCCCTCACTATTCTTCATCTTCTTCATCCAAAATCCCTAACCCTAGCCGCTGCAACTCCACACGCCCTCTCTGCCACGCCCGTGCGCCGCTTTCAACTCCATCTTTAACGCCCAAACTCCTCTTTTTAGCGTTTATTTACTCTTTTCTCTTTTATTTTACTTATTTATAATGCTATTTATCATAATAATCTTCATTTATCTCATACTATTTCCATTTTGCTATCATTCAAATTTCATTTTTAGAGTAGTTATCATCTATTTCATGTTGAATTTTTTTTTTACTTATTTCATGATTTCTCAAGCTCCATTTACCTATTCTAAGTTAATAATCATAGTTCTCATATGCTTATTATTCTTTGCCGTTATAATCCATGCATTGTGATACATTCATGCTTTTTATATTTTCCATTGAGTTCTTTGTCATTTTTTATGAAACCCATACTATTATCATGCCTATATTCATACTATTACCATGCTAATGACGCGAAATTATGCCATAAAATTGATTGCTTTGGTTAGGTTTGTTAGTGTTAGTAGTTGTGGCTAAAATTATTAGTTTTAATTCATGACTTTTTCCTTTTTGAATTTGTTTACATTTTACCTTGTCCATTCCTTAAGATGGAATAATGGTTTTGATTGCAGATATACCATAATTTATACATATTATTATCCCATGCTTAACACATTTATGAATGAATTCTCCATAGATTTAGTGAATTTGATGCTCCTAATCCTTTACTTTCATGTTTTATGCTTAGGAGAGCATAGGAGAGCAAAAAGAACAAGAAATAGGCCGAAAACGGAGAAAATGGGCCAACGTGGGAAAACAACATGGCCTGGACTTCCTCACACGGGTAGCACACACGCCCGTGCCATTCTAACAGGCTCGAACACCGCCTAAAACAACCTCAACACGGGCGTGTTGATCTCTTAGCCTTGACCACGGCCTGAAGTAATCGCACACGGGCGTGTCCCTACCGAACCCAAGTTTAGTTCTATTCGGAAAAGGGCAAGTTTGAGGGCTTTTAGGCATTCTAAAGCCTATTTAAACACCCTAGAGGAGGACTAAAGAGGACACACAGAGTAGGAAGCAAGGAATTAGTTAAAGAAAGCAAATTGATCCATCTCAGAAGTCGGATTCATCATCAAGACTGAAGATCTCCCCTCAATTTCCCTTCAGGAGTTTTAGGTTTTCTTTATGTTTTGTATTCATTATTCTTCTAAGATGTTTTCCTTTTTAGTTATGAACTAAACTCGCTAAATACCTAAGGGGAATGAAACCTAAGACGAATCTTGTTATTATTATCTGAATTGTATGATAAATATTCGACTTGTTCTTAATTATGTGTTCTTAATTCTTGCTTCGGTATTTCAGGATATTGATTCAAATTGATGCGCTTATTTGGAGGATGAATAATCCCTGTCTAAAGAGTAAATTTTTCATAATTAACCGGATTTGATTGCACATCTAGAGATAGGGTGACAAGATTTTGTCGAATTAGGGTGAAACCTAATAAGGGGATCCATAGATCGAGTTAATGCAACCCTAGGGTGTTAATTAGAAAGAGATTTCAATTATTCAATCTAGGGTTAGATGTTATTAGTCTTGAATAGGGATAATAACATAACTTAGGTATTTCTACGGAACAAGTTGAATGAATAAATCGTCTGATTTAGAGTCAAATAACAAGTGAAGTCTAGGTGGATTTTTCCTTAGGTATTGTCTTAATCAATCGAATTTTCTAAAAAGTATTTTCCCCAAACCTATTTTCTGTGCATTCTTAGATTAGTTAATTAGTTAATTAAAAACCCCATTATTTTTAGGCTAGAAAGAAAGTTAATACTAGTACTTTTAGTTCCTTTGGGTTCGGCATCCGGTCTTGCTAAAACTATACTGCTATTCGATAGGTGCGCTTACCTTCGTCGTGATAATAGTTAATTTAGGTAAGGTCATTTATAAATTTTAGAACTTATCGCGAGTAACACAATCAACATCCTAGGAAAAATTACCATTTTGCCCTTATACTTTTAATTAATGACGATTTCGTCCCTAGGCTCGGAAAATGAAATTCATGCAATTTAATCCTTATTCCAAGCCAAACAAATTTTTACATATAAAATTTATAGCCCATGTATTTCACAACATTTAGAATTTTTCCATGAATTTTATATCTTTTCAATTTAGTCCATAAATCACAATTTTATGAAAATTTCCTTTACAAAAGTTGTTTATCTATCATTAAAATTTTCATTTCTACCATAAAACTTCATAATTCATGCATATTCATCCATGGCAAAACTCTATTACTTTGATTACTTTACAAATTAATCCCCGAGATAGCTAGATTAAGCTATTAAGATTGGGACAAAAAAAACATTCCTAATTGATCAAAATAAGTTTGTCTATCTCCAAGCTCTGAAACTAGGGTTTCCATGGCTTTTTAATTGGGAAAGATGATATAAAATGATGATATTAGATATTTATTTTATTTATCATCTTTTATTTATTTACTTTCCAATTTAGTCCTTTTTGTTTCTTAAATTTCCATGGATAAATCATCATACTTATCTAATAACTCCTCTTAATGGTCTATTTCCCATATAAGGACCTCAAATTTTGAATTCCATAGCTGTTTGATCCTTTTAGCCACTAGAATTCAAGTTTTGCATTTTATGCAATTTGGTCCTTTTATCAATTAATCATGTAATCAATAAAATTTTCTTAATGAAATTTCTATACAATATTCCTATCATAATTCAAAGCATGAAATAATATTAAAATAATTTTTCTTACGAACTCGAATTTGTAGTCCCAAAACCACTGTTCCGATTTCATTGAAAATGGGCTATTACACTTTGTCTTTATCATTTTTAGTTTCAAACCCTAAAATTAGCCTTGGAGAAGAAGAACATTCGGTCAAGCATAGTTTGATTCCATGGTGAGTTTTCAAGCCTCGTTTTTAATGATTTTTATGTTTTTGAGTTTGTTTTAGCTTAATCTAGCTAGCTTGGGGGTTAATTTACAAATTGTTAAAAATTTAGGGACTTGCCATGAATGTTTTTGAATAGGTTTTTTTATGTTAGTTGATGGATTATTGATCTTTGTTGTAAAATAAACATGTTTTGTTAAGTGATTTTTGTTGAATTTTAGAAATAGGGATTAAATTGTTAAAGGTATAAATTCATGGGTTTTATTGTGAATTGTTGAAAAATATGATTTTCTTTAAGGTCCCTTGCAACATGAGTTAAGTTGGATTTAGGTTAAAGTGGTTAGATTTTAAGTTATGAGCTTAAGGACTAAATTGTGAAAAGTTAAAATATTAGGGGTAAATTTGTAATTTAGCATAAATATGAATTATGGATTAAATTGAATTCTAGAAATACTTAATTGAATGAAATTATTTATTTAGATCAAGATAAACTACAATCGGACCTAAATCGAGGAAAGGCTAAAGCCTTGGATTTGATCGAGGTAAGTTCGTATGAACTACAACTGTTTCAATGTTAGTTAAATTTGAATGTTTGCTTTGTTTTTGTAATATAAATGAATACAAAAATAAATGTATTCATGCAATGATGAATTGACGGATAACAAGTCTCGGTTGAAGCTTAAAAATTATTAGGATACAAATGACATGTCATTAGGGATTTCATGTTTCAAGTGCTAGTCTTGAATGTCTTACCGTTGGCTAAGGTCCTGCATTTGTTGCGGATTCTCCACAGCTCGTGTGAGCAATATCATGTAGCTTACATTCCGACCCACATCTCGTGTGAGCAGGCCCATTTCACAGCTCATATGAGCAATAATGTAAAGGAAAAGTTACGGTTATATGTAAAGGCACACTATGTGTGAGCTTTCCAAAGTATCTGATGAAACTCTAGATGGTTCAATGGGTACAAAAAGGAAATGAAATGGAAAGCATGCAAATGAATAAATCATGAATTTATAGAAAGTTTGATGAGTTCAATGTATATACATGTATAGAAATCTATCAATTTGTGGTTGAATTCATTTGAATCATGGACAAGTATACTAACTTGTGAGTTGATGATGCTTGTATAGGCTTGTGCCAAACTTATGGTTTTGTTGATGCTATATTTATGCTATAAATTATGAAAATGAAATGGTAATTTTAGTTTAAGTTTATATGAGCTTACTAAACACTCATTGCTTACATAGTTATTTTCATTTGTTTTATAGATTATCGGAAGCTCGTTAGAGATCTATCACAATCCAGCAGTCAAATCTGTAGTTTTTGAGTAATTTTGTCCAAGGTTAATAATGACATGTATAGGTTGTTTTGTAATGGTAATTTGGTATGTTTATACTTTAAAGTTTATGGTTGATTTGGTACACTTTAATGCTTTACCAAGTTATGTCAAATTAGTCACTTTTGAGTACTTTTAAATAAGGTTCTTTTGGTATGTTGATGATGGCTTGAAAATGGTCAATTTGTGACATGTTTTGACACATATTTGAACTAGGTCTTTATTCATGAATTGAGCAATGTTAACATGTTTAGGTAAATGATGTTTTGATGCTATTGTGGTGTCTTTGAATGACATATTGGTTAGGTGATTTAAGATGATTGAAATGGCATGTTTATGTATGTTTGAATGGTGCTTGAACCCCTTGAATGTGTGCCTAACTGGTTCAAATGATTAGGTATGAATTAGACTCGTAATGGCTTAATTTTAGGTAAATTCTGGGTTCACACGGCCTGGCGACATGGCCGTGTGTCATTTGAGAGTTTCTTAGTGTTTCCAGTCAGTAAGTTACACGGCCTAGTACACGGTCTGGCACACAGACGTGTGTAGCAACTCAGAGGGTTACGCGACCTAGCACACTGCCTGACACATGGGCGTGTGGGGCAACTCAGTGAGTTACATGAGTGAAGACACGGGCTGGGACACGGCTGTGTGTCCATTGTTCGAATGTTACACGACCTGGCCACACAGTCGTGTTATCCCTATTTTTCAATTTTTGTAACTTTTACTTAAACTTTTCATTTTGTTTTAAATTAGTCCTGAATTGCTTCTAAGCTATTTTTATGCCTCGAAGGCTCGATTTAGGGACAAAATGCATGTGATTGAATGGGTTATAATATGTTTAATTTATTTAAGTGTTAAGATGTTAAATGTTTTTGATTGTTCGATAATGCTCTATAACCCTAATCCAGTGACAGAGACGGGTTAGGAGTGTTACAAATTGGATGAGCATTGATCGAGTTACTTTCTAATGGTATGTCATTGGGGAGAACATATACTTATGACAAGGTCATTGGATGAGCACTGATTGAGTTGCTTTCGTAATGGTATGCCGTTGTGAAGAGCTTAGTCACGATACTATAGTGGAATGACTTAGTAACTAAATGAGTTTACAATTAATATGTGAAAAGCTGGAACTTAATTATAAACCATCTGAGCCTCAGTTGCATATGTCTAATTGGTCCCTCCGCTATCTCGTTGAAACAAAAAAAATGAATTGCATGTTGAATAAAATGAACATAAATGAATAGAAATGGAGAAATAGTAAACATTTGAAAGTGATTATGGTTTTCTCCAAAAATGAAAATGAAAATGGAGAAATGGAATCATTTGGAAATGAATGTGGTTTTCTCCAAAATGAAAATGAAAATGACCTGAAAAATGAATTTATGCTTCTTGAATTAAATGAAGTTCAAAATTGGAAATAAATCATTTTGTCATAGTGAACCATTGAATGTAGAAATATTAAATATATTTTCTCATAGATTCTTTTACGGTAAAGTTTTTACACCCCATATTTTATTCATTTTATCGTATTAGTTTATGACACAAGGAATTAAATGGCTTAGTGGTTGAGTGTGTGATTTGTTTCCAAAAGGTCCCATGTTCAAGCCCCCACAGTCCTACTTTTTTATTTAACTTTTTTGACAAATTCAAGTGGTCAACCCCCTTGTGCTATCCACCTCACTTACCTTGTGGGCAAGGATTCCTTTCCTTTTCTTTCTAGTCAACTTACCTTACTTAGCCCCATTTTTACTCTCATGATCCACTTTTGGTGTATTTTTCTTCCTTATTTCCTTTTTCCCTCCCTTACCATACTTTGGCTGGCCGTGCATCTAAACACACTTTTATTTTTATTTTATTTATTTCTCATCTTTTCTCTCCTCCTCTCTCTTTAGCTGCCCCTCCTCTTTGCTCCTCCTTTTTTCTCCTATTTTCTTTTTTTTTCACCACCCATTCTATTCATTTCTCCTCCTTTCCACCACCTCTGAAGGCCACCAAACCACCACCTCACCATCACTGTCGCCATCAACCATACCTAAATTCTCTTATTCTTCTTCTTTCCTCTTCCTCTTCTCATAACCGATTTCTCTAATCCTTAAATTTTTGATATTTTATTCATAAGAAAAGATTATTTCACATCTTATTTCTAATTATTTTTTATATATTATATTTTTTTCTAGTGGCAAATCCTACTCTCTAATAAACTCTTCGTAGGAAGTTGTTGAGCCTCTTTTTCCTTTGATATTATGTAAGTTTGGACGATCCTCCATTTACGATTTTCTTTCGTATATTTTTATATATATTTGGTTAGGACAATACTAACCATTAAGCTTATTGGATTTTATGAAGTGCTTTTCAAAATCTTGAATCCGTACCCCCACTTTTGGAAGAGCGCGATTAAACAAACAATTATGTAAGTATTTCACCATCATAAATTGAGGGTTATTCACTAAAATAACTTGTTCTAATACGGTATGAATTGTTTATACGCAAGGATTCTAGATTTGACCTCTTCCTTTAGAAGTTGGAAACAGAGTTGTTGTCATCAGATTTGCGAAATCAGGTATGAGGATTTACTCTGATAAAATATATGAAATTATTTTAAACCGAGATAAATATATATATATGAGTATTAAATAACTATTTAAATAAATCTCTGAAAAGAGAAAATGGTGAATACATTAAGTATTCATATGGATTGATAAAATTCGATAAAAAGGAGGATTCCAAGTAAGTAATTTCAAAACTTCAGATATGTGATATGTTGTATGTGATTATATGATTTTTCTATTATACGTGATGTATGTTTCCTTGATACCCATGTTATGTGATATATGGCGATTTTGTATATGCATGCATTATAAACATGACACCAATTTACTGATACTTTGATTCGCATGTTAAGCATGTTACTATTCTGATTATGATTTGCATGTTGAGCATGTTATTATTCTAATTCTGAATCACTTGTTAAACATGTCATTGTGTTAAGCCATAATGAGTTTTGAATCGCATGTAAAACATGTCTACTGAAAAATATTGTACCATACCATATCATGCATTTGGTTTGGGATAATATTGTACCTTGGAAGATTCTGGAAATTTAATAATTTGCATATTTCTGGTGACCACTATATTCTGTATATGGTAGTATATCTGCATATCTGGTGGCTCGTCCACAATATTCTATTTCTGGCAACCCGACTACAATATCTAGTGGTTTGTTAATGTTATTTGTGTTATTGGATGGATGAGTTCTGGGGAGCTTATTATGGTGTGTAGCGGAGATGGGCAGGTTCTGTTTTATGAAAAATCTGTACTATTTCTGAAAAAGTGTTGCATTGACATCGTCATTATGCATTCTGATAAATGTGATTTTGAGGTAGTATATTTATGTATATATGTAATCTGTTAAATTGACGATGTTCTGTATTAATTTATGTTGATATGATTTGTAACCACATTGGGCTTTAAAAAGTTCACCCCTTTATGTTTTTGACTTTTGAGATAATAATTGAGGTTATGATGGGCTCAGCTTATGGAAGTGCACTCAGAAACTTTTAGAAAAACTATTATATTTTGGTACTTGATATTTTGGGATTTGTTTTTATTTCTATGGAATGTGGCTTGGGACTTTCTTTTGAATTTTGGTTTTTGGATTGTTTCGTATGATTTGAAATTTTAAACTATCAGCTAAGACGATTTTTCATAATAATGCCAAACTCAACTCAATGATTGTATTTTCAAACTTAATACTTCGTTTTCAAAATTCAAAACTACCTACTCATTAAATTGGGATTTTACAAGATATATTAAACATATGTTTTCAAAATGAGGAATGTGTTTTGTTATTTTTCCGCTGTGACATTTACTTGAAATATGATGTTTTGTAAACCATCAATACTTTAGTTTTTTTGTAGGTAAACAATTTCAACAGTACTTGGCTTTTCTTAAAAATAAAAATGACGTTTTAAGTTGATAACGAATATTAAAGAGGAAATAGTTAAAAAATTTTATGCGCCAACAATATGGTCAATGTGATCTTTAAGATTCAGCCATAATGTTTAGGCTGAATTTAGGGGGTTACAAGAGTCGTCGTGATTTTAACAGAATTAGAATTGGGTTTTAAAAATTATTTAATTGGAAATATACTGAATTTTATTATTTGGGAAATAGAAAAACAAATAGTGGGTTCAATCAAATTATAAAGTATTAGGTTAAAAGCTCACGAAGTACTTGTAATTAGACCCAATATGGAAGAAGCCCAAAAGTCCTTTAAGTTATAAGGGGGACGACAAACCCTAGTATTATAAACTAAGGTTGTTGCCTCTTATATCCTAGTTGGACTAGGAGTTTATTTTTCTAGTTGAAATAAACTTCTACAATTCAACAAGGGTTCTAAATTCTCTTCTTATAAATGGATGGCACTGGTAGGGCTATACACACAACTTTAAGATATTGTTATTTTGCTCTAAAATAGAGACTTTTATTCTCTAGGAATTAAATATATTTTTCGGAATAATGATTCTCCTAGTTTCTATTTGAGAAGAGAATTTTCGTTTTCACCCCAAAGAAAGGAAAACTATTTCTATTTTTTTGTTTGATTCGAATCGTTCGAGTCCACACTCGAATTAGTCCGTGGTACGAGAATAGAAGAGAAGATTGTTTGGTTGAAAGCTAGAAATGAAAAGGGTTCATCGATCTGAAAACATTGATGCGTATTCGGTCTAGAGTTTATTGCTACAAATATCACAAACTAGGTCGATTTTCAAAATTTTTATTTTCCACATTGCAAGAAAACTATTTTCGAACCAAGTTTTTTCCAACATCATGTTGATTAATCCATGAGCAATTGTATGAATTAGCCCATTTAAATATATTATTTAAATGTTAACGAAATATATATATCATTTAAAAATATAAAATTATAAGATATTTATATCACTCCTAAATAATTTGAATAACTTACTCTTCAATTACATTATTTAGAATTAAAATGAAAACAATTGTTTAGATGATTTTATTTTCTAACTTTTTCCCTTTCCTGGTAATATGCGAATCCTAAATTAACTAAGGTGTCAGCTTTAATAAGAACTTTTTTAAATACACAATTTAAAAATAAAATAAAATAATAAAATATTTTCCCTCTAAATTGAATGATTAATAAATTTATTTAAATAATTTAAAATATTAATCATTATGGATCACAAACATGAATATAAAATTTTTCTTTAAACTCACTCATGATAACGAACTATACAAAATTTTAAATGAATTGGTATATAACACAAACGTGACAAATTAAGATACAATTAAAATAAAATAACATAAACAAAATAAATAAATAAAAATATAAAAGTATACATGAAGTGAATTATTAAAGTTCATATTAATTTACAATAATAAACATATAATAATATTGTTAGCTCAAATGATCAAATCGAAATTGCCAATAGGGGGTGAATTGGTTTCTTAAAGATTTTGTGGTTACTAAGAAAAGAATAGAGATAATGAATACTTCACTGTATAGTGGTTTGATCCCAATTGCCTGCTCCACTACCTTAACTTTCCACAACTAAAGATTTTTTCAAATTCACTAATTTGATAATCTTTGAGGACAAAATTTAACTTTACAATCTCCCTTAAGATTTCTACTCAAAATCTAAGATTGCATTTCCCTTAAGATTTCTATGCAAACCTTAAGACTCAACCCTTTCAAAGAGTAAATACAAATAAAAAACTAAGAAGTAATCCTTAAGATCAGAATGTTTTCCAATTAAGCACAAATAAACAAGAATACACTTGAGATAAAAAATAAGAATGAATGCTCACAAGTATGTATATGAAAAATATGAAAGAAATTAAGCATTGAGATTGTTTTGATTGATATTTAAGCTTGATGATCTCTTTTCTTGTTGTAGGACCTTTGGAAGATGGTATTTAAAGCCCTAATTCATTTCCAACCATTGTGGTTGTTGGAAACATAAATAGATCTATTGGGGTTGAAAAGACCAGATCATTAAATTCTCCTGCAACAAAAGGTATTGATATTTTTTCTACGAGTATCAATATTATTAGTATTTAATGTCTGATTCAGTGATCGTTTACCAAAGACAATTTATTGATACTTGGTAAAAAGTATCGATACTTTTTTAAAAGGTATCAATACTTTTGTAATTGATTGAAAACAGAATGTCAATTTGGTATCGATTTTGGAAAGAGTATAGATATTTTGAAAACTATCGATATTTAGCCAAAAAGCTTTGATACTTTTTGTCCTAGAGCAATAGTGACTGTTTAAAAATAATTTTAACATGATTGAAAATGTTTCACTCAATTGAAACCATTTTAACTTGATTTTATCATTTGTCCAATTTTATTCAACTTTAACTTTTATTCAAAAATAGTGTAACTTGTTATATCAAAGCATATTATCAAATAAAGTTTGGTTTAACAAATATTTTAAACATTTTAAAAAATAAAAATAGAAAAGAAATAATTTCTTGAGCCTCTTTTATCTTTCTCTTTTTTACCTATCCTACACTTCACTCCCTAGTTGAAAAATCAAAAAAGTCAAGTGGGTGTAAAAACCTAATAGGAATAAAAAAAGAAGAAGAAGAAGAAGATAGGTGTAAGATTTTCAAGGTAAGATTTCTACTATATACCTATATATTTTACTATTGTATATAATAATATATATAATATTTATTTTGGTAGTGTGTTAAACTTGTCATTATTTTTTTTAGGTATGGGAGAATATAATTTTGAAAATTTGTCAAAACTGAATTTTTTTATGGAGCATCTAGTTTGGTGAAGTGAAGTATAAATTTCAATGGAATGTACAACATTTTGATGTATCATACAAAAAAAAAAAAAGAAAAAGTTGGTGGATCAAAATTTCAAGTTTGATGGAGAAAAAGTTATGTCGTGAATATTTAAGAAAAATCAAAAGGAGTTTAGTAGAGCGAAAATTTAGTTTGGTGGAGCATGCAACAATTTCATTTTTTCATATAAAAATAAAAAAGAAAGTTAGTGGTGTGGAATTTAAACTTGTGAAATTTTGAAGAAAAATCAAAAAAAAATTTAGTGGAGCGAAAATTTAAGACCGTTGGAGCATGTTGCATTTTGATACTTCATGAAAAATCAGAATAAAATTCAGTTAAGTCGAATTTCAATTTTGGTGGAGCGAAATTCAAAACACCAAAATTTTTACACACCAATAAAAAAAACTTTTTTTTGTTTCATATTTTCCTTCCAACTGTTATACCTTAGGTCCCCAACACACCAAACCACCAACTATACCTGCCTATCACTAAAGATGCACTCCTTCACCATGACCATGTATAAGTTCAACACTAAGCCCGTAACCCTACACATTTCTTGTAACACTCCAAACCTGATCCTAAGGATGATCCGGGAATGGAATGTCACTGTCTTAAGACCATTTTCTTGAAAACCATATCTAGCGTATACCAATTTATACTATAGTTTAAGCTAGTATGAAATATAAACTATTTTTCATTCAAAGATATATAAGATGACACACTTTGAAAACTGTAAATATTTTACTGAAACCTCATTGAAATCATAGTTTCATAAGCACAAGTTTAAATACAAAATTTGTTCTTTAATTGTGGACATTTTAACACCACCATCATGTCATGCACAATACAAAATACAAGAAGTCTCACAGTAACGAATGTCCTCTGGCATAGTCTTCAAAGATTCCTTTACTTCGTCAGTAGCCTAACAATGAAAGGTAACTAAGTAATTTCAAAGAACTTAGTTCTAGAGAAAACATTGCAATAGTTACATATAATTGAAGTAAGCCTTTACAACTCAGGAAAGTCATACACTAGTTGGCAAATACCAAATGCAGATAGGCTATACGCCGAACACTATTCCTTTAGCATGTTCACTACGCCTATACAATCATATAGACTACTTTCTTCATGTTAGCCACAAACCCTAGTCCATATAAAAAGTCATATCATTCTTTCATTCATTTTCCTTTGTCATGATTTGCCAATCTGGTTTGCAATAACACTTGCCCTACTAGAGGCTACACGACCATTTTCATGTATCACAATTTGCCAGTTCAACCATTTCATTGAAGGCTACACAATGACTTTATTTCCATGTATTAGATCATGTTATTCATTTCAGAAGCAAGGGATAGTGGCTTAAACACAAAGGAAAGTTCTTACATCTATAACACAATCATACCAAACCAAATTAATAACAACAAGCATTCATCACTCTTGTACAAACATTTCATCTTCGTAGAATATGTATACTTACCTTAAGCCAAACATAAACAAAGGCATTACACACACATAGAGTAAGAAGGAACTCACGAGAAAATGCAGCAAGTTCAAACAACATGACTCATTCCCTTATCACGAGAACTTTCAAAAGTGTCTTGAGCTATTATATAAATAGTTAAACTTATCAGGCTGTATACGAGAAAACTAACCAAACTTGCAAGTAACATCATCACAAAACCTAAATTTAGGAAGTTTCTTTCCTTACACTTAAAACTGTCGCTCAAGTATGCAGCCCTAAAGTTAAGTAAATAACCATGAAAACAACCTAAGGTTCATTGAAATTTACCAGGTGTTAAAATAACGAAAGAGTTGTCTGAACACAATGAGCCCAAATCTTTAAGTAAGTCTTTGGTCTTAGGCTTTCTGAGAGAATAGTGCAGAGAAAGTTTGAGAAGAAAATATGAATGCAAGAGAATATGTAAAAGCTTACTTAAGAAGCTAATACCAACTTTATACTGATAGATACGGAAGCTAGATTTAATAGAGAAATTGATTATTGCACTAACCTCCTCGATTCCTATGACTAAGAACTTTCTCTCTCATTATAAATGCGAGTCTTATCAGCTACGGTAACTTAGTTCTATTCTAACCAATTCTCATTTGCCTAATTAAATTGTTCGACCAGAATAATAATATAATAATATAATAAATGGTTCTATTAAACTGAGGACTTAACATATTCGTCTAACAGATGGGGTGGCTATACTCTTAAGAAGAGTCCGCCAAACCATCAGGCTCGCCCATCAAAGGCTTCGCCCAAAGGCACATTCACTGACTTACATAATTAGTCACAATTAATATCTTATCCACTCATAACTCACTCTAAACACCATACTTTGATAAACAATATTCGAACACTAGGACTACGTCAAGTGGGATGTTACATTTCTCATTCTTTTTAACCTCCAAACTCTCACCAGCCAAACTCTTAACCACACCTAACCTACTTTTTGCCCCAAATAACCTAGCCCCACATTTGAGCAATCTGATTCGAACCAACTGCAGCACCACTTACAAGAATGATCTCTATACATGATGCATAGGTTCAAGAACATTTTAATTCATAATGAGCTTTATGCCAGGCTTGTCGAGGACAACATGGTGGGCTATTTTTCTCTCCATCGATCACTTGTTAGTTCAGCTAGTATTTTGCTTTCCATTGAGGATGATGATTTGGCTACAGACCAAGGGAGTTTTCTTTCTCTGTCCATCGCATTTCTTGCTTTGTAGTTAAGTGTTGTTATTTTTGTTTGATGTTTTGTGATGTCTTCCTATGTCTCTCTCACATTAAGGGCAATGTGATGTTTAAGTTTGCTGGTGAGGAATATTTTCATCTATTATTTTTGGTTTTTTGTTGCATGTTTTGTGTTGTGCGTAAATAAAAAAGAAAAAAAAAGGACTTTCTAGTTCAGGTTTGATGATGATACACCACCCTTTAGTATTTTAAGATTAAAATTTAATTTTGCATTATTTGGATTATATGTTATTTTTCTATGGTCAATTACCCTAAAAAATTGAACACTTATTTCAATTTATTAGTTATTCTATAGATTGATTACAAATGTGTGTAAATTAAGTTGAAATTGAGCCTAGAATTTGTTTGATATCCTTTTCAAGTGAAGTGAAATCCTAAGTAAAGCTTATACAAAGGAATGATTTTGGTCATTTTTGGATTGTTTGGACCATTCAAGTCAACCATATATATTGCTTATGATTTGAGCCTTTATAGACCCTTTTTCTTTGTTTATTCACCAATGTGCTTTATTGTTTGATTTATAGCTTAACCAAAATTAAGCCTTAGTACTTAACTTTTCTCAGTTCATTTTTGTTCAAGTATTTGGTGTTTCAATGGATGCAATTTTATAGCTTAAAGGGTGGATTGGAATAGGTAAAGACATGAAAGTAGACATTTTCAGTAAGAAAAAGGATAAAGCATGATCGTATTTTTCTTTTTGAATATTCCTATTCTTATTTCTGATTTTTATATGTGTGCGTATATATACACACACGAAGATAACTATATCACTTATTTTCGATTTCAACTTAAAATTTTCAAGTTAAAACCTCATACTCTAGTTCATCATAAGAGTTGAGAGTGCGTATATATTAGATATATAGATACATTTAGTATTAATTCGTGTACATAATAATTTTGTAATTATAAAACCAATTTTAATTAAAAATACCACAAAACTTTGTGTATTATACTCTAAATTGCATTTTAACTCTTTTATTGAAAAAAAAAGATAAATTAGCCCTTATATGTTAAATGAGTGAGCAAAACAACCATTCTATTGAAATTTGTTGTTTATATATAAGGTATAATAATAAATTTAGCCCTCAACTTTTACACATTTATTTAATTTGACTCCTACTCTTTTATTGGAAGTATATTATAAAATCTTGAAACTAATAAGGCTAACGGGTTAAAAATGCCTTAGTAACAAATTTAAAAAATCAATTAAGTCCTTTTAAAATTTAAAATTATTAAAAAATTATAGACGAAATTTATAAAAAAAAGTTATAAAAATTTTAAAATTATAATTTTTTGTTAAAAATAACAATACCGACCCAATAAAAGAGTAGGAGTCATTTAAAAAAAAATCTTATAACCATTAGATTTTAATGGGTTAGTATTATTATTTTTTAATAAAAAATTTATAATTTTTTAATAATTTTAAATTTTAAAAGGACTTAATTGATTTTTTAAATTTGTTATTAAGGCATTTTTGACCGGTTAGCCTTATTAGTTTTAGGATTTTATAATATACTTCCAATAAAAGTGTAGGAGTTAAATTAAATAAATGTATAAAAGTTGAGGACTAAATTTATTATTATACCTTATATATAAACACCAAGTTTTAAGAGAGAGACTATTTTACTCATTCATTTAACGTACAAAAAGTATTTTACTATTTTTTCAAAAAAACTAAAATATAATCCAAAATTTTGTATAGGAGTTTTTTTCATACTTTTACTTTTAAAATATTGTATACATAATATAAAAATGGATTGAGCATTACATATATCATATATGCATTTATTGTACGTACTTTTAAAGAAAAAAAGCAGTGAAATGACTAGAGATGGCCAGCATTTGCTAAGTCTAGAAACTAACTAAATGAGAAGTGATATTAATTTCTCCTCTTAATTTATACTATGATTTTATTGAAGCTGCATTGAGAAATATGGCAACTGATTTAGCCAATTACATGAGCTGAAGACTGTATATATGCTAATTCTAGAATAGAAGCACCAAGAAACAATGCATTCAAATTAACATTTTTATAAACTTTGGTCTGATTTAATCTAGAATTGTATATGGATCGAGTCAGGTTCGCCCGAAAAGTAGAAGGGTTTGGACAAAAATTTAAGTTTAAAAAATGAGTTTATGTAAAAATAATAATACCCATTTAGAAAATGACTCGAGCCTTAGGTAAGGTCTTTTTTTTACCCGAGCCCGGCCTGGACGAAATTTGTAAAAAAAATTGCTGCTTTGCTGCTATTTTTCCACTATTTTGTTGTCATTTCACTATTGTGTTCTACTATTTTATTGTTATTATTTGGATATTGTATAACTTTTTTGCTACTAATATTTTATTGTTAATTTTGGTACTATTTTAAAAACAATAAAACTGGTCCGTTTATATATTGCTAGTGTTGCTAATTGCACATACAGTTGCAACTCCTTAACAATTGAACTAATTGCAATTTACTTTATTTGTTCGCATATTTTTATACATATTTTTAAGAGATATTGAGTAGCAATTTGTTCAATCATGAAGGACATTCATAAGTGTTTATATGATTTTTATTTTTTTTATAATTGGGACGAGGAATGGTATTACATGGGATTGAACCTAAGCTCTCACGGCTACAACATCATACTTTTGCCATTAGGCCAAGAGGTTGTTGGCAAGTTTTATATGTTATAAATAAACTATTTTATTAGTTTGCTCTAAACTATCATAAGGGAATTATAGCATACTGTTTTATCAATCTGGTCTAAGCTTTTCATAGGAAAAAGACTTAGTAAAAGAGTTGAATCTAGAATGCAACAAGTTAAATAAAGTTGAGTAAGTTGAGCCTAAATAATCTCTTGTACTATTTATTTATAGTAAATTGTTTACTATTCTCTAGACAAAGCTCCGAGTTGCTATCTTAAGTTGCCTAGTTGTTTAAAATGAAAATTACAATGGAAGTGGTAGACTATAGTGGCCACTATACTTGGCAATGTAAAAAATTGTGCAAACAAAATAGAAATAACATAGAGGTTTGTTTATGCAGTTCGGTTTCACAATGTTTGTGGAGCCTAGTTCACTGAATAATTCCACTATCTTTGAACATGAATACAACAAATGATTCACACTCTATCGCTCACTAAATATAAAGATCTTATCTTTGTACCTAATGACTAAAACACTCACCTCAAAATCCTTCCCCTAAAAACTTGGGCGGTAAACACTTAACAATGTTTACAATAATAGTTTGCAATCTCCCACAAATTAGTTCCTCAATGAACAAATTAGAATGCACTCAATAAGCTCTCTTACAAAAACTATACAAGCCATAAAGCATATATCAGATTCGGCTTGCTAACATAGAATCTAAGTGACTACAAAGTAGCTCATTAAAAGTACCAATAACAATCAAAGAACAATCAATCAAAGATATGCTCTCTAAAATTAGCAACACTATCTCGATCAAATTTCCACATTCTAAGGACTTAATTAATTCACACGAATCCAATCCAATCTTCAAACTCCAAGGTTTGGTTTCTATAAATAGACCAAGATATCTTGAAAATAATAGCACGTAATCAGGTCCAAGGGTTTTCTTCATTAAATTGATAAACCAAATAAGAAAAGTTTTTAACCATCCAAGTGATAGCCTGCAGTTGGCACTGCCAAGTACAACTAAGCAACTCTCAATTCATTTTGCCTTAACAATCTCCCCCTTTGACAATTTGATGAACAAAGCCAAACAATATAGGAAGCCAACTACCACAGTCAACAATAGCTCCTCCTCAACACAAACCTCTCTCTATTTAGCTTAACTTAGTACATAATATAACAATTTTAACTATCAATGTTATGTCTAGAATTCACACCAACAATAAAAATACTAAATTATATCTAAGTAGCAGATAAGGTAGAGTGCAACAAAGTAAAGTATACATCATATGATAATATCATCATAGTTCCAAATCAATTCAACAATGCCACGACATCTATGGTAACAATATCGATAAATAAGTATCATCATCTCACCTATACAAACAAGAATGAATAAGAGTTCAAAAGTAAAAGAAATTACCATTATAAGGTTTGATGCATCTTTAATGTCAAACACTGAATTAGGAGTACAAGATCACTGGATTGAGTGAACAACTATGCAATGATCACTTACTCTACAAATGCTTTCTTAGTGCAACCTTTTTGTCTGTAATATGTTGAATGATTCTTATCTAAGCCTTCATCCTGACTATAACTCTATAATAAGATTCAATAGAGGATGTTAGATGATCAATCATTCTTCTGTTGAATCCTTCATCATTGCTCAAGGGGCCAGTGGGAATGGGCACTTAATAATTGTTGTTTCATGGTTTATTTATTTAGTGTACTTAGCCTTCTCTCCATCTGTCTGATCTATTAGCTCTACATTGACATGCTTATCCTCCAATCACTAGAGAAAGAAACTTTAGCTTAGGAATTGTTCTCACATCTTTTAGTGATTTTACAATATTTGGATTTTGCAATGTTAGTAGTTAGAAAATAAAAGATAGAAGTGGTGAGAAGTTTCTGGCATATACCTTCTTATCATGACTTACCACCTAATCAAATATCAACTAAGCCAAATCAAGTTCAATAATCTCCACTACCTTTCTGATCAGCAAGGCTACCTTAGGAGTCACTGAATCCCTCTGTGTTTGAGACCCAATTTATTGTTGCAATAACAAATAGGGCAGTACATACAATAGATAATGAAAAAGCTCTAATGCTTCTTTTTTTCAAGCTAAGACCGATAGATGTTGTTGGTAATGGTAGCAGTAGTGACATCCAAAGATTCGTCCAAAGTCAACCAAGTTTATATTGAAACATTTAAGCACTCTTTGGATTAATTCTCAATTGAACTCATACCAATGGCCTCTTGCATACACCATTGGAAACTTTTAATTCTTGAATCAATGATCGAGGACAACAAATTGGCATAGAATTCCAACACTATCTCCCTCACATATGGCTTCATAAATGTCATAGTACTCATTGGATCATTGTTGGTTAATGATGTGTCAATGCCTTACTCAACGAAACTAGCATCCTCGATGTTTAACAGCTCAATGAAGCCTTTTGTCCTCAAGGTCATGTATCTGTTGAGACAATCTTGTGTTAGAAATACTAGATCCCTCTTAGGTAAAAACACTTCCTCCTCTACTTTTTCCTTTTCTACTATATCACAAACATTGTTGGCACATCACCCTTTCTTGGCTTTTTGTTTCTTCGAATGGAAAACTTTGTTATCACAAGCTTCTTAGACTTAGTCTGTGTTGATACAATTTCTTTTAGAGGAATATTTTCCTTAAAGCTTTCATCTACACTATAACTTGAATCAGAACGGTTGTATAACTCATCAAACAAGTTAGAATTTTCCTCACTCGAACTCTCTTTTTCTTTCTTTCTTTTCTGGGATGGCTTAAGCGAAACATGAGCCTTTCCTTTCTCTTTTTTCTTCGATTCAACCATGGCTATCAACTCTCAGTTTTTCACTAGCTTGGTCAACTTCGTGACCACAACATGATTAAGAATCTCTTTTAAAATAAAACCACTAAGTACATTCTCATTATCATGAGCCTTAGGCTCCACAATGTCAATTACAAACTCAAGATTATTTTCAGGACTAACAGAAATATTAGCATCAAAATTTAAAGTAGGATTTACAAGAGTTTTATCAAGGATAAGATTAGCATCACTTTGAGAAATTATTGCTTTAATCAAAATATCTATCTTTCCTTCTAGCATTGGGGATTTTCCAAAAGCTTATCAATCTCTACTATGGCATCCTGAGTAGAGGTATCTCTCCCCTCCTCCTCCTTCGATTGGCTCCCCTAAGCCTCTTAAAGGCCAACAGTAGTGAGCACTACCATCTTCATAGAGCCTATTTCTTTATGGCTTTCAGGTTGTGGTTAAGATGGGCCTTCTCCTTCAGCACTAGGTCTCTTTTAAAACTTTTCAAGATCTTCTTGAGAAGTGATTTTGGTTATTGCCATTGAGATGAATAATAAAGAGAGAATAATAGCTTGAACAATATCAACTTAAGAAAGAAATTAAATCGGGTAGGGCCACTACACAGCTCCTTTAAAAACCCTTTTTAGAAATATAATAGATCAACATCCAAACCCACATAAATGCAATAAGCACGATCATCGCCACTCTCTAAAAAAACTTTTTTGTATGAGATTTGGTGAGATAAACATATAAAAAAAATATTTTTCCCATAAATTTTTTAATCCAAAATAACCTTCATAAAACATTATCAAGTATTTGTGTTTGGATGCCTTCCACACCTCCTTGAACCATTTAGATTTGACACACCAATACAGGACCTCAAATGATCAAACCTAGTTGCATCTAACAGTTTACTGAACAAATCAACTAGTTTATTCTTTGAATTTGCACTAGATTCTTGGAAATATGTTTAATCCTCAAACTTAAGCTCACAACATTATTCTCAATCAATTTTCTTATCAACAGATGCCCTATGTCAATATGTTTAGTCCTCAATTTTACACTAGATTATTGGAAATATTAATGGCACTTGTGTTATCACACAATACAGTAATCATATATAACTCAACATCAAATTCCTTCATCATTTGCTTCATCTATAGCAGTTAAGCATAACTCTCTGTAGCAATGTACCCAACTTTTACAATAAACAGTGAGATTGAAATCGACTTTTTACTGTACCATAGCACTGAATTCGATCCAAGATAGAAATAGCCCTCTGATGTGCTTTCCCTATAATCAATGTTACCTGCCCAAACAATATCACTGTAACCAACCAGACTCATAGTGCTATCTTTTGAGAACCAAATTCTCAAATTAGTGGCGCGTTGACATATTGAACAATCCTCTTTACAAATTTAACATGGGACACTCTTAGAATTACCTGGTACCTTACACATACTCTCACACTAAAATATAAATCAAGTCTACTAGTAGTAAGGTACAAGAGACTACCAATCATGCTTCTGTAAGTGGTATTTGGAGTGGACACTTCCTTCTCATCTTTAGACAATTTCTCACAATAGCCATAAAAGTCTTAACTACTTTAACACTCTCCATCCCAAAATTTTTCACTAGATTCTTTGCATACTTTAAGAAAAGTATCATCATTCATTTCTTTAATTTGGAATATGAGAAAGTAGCTCAATTCACCAACCATACTCATCTTGAATTCACTCTGCATAAGATTCACAAAGTTTTCCTTAGCCGCTATAGAAGTGGCTCCAAATATGATATCATTAACGTATATTTGAGGAAAATTAGTTGATCCTCTTTGCTTTCTCATAAATAAGATTTTCTCAATAGAACCCTTTTCAAAACCTTGAGCAATAAGAAACTGAGTTAGCCTTTCATACTATGCACGAGGTGCCTATTTGAGACCATGTAATGCTTTACTCAATTTGTATACATAGTCATGGTATGTAGGGTCTTCAAAACCTTTTAGTTGTTCCATATAACCTATTCCTTCAAGTAACCATTTAGGAAGGCACTCTTGACATTCATTTGATACAATTTGATGTCAAGATGAGTGGCCACAAGAAGCAGCATCTTGATAGTTTCAAGTATTTTTACTAGTGCAAAAGTCTTACCAAAATTAACTCCTACCTGAGTGTATCCTTGTGCAACAAACCTTGCTTTGTTTCTTATTATGTTCCCCTACCCATTAATCTTGTTTTTGAAGATCCGCTTAGTTTCAATGATGTTTCCATTACTAGGTCTAGGCATAAGTTGCCAACCTTCATTTCTCTCAAACTGTTGGAGCTCATCCTGGATGGCTTGAATCTATTTTTCATCCTTCAATGCTTCTTCAACAGGTTTAAGCTCAAACTGGGATGTATAACATACAAACCTTACCAAGTCTTTATAATTCTATTTAGGCTTCCCTCCTGTTTGAACACCATCATGAATTTCACCACTGATATCACTTATAGAGTGATTCTTTCTAACTCTAGAAAAGGGCTAAGGTTGGTCAAATGATCATGTTAATATTCTATCTCAGTTTTACCTTCATCTTTCTTACCTTCATCAGCATGTTAATCATTCATCTATGAGTGGTCGGATCATCTTCAATTTGATTTCTTTCACATTAACTTTTATTATCGATCACCACATTAATGGATTCCATCATTTTGTGTGTCCTCTTGTTATAGGCTCTATAGGATTTATTGTTTGTGGCATACCCTAGAAACACTCCTTCATCAAACTTAAATTCAAACTTCCTTTGATACTCTCGATCCTTCAAGATAAAATAGGTACTTCCAAAGACATGACATTATTTCACACTTGGTTTTCTACCCTTCCACAAATCGTAGGGTTGACTTATGTTTTTGGCCTTATATGCACCTTGAAAATCACATAGGTAGTTGTGTTGACAGCTTCACCTAGAAATTATAAGGAACACCTTTGTATTTCGTATCACTCTATCTATTTCTTGCATTGATTTATTCTCTCTCTATAATTCCATTTTGTTGTAAAGTTTTTAGAGCAAAAAACTCATGCTTGATCCCTTCATTCTCATAATAAAAAGAAACATTTTCATTTTCAAACTCCCTTCCATGGTCATTTCCTATCCTTTTGATCATTTCAATAACATGACCTTTTTCATTCATCAAAGTCCTACATAGCTCTTGAAAGCTTCAAAAGTGTCTGACTTATCTCTAAAAAGTTTCACCTACGTAAACCTGAAATAGTCATCCACACAAACTAGCACATATCCCTTGCCACAAATACTTTCTCTACATAAAGCTAATCAAATCCACATGGAGCAACTCTAGTGGCTCGGATATTTTGACCTAAGAGACTCTATCATGTTTCTCCCTATTCTTTTTACCCTTCAAGCAACTGCTGTAGACATTAGGAACATCACCATTCTATTTAGGAATAGCCCTAATAACCTCAATTCGGACCAATCTTTGAAGTCCTTTGTAATGCACATGGCCAAGTATCTCATGCCAAAATTCTAACTCGGATATACTTTCCTTGTTACACTTCACAAATTATTAAACCTTGTAGCAATTATCAAAGGTCCTAACCCTTTCCATAATCTTCTCTTTTATCATGGAAAAGACTTCATAACCATATTTGGTAAAGTTGACAAATATCACTTGGTCACACAATATAATTATACTAACAAGATTGACCTTCAAACCATCCAACAACAAGACATTTTTAGCCTAGGTAAACCAAAATTATCTTGAGTACCTTTTCTATAAATGTACCCCTCTTTCCATCACGAAAGGTAGCTTTCCCACTAGGACAGTCTTCAAAGACAACAAGGAAATTTTAATTCCTTGTCATATGTCTAGAACATCCACTATCAAAATACCACTATTTTTATGAGAAACCTTCAACGATCTATGAGCCAAAAGCAAGCACTTTGCTTCTTTTTTCCTCTAAACTTGTTTCTATCTTCTAAGATTTGAATGGCTATTTATAATTGGCACTTCAGCTGGCACTAAGTGTTTCCACTTCAAATCATGTAACATCTTGAAACACCTTGGTCTGATATGCCTATGTTTATTACAATAATGACATGATTCTAATATGAACAAGTGTCTTCTTATGGTTTCCACCTTCTTGTTAGTCTTGACCACAACAACCTTTGGTTGAACATTCACCCACTTCATTCTGACTAGATGTTTTCACAAACACAATTGGACTTTCCAGGATAACTTTCCCTTTATTGATAAAACCTAGTCCTCCTCTTTCAGGTTCTCTTTTGTCAAATGAATTTTTTTTATCCAATTGCTACTTTTAGCATTGAACTTATCAAGTAGTAATTTAGTTTTAACCAAATTCTTCTTGGTATTAACAAGATAATCCAATTCCATGGTCAACAAAGACTCTTTAGCCTCAACCTGCTTGATCAACGTCTAATTTTCTTCCTTCAATTGAGCATTCTCCTGCGATAATTGAGTGTTCAACTAATAAACTTGCACCCATTTACTCAATATGGTCTTATAAGTGTTCAGAAGCTCTTTATCTGAACCTTTATTAGATTCGTCATTTGTCTTAGCCTTAGAACTAGATAACACACTTGAAGTAAAAGTAACAAAATTGTTCACTTGATCCTCACCAGAACTTAATTGCTAGAAGTGTTAGCACACTTTGCTTAAATATGTCCATAGCCAAGACATTCATGACATCGAATGCCCTTCTTCTTGTCTTTTTCATTCTCCTTTTTTACAATAACAACTTCTCTCTTATTCTTAGGAGTGTTCTTTGACCTCTCAAACTTCTTGAACCTCATAACTTGCTTCTTGAAAGCTTTATTAAAGTTCTGTATAAGTAGAAAAATCTACTCTTAAAGCTCTTCTATAGTAGAGGTATTTGGAATTGGCACTTCATTTGTAACTTAGAGTCCAATGCTCCTTTCTCCCTTAGACTTAAATTTTTTGGAATCATCCAGATTCAACTTGAAAGTTTGTAAGGATCCTATCAACTCATAAATCTTCAAGTTGTCCAGATCTTTAGCCTCTTCAATTGCATTCACTTTGATAAAGAATCTTTCAAGTAGTGACCTTAAGATTTTTTTTTCACCAATTTAAAGTTTGAGTATTCTTTTCCAACATCGAATGCCTAATTTGACAAATTGTAATAGCCCGATTTTGGGCCTAGTCAGAACAGTGGTTCGGGACCACAAATTTGACGTAAGAAAATTTATTTTTATTATATTTTTATGGTCTACGATTTCACGAAATGATTTTTTGAAAATTTCGTTTGAAAATTTTAACGTTTGGCCACTCAATTTAGTCTAAAGGACTAAATTGTAAAAAGTGCAAAAGTTGAGTTCTATATGCTAGAGGTGTCCAATTGTTACGAAATTTTAAATTGAAGGTCCTTAAATGGTAATTAGACCATTGGATAATTTTTTGGACAAAAATGGACATGAAATACGTGAAATAGAATATTTTTAAGTTAGGGGTATTTTGGTCATTTAGTAATTAAAAGAATTAAAAAGCCAAAATCAAAGCAAAATCGTGTCCATCTTCAAGCTATGGCCGAATTTCACAAGGGTAAACCATGTCTAGAGTTTTTCAAGCTTCCAAGCTCAATTGTAAATCCGTTCTAGCCCTGTTTTTAATGTTCTTTACATTTTTTAGATCCTCGTAGCTCGGTTTAGCTATTTCCACCATTATTTTAAGCTAAGTTTTGTGTTTAAAAATTTACCCATGGATGAAATGCATGTGTTTTTACCTTTAATGGTAGAATATGAATGCTTTGTGTGTAATAAATGACTTTTACTAAGTGATTTTCGGTGAAATTGTCAAAAAGGACTAATTTGTAAAAAGTTGTAAAATGTGTGTAAGTGTGTGATTAAATGGAAATTGTGGACTGCTATATTTATGAAAATGGTCCGACTAGGCTTAAAATACAAGGAAATTGAATAAAAATCATTTTACGAGCCTAGGGGCAAAAGTGTAAATATGATAAAGTTTAGGGGCAAAATGTAAATTTTACCAAAATGTGAATTTAGGCTAATTTGAGTAGCAAGATGAATAAATAAGTTAAATGCATTGTTATAGATCAAAGAAAATGAGATTCGGACTTAGAACGGGAGGAAAACAAAGAATATAACGAATAAGTCATTTTCACTGATTGTGCTAGCCAGGTAAGTTTGTAAGTAAATAATATATCGTTTTTACTTATGTTATAATATTATTTTATTATATAAGAGGTGGTTGCATATTGAATGATCACTTGATGTAAATTATGAATTGAAATTGATTATGGATGAATTGGTAAAATGTTGAAAAGTGAGAAATTTCCCAGTTGGACCTTCGGAATAGAAAAGATACGAATGATCCATTGTGAGAACACATGTGTAGTATTATGTGCAGGCTACTATGTGTTTAAAATGGTTTTGGGTCACGTGTGTAGTACTAAGTGCAAGCTACTACGTGTACCAGATGGTTAGGTCGCATGTGTAGTACAAAGTGCAGGCTACTGTGCGTACCTGATAGCTTCGATCACATGTGTGGTACTAAGTGCAGGCCACTATGTGTAAAAGATAGCTTTGGTCACAAGTGTGGTACTATGTGAAGGCCACTTTGTGAAAAAGGTAGCTTTGATTACAATGGTGGTACTATGTGCAGGCCACCGGGCATCCGTTATTATTCTGATGTGTTCAACGGGAAATGACTAGGTGTAATTGAATATGACTATGTGATGAATAAGTGAAGTCATGTGTGCAAAATTATGAGAAATTTTCTCGATATGTGATCGAACTTTGGTAAGATTGATATGGAATAGGTGTTACAATGAAAGTTACTACAAAGAAAACATGAAAGAGTGAAATTTAGTAATAAAATAGTTTTGGACAGCAGCAATTGTCTGACTTTGAAAAATCACTAAAAATGGTGGAAATCAAATTACAAGTTTAATAAGATATGAAATAAAGGCTTATTGAGTCTAGTTTCATATAAAGGAAACGGTGTAAGAAAAAGAATTTCATATTATGAGATATTTGAATTTTTGTGAAACAGAGTCAAAATGATTTCGGAATCCCCTGTTCTGATTTGGGAAAATCATTAAAAATTGTACAAAAGTAATTATGGGTTATAATTTGAGTCTATTTTCGAAATAAACAAAGGGTAACATTATCCAAATCTTGTACGAAGAGATAATTAATTTTTAGTGCAAAGGGGTTGGAACTGTCGGAAAGCGAAATAGGGGTGAATTTAAAGAATAAACTGTACTTATTGGCTAAACCAAAAATTCTGAAAATTTTATGGTAAGAAGATATATGAGCCTAGTTTCAAGGAAAATTAGCGGATCTTAATTTGGAGTTCCTTAGCTCAAGATATAAGTAATTTAGTGACTGTGACTCGAGTAGACAGCTTGAGATGAACATGAATAAATAGTGGAACTATGTTCAATTATGATTGTATTATCTTGAGAACATATTGTGAAGATTTATAAAAGCATGTTAATAGATTACTTATGATTTACATACCTAATTACTAAGCGATAATACTTACCCCCCTTCCTTTCCTTTTTCCTATAGTGTCACAGATTCTAGCTCGAGTTAGAGGTCGTCGGAGATTCTATCACACTAACAAGTTATTGATTGATATAGTATTCACGATCTTCAAGT
This sequence comes from Gossypium anomalum, assembly GCA_025698475.1. NCBI lineage: Eukaryota > Viridiplantae > Streptophyta > Magnoliopsida > Malvales > Malvaceae > Gossypium > Gossypium anomalum. Next base: position 13,608,191 of record CM046968.1, on the reverse strand, counting down.
ATTTTTAAGTCTATGGCATGTATAGGGACTTGATTATGTGTATATGTTATTATGAGTTGGCCTAAAATGTTGGCCTATAATATTTTGTATAAGGCCATTGAGGATGGCTAATATTAGTTAAGTTATATGTTTATGATGTTGTATTTTGTGGATGTGCAAGCTTGCATGAATTGGTTGAATGAGTTTGTGATGATTAATTATGGAAAATGAAGCATGTGAATGGTTGTGTGAAGAACACGGCCTTGGACATGGGCATATACCCATATTTTTAAGAAATTTTCTAATGTTTTCCAAAGTTCACGGTTTAGTCCTGGACCACTTTCAAAGTATGTATTGGGCCTCTTAGGCCCGTAGAAGGGACAATATGCATGTGTATGAATGATTTTAAATTGAATGAAATTTTGTGACTCAGTTTAATATGTTTACAACCGTATGTGTTCCAGTAATGCCTCGTACTCTATTTTGGCATCGAATACGGGTAAGGGGTGTTACATTTAGTGGTATTAGAGTTATGGTTTAGTCGATTCTCAGACCAACGTAGCGTATGCGAGTCTAGATATACATGCCATAAGTGAACTGTGATAGTGTGATATCTCCTGACTCCGATGAGATTTGTTTGGGTTAAAGCAGGGATGCTTTCCAACTGAGCTACCATCGATAATGCTAAAAGTGGATAAGTAAGTTCGTATAACTTAGTGAATATATTGATCTGCTTGAATTGATCTTTGTGATTTGTGATGATATGTATGTGTTAATGGATACAATACAATGGATTAACCAAAAGTTGAGGAATATGAATAAAATGTTATCGTTCCAATTGAACATTGCATTTCGATTAATCAGAGTGACTTTTTGCAGTGAATAACATGAAAAACTTGTTTTGAGATGAGCTTATTACGATTGGTTGATATTTATATGTGATAATGCTAAGTGTGTTACTAAGATATTTGAAAATGTGTTCATGATTAGTAGAAACCTAGAGATGTATGAATCAGAGTATATGATATTATGTTGATGTTAAATGCTATATTATATATGTAAATGTATGGGAGTCAAAACTTTAAAGGCTTTACAATTTTCACCCCCTTACCGGTATAGTGTTATATGACGAAGTTCACAAGATTTACATTGAATAAGCTCACAAGTAGGGAACTAAATAGTTCAGTGGTGGAATAATTAATAATGTGATCAGAGATGGGAATGACTTAGCGAGTAAAAATGGTTATGAGAGAGATATCAGATTATTATTAAGATTATTTGGAATGCACAATGCCACGGTTAGAGAAGAAGTTAATCTCAGCTAATCGACTCATGCAGGTAAGATGTCTAAAGACTATACTTACTAGGAATTCTTCTGAATTGATTTTTGTTAATGAATGAAATATTATGGGATGAACAATGGCGGAATTAGTTTGAGGAATGATGTTTAAATTGTAATGATATTTGAGTATGACAGCTACAGTTGAGTAATTTATGACTATCTCTTCTAGGTATTCTATGTATTCTTACATTCTTAGAGGTATTTGTGGTTGCTTCTTTTCTGATGAAAGCATTGGTGGTCTGATTAATTTATGATTGGTATTCTTCTATCTTCCATTGTTATCCTATTTCGTTATGTCAGAGATAAAGAGTTGACGAATGTATGAACAGTGTTTCTTTTCCTTTTGGTTTTCTCTGAGGAATCGTCAGGATCTTTATTATTTCATATGAGTAGTATTCTCGGACATTCAGTATGGTCTTGTATCTCAAATTTCATTATCTTGGTTTTCTTATCATCCTTATTGTTTAATTTATCAAGTATGGCTTATCTTTGAAGTTGATATCGACAAAAGTGTGGACTATGACAGTCAAGTTCAAATTATTTACTGATTTTTTTTCCTCTGGTAATTTTGATTATTATCAGTGAGTTCAAGTAGGATGTTATATTTCGTCTGAGTTAATATAGTTAGTAAATATCTGTGACTGGCATGTTGAAAGAACTATGAAAGATTGCATGTTTGAACTCTCCTAACAATATGAAGAAATGAACATTTTGTTATGTTATTATTTGATAATCGAAATTGACTTGGTTGTTTTTATCAAAGTGAATTGGTTAGTTGAAATGTGATTTGAGTTACATGTAGTTAAAGCATCCTCGGTTATGGTAATAAATTTTGTGCATTCATGAGTATATCAATGGACAGTCTGAATGAAGGATTGATATTCTACAAAAGTATGATACCGATATGCACCTATTAGATTTGCTCTAATCTGATGATATTATTATGAGTTAAAGTTGTTCTAAATGATATGGTTATCACATTTACGAAAATTTAGATGGTCTGTGCATGTTAGCAAAGTTGAAAACAGTTGAAAATACTATTAACCGAAGCTCTGGTGCTGAGTTCAATTTGAATTGAGTAATAAATTCATGATTTTTCAGTGATGTACTATTGAATGGATTGGAATGTGTTCTATTACTAAAATGTAAAGTGATGGTTCATGTTTATATACGGTTAATGTCACATGTTCCCTGATTTCAAGAATTGAAGTATCAAATGTCATAGAAAGATCTGAAGTTAAGATAGTGTTAAAGACTTGAGCTATTGAAAGATCACGAGTAGTTATTGATTAATCTCTGGGAAAGCAGATACAGCCACAGATGTTATCGGACTGTGATTGATCGTTCGTGTACAGATTTCTTGTTTAACAAACCAGCCGAGTAAGATTTTTCTAAGATTATTTGATTATGCAAAGTACCAGTCTCCATTATTTCGGATTAATATCCAAGGGCTAAATCCCAATTATGGAAAGAGCTATAGGAAACTGTGAATACCTAGTTGCATCTTGGCACGGTAATACACTTGTAAATCAGTGGTAAGTCTGAGAGATAATTTAAAACTTTGACGATATACTCCGACACGATATGTTAAAGTTTAAAGGTGACTAGAAAGAGATACGAGGTTGATTTGATTTGTGATTTTGAGAAATTAGAGGAAGTGATTCATGGGAGTTGAAAGCAATTTCTTCTGGAAAGATTTTCGGGGACGAAAATCCTTAAAGGGGGAGAGCTGTAACAGCCCGATTTTTGGGCCTAATCAGAATAGTAGTTTCGGGACCACAAATTTAACTTAAGAAAATTTATTTTTATTATATTTTTATGGTCCACAATTTCACGAAATAATTTCATCAAAATTTCGTTCGAAAATTTTAACGTTTGGCCACTCAATTTAGTCAAAAGGACTAAATTATAAAAAGTGCAAAAGTTGAGTTCTACATGCTAGAGGTGTCCAATTGTTATGAAATTTTAAATTGGAGGTCCTTAAATGGTAATTAGACCATTGGATAATTTTTTGGACAAAAATGGATATGAAATAGGTGAAATAGAATATTTTTAAGTTAGCGGCATTTTATTCATTTAGTAATTAAAAGAATTAAAAAGCCAAAATCAAAGCAAAATTGTGTCCATCTTCAAGCTATGGCCGAATTTCACAAGGAAAAACCATGGATAGGGTTTTTCAAGCTTCCAAGCTCGATTGTAAGTCCGTTCTAACCCCATTTTTAATGTTCTTTACATTTTTTAGATCCTTGTAGCTCGGTTTAGCTATTTTCACCATTATTTTGAGCTTGGGTTTGTGTTTAAAAATTTAATCATGGATTACATGCATGCGTTTTGATGTTGGTAGAATATGAATGTTCGGTGTGTAATAAACGACTTTTACTAAGTGATTTTCGGTGAAATTGTAAAAAAGGACTAGTTTGTAAAAAGTTGTAAAATGTGTGTAGGTGTGTGAATAAATGGAAATTGTGGACTGCTATATTTATGAAAATGGTCCGGCTAGGCTTAAAATACAAGGAAATTGAATAAAATCCATTTTACAAGCTTAGGGGCAAAAGTGTAAATATGACAAAGTTTAGGGGCAAAATGTAAATTTTGTCAAAATGTGAATTTAGGCTAATTTGAGTAGAAGGATGAATAAATGAGTTAAATGTGTCGTTATAAATCAAAGAAAATGAGATTCAGACTTAGAATGGGAGGAAAACAAAGAATATGACGAATAAGTCATTTTCACCGATTGTGCTACCGAGGTAAGTTTGTATGTAAATAATATATAATTTTTACTTATGTTATAATATTTTGTTATTATATGAGAGGTGATTGCATATTGAATGATCACTTGATGTAAATTATGAATTGAAATTGATTATGGATGAATTGGTAAAATGTTGAAAGTGAGGAATTTCCCGATTGGACCTTCAGAATAGAAAAGATACGAATGATCCATTGTGAGAACACATGTGTAGTACTATGTGCAGGCTACTATGTATTTAAAATGGTTTTGGGTCACGTGTGTAGTACTAAGTGCAGGCTACTACGTGTACCAGATGGTTAGGTCGCATGTGTAGTACTAAGTGCAGGCTACTATGCGTAGCTTCGATCACATGTGTGGTACTAAGTGCAGGCCACTATGTGTAAAAGATAGCTTTGGTCACAAGTGTGGTATTATGTGAAGGCCACTTTGTGAAGAAGGTAGCTTTGACTACAAGGGTGGGACTATGTGCAGGCCACCGGGCATCCGTTATTATTCAGATGTGTTCAACGGGAAATGACTAGGTGTAATTGAATATGACTATGTGATGAATAAGTGAAGGTTCATGTGTGTATACTTATGAGCAACGTGCTCGATATGTGATCGAACTTTGGTATGATTGATATGGAGGAAGTGTTACAATGAAAGTTACTACAAAGAAAACATGAAATAGTGAAATTTAGTTATAAAATAGTTTTGGACAACAGTAGTTGTGTAACTTTGAAAAATCACCAAAAATGGTAGAAATCGAATTAAAAGTTTAATAAGATACTAAATAAAAGCTTATTGAGTATAGTTTCTTATAAAGGAAACGATGTAAGCAAAAAAAATTCATAGTATGAGATATTTGAATTTTTGTGAGACAGAGTCAGAATGATTTTAGAATCCCCTGTTTTGATTTTGGAAAATCATTAAAAATTGTAAAAAAGTAATTATGGGTTATAATTTATATGCTTAAAATACTTAATAAGTCTATTGCCGAAAGACACAAACAGAAACATTATCCAAATCTTGTACGAAGAGATAATTAATTTTTAGTACAGAGGGGTCAGAACTGTCGGAAAGTGAAACAGGGGTGAATTTAAAGAATAAACTGTACTAATTGGTTAAACCAAAAATTATGTAAATTTTATGGTAAGAAGATATGTGAGCCTAGTTTCATGGAAAATTAGTGGATCTTAATTTGGAGTTTCGTAGCTCAAGATATAAGTAATTTAGTGACTGTGACTCGAGTAGACAGCTTGAGATGAACATGAATAAATAGTGAACTATGTGCAATTATGATTGTATTATCTATAGAACATATTGTGAAGATTTATAAAAGCATTTTAATAGATTACTTATCATTTACATACCTACTTACTAAGCGATAATGCTTACCCCCCCTTCCTTTCCTTTTTCCTATAGTGTCATAGATGGTAGCTCGAGTTAGAGGTCGTCGGAGATTCTATCACACTAACAAGTTATTGATTGGTATAGTATTAACGATCTTCAAGTATTTTTAAGTCTATGGAATGTATAGGGACTTGATTATGTGTATATGTTATTATGAGTTGCCCTAAAATGTTTGCCTATAATATTTTGTATAAGGCCATTGAGGATGGCTAATATTAGTTAAGTTATATGTTTATGATGTTGTATTTTGTGGATGTGCAAGCTTGCATGACTTGGTTGAATGAGTGTGTGATGATTAATTATGGAAAGTGAAGCATGTGAGTGGTTGTGTGAAGAACACAGCCTTGGACACGGGCGTATACCCCTATTTTCAAGAAATTTTCTAATGTTTTCCAAAATTCACGGTTTAGTCCCAGACGACTTCCAAAATATGTATTCGGCCTCGTAGCCCCATATAAGGGACGATATGCATGTGTATGAATGATTTAAATTGAATAAAATTTTATGACTCGGTTTAATACGTTTACAATCGTATGTGTTCTGGTAATGCCTCGTACCCTATTCCAGCGTCGAATATGGGTAAGAGGTGTTACACAGATAGCATAGCTTAGTATAAAAATCACCAATTTTCTCAAAATATTGTCTTATTAATGTCTCAAATTTGGTGGTCAACATCTACATCTTGGATTACTTAACAGTATGGTCAGTTTAAAGTTTTTCCCAAGCTTTCTTAGCAATTGTGCACTTGGAAATATGCTTGAACTCTTGCATATAAATACCACAGAATATGGCATACAAGACCTTAGAGTTTGCATTTGTAACTCTCTTCTTCAATAGTCTGTTATACCTCAATCTTAGAAGCATTTCCAATATCAATATCAACAATAGGGGCTTAACAACTAGTGAGAACAAATCTCCATACCTTTTCATCAGCAGACTTAATGGAGATTTTCATTCTATCTTTGTAATTGGGATAGTTTCCATTCTCATGTATAGGGAGACAAGTAACAGATGAACCTTCCATTATCAATAAAAAGAAACATCATGATTCACCATTAGATACGTTAAGTGTGATATGATACCAATTGTTACTATCTTAAATTGCCTATTGCTCAAATGATAATTGTAATGGAAGTACTAGAATGTAGTGGTCATTATAGCTTGGCACTATGAAAAACTGTGCAAACAAGGTGGAAATAACACAGAGGTTTATTTATGCAATTTGGTTTCGCTACGTCTACGGAGCCTAACTTAGTGAGAAATTCCACTATATTTGATCACAAATACAACAAGTGATTCACACTCTATCACTCCCCAAGTAAAGGGATCTTAGCTTTTTACCTAAAGACTAGAACAATCACCTTCAAATCCTCCCTCTAAGAACTTGGGCATTAAACACTCAACAATGTTTACAAAAATAGTTTGCACTCTTCCACAAATCAGTTCCTTAAGAAACAAATTAGAATGCTATCAATAAGCTCTCTTACAAAACCCATACAAGCCTTAAAGCATATATTAGATTTAGCTTGCTAATATAGAATCAAAGTGAATACAAAGTAACTCCTTGAAAGTAGCTATTACATTAATAAAAATCAAAGCACAATCAATTGAAGATATGCTTTCCAAAACCAACAACACTATCTCTCTCAAATTTCCACATTCCAAGGACTTAATTTATTCACACAAATCCAATCCAACCTTCAAACTCCAAGGATTGGTTTCTATAGATGGACCAAAGTATCGTGAAAATAACAACACGTAACCAAGTATGATTATTTTCTTCATTAAATTGCAAACCAAAAAAGACAAGTTTTTAACCACTTTAATAATAGTTTGCAGCTGGCATTTCCAAGTTCCACTAAGCAACTCTTAGCTCATTTTTCTTCAACACTACCCAAACATAAAAATAAATTTCAAAATTGGTAACAAATTTGTGTTTCCTATTTCATTTATCCAATTTCAACTGTTTCAGTTGCAACCCATGATAAAATTAAATAAGCATCACAATATTAACATATATCCAAATGTCAGGATAAGAGAATAAATGTGAGAATTTTGTTAGGAAAGCACTTGTCTGTCAACTGGTTTGTTGATACTAGTATTATTTTCACAAGAAAAGTTGAAATCTAGAATTTAGAACACAATTCTAGACAGGACTGGACCACTAATTGTGCCATTCAATTTGGGTGTCTAAAACTTTCTACTGTAACAAGAACTGGCAACGTATTGGTCCCCGAGGCCATGAATCTAAGGCTAGCCAAAATCTCTATATCATAATAGTACAATAAATTGTTGGGTTGAATGCGCCAAAACAAAGTGATCTATAAATATATATTTATGGTAGAAGTCCTTGAATAAGTGATCTATAACTAAATTGTAGTACAAGAAATTGTGATCGTTTAAGAGAAAACTGTCAAACACGAAAACATAGAGAATTATTAGTCGGAGCATATGGTTAAGCTAAAAATTCAATATCGAGTTCAGGGGCTAAATTGAATAAATTGAGAAAATATAGGGACTAAAGTGCAAGTATTCCATTTTTATTTTGATGGGAAGGACTTGATGACAGTTTTACCATTACATAAAAAATCAATGGCTTCATGATAGCTTTTAAATGATATTTTTATTAAATAATAATTTAATATTTTGTTTAAAATAATAATATTTTAATAAGTAATATTATAATATATGTAAAAGAAAGATAAACATCTTTATCCATTTTTTTTTCTTATTTATGAAAGTTGGGGGAAGAAAAGAAAAAAAAATTCATCATTTTCCTTCAAATTCAAGCATAAGGTATGATTGTTCTTCAAATTTTTCATAGGTTTTGAATCTTTGAAGCTTGTTTTACATATATGTACCAATAAATTTTAATTTTATCAAGTATTTTGAAAGTTGCCATTAAAGGATATTGATGAAAGCTTAGAAAACTTAAGTGAAATAGGTATATTTTTGGATAGGAAATGATTAGAAGATGACTTCTAGCTTGTTAGAAGTGTGAAAAAGAAAAATAAATGGATAGAAAACCACTTTGTCAAATCCATCCATGGTGAAGGGGAAGTAGAGAACCTTGGCCACTTTATGTAATATTGGTGCTAAATTATAGCTTGTAAAGCCGTGAGTATTCTGGTGAAGACGAAATTAAAAACAGATAATCGAGTCAAAAGATATGTGAATTTCAGACTAGAAAACTCAAGTCATTAACTTAATGAACCATGCATATTTAAGTTTGCTATTATTAGTTTTAGTATTAGAAGGGATAAAAGACATTGTTTCGTATTGAATTGCTCCTATTGTAGATAAAAACAAAGTGAATATCTCGAAGGAGAAAGGCAAAGAAAATGAGTAAAGCTATTGAAACTTCGGTTTGTGCTAATATCTTATTTTCATCACATAATGCTTTTAATATTTATTTTACTATAATTAGCTATATAAATTTTATTCTTATGAATTCCGAATGATTTTTGAATGATTTAGTTAGTATTTAAAAGATTATGTTTTGAGTTGGAAACTATGATTTCAATGATAAAGTTAGTAAATTCAAGATTTTGAGTTGAATTTGAATATTAAGATTTCAACTGGTTAAACAAGTAAATGTATAGTATGTTTTGTATTGGAAGCCTAATTTTACATTAGGCAATATATGATTTGAACATGAAAGAAAACTGAAATGAGAATGATATGAAACTAGAATTGAATTGAAACATATCATGAAACTTGGTTTTTACCCTCATTACACTAAGTTAGACTAAATCAGATATAGTTGGCATACCATAGAGTCTTTATATTAGAGGATTGCGAACTCCCCAATTCTCAGAGGCTCAAGGGAGGAAAGGCCGATTTAGTCAGTTTTTATTAGTATTAGCCCCAATTCTCAGAAGGTTGTGGGTAGTCCTAATTCCCAGAGAGTCGTGGACTACTCAGTAGCCATTGTTGCCCAACAACTCAGGGTGGCGGATGCATGTATTTGGTTATGAGTCTAAACCTTAGTGCAGGGCCTAAATTGAAAGAAAAGCAAAAACAAAAGTAGAATTTATTTGAAATTTCATATTATGGGAATTAGATTAATTACGCAATTTTGAATTTAATTAAAAAACTTATTTTTTCATTCGGTTTGTCAATATTTTAATATTAAAGTTTATTAATATTAAAGTTTAATTTATATCTATCAATTAATTTATATTCAATACTTATGTAATTATTTATATGATATTAGTACCACTGAGCATAAAAATTGCTCAGCGTACAATTTGTCTATTTTTTCGTGCGCGGGTTGTTAGATTTGGCAGGTTGTTCCAGTAACATCTGAAGAATCAAAGATCAACTCAAACAATGTTGGTGAAAAGTTTACATTATAGTTGATATAAATGACATGTAACTAGACTTGCATATGTATATAGTACTGTGTCGTAAATTGTATTTAAATATTTTCATTATGTTTTCTTTGCTAGTATTTTATAATTAATATTTTGATGAAATAGTAAAGCATAGAAATCTAGGTTATTAGTATGTTTCGAGAAATCAAAGTGTTGGGAATTGATTTGGGAGATGATTTGAATGTGAATATATTGTGAAATCTAAATTTTGCAAGAGTATTACATAAAATTAGCAAAAATATTATCGAAATTTTTATAAAAAATTTTACCACTACGCTTCCATTTCAATTAAGTAAGATAAAAATAATAAGTTGCTTCGGCAACTAAATGTGATATTTTATATTTGAATTCAACAACTAAATCGGATATAAAATGTTGCTTATATTATAAATAATGTCAAAACATGACTTGTTTTAATGATTTCAACTTCCATTCATGGGAAACCAATGGGCTGGGTTAAAGTTCCCAAGCCTTATATTTTAACAATTGACAATGATAGTTGCTGAACAAGCCCAACTTCATTTAAACTGGCCTAAAACTCAGGTTTTGACCACTAATAGTATTATTGGAGGGGTTTAATTGCAAATTTGTCACTAATTATTAAAGTTTTTCTCTTTATATTATTATTATTATTTATCATTATATTTTGAAAATATAATAAATGCAAATTTGTCAATATATCTTATACTATTATTAAAATTTATTATTATGTTATATTTTAATTAATGTCTTTCATTATATTTTGAAAAGTATAGGTAAATTTTCCACTCAACTTTATTTGATTGAATTTTTCCACTAAAATTTGAATTTTACCATCAAATATTTTTTTAGAGAACACAAATTTTATTTTTTTAATTAGATTTGATAACTCAATATTGATGTTTATGATATGAAAATAAAATTTAATAAGAAAAAAATATTATTTCAAATATTTTATTTTAATAGTTAAATAAGTTAATTTATAAAATATTAAAAAAATAAGAAATTAACTTAGATTTTTTATTTAATGAAATAAATACTTGAAAATTTAAAACATATAATTATTTTATAAAAATAATTATTGTTATTACTTTTTAGTATTATATTAATTTATTATTGTTAACTAATAACTCGAAACATAGAATATTAAATTATTCTTATTAAACTTTGTCTTGAAATTAATTTAAACTAGTTTTTTTTTTTTTTTTTACTTATGTGATACATGTGTTGATTATATGTATTAATTTATTTTTAAAATTGAATAGAAAAAACTAATTTTGACGAGGAAATTTAATATAGAATAAAATTATGATAGTAAATTTTTAAATAAAAATATAATAAAAAATATAAAAATCAAAATGGGGCTGACCAATGAAGCTCAAGATTTGGCTTTGAGATTTTGACAAAATATTAATCATGTATATGTTTTCGTTATTTACGGAATTAATCCAATCTACTTACTGATGGTAGGACTCAAAATCCATCAAATACGTGAATTTTAATGTATAATAAGCTATTATCTACCCTAAAAAACCCTAATTATCAAAGAAAAGGGTTTTTTTTCATCTTTCAAAAATTTACAAGAAAAGGATATTTTTTTAGGTGTGGCAAAAAATTCAAATTTAACGGGTTTTGATGGTTAAGCTCGATTCTTTTTTGAAAAATCAGGTTTAGGGAAGATTGGATGAAATTAGAAAAATAATCGAGTAGGATCAAGTTTGAGATAAATTCATCTTAGAATATTTACAAAAATGCCCTTAATATACATACATATATTAAGTTTTTGCATTCAATAAATATATATTAAATATATTAAGTTTTAAGTCTAAACTCAAAAAAATTAATCTTATTTTATTCAAAATAAAATAAGTAAATTAAATTCGAATTAGAACGAGGCAAGGTGAAATCAAGTATCTTATTAAATTTCGAGTTTGAATTCAAAACAATTTTTTTTTTGTTAAAAATCCTAGTTGAGAGAATTGATCAATCCCACCTCCACTTCATTTCCGTACTTAATTTTTTTCAATCTTTTAGCATTTTTAACATGAAATTTGTTTTATTTTAGAAAATATTGGGTCCTATTTACCTTTTTTTTTTATATTTTGGGTGATTTAAGGGCAAAGCCCTAATAACAACGTGACTAGCACGACTCGAAATCAAGTCACATTCGGGACGGTGAAGACCCTAACAACCAAACTGACACATGAAGTTCCCTTTTAACTTATTTAAATAATTACCAAAATCAAATATGATTTTCATCTTTCTAATATATTTAAATTTGAAATTTAATTTTTTTAAATTTGAAATTTAATTTTTTAAAAGTAAATTTAAGATTTAATTATTATATTTTAATTTCACATCACATTATTCGTTTACTTTCATATTATCATCAATTAATATAAATATTAACTATTTCAATTAAATACGAATTTTACTTTTAACACTATACATTATAACTTATCACATTGACATGAATTTTTGGATTGAAAATAACATTTTAATGAAAATATTTAAAGGATGAATCTGAAACTTATATATAAACTTTATTCAACGGTTTGATACATAAATTTTGATTTGATATACATATGAAATTTTGATTGTGGTTCAAATATATACATGAAATTTTAATTTTGATTCAATTATACACATTTAAAAAATAAATACATCAATTTATTTTTATATTAGATAAATATAATTATTTGTGTATACAGTATATAAATATAAAATGATGTTATATGGATAATTGTATTAATAGTTTGATCAAATCAAATTTTATGTACAAATTTACACAAAACTAAAATTCTTCTATAAAATTGTACATTAAATCAAAATTCATATATAATTTTGAGATATATCTCAAAATACTTAACTATATTAGTTATTTGAATGAATTAATAATATTAAAAAAAATTAAAAAATCAAATCTCAAATATGCGAGGATATTTTCTTACCAAACGTAGAGGTAAACTAAAAAAATGGCCACTAAACTATTGACTTCGTTGTATTTTAGTCACTGAACTATTAAATTTTTTAATTTAATCACTAAACTTTTCGAAATCAAATACCCAAAGCTGATTTGGGCTTTTTTATTGGTCTAATAACAAATTTAGCCTTCCAATATTTACACATTAAATCAATTTAATCCTGAATATACAATATTCAACAAATTTAGCCCTTAATGTTTACAAACCTATCATTTTAGTTCGAATTCTAAAAATTTACATAACTTTATCTATAACTAGATGATAGCCGTCGAAACCACAATATAAATTTCCTACGCTCTAACTGAATTAAACAGTAGTATAGAAAAGTAGGGTCAATCCCACAGGGATTGAGACTCCTAATTTTTGTATTACATGACCAGATTCCTAAGTCTAGACAGTTGCGTGCCCACGACTTGTATGTGTAGAGCTGAAAAATAAATAAATAAAAAGGGATTTTAGTTGATAAAGGAAAATAAAAATAAAAATGAATAGAACATAATAATAGCAAAATGATAATTGTAAAACAAAATTAAATAATTTAAATTAAATTGGTAAATAAAATATGTGAATGCTTAGCCTTAGTCTCGATACACTTCAAACTCAAATCGATCCTTGAAAATGGATTTGTTTCTTCCAAACGATAAGTTGGTTATAGCAATCAAAGACACCTCAACCCTCAACTCTTCCTTGTGTAATTGTGTAACACCAGTAACCCTTCTCCATCATCGGATTAGAGTTACGAAGTATTACAATACAAATAGAAATATTTAACTTCAAACAGAAGCAATTATTCAAAAATAATAATAACAAAAAAAACACGTTTTATTTAAATTAAAAGTACACTTACAAGCCTTAAACTGAGCCTACGGGGCCCTAAAAATAGTTTGAGAATGTTCGGGGGATCATTTTGAAACAAAACAAAAAAATTTGGAAAAAATGAAAAAAATCGAAAATAGGGGTCACATGGCCATGTGACATAGCCCAGGCTGTATGGCTTGAAAACATGGTCGTGTGGCTAACTGTGTTCAATTCGAAGTATGGGACACACGGCTGTGTCCCAACCGTGTGTCCACCTGTATGGGTATTCAAAATAGGGTCATACGGCCGTGTCACAGGTTGTGTGCTAGACCATGTGTGCATTCAAAGTTTGGTCACATAGCCATGTCACCAGGCTGTATAACTCTCTGAGGCCGTGTGGTTCATCCTACACTTAAAATTTAATTGACACACAGCTATGTCCCAGCTCGTGTGTCTGCTTGTGTGGGTATTCAAAATAGGGTCACATGGCCGTGTCACAGGTCGTGTGCCAAACCGTGTGTGCATTCAAAGTTTGGTCACATAGCCATGTCACCAAGCCGTGTAACTCTCTGAGACCGTGTGGTTCATCCTGCACATAAAATTTAATTGACACATGGCTATGTGGTGTGACAGTGTGTGGCACACGACCGTGTGATAGCCTATGTCCCAAGTCGTGTGCTTAAAAAATATCCCCTAATGCAAGCCAATTCATCCCCAATTACTTAGACACCAAACCAAACCTCATCTAAACACATTCATATATTAAAACTCAATCAAACACAACTAAAACATGCCAAAATCAATCCACCCAGGTGTCTAACCAATGTGCCCACATTGACACCATAATTTATTTGCTGAAATAAACCAAATCAAAAACCTATCACACACCAAACTAAATTGCATTTAAAATTCACATTAAACAAGAATAATCACATACCTAATTACCATACATTCAAATCATCCAAGACTACTTCTAGCAATCACACAATTTCATTTCAAGGCAACTTTAAAATATGTACTTAACACTACTCATACATTTCATATCTTCACATCCCTTAAACAACATTTATATACCATCATAAGCATCCACCAAAGACCAAAAGCAATTACTACAATACCATTAAACCAAAATACCAAGAAAATATACAAGACTACAAAATATTACCATTTCAAGTACTAAACATAACAACATGAACAAATTAACCAAAAGATCCTAATACAAGCCATTCATAACCAACTTCCAAAATAACTCAAAACATCTACCAAAATGAGAGATGAATAGTGCATAGGCTCCAACTTGAAATTTTGATCTACTAGGCCTTACGAAATCTACAAGAAAAAAATGAAAACATGAGCACGATATGCTTAGTAAGTTCGAAAACATATAAACATAACTTATTTAATAAATTTACTTTACTTAAACCATACATGATCTTAAATCTCACTTTTGTACTCATAAGTTCTTACTCACATTCTGAACCTTAAAACATTGTCATTCTATTGATATCTTTTTCAATTGTTTCATTGTTCCGAGGATGTCGCGGTATCTTTCAACCAAGGTTTTACACAATCCCGAAGTGATGCCATAGTGTCTTTCAACTATGGTCTTGATCGTTTTTCGATGTAGTGCCGCAATATCTTTTAACTAGGGTCTTACCTGTTTTGGTTTAATGCCATAGTATCTTTCAACTATGGTCTTTTCCTTTTCGATTATAATGACATGGTATCTTTCAATCATGGTCTTTTCTTTTTCTCAAGCAATGAACCCAATCACCAATTTATAAAAATATATATATATATAAATATTAATTTACTTTTAGAAATCAAATGAATTACTTTATTTGAAATACAAAATTACCTAGATAGAGCCGACTCCAACACGAGACCAACGACTACTCCTCTACTTTGGCTTTTCCACGATTAACGTTCGATTTGTTTGTTTCTTAATCTAAATAAAAAAAATTTATTCAATTAAATAATTCAAATAGCTTACTAATTTAAGCCTTTAACCCTTATCAACGCAAATTTATCAATTTACCCCTCACATTTTAACCTTTATGCAATTTAGTCTTAATCCCTAAGTTTATAATTTATCCACATTTAATCAAAAAATTATCTAGCCAAATCATATATAGTCTCAATTCAATCCATATTTATCATATTTCACATTAACTCCAATGAATTTTACTCTTTTAACAATTTAATACTTTAACATTAAAATTACTAAAAACTATTATACAAAATAAGTCTATTTATCAACCAAGCTTAATATTCTACCATGAAACTTCGCAAACAACACTAATTCATCAATGGCATAATTTTTAACATTTAACAATTTTGCAAATTAACCCCCGTATTAGCTTATTTAAGCTAAAATGATTCCAAAAATGTAAAAATTATTAAAAAGGGACATCAAATACATTTGCATGCAAGGGAGAGAGCTTGGCCGAACTTCAAATGCTCTCTCATGGTGGTTTCAGTTGGGCAGTTCCAAAGAAAGAAGATGATACAAATTGTTTTAATTTGTTTAGGTTATTTTATTTATCATTTTACTATATTACCCTTACTAAACCAAATTAAATTTCAACCTAACTTGTCCATAATTGTCCAGTAATTAAACATATGGTATAGTTAGTCACTAAGTCCATTGATTCACCTTTTTATAACTATTTGACAACTTTCACTAATAAAACTTACTTTTACTACTTTTACGATTTAATCCTTTTCAATTAATTAACTGTCTAAACATTAAATAAGTAATAAAAAATAGACTCACTTGTCGAAATCGTGGCCCCGAAGCCACTGTTTTTGAAACCACTAGAAATGGGCTATTACAACTCTCCCTCCTAAAGGAATTTTCATTCCCGAAAATCTTTCCAGAGAGTAGGTTTAGGTATTACAGTTTCATAGCCTCTTCTGGTTCCCAGGTACCTTCCTTGACTCTGTGTTAGTGCCAAAGAACTTTAATTAAAGCTATGCGTTTATTTCTCTTTGACTTCCTAAGCCAAAATTCTAACCAATTCCTTACTATATGACATATCGAAATGTAATTCTACATCAACTAGCGAAATCACACGTGAGGGATCAGATCTATACAGTCTCAACATTGACACGGGGAAAACATTATGAATTTTTTGCAGTCCTGATGGTAAAGCTAAACGATAAGCTACTGATCTAATTCTCTCGATAATTTCATACGGACCAATGAAATGCGGACTAAGCTTTCCTTTTCGGCCAAAATGGAGAACTTTCTTCCAAGGTGACACTTTAAAAAAAATTGTCGCCAACCCTAAATTCAATGTCTTTTCTTTTCAAACCGGCTTATGATTTCTGGTGGGTGGAAGTAGCTTTTAGACTATCTCATATCACCTTCACATTTTCTTTGGTTTCACGAATTAAATCAGTTCCCAAAAGCTTTTTCTCACTCAATTCAGTCTAGTATGATGGAGTTCTACACTTTCGACCATACAAAGCTTCGTATAGGGCCATTTTAATACTCAACTGGTAACTATTATTATACACAAATTAAGCCAATGGAATAAAATTTTCCCAGTTACCTTTGAATTCAAGAATACAACAACGAAATATGTCCTTAAGTATCTGTATCACTCGCTTAGATTGACTATCTGTTTGTGAATGAAACGTTGTACTAAAATGTAATTTAGTGCCTAAAGCTTCGTGTAATTTACTCTAAAATGTAGAAGTAAATCGTGGATCCCGATCAGAGATAATCGACAATGATACACTGTGAAGCCCAACTATTTTAGAAACATATAATTCTAACAATTTTTCAAGTGAATAATTCATTCCCACTTCCACTCAGGAATCTTTCTTTCTCGAAGTTAATAGTAACCTTAACACGATATCCATAGTAACTCGTTCTCTCTTCCACTCAGAAATCATAATTGGTTGTAACAACCCTGAAGGTACCGATGCTCAGCTTTAACTTGCTAACAAATTAAACATTTTGATACAAACTCTAAGATCTTATGTTTCATACCTGACCACCAATAAATCTATTTCAAGTCATTGTACATTTTATTACTACCAAGAAGAATTAAGTAACTACTGTTGTGAGCTTCTTGCAAAATCTTCTGTTTGACTTCAGAATTTTTTGAAACACATATTCTATTGAGGAAGTATAAACTATCATTAGCACCAACACGAAAATCTAAACTCGATAATTACCAATATGATCTCGTTTAGCAACCAAATTAGAATCATTTTTTTGAGCTTCACGAATCTATTGTAGGAATGCCAGTTTAGCTTTTAACTCAGCTAAAATAGAACTATCATCAACAAAAGTCAAACGAGTGTTCATAACTTTCAAAGCAAATAATGATTTCTGACTCAAAGCATCCGCAACAACATTAGCTTTCCCCATGTGATAATCAATAATCAAATCATAATCTTTTAACAGTTCCAACCATCGACATTGTTGCAAATTTAGCTTTTTTTAAGACATCAAATATTTCAAGCTTTTGTGATTAGTGAAAATGTGGCATTTTTCTCCGAATAGATAGTGTCGCCAAATTTTTAAAGCAAACACAATAGCTGCAAGCTCCAAATCATGCATCGAATAATTTCTCTTATGTAGTTTCAACTGGTGGGAAGCACAAGCTACCACTTTGCATTCTTGCATTAAAACAAAACCAAACTGTTGAGCAAAGCATCACTATAAATCACAAACTCCTTGCCAGACTCTGGTTGAATTAACATAGGAGCTTCAGTTAACAACACTTTCAACTAATCGAAACTCTACTAACATTTCTTTGACCAGACAATCTTTACATCTTTCTGGACTAATTTCGTTAATGGTAAAGCAATTATTGAAAACCCTTTAACAAAACGTTTGTAATACCCAACCAAACCTAAAAAACTTCTAATTTCAGTGACATGTTTCGGAGGCTTCCAATCCAAAATAGCCGATATTTTCCTCAAATCCACCCATATGCCTTCTGTCGATACCATATGGACCAAAAATCTAACTTCTTGAAGTCAAAACTCGCATGTACTAAATTTTGCAAATAATTATTTTTCGCACAAAATCTGTAATACAATGCTCAAATGCTGGGCATGCTCAATCTCATCCCTCGAATAAATCAATATGTCATTGATGAAAATAACAACAAAGTTGTCTAAATACAGCCGAGATATTCTGTTCATCAAATCTATAAATACAACTAGTGCATTTGTTAAACAAAATGGCATAACTTAAAAATTCATAATGCCTGTACATGGTTCTAAAAGTTATTTTCGACACATCTGAATCTTTGACCGAAGCTGATAATATCCAGAACGAAGATCAATCTTTGAAAATGTTGTCGCATCTTTCAACTGAACAATTAAATCATTAATATGAGGCAATGAATATTGTTCTTGATTGTGACTTTATTAAGTTTCCAATAATCAATACATAAACGCGTCGATCCATCTTTTTCCTTAACAAATAACACAGGCGCGCCTTAGGTAGAAACACTAGGCTAAACAAAACATTTTTCTGTCAACTCTTGCAACTGTGTTTTTAATTATTTTAATTTTTATAATGTCATTCTATACAGAGCAATCGAAATCGGAGAAGTTCTCAGTACTAATTCAATAGCAAATTCAACTTCCCTAACTAGCGGTAACACTGGCAACTCTTCTGGGAATACATCCACAAAATCAAAATAGTCAGAACTAATTGCAAATTTGATTCTAAAGCTCTAGTATCTAGAATATATGCTAAATACACCTCGCACCCTTTTTGAATAAGTTTCTGAGCCGCCAAAGCAGAAATAATATTGGTGGCACTGTCAAATCCATCTTATTCAACCCTGACTATTTCACCATTCTGACATTTCAAAACAATTTGCTTTCATCTACAGTTCATAACCACATGATGTAAAGTCAACCAATCCATACCGAGAATCACATCAAATTCATTAAACGAAAATAGCATTAAATCAACCAAAAAGTTGCAATCCTAGATTTTCAGTGGGCAGTTTCTACAAACTTTATAAACTAACACATACTAACCTAATGGATTAGTTACTTTTAGTACAAACTCAGTTGACTCTATTGGTATTTTCTTATCCGTTACTAATGCAATACATGTAGACGAATGTGTTGAACCCGGGTCAATCAAACCGTAAATATTAACATCAAAAAGAGAAAATGTACTAGCAATCACATTAGGTGCTGAAGCTTCTTCCCGAGCTTGAATCACATAAGCTTTAGCTGGTGCTCATGCCTCAGATCGAACTACAGTGTCTTTCATGCCACTTCTACTAACTCCCACATTTCCACTATTCTTCAATAGCCTGACTTTAGAAGGTACATTCCTGATTGAACATTTTGAGCTTTATCTCTATTAGATATGTTTAGGCAATCTCGAATAAAGTGGTCAAATGAACCACATTTAAAGCATGACCCTTCCTTTACCTAACACTCTCTAAAATTTTTTTTGCCACAATGTTGATAACTTGGCTTGTTTACATTATGAACACTGCCAACACTAACTTTTGGGGGAACCTGAGGTCTCGAGCTAGCTTGTTTCCCTCGATCTCTCCTAAAAAATTTAGATAAAGTTAACATACGGTTGCGGAATTCTTTTATCTTCTTTGAAGGAGAAGAGAATAATTTTTCCAGTTGTCTTTTACTCGAGTCTCGAACCTCTGAACCTACCTTTTTCTTTGATTTGCTAAGATCTTCCATTTTATATACCCTATCTACTAACACAAAAAACTCTTTCAACTCTAGTATTCTGACCAACAATTGAATGTCTCCATTCAGGCCTTCTTCGAATTGGGTGCACTTAACTGCCTCCGATGGAATTCATTCTTTGGTATACTTACTGAGTTGAAAGAACTCACTCTCATGTTCAGCTATAGTTCTATGGCCTTGCTTCAGTTTAAGGAATTATTTTCGCTTCTTATCGAGATATCACTAGCTGACATATTTCTTTCTAGACTCAGTTTGAAAAAAGTCCTAACTTATGTTGAAATATCTATATATTTTGAATTTATTTAGGTAGATAAATCTTATTTAGGTAGACAAGTTTTATTCATATTCTAGGAATATTTTTATTTTATCTTTTAGTAGTTTATTAGAATAAGGGAACTATTTTTCCAATTAAGATTAGGACTTTTTTCTCTATTTAAGTTCAGTTCTTTAGTTAATAATAATAGAACAGTTTTATTAAAAGCTCTCTTGAAAACTTTCATGGCATCTGAGCTAGGTTAAATCTCTAGTAACATCATGGTTAAAACAGCCTTCACAGGAGATAAGAGATCCAACAATCAAACAGAGGAAAAAAGTTCTACCGTTGAAACAACTACCTAGAGTACAATGACTCAAGGGACAGAAGCATCTCACATTTCTTTTCAACTGACATCTCACAAGCTGAATGGTAAGAATTATCTGAAATGGTCACAGTCCGTAAAATTAGCAATTGGTGGGCGCGGCAAGCTAGGTCATTTAAATGGAGAAGTTGAGCAACCACAGCTAGGCGATCCAAAGATGAGCAAGTGGAGGTCAGAAAATTCTATGATAATTACATGGCTTATTAATTCCATGAAAGAATTTGTAGGTAAACCTTTTCTTTTTCTCCCAACTGTTAAAGATGTTTGGGACACTGTGAAAGACTCCTATTCAGATTTAAAAAGCGCTTCACAAATTTTTGAGTTAAAAATAAAACTTTGGAAAGCTAGGCAAAGGGAAAAAGAAGTTACTTTTTGTTATAACGAGATGATATCTCTTTGGCAAGAACAGGATCAATGTCATAATGATGAATAAGAGTATCCTGGAGATAGTGTAAAGGTTATGAAAAAAGAAAAGAATGAAAGAACTTATTTGTTTTTGGCTGGTTTAAATAAAGAATTTGATAAAGTGAGATCTCGGATCCTAGGGAAAAAACTGCTTCCAAAACTTCGTGAGATTTTTTTTGAGGTTAGAAGAGAGGAGACAAGGAGAAAAGTAATGTTAAAGCCAGGGTTTGAAGCTAATGATGATAATTCTGCTCTTGTAACTATTAAAAATAATGATAATAGTGAAAAAAGGAAAAAACCTTGGTGCGATCATTGCAAAAAATATTGGCACATTCGAGAAACGTGTTAGAAGCTCCATGGGAAACCGACAAATGAAAGGAAAAAGAGTGGCAATGGTTGTGGTTCAAAATCAGGGGATAGCAAAGCGTTCCAAACAACTAACGAAAATTATGAATGCCAAAGTTCTCTGGAAGGGTATCTATTCACTATGGAACAATTAGAGCATCTACACAAGTTTTTTTCAATCACCACAGTTTCTGATGAATTCTTCTATTCCTAACTCATCCAATTATCCTTCTTCCTCTTTTGCCCAACCAAGTACTTATGTTTCTGTTTTTTTCATTGTCAAGACTTGTAAAACAAATATGTGGATCATTGATTCTGGAGCTAGTGATCACATGACTAGTAGTCATTTTCTTTTTTCAACATACACACCTTGCACAGGAAACAAAAAGATCAAAGTAGTAGATAGGTCCTTCTCGGCAATAGTCGGGAAAGGCACTGTTAAAATTTCATCTTCCTTGGTTTTACAAGATGTTTTACATGTGCCAAATCTAGCTTGTAATCTCATATCGGTCGGTAAATTATCCTAGTCCTCAAATTGTCATGTTATATTTGACTCCTCTATGTGTAAGTTTCAGGAAATGGTCTCGGGGAGGATGATTGGCAATGCAAAAGAATTTGGTGGAATTTACTTTCTTGAAGATGACCATCTAAGTCAACCAATAACTACTTTATGTTTAAATTTTGTTTCTGATTTTGATAAGGTTATGATTTGGCATTATAGGCTTGGACATCCTAATTTTTACTATATAAGATATTTGTTACCTAATCTATTTAAAAATAAAAGTCATTCTTCATATCATTGTGAATTTTGTGAATTGGCTAAACATCATCGGTCATTCTTTCCACTTTAAAAATATAAAGCCTCTAAACTTTTTTCGTTAATTCATAGTGATGTTTGGGGACCTTCAAGAGTCTCGACTTTTTCAGAAAAATTTTTTTTTGTCACATTTATTGGTGATCATACTCGAATTTTTTAGGTGTTTTTATTAAAAGATAAGTCTGAAGTTAAAAATGTGTTTCAGTCTTTTTATGCTATGGTGAAAGCACAATTTGGTGTGAAAATAGAAGTATTACGGACTGAAAATGGTGGAGAATTTTTTAGCGACCAATTAGGTGTTTTCTTAACTAAACATGGAATAGTCCACCAAAGTTCTTGTACAAATACACCACAAACAAATGGGATTGTAGAAAGAAAAACTGACATCTTTTGGAAGTAACTAGAGCCTTGATGTTCACTAGTCAGGTACCACATTATCTTTGGGGCGAAGCCTTGTTAACAGCTACATATCTTATTAATAGAATGCTAGTAAAACTCTAAACTATAGAACTCTTTTTCGTCTCTTTAAAGATAACTTCCTAACTGATCACAGATTTATCCCTCTGAGTTTTTGGGTGTAGTGTTTTTGTTCATCTTCACAACCAAGGTAAACTAGATCCTAAAGCAAAAAAATGTGTCTTTGTTGGCTATGCTTCTAATAAAAAGGGTTACAAATGTTATGATCCAATTGATAGGAAGATTATTGTTGCCATGGATGTCACATTTGTTGAAACACAATCTTATTTTGATTGTAATCTTCAAGGAGAGAATT
Source organism: Gossypium anomalum (assembly GCA_025698475.1). Classification (NCBI taxonomy): domain Eukaryota; kingdom Viridiplantae; phylum Streptophyta; class Magnoliopsida; order Malvales; family Malvaceae; genus Gossypium; species Gossypium anomalum. Next base: position 13,584,907 of record CM046968.1, on the reverse strand, counting down.
ATACTAAGGAAGATTCTATAATTGATCAAGAAAATACTAAGAATATACAACATGGGGATTCTAATAATAGGGAAGGCGAATTTATGATTAACACAGAAATTAATGATGTTAATGTTAATAAAAAGGAGTATGAAGGTGTAGAGTCTGATCATGAAAATAAAGAAGAAAGAAAGGAGTTAATTGTTTACTCAAGAAGAAATCAAAATCAAGAAAGTGGAATCCACCAGATTTATCACCAAGAATCTGACCCGCAAATCCTGTCAAAAGTCCAAGTAAAACTCAGATTTAGATATTCCAATTGCCAAAAGAAAAGGTGTTAGAAATATTGTCAAATATCCCATGTCTAACTTTGTATCCTATAAAGCCTTATCTTCGACATTCTCAACCATTGTTTCGTGTCTCGATACTGTAAAAATATCCAAAAATGTGAAAGATGCTTTACAGGTTCCTAAGTGGAAGGAGGCTATTGTAGAGGAGATGCGCGCTCTTGAAAAAACAGGTACATGGGAAATAATAGAATTACCTATAGGGAAAAAACAGTGGGCTGTAAATGGGTGTTCACAACCAAATTCAAACCAGATGGATCTTTAGATAGATACAAATTCCGGTTGGTGGCTAAAGGGTACACTCAAATATACGGGATAGATTATCTTGAAACATTTGCTTCAGTAGCCAAATTAAATTTTGTTAAAGTTCTTTTATCAATTGCTGTTAATTTTAATTGGTCTTTACAACGGCTAGATGTGAAGAATGTTTTCCTAAATGGGAAACTTGAAGAAGAAGTTTACATGGATCCTCCTCTAGGTTTTGAAGGAAAATTTAGAACTCGAGTATGTAAACTCAAGAAATCTTTGCATGGTCTAAAGTAGTCTCCTCGAGCTTGGTTTGAACAGTTCACTCAAGTTGTTAAAAAACAAGGTTACTCACAAGGGCAAGCTGATCACACAATGTTCTATCGACATTCACAAAAAGGTAGAATAGCAGTTATTATAGTTTATGTCGATGGTATCATTCTTACAGGAGATGATGTGGATGAAATAAGGCGTCTAAAGGAGCATCTAGCATTTTAGAGTTTGAGATTAAAGACTTGGGTCCTTTGAAATACTTTCTTGGAATGGAAGTTGCTCGATCAAAGAAGGGTCTTGTGGTCTCTCAGAAAAAAATATGTGATTGACCTTTTAAAAGGGGTTGGGATGAGTGGTTACCGCCCAGCTGACACACCAATTGATCCAAACATAAAATTCAAAAGTAAAAAAGGTCGATTAGTTGATAAAGGGCAGTACCAAAGATTAGTTAGTAAGTTAATTTACTTATCATTTACAAGGCCAGATATAGCTTTTGCAATCAGCTTAGTGAGTCAATTTATGCACTCCCCAATGGAGGAACATGAAGAAGCAATGTTTCGAATTCTAAGATACTTGAAGAGTTCACCTGGAAAGGGCCTATTCTTTAAGAAATCCAAACAAAGAGGAATTGAAGCTTATACAGATGCAGATTAGGCAGGCTCAATAATAGATAGAAGATCTACATCAAGATACTGTACATTTTTTTGGGGAAACCTTGTGACTTGGTGAAGAAAAAAAAAGTGTTGTAGCAAGAAGTAGTGCAAAGGCTGAGTTTAGATCAATGGCTCAAGGAATTTGTGAAATGATATGGTTAAAAAGAATTATAGAAGAGCTGATGAAACCAATAACTTCACCAATGAAGTTGTACTATAACAGCAAAGCTACCATTAGTATTGCTCACAACCCAGTCCAACATGACAGAACTAAACATGTTGAGATTGATAGACGCTTTATCAATGAGAAGATTGAAGAAAGCCAAGTGTGCATGTCGTTTGTTCCTTCAAAACAACAGATTGCTTACATACTCACCAAAGGACTCTCTAAGACAAGCTTTGATTTTCTTGTAAGCAAGTTGGGCATGATTGATATATATGTACCAACTTGAGGGAGGGTGTTGAAATATGTATATATTTTAAATTTATTTAGGTAGATAATTTTTATTCATATTCTAGGAATAATTTTATTTTATCTTTTAGTAGTTTATTAGAATAAGGGAACTATTTTCCCTTATGTTTTAGTAGTTTATTAGAATAAAAGAACTATTTTCCCAATTAGGATTAGGACTATTTTCTCTATTTAAGTTTAGTTCTTTAGTTAATAATAACAGAACAGTTTTTATTAAAGCTCTCTTGACAACTTTCAACTTACACAATCCTTCGGTACCACCGCTATCAAGGTATTCCACCACTGATACGCTTCGTCTTTTAACAAAGAAATTGCACACTTTAGGCAATCATTGGGAGAACACGTTAACTCATTGAAAACCCTGGTAGTATTTTCTAACCAGAATTTTGCCTTTTCTATATCATCCTCAACCTTACCATGGAATTCTTTAGCCTCGTATTTGTGAATTTTATCAATAGGAGGCTTGTTTACACATACCTATTTTGGACCTTAAGGAATAGAAGGAATTGGTTGGGGTATGGGAGTAGGCAGAGGTCGTTGAGCCATCGGATTGGTCTGCATAAAATCAGTAAACCACTCTGACATCATATTAAAGAAACTTTCACGTGCCTCGCTTTCTCGGCCACTAGAAACAAGCTCACTATGAATTATTTCCTGAATCGAAGCTGGTATATTACTCCCAACTTCATCAGAATTAGCTCAATTATGTTCAGATGTCATCTTTTATCTATATCAATAATAATATAAATTTTAACTCAGGAGACATCACACTATCAACGGTTATATAATGACATGTATTTCTAGACTCTATACTTACTATGTTCAGTCCAAGAACCGACTAAACCATAACTTTGATACAATTAAATGTAACACCCCTAACATGTCTCCATCGTCAGATTAGGGTTATAGAATATTACAATACAAATAGAAACATTTAACTTCAAACAGAAACAATTATTCAAAAATAATAATAATAACAAAAAAAATTATTTAAATTAAAAGTACACTTATGGGCCTTAAACTGAGCCTACGGGGCCCTAAAAATAGTTTGGAAACGTTCGGGGATCATTTTGAAACAAAACAGTAAATTTTGGAAAAAAATGAAAACTTTTGAAAATAGGGGTCACACATCTAGTGACGATTCGATTGTTTTCAGTTTGGTCTAGGCTAATGATTACTCGACCGATCCGGTTCTATAACGCCCTTAATTTTTTATTTTCGGCTTTTTACGATTTTCGAGCTTGGAAGTGTCTGAATTTGTGGTTCATGTTATTTTGGCTTAAATGTATGCTGGGTTAAGTAATTATGGGCTCTAGCGTATGTTTGGGAGGTCCTAAGTTCAGGCTGTAACTTGGGCTAAATTTGGGTTTTTAATTGAATTAAGCCTGACTTGAGGTCAGTGGGCTTATAAGGAATTGTTGGTAAAAATCTAACAGAATGGGCCTGCTGGTCTAGTGGTTAAATGACAAGGGATTACGCTCAGGTCAGGGGTTCGATTCCCTGCAGTGGCGTTAGGATTATTTTTTGCTGCAAGTTTCAGTAAGCGTTGGGCTTCATTAAAATTCTGAGCTGTGGGCTTTAAGGGAAAAACCTAGGGTTATCTTTTTGTTCCTTCTTTTTGGAAAAATAGTTTTTACTAGCCGTCTTCTCTTTTCCCCCAAAAATTTCCTTTGCTGCTAAAATTTCCTTTTCTCCTTCTCCTCTCCATTCATTTTTCTTTCCCTTTTGTTTGGCTTGGTGCTTTGCTAATCAATTTCGTCGATTCGGTAAGTATCGCTTTATGTAAGTTAAGTATTTTCTGTTGGAGATTGTTAAGAGAGGTTTTGGTTGCTGTTTAAGGGGTTCTAAATAGCAAGGAAGCACCGTTCTTCGTCGAAGGCTTTGGAGTGCTCATGGTTGGATTTGTAGTAGAAACAAACCAGGTGGGTACTCCGATTGCATAGAAAATGAGTTTCGGTGAAAGCCCAAAACTAGTCTGTCGACAGCACACGGGCGTGTGGTCTTCCCGTGTGGTAGCTTGTGCTGCGAGGCACGGGCATGTGATAGACAAGCCAGGCTGTGCACGGGCTACATGGGTGCGACGGACAAGGACGCGTGAGGCTGGTGAGGCCGTGTGCTAGGCACAGGCTCGATCATTTGGGTTGTGTAGGCCGCACGGGCGTGTGGGTCACACGGGTGAGCCATACGGGCGTGTGGTATTTTGGGCCACGCCGTGTGATCTATACGGGAAAAGCCTATTTGGGCCGTGTGGGCCATACAGGTAGGGCACATGGGCGTGTGAGTCCAATTTGTCTAAAATATTCTGTAAGGTTGCACGGGTCGCCCAGGTCGACTGTGACCTTGTTGTAGGGGCGGTAAGCATTACTTAGACCCCATACTTCAATTGGTTACTGAATTGTATGCAAAAGCATGTTATTAAAAGCATGTGTATGATCTGTCATCTGCATATAAGCATGCCATGATATTTATGACACATTGCATTGGGTTGGATGGGTGATTGTATCCCCATACTTGGTGTGTAGGGTTGGGTGGATTGATTTTATCCCCACATGGTGTATTGGGCTGGATGGAGATGGTGTGCAGGGTTGGTGGGCATGATTTCTGATTTCTGATATCTGATCTGTTATGCATGCGATATCTGTATGGCCAAGGTCGAATATCTGTATTCTGTTATCTTTTGTTTGCATGCTATTTGTGGAGATGTATACATTGAGTTTGCAAAAACTCACCCCTTTGTTTATTTGTCTGTCAGGTAATCCTCAGCAGTAGATGGATCGGTGTGATGGAGAGCTTGATGGTGACCACTGCTGGACATTTATGGATTTTTGAGTAGCATTCTATTTCATCTGATTTAATCTAAATATTTATTATTGGGATGGAAATGTTTCCAGAGTTGAATTATTTTTAAGTTATTTTGGGATTTCAAATTATTAAGTTATGATTTATGAATTAATGATGTTTTAGCTTCCGCGATAATGAAATGTTTTCACTTAATAACTGGAATAGTAATTTCACGATTTAAGTAAAGATAATGAACTGTATGATTTTTAACTTGCTAAGGTTTTCTAAAAGCACTCTCATGTGACGCAGCCAGATTCGGCCATAATGTCTAGGCCGGGTTTGGGGTGTTACGTTTAGTGGTATCAAAGCCAGGTTTACAAAAACTCAGCTGTGGTTTGGGCGGTTTTAAAAATCAGTGGCAAAGTAATTTGGAATGTTACAATGAATAAGTGGTTCACCGAGTCTCCGGCGCCGATCCTGTAAGTTCACTGAAACCCTAATATGTATTGTCTGAAAGTATGCCTATAATGAAATTTTATCTGCATCTGTCTAAAATGCTATGTATGTACATTGAGACTACTATAGGTAGTACTTTTCTGAAACACTTAGGTAGTGTAAACTAAAACTGTAGTGAGACGTATTACTCGCGATAACTGACTCTGAAACTCTGATGCTATTCTACATAAAATATCTGCTAATAATTATCGAAACTATAAATTGATATGCATAAAAATTTTAAAATACAGATTAATTCGATAGTTACGATGAGCACATGTGGTACTCGTGGAAGAGGTACTAGAGGCCGAGGTAGAGGCCGTGGAGGGATTCGAGCTGAGTCTCTCGCATCTGATACAATCCCTGATTTGGACTCTAGCGGGACACCAGTATCACCTGCTGCTGAGACTAGTGCTGAGTCTATTGACCGTGCAGCGGGGGATGATGCACTGTCCCATGCTATGCTGTGAATTTTGGAGAGGGTCGTAGGGGCTAATGTTGGATCTGGAGGCCGTGGGTCAGTTACCGAACGACTTCGGTCGAATGGGGCTGAGATATTTAGGGGCATCGCTGGAGTTGCTCTGAGTGTGGCCGAGTATTGGATAGAGGCCACAGCGCGCATTATGGATGATCTGGACTTTTCTAATGAGCAGAAGCTTAAGGGAGCTATGTTTTTTCTTCGCGATGAGGCATATCAATGGTGGTTGACTGTTAAGGAGGGTACTCAGCCTGATAGGTTGACTTGGGATTTGTTTAAGACCACCTGCCAGAGTAAGTATGTGGGAGCTAGCTATACTGACACTAGGCGACGTGAGTTTCTGAATCTCACTCAAGGAGACCGTTCGGTGGCTGAGTATGAAGCTGAATTTCTGAGACTGAGTCGCTATGCGAGGGGTATGGTGACGACTGAGTACGAGCATTGTGTTCATTTTGAGGATGGCCTGCGAGATAGTTTGCGAGTTTTGATAGCTCCTCAGAGGGAGCGGGATTTCTTAGTCTTAGTCAAGAAGGCCAAGATAGTCGAGGAGGTGAAGCGCACTGAGCGCCAGGACCGTGAAAAGGGGAAAGTTAAGAGGGATTTTGAGTCTACTGGTTCTGGGATGAGGCCTAAGAAAAAGGCCAGGACTGATGGGCCAGTGAGAGTTGGGCCTACTGTTGCACTTGCTGGGGTGGCAGTCTGTCAGCTTTGTAACAGACGCCATTCAGGAGAGTGTTGGAGATCAACTGAGGCTTGTTTGAGGTGTAGTTCGACTGAGCACCGAGTTAAGGATTGTCCACTGAGGGCTAATCAGTTGCAAGCTCTGGTTGTTGAGACTGCGCAGCCACAGAGAGGAGTACAACAGCTGCTTAATGGTCGAGGATAGGCTAGGGGTGGTAATGGTATGGGTCGAGGCCTGAGAGCACCTGGCAAGGGTGCTGGGCCGACTGAGGTAAGACAGCCTGCACTTGTCAATCCTGTACGTCGTTGTGAGGATAGAGACGCTCCAGACGTCATCACGGGTACATTCTTAATTCTTAATGTACCTTATATTGCACTGACAGACATAGGTTCTACGCACTCTTATGTTGCATGTTCTGTGTCTGAGACTTTAGGGATTCCGTATGAGAGCACTTCTAGGGAGATTTTTGTGGTGAGTCCGTTGGGGCAGTTTATTAGGGTTAGTAAGTTGTTCAGGGACATTCCTTTGGAGGTCCAAGGTTCAATATTTCTGGCTGATTTGATGGAACTTCCATTTGGGGAGTTCGACTTAATTCTGGGGATAGACTGGTTGGTAAAGCATCGTGTAAGTCTGGATTATGCTGAAAAGAGGGTGGTTCTGAGGACCGAGAAGGATAATGAGGTAGTCATGATTGGAGAACAATGGAATTATCTAAGTAATGTGATATCTGCGTTGGTAGTAGAGAAGCTTGTAAAGAAAGGATGTGAGGCGTACTTGGCCTACATCAGTGTTTCTGATTCTGTGGACTCTTCGGTTAAGGACATTCGTACTGTGAGGGACTTTCTAGATGTTTTTCTAGAGGAATTACCAGGGTTGCCTCTGAATTGTGAGGTGGATTTTGGGATAGAATTGATTCCTGGTACAACTCCGGTGTCTATCGCCCCTTATCGAATGGCACCAAAGGAGCTGGCAGAACTAAAGGCTCAAGTTCAGGAGCTATAAGATCGTGGGTTTATTCATCCTAGTGTGTCTCCATGGGGAGCATTGGTTCTGTTTGTGAAGAAGAATGACGGTACGATGAGGATGTGCATCGATTATCATCAGTTGAATAAGTTGACGATCAAGAATAAATACCCACTTCTGAGGATAGACGATTTATTCGATCAGTTCAGAGGAGCTTCAGTGTTCTCTAAGATCGATCTGCGGCCAAGTTATCATCAGTTGAGACTAAAGGAGGCCGATGTGCATAAGACAACATTTAGGACTCGGTATGGACATTATCAGTTCCTAGTTATGCCTTTTGGGTTAACTAATACACCTGCGGCGTTCATGGATCTGATGAACCGTGTGTTTCAACCCTACTTGGATCAGTTCGTTGTGGAGTTTTTTGACAACATTCTGGTGTATTCTAAGATTGAGAACGAACATGATGGGCATCTCAGGGTTGTTTTGCAGATTCTCCATGAGAAACAGCTTTATGTAAAGTTCTCTAAGTGTGAGTTTTGGCTTAATGAAGTAACCTTTTTGGGACATGTGGTGTTTGCTAGGGGAATTCGTGTTAACCCCCGTAAGATTGAGGCTGTATTTGATTAGAAATAGTCGAAGAGTGTGTTTAAGGTCTGCAGTTTTCTGGGACTAGCAGGATATTACCAGCGATTTGTAAAAGGGTTCTCGTTGATAGCAGCATCATTGACCAAGTTGCTGTGTAAGGGAGTTCCCTTCGTTTGGACTGACGCTCAACAGGAGAGCTTTGAGAAGCTCAAGACAGTTCTGGCTCAGGCTCTAGTTCTGACACAACCTGAGTCTAGCAAGGATTTCGTGGTTTACAGTGATGCGTCACATGTGAGTTTAGGTTGCGTCTTGATGCGGAAGGGTAAAGTAGTCGCGTATGCATCCCGTTAGCTAAAGACTCACGAGGCTAATTATTCGACGTATGATTTGGAGTTGGCAGCGATGGTTTTTGCTCTTAAGATCTGGAGGCATTATTTGTACGGTGAGAAGTGTATCATCTACATTGATCACAAGAGTCTCAAGTATCTCCTCACTCAGAAGGAGTTAAATCTTAGGCAGCGTCATTGGGTTGACCTGCTTAAGGACTATGACTACGTTATCGAGTACTATTCCGGTAAAGCTAATGTGGTGGCTGATACATTAAGCCGTAGAGCTATGACCGACCTGAGAGCGATGTTCGCTAGACTCAGTCTTTATGACGATGGGAGTCTTCTAGCTGAGTTGCAGGTTAGACCGTTGATAAACCGTAATTTATACATATTTTTATCCCATGCTTAACACATTTATGAATGAATTCTCCTTAGATTCGGTGAATTTGGTGCTCCTAATCCTTTAATTTCAAGTTTTATACTTAGGAGAGCATAGAAGAGCAAAAAAAACAAGAAATGGGCCAAAAACAGAGAAAATGGGCTGACGTGGGAAAACAACACGGCCTGGACTTCCTCACATGGGCAGAACACACGCCCGTGCCATTCTAGCAGGCTCGACCACGGCTTAAAACAACCGCAGCACGGGCGTGTTGATCTCTCAGCCTCGACCACGGCCTGAAGTAATCGCACACGGGCGTGTCACACGGGCGTGTCCTTGCCAAGCTCTAGTTAAGTTCTATTCAGAAAAGGGCAAGTTTGAGGGCTTTTAGGCATTCTAAAAGCCTATTTAAACACCCAAAAGGAGGACTAAAGGGAGACGGAGAATCAGGAGTAAGGAATTACTCCAAGGAAGCCAATTGATCCATCTCAGAAGCCAGATTCATCATCAAGACTGAAGATCTCTCCTCAATTTCCCTTCAGGAGTTTTGGGTTTTCTTTATGTTTTGTATTCCTTATTTTTCTGAGATGTTTTCCTATTTAGTTATGAACTAAAACCCCTAAATACCTAAGGGGAATGAAACCTAAGACGAATCTTGTTATTATTTTCTGAATTGTATGATAAATATTTGACTTGTTTTTAATTATGTGTCCTTAATTCTTGTTTCGATATTTCAAGATATTGATTCAAGTTAATGCTCTTAGTTGAAAGATGAATAGTCCCTGTCTAAGAGTGACTTTGTCATAATTAAGCGGAGTTGATTGCGCGCCTAGAGATAGGGTGACAAAATTTTGTCGGATTAGGGTGAAACCTAATAAGGGGATCCATAGATCGAGTTAATGCAACCCTAGGGTGTTAATTAGAAAGAAATTTCAATTATTCAATCTAAGGTTAGACGTTATTAGTCTTGAATAGGGATAATAACATAACTTAGGGATTTCTACGGAACAAGTTAAATGAATAAATCATCCGATTCGGAGCCAAAATAACAAGTAAAGTCTAGATAGATTTTTCCTTAGATATTGTCTTAAATTAATCTTTTTTCCAAAAGTAATTTCCCAATTCTATTTTCTGTGGTAACTTAGTTTAGTTAATTAGTTAATTAAAACAAACCCCATTATTCTTAGGCTAGATAATAAAAAGACAGTCATTACTAGTACTTTTAGTTCCTTTGGGTTTGACAATCCGGTCTTGCTAAAGCTATACTACTGTTCGATAGGTACACTTACCTACATCGTGATAATAGTTAGTTTCAAGAACGGTTAATTATAAATTTATAAAACTTATCACGAAAAATCACGATCAAGTTTTTGGCGCCGTTGCTAGGGAATTAGAATATTAGGAACACTTAATTTTTATTACTTTAGCCATTTACTTTTACTGCAATTTAATTTTTTTTATTTTTTTATTTACTAAATTTTCTTTTTCTTTCTTCTGGCAGTTTCTTATAGTTTATGACTAGAAGAAACCCGTCGGGACCATTACTGTTTGACGAAGAAATCGATCGCACAGCTCGTAGAAACTGACGAGAAATAAGGCGAAGCCTAAGATACACAAAGGGAGAGAAAGAGGACGATATCTTAACTACAACTGAAGAGATGGCTAAAAATCAGGAAAATCAGCTACCTCCTGCGATACCCGCTATTTCAGTAAATCAGAATTCTGCTCCTCGTACTATGTTATGCTAAACCTAATTTAATAGGAACTGAGTCAAGTATAGTTAGGCCTACTATTGCTGTAAATAACGTTGAACTGAAACCTAACATGATTCAAATGATACAGCAATTTGTTCAGTTTGATGGTTTGCAGGACGAGGACCCCAACACTCACTTGGCAAATTTTTTGGAATTCTATGACACTTTTAAAGTTAATGGCATTTCTGATGATGCCATTTGTCTTCGGTTATTCCCTTTTTCATTAAGGAACAAAGCTAAATAGTGGTTGAACTCATTACCACGAGGGTCAATCACAACTTGGGAACAAATGACCGAAAAATCTTTATTAAAGTATTTTCTGCCGGCTAAGACGACAAAATTACGTAATGATATCTCTTCTTTTGTGCAGATGGATTTAGAAACACTTTACGATGCATGGGAGAGATACAAGGACCTACTGCGAAGGTGCCCTCACTTTGGGTTATCTCTATGGCTGCAAGTTCAAACGTTCTACAATGGTGTGAATCCCTCGACAAGACAGATGATTGACGCAGCCGCTGGTGGAATCATCAACAACAAAACACCTGAAGAGGCTTACGAATTTATTGAGGAGATGTCACTGAGTAACTATCAATTGCAAGTCATAATGACTAAGCCAACCAAAACAGCAGGCGTTTATAACGTCGATTCGGTTACTATGCTGTCAAATCAGGTAGAACTTCTAAACAAAAAGATTGATGGTTTACTTAGTTCTATACAGGTACATCTAGTGATGAGGCATGATTCAAGTGGGGGAGGCATCCATACAGAATATCAACCCTTCAATCCTACAACTGAAAAAGAACAAGTCCACTATATGGGTAACAATAACTTTAGATCTCAAAATAACCCATACAGTAATACCTATAATGCAGGTTGGAGGAACCACCCAAATTTCTCATGGGGTGGTCAAGGGAATCAAAGGCCACAAAATCCTCCGGGTTTTCAACATCCACCTTACCAACAAGAGAAAAAGACGAACCTTGAGGAGATGCTATCCAAATTCATCTCGGTATCAGAAACTTATTTCCAGAATACTTAGACAGCACTTAAAAATCAACAAGCGTCGATCCAAGGGCTCTAAACTTAGATAGGCCAGCTGTCCAAACTAATTTCCAAACGACCACAAGGTAGTTTGCCAAGCAATACTGAACCTAACCCAAGGGAACAGCTCAACGCGATTAATGTTCAAGGTGAAAAAGGATTCGTTGAGCCTGAGCCAGAACCGAGGCAAGAAACTGTGGTGAACAAAGGTAAAGGTGCGGTAGGTCATAATGAAAACAAAACAGTAAGTGTAGAATATAAACCTCGTGTGCCATACCGTAATGCGACAAGGAAAGACTGCTCAGATGAATAATTTGGTAAATTTCTTAAACTCTTAAAAAAATTACATATTAACTTACCGTTTATTAAAGCTCTATCACAGATGCCAAATGCAATGAAATTTTTAAAGGAGCTTTTAGCAAATAAGCGAAAATTAAACGAGGCATTGCATGTGGAGCTAAACGCAATTTGCTTAGCTATTCTACAGAATAAGCTACCCAAAAAATTAAAAGATCCAGGGAGTTTTACAATCCCTTGCTTAATTGGTAGTTTAGATGTTAATAATGCATTAGCTGATTTAAGGGCTAGCATTAACGTATGCCTTACAAAATGTTTAAGCAACTAGGTCTTGGGAAACCCAAACAAACTAGGATGAGTATTCAGTTAGCAAATAAAACTATCAGGTTTCCTAAGGGTATTATTGAAGATGTCCTAGTTAAAATCGATAAATTTATATTTCCAGTTGACTTCGTTGTTCTAGACATAGAGGAGGATAACAACACTCCTTTAATTTTAGGAAGGCCCTTTTTAGCAACTGCTAGAATGATTATTAATGTTGGCAGAGGTGAACTCACACTTCGTGTGGGAGATGAAACAATCACCTTTCAAGCTCGCAATTCTGGCAACACATCAAAAATTGAAGGTGATTGTATAAACCATTCTACTAAAACTGACAATATGGTGCAACCTACTTTGCAGGCAATGAGTTTGAAGGAAGTACATGAGCCATGTTCCAGAAACAATAGAGGACCCAGTCATGAAGAATGAAGGCTACAAATAGAGGAGCTAGATGAATGGCAGACACATAAACCGAAAACACACGATAAACCAAAACTACGCCAGATCGAGCTCAATACCTCACCAAATCAACTTAATGTTGGAAATACAGTTTTATTAGATGCCACAGATCCTCACATTGTCATTGCCAAACTGAATGAAGAAATCTCTCTTACGGTACTTAGCATTTTCCTATTCGGTACAGTCGAGGTAAGTCATCCCAAGTTCGGCACTTTTAAGGTAAACAATAGCCGCATAAAACCTTATTTTGATGAGATTGATAGCAGGAATGAGGAGTATAAACTCCTCGAACCACCATGACCATTCAATGGAGAGGTAAGTTGAGCTTAGACTATAAATAAGCGCTTCTCGGGAGGCAACCTGAGCACTAACAGTATTAACTTCTTTAAATTATAGTGTTTAACACCTAACTTACTAATGGAGCTCTTGAATACAAGTTTACCACACTCACACGGCCAAGCACGTGGGCGTGCTTAAGACCGTGTGGAAACAGGGTAAAGATTTTTCCCAAACATGGGCTGCGATAAATGGCCACGGCCGTGCGACATGGCCGTGGACGATCCTGCCAAAACAACTCGGACGTGCGACACGCCCGTGGTATTGAACCATGGAAGAGCCTGAGAAAATAGCACGGGCGTGCAACACGCCCGTGTCTAGCACCCGTGGTCAAACCTGTTGAATTAACAGGGCCGTGGACATACATAAACGGCCGTGGGAGAAGCGAACCACATCCCATACGGTCGTGTGATATAATCATGTAGCCACACGGCCTAGACACACGGCTGTGTTTGAAGGCCGTGTGACGATTTCTCAATTCGCGACAAACATAGGCTGGACACGATCCACACGGGCGTGTTATCTGGCCGTGCCACTTGAAAGAAAAAAATTAGACTATCTCTCTTATTATATTTTTACTTTTATGTTTAATTATTTTTTAAGACTCAATTATTTTTTAAAACACGGTTTATCTTTATGATTATTATTAGATTATTCCCTTAATTCTTTCTCAGAATCATGTTTTTCCTCCAGCTCTATTTCCAATCCTTGCTCTCGCTAATCCAGGAATTTCATTCATTTATTTAACACTCAGGAAGTTTTACTTCTCTCCCTATCTTATGATCTTATATTTATAGTTTTCTATATATCTATCTTTGTACATTGAGGACAATGTACATCTTAAGTGTGGGGGGTGAATCATTTCATTATCAGAAAAATCCCTGAATGTTGCCTTGTTCTCCTGTAAATCTCTCATATCATGTTTAGGATGAATTTTGATTGATTTATGATTTTAATTGATATATTTTGAATTAAAACATAGGCATTCATGCATTGATTATTTAAACTTAAGACATTAGAGAATTAAGCATGATAAATTGATTTTAAGAATTTTAAATTTTAGGTTGTTTCCCCAAGTTTAGGTATTATCTTGAATTGAAATCTACAAGTGTAAACATCAAAAAGCCATAATTTTTTGTGAGATTATTGAGCCTTTAAGAGCATCTATTATTTCTTTCATGCTCACTTTTATTATTGCTTTGAGTGTGTCAATATCGAATTTTTATTCTAGAACTTGCTTGATTATGCATGTCAAGACCACACCATTTGATTTGATATGTCAAGATGATAGAGGCACTTAGGATTAACCCACTCATGCCATGAAAAGCCTACCTCCACGATTAACCCTTAGTAGACCCCTTTGAGCATAACAAGCCATTCCTTGTATTACCCTTATATTAACCCTTACCTCATCATTGTTGAAATCCCCTCAATTAATTTGATCCCTATTTTTGTCGAGATTTGATTTGAATAAATTGCTTAGCTATGTCTTGTTCTTAATAGTTAGTCTATGTTATTTGACTTGTTCTTAAAAAAAATGTATACATATTAGTAGTAGCAATCTTTTATTTTTGAGCTTAAGTATTTAAATTCCATAATTCGAAGAAGAAGCTTCGTTGTACACAATTGATGATTAAATATTTTTCTAGTGAAGTAATTTTTTAATTCAATCTCGATTCTAACCCTTTCTTTCAGCTTGTGACCACACCCCCTAACCAAGCTTCGTTGCAACCTTCTAAAGACCTTTTGATTGATGTATCATCTTAATTTATAATGGTGGAGATTTGATTTTCATGTAAGCCTATGGTAATAAATTTTCATATTGACTAATGAGTGCTAATTTCATTGTCCTTAAATACTTCGAGTGATTTGCGTGAATCTCTAGTGAGGGTGTTAAACTCTGTGAGATTTCGAATCAATGGTAACTACGTAGATAAGGCGAGATGCCTATGTTTTTCATGATTAAATACTCAACTTAGAATGTTTGAAACTTTAATGTTCTTTTAGTTGAATTCTCAATGTATGATTACTTATGGATTAGTTTGAGATATTATTGATAGGAATTATAAGTTGAGAAAAATGAAGTCTTAATTGTGAATTGAGGATTTTGCTTGAGGATAAGCAAACGCTTAAGTGTGGGGGTATTTGATAAACCGTAATTTATACATATTTTTATCCCACGCTTAACACATTTATGAATGAATTATCCTTAGATTTGGTGAATTTGGTGCTCCTAATCCTTTAATTTCATGTTTTAAACTTAGGAGAGCATAGGAGAGCAAAAAGAACAAGAAACGGGCCAAAAACGAAGAAAATGGGCCGACGTGGGAAATAACATGGCCTGGACTTCCTCACACGGGCAGAACACACGCCCATGCCATTCTAACAGGCTCAACCACGGCTTAAAACAACACCAGCACGGGCGTGTTGATCTCTCAGCCTCGACCACGACCTGAAGTAATCGCACACGGGCGTGTCACACGAGCGTGTCCCTACCGAGCCCTAGTTAAGTTCTATTCGGAAAAGGGCAAGTTTGAGGGCTTTTAGACATTCTAAAAGCCCATTTAAACACCCAAAAGGATGACTAAAGGAAGACAGAGAATAGGGAGTAAGGAATTACTCCAAGGAAGCTGATTGATCCATCTCAAAAGCCGGATTCATCATCAAGACTAAAGATCTCTCCTCAATTTCCCTTCAGGAGTTTTGGGTTTTCTTTATGTTTTGTATTCTTTATTTTTCTGAGATGTTTTCCTATTTAGTTATGAACTAAAACCCCTAAATACCTAAGGGGAATGAAACCTAAGACGAATCTTGTTATTATTTTCTAAATTGTATGATAAATATTTGACTTGTTCTTAATTATGTGCTATTAATTCTTGTTTCGATATTTCAGGATATTGATTCAAGTTAATGGTCTTAGTTGGAGGATGAATAGTCCCTGCCTAAGAGTGACTTTGTCATAATTAAGTGGAGTTGATTGCGCGCCTAGAGATAGGGTGACAAGATTTTGCCGGATTAGGGTGAAACCTAATAAGGGGATCCATAGATCGAGTTAATGCAACCCAAAGGTGTTAATTAGAAAGAAATTTCAATTATTGAATCTAAGTTTAGACGTTATTAATATTGAATAGGGATAATAATATAACTTAAGGATTTTTACGGAACAAGTTAAATGAATAAATCATTCGATTCGAAGCCAAAATAACAAGTGAAGTCTAAGTGGATTTTTCTTTAGGTATTGTCTTAAATTAATTGTTTTTCCAAAAGTAATTTCCCAATTCTATTTTCTGTGGTAACTTAGTTTAGTTAATAATTTAATTAAAACAAACCCCATTATTCTTAGGCTAGATAATAAAAAAATAGTCATTACTAGTACTTTTAGTTCCTTTGGGTTCGACAATCTAGTCTTACTAAAGCTATACTACTGTTCGATAGGTACACTTGCCTACATCATGATAATAGTTAGTTTCAAGAATAATTAATTATAAATTTATAAAACTTATCACGAAAAATCAAGATCAACCGTCAGGGTTGGATCGGATTAAGGATAAGTAGTTGGGAGATATGTCTCTTGAGTTGCGATTCCGTCAGGTTGAGGCTGGAACTACTTCTAATTTTGGGGTTGACAGTGATGGAGTATTGCGTTTCTGAGATAGGATCTATGTACCTAATGATGAGGATCTGAGACTGTCGATTCTGAAAGAGGTGCATAGTAGCCCTTACGCTATGCATCCTGGTGGAAACAAGATGCATAAGGATCTTCGAGAGTTGTATTGGTGGCCAGGGTTGAAACGAGAGGTGACCGACTTTGTTGCTCGTTTTTTGACTTGTCAGCAGGTTAAGGCTGAGCATCAGTTACCTTCGGGTTTGCTACAGCTAGTAAAGATACCGATGTGGAAATGGGAGCGAGTAACGACGGACTTCGTTAGTAGGTTACCTCTGACACCCACTAAGAAAGATTCTGTTTGGGTCGTCATGGATTGATTGACCAAGTCTGCACATTTCATTCAGGTTAGGACAGACTTTTCCTTACAAAAGCTGGCTAAGCTTTACATTTCTGAGATAGTGAGGTTGCATGGGGTTCCTGTTTCAATCATTTCCGATAGGGATCCTTGTTTTACTTCTCGATTTGGGCAAAAACTTTATGAGACTTTGGGTTCTCGGTTAGACTTCAGTACTGCTTTTCATCCTCAGACAGATGGTCAGTCAGGGAGGGTGATTCAGATATTAGAGTATATGTTGAGGGATTGCGTCATGGATTTCCGAGGTAGTTAGGAGGAGTACTTGCCATTGGCAGAGTTCGCTTACAATAAAAGCTATCAGTCTAGTATTCAGATGGCACCGTATGAGGCACTGTATAGTCGTAAGTGTCACACTCCTTTGTGCTGGACTGAGTTGGGTGAGCGGCATGTTCTGGGTCCAGAGTTGGTTTTAGAGACTGAGGATAAGGTCCATTTGATTCGTGACTGACTGAAAGCGGCTTCTGATAGACAGAAGTCCTACGCGAATTTGAAAAGAAATGACATCGAGTATTCTGTGGGAGACATGGTTTTTCTTAAAGTCTCACCATGGAAGAAGGTTCTGAGATTTGGTCATAAGGGTAAGTTGAGTCCTCGATTTATTGGGCCGTGCCGGATTCTGAAGCGAGTGGGGCCAGTGGCTTATCAGTTGGAGCTACCTCCAGAGTTGAATCGTATTCATGACGTATTCCATGTATCGATGTTGAGACGGTATCGCTCTGATACTACTCACATTGTGCCTATGGAGGAGATTGAAGTTAGACCAGATCTGACATTCGAGGAGGAGCCAATTCAGATTTTGGATCGCAACGTTAAGGTACTGTGTAGGAAGTCTATTCCCTTAGTAAAGGTGCTGTGGCAGAATCATAGCACTGAGAAGGCTACTTGGGAGCTAGAGGATTCGATACGTCAGGAATATCCTCACTTTTTCTGATCAGGTAAAATTCGAGGACGAATTTTCTTTAAGGGGGTAGAGTTGTAACGCCTTAAATTTTTAATTTTTGACTTTTTACGATTTTTGGGCTTGGAAGTGTCTAAATTTGTGGTTCATGTTATTTTGGCTTAAATGTATGTTGGGTTAAGTAATTATGAGCTCTGGGGTGTGTTTGGGAGGTCCTAAGTTCAGGCTGTAACTTGGGCTAAATTTGGGTTTTTAATTGAATTAAACCTGACTTGAGGTCAGTGGGCTTATAAAGAATTGTTGGTAAAAATTTAACAGAATGGGCCTGTTGGTCTAGTGGTTAAGTGACAAGGGATTACACTCAGGGTCAGGGGTTCGATTCCCTGCAGTGGCGTGAGGATTATTTTTTGCTGCAAGTTTCAGTAAGTGTTGGGCTTCATTAAAATTCTGAGTTGTGGGCTTTAAGGGAAAAACCTAGGGTTATTTTTTTGTTCCTCCTTTTTGGCAAAATAGTTTTTACCTGCCGTCTTCTCTTTTCCCCAAAAATTCCCTTTGCTGCCGAAATTTCCTTTTCTCCTTCTCCTCTCCATTCGTTTTTCTTTCCCTTTCGTTTGGCTTGGTGCTTTGCTAGTAGATTTCATCGATTCAGTAAGTATCGCTTTATGTAAGTTAAGTATTTTCTGTTGGAGATTGTTAAGAGAGGTTTTGGTTACTGTTTAGGGGGGATTCAAGGATCTGTGGATCATTAATCGGGGTTCTAAATAGCAAGGAAACACCGTTCTCCGTTGAAGGCTTTGGAATGCTCGTGGTTGGATTTGCAGCGGAAACAAACCAGGTGGGTACTCTGATTGTATAGAAAATGAGTTTTGATGAAAGCCGAAAAATCAGTCTGTCGACGCCACACAGGCATGTGGTCTGCCCGTGTGGTAGCTTGCGTCGCGATACATGGGCGTGTGACTGACAAGCTAGGCCGTGCGCGCACCATACGAGCGCGACCGGCACGGACCTGTGAGGCTGGTGAGGCGGTGTGCTAGGCACGGGCTCGACCATTTGGGCCATGTAGGTTACACGGGTATGTGGGTCACACGGGTGAGCCACACGGGCGTGTGGTATTTTGGGCTAGGCCGTGTGATCCACACGGGCAAATCCTATTTGGGCCGTGTGGGCCACAAGGGCGTGTGGGCCCATATGGGCAGGGCACACGGGCGTATGAGTCTAATTTGTCTGAAATATTTTGTAAGGTTGCACGGGTCGCCCAGGTCGACTGTGACCTGGTTGTAGGGGCGGTAAGCGTTACTTAGACCCCATACTCTGATTGGTTACTGAATTGTATGAAAAAGCATGTTATTAAAAGCATGTGTATCTGTTTGATTCTGTATATCTGTTCTCCCATGCTATTGATATGATCTGTCATCTGCATATAAGCATGCCATGATATTTATGACACATTGCATTGGGTTGGGATTGTTAAGAAGAGAAGGAAGTCTGAGAGGCGATTAGCCTGTTATCTGGTAGCTAAGCTGTGTATGTCTTTTATGTACTGTTTTACGGTACTATTTGGTGTGTAGGGCTGGATGGGTGATTGTATCCCCATACTTGGTGTGTAGGGCTGGGTGGGTTGATTTTATCCCCACATGGTGTGTTAGGCTGGACGGAGATGGTGTGCAGGGTTGGTGGGCATGATTTTTTATTTCTGATATCTGATCTGTTATGCATGCGATATCTGTATGGCCAAGGCCGAATATCTGTATTCTGTTATCTATTGTTTGCATGCTGTTTGTGGGGATGTACACACTGAGTTTGCGAAAACTCACCCCTTTGTTTATTTGTCTGTCAGGTAATCCTCAGCAGTAGATGGATCGGTGCGAGGAGGGCTCGATAGTGACCACTGTTGGACATTTATGGATTTTTTATTAACATTCTATTTCGTCTGATTTATTCTAAATATTTATTTCTGGGATGGAAATGTTTCCAGACTTGAATTATTTTTAAGTTATTTTGGGATTTCAAATTATTAAGTTACTGATTTATGAATTAATGATGTTTTAGCTTCCGTGATAATGAAATGTTTTCACTTAATAACCGGAATAGTGATTTCACGATTTAAGTAAAGATAATGAACTATACGATTTTTAACTTGCTAAGGTTTTCTAAAAGCACTCTCATGTGACGCCGCTAGATTCGGTCATAACGTCTAGGCCGAGTTTGGGGTGTTACAGGTCCTACCACCAGTTGGATCGTTGGACGGTTTCATATACCAAGCCTGGTACAACTAGTTTTTGATTTTTGATTTTGGGTTCTCAGGCCCAATTTTCGATCTCAGGTCTAATTGTTAAGTTCAATTATCCATTGGGCCAATTGTCTAACTTGAAATTTAATTTCCAAAAATACCATATTAATTTTAATTAATTTGATTAATTTAATTATATTTAATCAAAATTAATTTTCCCAAAAATCACTTAGATTTTCCAAAATAATATTTCAAGAAAATTCTTTAATTAAATTTTCTAGTTGAACAAATCTCACGACCACCTAATTTAATTTCACATCTAATAAATTGACTCAATTAAATTATTTCAAAAGACGTAGAATTTTTTTTTTTATTCAAATGTATCTCAATCAAGCTTTTGCTGAGCTAACGGAGGGACCAATGAGACATATATAATTAGACTCTAATAATTGCAATTATGTCCAACAGCATCCTATAATTCGTAATTTACTTAATCATGGAGTCAGTCCACAGGAAGTACCATGATTGAAAACTCCTAATTGTATACTCTTTATGAAAGCAATTCATCCAACTACTTTGTCTAATGACCTCGTCGTGTGTGTGTTACCCTCAAATGATATCCTTGATTCCTTTGAATTAAATCCATTTACTCAATGCAATCCTATTTTATCTCATTGTCACCATTATGTCTTCTTAAGGATTAATATGATCACTATCAACAAATGATTGTGATAAATTGCTCGTTCGAGAACAAGCAACTCATGACCAAGTTCCATATTTATCAATCCACACAATGCTAATAAGAGGATATCATTAACTCTTTAATTGGGCTATGAATTCCATTGTTGCTAGTAAAGCCATGCCATACACAAGTCATGCACCCAACATATTGGCTATGGGCTCGATCATCTTTAGAGCATAAGCCTCCACTTATATCAAAGCACGTGATTTACATACGCATGGTCAATACCTAACTTAGAATTTAGGTGAATCACACCATGAACGTCATAAGTGAATTAATTCACAAACGGATTCAGAATTAATTCATCTTAGGTCTAGTTCAATGTATCATTCTTTCAATGAATACATCTATGTCTCTACTCACAAAGTCAACTACTCCGATAGCCAAGACTAATCATCTCCCAAATTACATGTTTACTATAATATGGGCACATTTCCCAATAATTTTATTCTTAACTGTTCTAGTAACAATTCAAAATTTCAGATTGGATCTGATGATTACTTGTTATTTAGAGGCAGAATATGTGTACCGAGGAATTCAGAACTTGTATAGAAGATTTTGAATGAAGCTCATAATGGTACTATGACTGTTCATTCGGGAAATAACAAAATGTACAATTATTTGACAAAGATGTACTGGTGGCTAGGAATGAAACGGGATATTTTTGAATTTGTATCTAAGTGTTTAATATGTCAACAAGTTAAAGCTGAACATCAAGTGCCTTTTGGATTATTACAGCCAGTAACAATACGAAAATGGAAATAGGAAAGAGTTACCATGGATTTTGTATCCGGATTACCCTTATCTCCGAAAAAGAAAGATGCTATTAAGGTCATCGTTGACCGTCTAACAAAATTTGTACACTTTATTCTGGTACGTATGAATTTTTCCTTGGATAGATTGGTTGAGTTATATGTTTCTAAGATTGTTGGACTGCATGGAGTACTAGTCTCCATTATCTCCGATAGAGATTCCCGGTTTACATCTCACTTTTAGAGCAAATTGCAAGAAGCTCTGGGTACACAGTTACATTTCAATACTGCATTTCATCCTCATACTGATGGTCATTCTAAACGTGTAATACAGAGTTTAGAGAATATGCTCAAATGTTGTGTTTTGGAATTCGAAGGTAACTGGGAAATACCTACCTTTGATTGAATTTGCATATAATAATAGTTATCAATCGAGCATTAAAATGGCACCATGTGAGGCTCTGTATGGCCGTAAATGTAGAACTCCGTTGTACTAGACAGAGCTCACTAAGAAAAAGATACACGGAGTTGATTTAGTCCGTGAGACTGAAGAAAAGGTAAAGGTGATTCAAGATAGTTTAAAAGCAGCCTCTGATCGTCAAAAGTCTTATGCTGATCTTAAACGAAAAGAAATAGAATTTCAGGTCGGTGACAAGGTATTCTTAAAAGTATCATCTTGGAAAAAAGTTCTTCGATTTGGCCGTAAAGGAAAATTGAGTCCACGATTCATCGGAACATATGAGATTACTAAACAAATTGGACCTGTTGCGTACAGACTGGCATTACCACCAGAACTCGATAATAGTCACAATGTTTTCCATGTGTCTATGTTACGATGATATTGGTCAAGTCCCTCACATATCATTTCTCCTACAGAAGTTGAAATTCAACCGGACATGACTTATAGTGAAGAACCAATTAAAATTTTGGTACGTAAGACGAAAGAGTTAAGAAACAAAAATGTGGCTTTAGTAAAAGTTCTCTGGCAACGACATGGTATAGAAGAGGCTACTTGGGAATCGGAGGATACCATGAGAAAGCAATACCCGAACCTTTTTACTGGTAAGATTTTCGAGGACAAAAATATTTAAGGGGGGAAGAGTTGTAACAACCCATTTTCAGTGAAATCAGAACAATGGTTTCAGAACCACAAATTCGAGTCAGAAAGAAAAAATATTTCAAAATTATTGCATGGTCTGCATTATGATAGGAATGTTATATGAAAATTTTGATAAGAAAATTTTACTGATTTCATGATCAATTATAGAAAGGACCAAATTGCATAAAAATACAAAAGTTGAATTCTAGTAGTTAGAAGGATTAAATAGCTCTCGAATTTAAAAATTGAGGTCCTTATATGGTAATTATACCATTAAGAAAAATTTAGTAGATATTTATGATGAATCATCCATGGAAAATTAGAAAAAGAAAAGGACTAAATTGGAAAGTGGAAAAATTAATGGATGATAAATAAATTAAATAGAAATATCATAATATTATTATCATCTTCTTCCCCAAAAATACATGGAAACCCTAGGAAAGAGAAATCAAGCTTTCTTGGTTTAATTGGGTAAGTAATCTTGTCCCGTTATAAGTAATTTTTATATTTCCGAAACCAAAATAGCTTAATCTATCTATTTTGGGAATTAATTTGTAAAGATATCAAAGTATAGAAATTTTTCCATGGATGTAAATGCTAAAATTTTGAAATTTACGGTAGAAAATGAAAGGTTTTTGACATATAAACAACTTTTGTAAAGTGAATTTTCATAAAATTGTGATTCAGAGACTAAATTGTAATAATGTAAAATTCATGGAAAATTTCTGATTTTTATGAAATATATGTGTTGTAAATATTATATGTAAAAATCGATTAGGCTTGGAATAAGAATTAAATTGCATGAATTTCATTTTTTGACCCTAATGACGAAATCATCATTTATGAAAAGTATAAGAGCAAAATGGTAATTTTGCCTAGGATGTGAATTAAATTAAATTGAGTATGAAATGGATTAAGTTGACATTAAATTCACTTATATAGATCTGGAAATACCTAATACTGAGTTGGATCAAGGAAAACAAAAAGTTTCGGATTAGTAGATTCTCATATACGAACAAGTATCGAGGTAAGTTCGTGTAACTAAATTGTGTACATTTATATGTTTGAATTAAATGTTGTATATGTAAATTGTATAATTTCCATGTATGTGAAATTGATTGAATATCTGATAATGCCCGATAAATGTTAAGTCCCGTTTGAACAACTGAAAATCAATGGATACAAGTTTCCCGTAATGGTTGTGATCTTGCATATGTTGCAGACACGCCATAGCTCGAAAGAGCATCTTGTATTAGCCCTCTCGAGCTTCCTATATAAGGTTCTTGTGAGCTTCTTGTTATAGCTCTTCAGAGCATCCTGATAGGTTGTGATCCTATATTTGTTGTGGACACACCTTAGCTCTTATGAGCATCCTGATTATAGGCTTTTTATGAGCTTCCTGTTAAATTGGCTCTTCGTGAGCTTCTTGACAGTGCTCGCTTGAATTTCTCGATATATGGCCATCTGAAGCATCCCGTTACGTGGCTCTTTGTGAGTTTCATGATAGGCTATTCGTGAGCTTCCCGATATGGTTCTTTGTGAACTTCCCGATTATGCCTCTTATGAGCTTCCCATTATATAGCCTGGATAAGCTTCCTGATAGGCTCTTTATGAGTTTCTCGAAATGGCTCTGTGTGAGATTCTCGTTATGTGCTCTAAAGAGTACCACCGTATATGAATTGATGGATTAATGATAAGTACATCTTGTGTACTACCTGGGTATCCATTGATATTTCAATAATTCAGCGGATAAAACTCTTGATATGAGAAAATATTAAAATTAAATGAATTATATCTTAAATATCCCTGAAATACGTGGACAGGAACATATGATGAGCTTATCTCTCTTTTCTTTGATAATCATATAAAATTTCATGGCTAACTTGTTTGGTGTAAACATGTGTCTAGGCAATTGGCCATATAGTTTTGGATGCATGTCTGTATGCTAACTTTAAATGAATATGACTGGTAAGTTAATTTCTTATTATACGAACTTAATAAGAATTAAATGCTTACTCTATTTTATTTTCCTTTATTTTATAGTACTCGGAAGCTCGTAAAGGTTGGAGATAAATCGAAGCATCATCACACTATCCACCAACTTGTTTTGGTATAAATAGGAAACTTACTTTTGGATAATGGCATGTATAGGCTAATGGTGACAAGTAAGGGTATGTAAATGTTTTGGTTGTAATTAGCCATTGGAATGGCTAGTGATAACATATTTAATATATTTATGCATAAAGTTATATCATGTTTGGTATGTGAGTATGCTTGGATTAGTAACTTGATATAATCACACTTGGGTAAGTATATGATTAGAAAAGAATAAGATGAATACTTGAAAGTGTGAGCAAACATGTCATGTATAAAAGTTGAATATTAGTTTGATTTATATGCCTTGAATTGGTTGTTGAATATATTGAAGTATTGTTGTATGTGCAGGGTAAAAAGGGTGAGAAATAAGGCTTAGAAAATGGCCTTATTTTGTCCACACGGGCAGACACATGTACATGTGTCTTAACCGTGTGTGACACACAGCCATACACACGAGCGTGTGGTTTGGACATGTGTCCCCTACATCTTAAAAATGATAAACAGAATACTCAGAATTGATCACAATGGTCTAGACACGGGCGTGTGTCTCAGCCCTGTGAAACACACGGCCCAACACACTGGCGTGTGTCTTCGCCGTGTGAATCCTACACCTATTTTTGAAATTTAAATTGTCCACACAGCCTAGCACATGGGCGTGTGGCTAGCCGTGTGGCCCAAGTCAGTAGCTACCCTAATTTGAACATGGGCTGGAACACGGTCGTGTGCCTCACATCGAATACCACACGGCCTGAGACATGGGCGTGTCATTAGCTGTGTGAGCCACATGGCCTGGCCACACGGGCGTGTGTCCCCTGCACCAAAGAAAAATTTTGAGATTTTCTGAAAAATTTTATGTGATTCTGGTTTAGTCCCGACTCGATTCTAATATGTATTTTGGGCAACGAGGACCTATATAAGGGACATTATGATTGATTTTTGATAAATCGTAATTTATACATATTTTTATCCCTCGCTTAACACGTTTATGAATGATTTCTCCTTAGATTTGGTGAATTTGATGCTCCTAATCCTTTAATTTCATGTTTTATACTTAGGTGAGCATAGGAGAGCGAAGGAACGAGAAACGGGCCAAAAATAGAAAAAATAGGCCGATGTGGGAAAACAACATGGCCTGGACTTCCACACACGGGCAGAACACATGCCCGTGCCATTCTAACAGGCTCGACCACGGCCTAAAACAATCCAAGCACGGGCGTGTTGATATCTTAGCCTCAACCACGGCCTGAAGCAATCGCACACGGGCGTGTCCTTGCCAAGCCCTAGCTAAGTTCCATTCGGAAAAGGGCAAGTTTGAGGGCTATTAGGCATTCAAAAGCCTCTTTAAACACCCTAGAGGAAGACTAAAGGGAGACGGAGAATAGGGAGTAAGGAATTACTCCAAGAAAACTGGTTGATCCATCTCAGAAGCTGGATTCGTCATCAAGACTGAAGATCTCTCCTCAATTTTCCTTCAGCGGTTTTGGGTTTTCTTTATGTTTTGTACTCTTTATTCTTCTGAGATGTTTTCCTATTTAGTTATGAACTAAAACCCCTAAATACCTAAGGGGGATGAAACCTAAGGCGAATCTTGTTATTATTTTCTAAATTGTATGATAAATATTTGACTTGTTCTTAATTATGTGTTCTTAATTCTTGTTTTGGTATTTCAGGATATCGATTCAAGTTAATGCTCTTAGTTGGAGGATGAATAGTTCCTGCCTAAGAGTGACTTTGTCATAATTAAGCGGAGTTGATTGCGTGCCTAGAGATAGGGTGACAAGATTTTGTCGGATTAGGGTGAAACCTAATAAGGGGATCCATAGATCGAGTTAATGCAACCCTAGAGTGTTAATTAGAGAAAAGTCTCAATTATTCAATCTAGGGATTAGACGTTATTAGTCTTGAATAGGGATAATAAAATAACTTAGGGATTTCTACGGAACAAGTTAAATGAATAAATCATCCGATTCGGAGCCAAAATAATAGGTGAAGGCTAGGTAGATTTTTCCATAGGTATTGTCCTAAATCAATCGTTTTTCCAAAGTTATTTCCCAATTCTATTTTCCGCAATTTCTTAGTTTAGTTAATTAGTTAATTAAAACAAACCCCTTTATTCTTAGGCTAGATAATAAAAAGACAATCATTACTAGTACTTTTATTCCTTTGGGTTCGACAATCCGGTCTTGCTAAAGCTATACTGCTGTCTTGCCTACATCGTGATAATAGTTAGTTTCAAGAATGATTAATTATAAATTTATAAAACTTATCACGAAAAATCACGATCAATTTTTGAAAATGAATAGTAAATGGCGTAATTAATTGTAATTGAATTATAAACTCCGATAATGCTTCGTAACCCTGTTCCGACGACGGATACAGGTTAAGGGTGTTACAGCATCAATTAATAGAGATGGACAAAAAAAACCATGATTAGTTGTGTAACACCTAATACCAGGCTCGATCACCGAGCCTAAATATAAAGTTGTCACAGCACCGTCTCACTACTTGTACATTACAATATTCATTTCATTAAAGCCGACACATGTCATTCATAGCATTTGCATAGGTTTTAAGACATATATACATTAATCATAATTTAAACATGCTAGACATATATCAATGTAACTAACCGTGTTAAAAATTCAAGCTTTTGGACCACTTAGCAAAATTTCCAAGACAATCACGTAGGTGTTGATACTGACCCTAGGCTATCAATATTTTCTTTAACTGGTATTGATACCACATGGAAAATTGATATCAAACTTGCATTCTGTTTCTTGTACAAAAATAATACTATCAAAAATTATCAGTACCTATGATAGGGTATTAATATATTTACCACGAGTACCAATACTTGATCGAAGGTATCGATACCAAATTTTTATTCTAACTTCCCTGCACATTTCAAAACATAGAGGTATCATTTTTACAACACCAATATTGATACCTCTACTCTAGACCAGAAAACTACAACATCCTTGAGCATATAAATCATTCCAACATGTACCAATCCATCATGCTAATATATTGTCATCAAATAAACATCAAAACGGCCGTAATACTAGTCTCAAACATTGAATGTAACACCCCAAACCCGACCCAAATGTTATGGCCAGATCCGACGTGTCACATTGAAGTTTTAAAAACCCATGCTTCGTTTTAGTGTTAAAAGATCATCTTTTGTTAGGTTAACGAAGTGAATGGAAGCTGTGCACCAGGTAGGTATCCGAAACAGAGGAGGTGAGCCATGAAGGCTGCTTAAATACCAAGCTCTCGATTGGATCCAATCCTAGACATGCCCACAACCATTGCCGCACTTTAGTAAACGAGTTAAAATTCATTTAAGTAGTTATCTTTGACATACTGATTATTTGTATCGTTGTGTTATTTTGAAAACGAATAACATCTTGAAAACGCGTCCTAAGTCTAGCCCATTTTTAATTATTATCCGAAAAATATAGAGTTATATAAAAAAATAAAAATAATCCCAGATAAATAGTTAAAATGGCCTTATTACAACCCAAAAATAAATAGCATTAATAGTTAAGATAACTAAAGAAAACCGGTTACTTATTGAAAAGTCCAAAACCGATCACTATGGCCACTCTAAATCCCCTCTGGCTCCAAGTCTCCACATCAAGGCCCATCTGCAAAGATGAAGAAATGGGGGTAAGTTTGGAAACTCAGTGTGCAACAAGCCCCTTTTAGAGCTCAACTAATACCAGCATACTGGGCCGAAGCCTTTCTTTTAACGGTTACTGGGCCGAAGCCTTTTCATTAATCATGCTACTGGGCTGAAGCCTTTACATCAATCATGTTACTGGGCCGAAGCCTTAACTGTAAATGGTATGGCCTATAGGCCCATTTCAATATCACATGTAATATTAATGGATGTATGCAAGCCCGTTTGGGGAGACTACTCAACCCACCATCCGCTACTCTCCACCCGTACCAACCAATCTCTCCATGTAGGGAATAACTCAACCCACCCAACCAAACTCTCCATTGGTAGCATAGCTGCTTAATCATATAACTGGAGGGCTAGCCTCTTTTAATAATTGGGACCAATTATCAAGAGTTTTCCATGTTCATTAACAATTATCCATATTCTCAAGTGTTTAAACAGTGTTTTTAACGCACTTTATCAAATTAGGGCTTTTGGGCCCAAAACCCCTAATGGGCCCTACGAATGCCGATTTAGCCCTTTAAGCTCACTTAACCCAAATTTTACAACCGATCTAACCGTGTAATCATGCAATATATCCAAGCTCCATTTTTTTATCAAATTTACCCAAATGGGCCCAATTTCAGCCCATCGAGGCCCAACTTACCAACGTGCACAGAATTGCGCCCTTACCTGTTCCATCGATCCAAACACCGATCGTATCGTTCTTATCGCATCTAAAACCACATGCAAAATCTCAAGTTCCCAAAATGCCAGAATTTGGCATTTCGGCTTTTCTGCGAATATTAGCCTAAGCTACTACGAGGGTTGTTACACACCTGTTTTGTGACGTTTGCTAACAGAGTCTCCCACGACAACCTACAATTAAACATCACCGTTCTTAGTGTACAAGTCATGCTTATCAAACCCAAAATCCACCTTACCTTATTCGGCCAAAGAACCCCTAATGGCCATAGGTTACTTACCTTCACAGGGTCCGATGATATGATTTAAGCTTATCCAAGTTGATACCCCAAGCCTTGCTACTCCTCCAAAGTTATCTACTTCACTACACAAACCATAGAAATCAAATGAAAAAGGCCCAGTAAGGCCTATACCTCAAAACGATAGCCTCCCTAAACTATAGGGAGTTTCGGCTTTTCTTAACAGTTATACTACTGAATCGATTTAGAGTACGAATACTTACCACAGTCTTCCTTTTTGTACAGTTTAGAGTTTAGCAGATGAAGAATAAGTGAAGAGAAAAGAAGGTTGCTGGTCAATCAAGAAATCAGCACAACCAATCTTCACAGGTTTCGACTTTTGTGGTTTTTCGGCAAAAGTAAAGATAGGAAAGGGAGTAGTAGATGAAAAGAAGGAAATAGTGAACTGGTTTCGGAAAAGAAAAAGAAAGAAATAAGGATGGAGAGGGTGGTAGTTTCGGCTAGAGAAGAAGAAAGGAAGAAAAGAATAATCTTATGGTGTTTACACAGAAGAAAACGGCACAACTAAGTCCCTAAATGCCAAAATACTAACCTAATACTCCTCTGCCGAAATCCCCTCTCTAATTCCCACTATTCGGACAACTCTTAGCTTCTATCCAAATCCCCAAAATCTCTCCCCTTATCACTCCTTAACCCATGCGTTTGACCGATTCAAACTCTCCCCAACAGAGTTCCATTCAGCTTCCAACTCCTGCCTGCTCAAGACATAAAAAGAACACCACAACTGCCAGCTCGGAGAATCGAACATTGGCTCTCCCTAGACACTTACACGCCACCTTTTTAGCTCCTTAGTGGCGTCACTTAGCCACTTTTCCAGGGGCTCTCTTGTGTTACATTTTACCCATATCTTTTAATAAGGCCACCTATCCAAAGCCCCTAACTCCTTAAGTCTAAAATCCAAAAATTCTACCGGGTTTTGGCTAGCACATGGGCCTTCCTTAGGCCCATTTACATATTCCAATCATGAATTTCACTACCAAATACCAAATTTTAACAACTTTACTAATTTTCCCAAAAATTACGAGAAACTCGAAAATCAAGATGTTACAACTCTACCCTCTTTAAAGAAATTTTGGCCTCAAAATTTTACCTGATCCAAACAGTTGAGGATATTGTTGACGCATTGCCTCCTCGGACTCCCAAGTAGCTTCCTCTTTGCCATGGTTTCTCCAAAGTACCTTTACCAGTGGAACTGACTTTCTTCTCAACACCTTGATGTCACGGTCAAGTATCTGCACAGGTTCTTCTTCGAAGGTCAAATCTGACTGTACCTCAATTTCAGCAACTAGCACGATATGAGTTGGGTCAGACCGATATCGCCTTAGCATGGACACATGAAAGACGTCGTGAATACGATCCAGCTCTGGAGGTAACCCTAGCTGATAAGCCACCGACCCTATCCGCTTAAGAATTCGATAAGGCCCAATGAACCGTGGACTTAACTTGCCCTTCTTACAAGGCAAAACCTTCAAAAAGACCATGTCCCCTACAGCATATTCAATATCCTTACGCTTCAGATCAGCATAAGACTTTTGTCGATCCGCAGCCTCCTTTATCCGATTCCTGATCACCTTAACTTTGTCTTCAGTATCTGCTACTAACTCCGGTCCAAGTACTTGCCTTTCCCCCAACTCAGCCCAACAAGTAGGCGAGCGGCACCTTCGCCAGTACAGTGCCTCGTAAGGAGCCATCTGAATACTTGCTTGGTAACTGTTATTATACGCGAATTCTGTCAACGGCAAGTAATCCTCCCAACTACCCCTAAAGTCGATAACACAACCCCTCAACATATCTTCTAGAATCTGAATGACCCTCTCTGACTGTCCATCCGACTGAGGATGAAAAGCCGTACTAAAATCCAATCGCGCTCCCAACGCCTCATGCAACTTCTACCAAAACTGAGATGTAAACCTTGGGTCTCAGTCAGAAATTATTGATACAAGCAGTCCATGCAACCGCACTATCTCTGCCACATACAACTTGGTCAACTTCTGAAGTGAGTAATCGGTTCGGACAGGTATAAAATGGGTAGATTTCGTCAACCTATCCACAATTACCCAAACTGAGTCCTTCTTGGAAGGTGTCAATGGCAACCCACTCACAAAATCCATAGTTACCCTTTCCCATTTCCAAAGTGGTACCCTTATTGGCTGTAACAATCCTGAAGGTAGTTGATGCTCGGCCTTTACTTGTTGACACGTCAAACATTTTTCCACAAATTCGGTCACTTCTCGCTTAAGCCCAGGCCACCAATATAGCTCTCCCAAGTCTCGATACAACTTACTTCCTCCTGGATGCATAGCACAAGGTCCACCATGTGCCTCTTTCAAAATCATCAATCTCAAATCAGAGTCCTTCAACACATAAATTCTTCCTCAAAAGTAAAGAACCCCATCACCATTTATTCCAAACTCTAGATTCTCCCCCTTCTCAACTTGCTGAAATCGAGAAACCAATAACTCATCCACCAACTGCTGCTTCTTAATCTGCTCCACCCAAGTCGGTCTCACTTGTAACTCTCCCAATAAGCTTCCATCGTTATAGAAGCTTAAACGAGCAAACATTGCCTTTAATTCCGCCACAGTCCTATGACTCAACGCATCAGCCACGACATTTGCCTTACCTGGATGGTACTCAATCGAACAGTAGTAGTCCTTTAACAACTCTATCCACCTTCGCTGTCTAAGATTCAGCTCTTTTTGAGTCAACAAGTACTTAAGAATCTTATGATCCGTATAGATAATGCATCTCTCCCCATACAAGTAGTGCCTCTATATCTTAAGCGCAAAAATCACCGCTGCCAACTCCAAGTCATGAGTAGGATAGTTTACCTCATGAGGCTTAAGCTGTCGTGAAGCATAAGCGACCACTTTCCTCTTGCATCAACACACAACCCAAACCTACATGTGACGCATCACTATACACAGTGAAATCCTTGCCAGATTTTGGCTGAATCAACACTGGTGCCTTAGTCAGAACCTTCTTTAACTTCTCAAAAGCCTCTTGCTGCTTACTTGCCCAATCAAATGGTGCTCCCTTCCTTATAAGTTTCGTTAATGGCGCTGCCAACACAGAAAATCCTTCCACAAATCGTCTATAATAACCTGCCAACCCCAGAAAACTTTAAACTTCTGTTACCGGCCTCGGTGGCTTCCACTCCAAAATCGCCTCAATCTTCCGAGGGTCTACCTTGATCCCCTCAACAGACACAACATGCCCCAAGAAGGTTACTTCATTTAGCCAAAACTCACACTTACTAAACTTTGCATAAAGTTGTTTTTCCCTTAACACTTGCAGCACAATACGAAGATGCTCATCATGCTTCTCTTCTGTTTTCGAGTACACCAAAATATCATCGATAAAAATAACTACGAACTGATCCAAGTACGGCTGAAACACTCGATTCATCAAATCCATGAATGCTTCTAGTGCGTTAGTCAAACCAAAGGGCATAACCAAAAACTCGTAATGACCATATCGAGTTCTGAATGCCCTTTTATGAATATCCTCTTCTTTGAATCTCAACTGGTGATATCCTGATCGAAGATCAATCTTAGAGAATACCGAAGCTCCTTTCAGTTGGTCAAATAGATCATCGATTCTTGGCAAGGGATACTTGTTCTTGATCGTCAGTTTGTTCAACTATCGATAATCAATACACATTCACATGGTCCCATCTTTCTTCTTTACGAACAACACTGGTGCGCCCCATGGAGAAATACTTGGTCTTATAAACCCTCTATCTAATAGCTCTTGAATTTGAGCTTTCAGTTCTACCAACTCCTTTGGTGCCATCCTATAAGGTGCAATGGACACAGGAACTGTTCCAGGTAACAAGTCGATTCCGAACACAACTTCTCTATTCGGAGGTAATCCAGGAAGTTCCTCTGAAAATACGTCTTAAAATTCCTTGATGGTCCTAACTAACTCCACAGTCATCCCCTCAGGTTCAGCTTAACTCACAAATGCTAAAAACGCCTCACAACCTTTCCGAATCAACTTCTCAGCCCTTAAAGCTGAAACAACATTAGACAAATAGTTCCTTCGCTTCCCTATGACCATTATCTCCTCATCCTTGGCAGTTCTTAGCACCATTCTCTTAATAGCACAATCCAACGTTGCCCTATGCTTAGTTAGCCAGTCCATTCCCAGAATAAGATCAAATTCCCCAAATGGCAGCTCCATCAAATCTCCCACAAATATCCTACCTTGTGCCTCTAAAGGCACCTCCTTAAAGAGTTTATCTACCTTACCGAGTGTCCCAAAGGACTTATCACTGATACCCCACTCACAATCTCCTCAGGAAGCACACCCAATGCCCCAGATACATCACAAGCAACATACAAGTGAGTGGAACCCACATCAATCAAAGCAGTGTAAGGTTTGCTATGAATGAGGAACGTATCGATTATAACATTAGGAGCATCACCCTCCTTACGACGTCATGCAGCATAAACCAACGCCGGCTATCGAGCTTCAGCATGTCCAGCACCCCTGTCAGGTGCCCCACGTCCTCGTCCATTACCATTGCCGCCTCTACCTTGCCCACTGCCTCTCTGTGTTGGTGGTTCTCCTCGCTGCGGTTGGACACCCCTTTGCTCCGCAACTTGATCCTGAGCTGCTCTCCGAGGACACTCTCTGAACTTATGTTCCTTTGACCCACATCGGAAACATGCTCCAGTTCGTTTCCAGCACTCCCCCATATGCATTCTGCCACAGTCCTTGCAAGCCTACGGTCTAAAAGTATTCACCGGAGCTGGTCGAACCGGTTCCTCCATTCTAGCTCTTTTAACATTTCTATTTGCAAAGACCTAAGGGTCCTAATCCTCCCCGAATGCTGGTCGATCCTCTCACGATTCTGTCATTCAGTTTGTTTTACTTCCTCGGCTATCTTAGCCTTCTCCACTAATGTAGCGAAATCACGCTCCCTCTGTGGAGCAATCAGCACCCTAAGCTCATCGCGGAGGCCATTCTCAAATCGAACGCTGCGCTCATATTCGGTCGCAACTATCTCACTAGCATATCGACTCAGCCTTAAGAATTCTACCTCATACTCCGCAACAGTCTTATTACCCTGTGCCAGATTCAAAAATTCCTTTCGACGGGCATCCACATAGCTAGCTCCAACATACCTCCCCTTAAAAGCAGTCTTGAACAGTTCCCAAGTTACTCGCTTGATCGGGGTACTTTCCCTTACAGTGATCCACCACTAGTATGCCTCATCTCTTAGCAACGACACGGTCCCTTTTAGCTTTTGCTCTACAGAGCAATCGAGGTCATCCATAATCTGCTCTGTTGCCTCTAACCAATATTCGGCCATGTTTGGGGCTACTCTAGATACGCCCCTAAAAACCTCTGCTCCATTAGCCCGGAGTCGCTCAGAGATAGATCCCCTATTCATTGTCCCAGTGCTAGCTCCAGCAACCCTTTCCAGGACCCTTAACATCACTTGGGACAAAGCATCGTCCCCCACAGCCCGATCATGTGACCCAGTCTCAGTTGTCTGTGGAACAAATGCCTCCTCAGCTGGCCTATGCCCTGAGGATGAAGATTCAGCTTGCACCCTTCCGCGACCACGTCCGCGACCTCGTCCACGAGTTCCTCTTGTACTCATATCGAATTATCTGGTTACAAATTTTATGGCATTAGTCGAAAATTTCAGTTTTTATTAAGAGATGCCTTATGGAAATATAGTAATTCAGGGATTGTTTTCGCTACGTCGCAGCCTAGCTACAATCTTAATCTTACTGTTTTACAGCTCTACCCTATCTAAAGTATCATAGTAGGGCCTCAATTCTATCTATAACATCATACCAATATCAAATAGTGTAAAAGAAAGTATACTTACAGACTTGGTGCCAGGGATTCAGTGTGCCACGTCTTTCTTCAAACCACTTAAAAAATATTTATTTGGTTACAGAAAATAGAAATTCCTAAAAGAAAAAATTAATTAATATACGTTTATTCTGAAATTCTTGATTTTAAACCCGTTTAGAAACCCACAGCCGAGTTGTTGTAACCGGGCTCTGATACCACTAAATGTAACACCCTAAACTCGGCCCAGACTTTATGGCCAGATTCGACGTGTCACATTGAAGTTTTAAAAACCCATGCTTCGTTTTAGTGTTAAAAGATCATCTTTTGTTAAGTTAACAAAGTGAATGGAAGCTGTGCACCAGGTAGGTATTCGAAATAGAGGAGGTGAGCCATGAAGGCTGCTTAAATACCAAGCTCTCGATTGGATCCAATCCTAGACATCCCCATAACCATTTGTCGCCCTTTGGTAAACGAGTTAAAATTCATTTAAGTAGTTATCTTTGACATACCGATTATTTGTATCGTTGTGTTATTTTGAAAACGAATAACATTTTGAAAACGTTTCCTAAGTCTAGCCCATTTTTAATTATTATCCGAAAAATATAGAGTTATATAAAAAAATAAAAATAATCCCATATAAATAGTTAAAATGGCCTTATTACAACCCAAAAATAAATAATATTAATAGTTAAGATAACTAAAGAAAACCGGTTACTTATTGAAAAGTCCAAAAGCGATCACTATGGCCACTCTAAATCCCTTCTGGCTCCAAGTCTCCACA
Source organism: Gossypium anomalum (assembly GCA_025698475.1). NCBI lineage: Eukaryota > Viridiplantae > Streptophyta > Magnoliopsida > Malvales > Malvaceae > Gossypium > Gossypium anomalum. The sequence continues at coordinate 13,548,925 of CM046968.1, read as the reverse complement.
TCAAGGCCCACTTGCAAAGATGAGGAAACAGGGGTGATTTTGGAAACTCAGTGTGCAACAAGCCCCTTTCAGAGCCCAACTAATACCAACATACTGGGTCGAAGCCTTTCGTTTAACTGTTACTGGGCCGAAGCCTTTTCATTAATCATGCTACTGGGCTGAAGCCTTTACATCAATCATGTTACTGGGCCGAAGCCTTAACTGTAAACGGTATGGCCCATAGGCCCATTTCAATATCACATGTAATATTAATAAATGTATGCAAGCCCGTTTGGGGGGACTACTCAACCCACCATCCGCTACTCTCCACCCGTACCAACCAATCTCTCCATGTGGGGAATAACTCAACCCACCCAACCAAACTCTCCACTGGTAGCATAGCTATATAATCATATAACTGGAGGACTAGCCTCTTTTAATAACTGGGGCCAAGCCCTTTTCGGTAAACTGGGGCGAAGCCCTTTTTGCAGTTCCTCCATTCATATCAAAACCCAACCCATGCATATAATGAGTATATCATGTGCATATCAGGTGCATGTCCTAACATATCATGTGCATATCCTGTCATATCATGTATATCAATATCTCATGCATCATATTCATAATAAAACCTTAGGGGTATAAAGGTCATTTTTACCTAGGGGCAAAACGGTCATTTTTCATATCTTAGGGTAATTTCATAAATTTACCAATTATCAAGAGTTTTCCATGTTCATTAACAATTATCCATATTCTCAAGTGTTTAAACAGTGTTTTTAACGCACTTTATCAAATTAGGGCTTTTGGGCCCAAAACCCCTAATGGGCCCTACGAATGCCGATTTAGCCCTTTAAGCTCACTTAACCCAACCTTTACAACCGATCTAACTGTGTAATCATGCAATATATCCAAGCTCTATTTTTTTTATCAAATTTACCCAAATGGGCCCAATTTCAGCCCATCGAGGCCCAACTTACCAACGTGCACAGAATTGCGCCCTTACCTGTTCCATCGATCCAAACACCGATCGTATCGTTCTTATCGCATCTAAAACCACATGCAAAATCTCAAGTTCCCAAAATGCCAGAATTTGGCATTTCGGCTTTTCTGCGAATATTAGCTTAAGCTACTACGAGGGTTGTTACACACCTGTTTTGTGACGTTTGCTAACAGAGTCTCCCACGACAACCTACAATTAATCATCACTGTACTTAGTGTAAAAGTCATGCTTATTAAACCCAAAATCCACCTTACCTTATTCGGCCAAAGAACCCCTAATGGCCATAGGTTGCTTACCTTCATAGGGTCCGATGATATGATTCAAGTTTATCCAAGTCGATACCTCAAGCCTTGCTGCTCCTCCAAAGTTATCTACTTCACTACACAAACCATAGAAATCAAATAAAAAAGGCCCAGTAAGGCCTATACCTCAAAACGACAGCCTCCCTAAACTATAAGGAGTTTCGGATTTTCTTAATAGTTATACTACTGAATCAATTTAGAGTATGAATACTTAGCACAGTCTTCCTTTTTGTACAGTTTAGAGTTTAGCAGATGAAGAATAAGTGAAGAGAAAAGAAGGTTTCTGGTCAATCAAGAAATCGGCACAACCAATCTTCACAGGTTTCGACTTTTGTGGTTTTTCAGCAAAAGTGAAGATAGGAAAGGGAGTAGTAGATGAAAAGAAAGAAATAGTGAACTGGTTTCGGAAAAGAAAAAGAAAGAAATAAGGATGGAGAGGGTGGTAGTTTCGGATAGAGAAGAAGAAGGGAAGAAAGAATAAGGATGGAGAGGGTGGTAGTTTCGGCTAGAGAAGAAGAAGGGAAGAAAAGAATAATCTTATGGTGTTTACACAGAAGAAAACGGCACAACTAAGTCCCTAAATGCCGAAATACTAACCTAATACTCCTCTGCCGAAATCCCCTCTCTAATTCCCACTATTCGGCCAACTCTTAGCTTCTATCCAAATCCCCAAAATCTCTCCCCTTATCACTCCTTAACCCATGCGTTTGACCGATTCAAACTCTCCCCAACAGAGTTCCATTCAGCTTCCAACTCCTGCCTGCTCAAGACATAAAAAGAACACCACAACTGCCAGCTCGGAGAATCGAATCCCCAGACACTTACACGCCACCTTTTTAGCTCCTTAGTGGCATCACTTAGCCACTTTTCCAAGGGCTCTCTTGTGTTATATTTTACCCATATCTTTTAATAAGGCCACCTATCCAAAGCCCCTAACTCCTTAAGTCTAAAATCCAAAAATTCTACCGGGTTTTGGCCAACACATGGGCCTTCCTTAGGCCCATTTACATATTCCAATCATGAATTTCACTACCAAATACCAAATTTTAACAACTTTACCAATTTTCACAAAAATTACGAGAAACCCAAAAATCAGGATGTTACATCGAAAGTAGGTCCGAGCTATAATCAACATAACATTAAAAGGATCTCATAAACTTAGAAGCATAAAGTCAATAGAAACATCCAAAACATCATACATAAAATACTTCAAAAAATAATTATCCAAACAGCTAAATTTAATAGTTTAAAATGTCAAAAATGTGTCCGAGCAAGAAACATCATGCCATCATCAATGTTCATAAACCTAAGCATATTTATAACTCAAAAACCTCATAACAAAAGGAAAAACCAGCAAAATGTTCAAAACTAACATGGCTATAAACGAGTCTATCACATTGCCTTATTCCCCCAAATGTAAATAAATAAATAATGAACACCTACGAAATACTAACAAGTCTTCCTTGGATCACTACTTCGGAAAAGCCACACTACCCATACTGAAACGTCACTAATCTGTATATGTTGAAAGAGTGGTGAGCTCAAACAAGCTCAATGAATTATTAGAATGACCACTACGCAAACGTGTCATTATGCATTAACAATACAACCATATATATATACAATTAAAATATTCTTATGTCTAGAGTCAGATAATACCTATTCATGCATTATCTATTAGTTCATTTAAATAGCATTTACAAACTCATTCAAGCATATATCATATAACACAGTCCATTAATCATGTAACACTTTTCACACAATCACGTATAATGATAAATTGGCTCTTGAGGTGTGAAACATAAAGTGGGCACTATCACCACACATCGGATACACAGATCTCCAATCATACCAAATGACTCATAGAGTCGAACATATCCTATAAGTGAAGCATATAGCTAACACTCTCCTTTTTTCCCCTCACATGTCTTGTTGAATGGAGCTTAGCTCACATTCCATTATCCCTCTAACATGTCCCAAGGCCTTAACACCCAAAATCATTGTACATATAAGTAAGTACTCACAATTCTATGGCATGCTAACTATATCAAACAGTTTTAAGATCACAAGGCCAAAATATCAGAAACACATATCACTTACCTAAATTCGTGCACTATCACTGCATATTTGCATTTTTAGCAAAACACTGTCACTAACATTTAACATATACATAACATGTACTCATTAGCACTTTTACAACAGTTATCACAACCACATATCACATGTTATAGCATCTCATCTCAATTCACATATTCACATTCACATAAGCACATAATTCACTAGATAAACATAGGTTTAAGAAAGCTTACACTTGGAATTTAGAGTAGGGGTTTAGGCTACTACTAAATTCTCAAATAAAACATATCTCGTGTCCACAAACAATGACTCCAAACACTCAACACTTTCACCAAGAAACTGAAAGCTCAGTCTATACTTTCCTAGCTTGTAGATGGTCCTAGTGAATCCAAAGCTTTAACACAATAATTTCACACTACAATAAATTCAAAAAATCAACCAAGTTCTTATGTAACTGAAACATTTAACATAGCAAACCTAAAACTCAAATATCTCAGTCTATACTTAATCTTTTCACCTAAAACCAATTCCTTTCATCTTATAATTCACCTACGACTAATCCCCAACCTTTAAACTACACAAAATCACCCAATTCATGGTATCGACTTTTTCGACATGTTTGTGGTAATTTTAACAAAAATTATTAAGAACTTAAGAAAAAAATTTAACAACCCTTCAAAAATAAGTTTAGAAACCTTCTAGTCATGTTAAAACAAGTTGAAAACACTTTCAAATCACGTTTTTACTTAAAATCCCAAAATTCACCATTAACGAGCCAATTTTTTGCTTTTATTCAAAACATGCGATTTAATGGCTAAAAACTTAGTTTTAAAGACTAAATAACATTTAAAACTATTTAGGATTTGAATCATTATCTTAGACGATGAAAAATTGAGTGTTTGATCGAAAACCCAAAAAATTCACAACCTTGACAATGGAGAAATCAATGGTGATTTTGGGTGTTTTTCTTGGTATTTAATGGAGGTTTAAGGCTTGAATGTTGATGAATCAAGAGATTATAATTTAGAAATCAAAAATAAATTGGAAGAGCAAGAGGAAACAAGGAACAACATGCACAAGCTTTGGAGAGAAAACTATCGTGAATATGAAACTATAAACGGGGGTTTTAGGTTGAATTTAAAAATCTAGTCTAATTGCCTTTTAAAAACTTTAAGTTTTGACTCTTTTATAAACCACTCCTATTTTCAAAATTAAAGGTATTTAAAACTCATTTTTAGAAATTGATTTAATTTTCTAAAAACCATAGTAAAAAAAATTACCGATAAACCATGTCACAAAATTCTGAACACTTTAAGGCTAAAATCCTTAAAATACCCCTAAAACTCTTAAGCCCTATTTTGAGGTGTTACAAATCTCCCACTCTAAAAAAAAATTCATCCTCAAAATTCTTAATACGTCACTTAATCACAAAATATGTTATTTCTATTTTTAAACTAACTATCATACTTAAGCACTCTAATTCCTATTCTCTTTAACTTCCTACTACTTTTCTTAATGATCTTATTCACTACCCTTAACTTATTCTACTGTAACTTTGCTAATAGTTTCCTCTGCTCACTATGACACTCTTATTTAAAGAACTCGTAACCATTTTTCTTAATTCAATAATCTCTATCGAGATTTTCCCTCAACTGTGTTTGAACAATCCCTCATAAAATGTTCCTTCGAACCCAACTTACAACAACCACCTGTCAACTTACGACACTCACCCAAATGCCTACACTCACAATATGCACAAAGCGGCCATCTAGAACCACATGACGAACCATCAGTACTAACTACAACACTACTTTTTCGCTTAGACTAACTCGGTCGAGACTTCTGTCGTGTACTCCCATCAGAACCCTAAATATCACGTCTTCTCTTAGATGGTCGTCTAGATGCACCATCAAAGGTCTTCTTACCCAATTCAATTACCACAAACGAGGCGGCTCAACCAAAGTCTTCTCAACTGCTTTGGCTCTCTCAACTAACTCATCAAACATCTCTACATTCTGAGCTACCAAGTAAACATGAATCTCATGATTAAGACCAAACTGAAACCTCTCACATTGATCCTTCTCAGAAAGTATCATCTCAAGAGCATACTGACTAATTCATACAAACTCATCCTTATAGTTAGCCACTAACAAATCTCCTTGAACCACATCCAAAAACTCATGCTTATAAGCCTCCTAATAATACTCACCCATAAACTTCCTCTTAAAAAAATCAATAAAGTAATTACAAGTCAACCTATCAGAAATAGTAACTCTCCTAATCGTATTCCACCAACGATAAACGTCATCATCGAGTAAAGACATAGCACAACTCAACTTCTCCTTGTCAAAACAGGACATCTGCTCAAGGATCCTTTAAAATCCTTCCAATCAGTACTCAGCTATAGTCGGATCAGTACCTTTTACCCTAGAAAATTCCTTACCACCCAACGCTAGAAGATTTCAAGCGACAACCCTTGATTAATAGAGGCGGGAGTAGGGTTAGCACTAACAATCCGCTAAAACGCTCCAACCATAGATTCCATCAGAGGGCCTACACCCTCATCAGGTATGTTTGCCCTACGCGGTGGAATAGGAGGTGCAGAGGATGTACCATCCTCTTGAGCGCTAGCTCTTACATTAACACGTCTAGGAGGCATATCTAATAATCTAGCATACAAATAATCAAATAAATGGTGTGAGTGGCAGGGAAATGATCCAAGTCTCATTCTTGTAAGCAAAATTTAGGATTAAAGGCAATGTGTTCTCGTTCCTACCCTACATGCAATTCAATCAAAGGCATTTCAAACAATTCCATCTAATTTAAGCAAACTATTTCAAGCAATTCAAGCAACCGGTGAGATTTTTTCCTGAACACAAAGAAATCACCTAAGTCCGAGAGTTAATAAACCCAGAGCTCTGATACCACTAAATGTAAAATCCTATACCCGACTCAATCACTGAGCTCGAATATAAAAATGCCACACTACCGCCTCACTACTTGTACATTACAGTATTCATTTTGTTACAGCCGACACATGTCATTCATAGCATTTGCATAGGTTTCAAGACATACATATATTAATCATCATTAAAACATACAGGACATACATCAATGTAACTAACCATGTTAAAAATTCAAGCTTTTAGACCACTTAGAAAAATTTCCAAGACAATCACGTAGGTATCGATACTAACCTTAGGGTATCAATTTTTTTTAAGTGGTATCGATACCACCAGGAAATTTGATACCAAACCTGCGCTATTTCTCGTGCAAAAATCACAATAAAAAATTACCGGTACTTGTCATAGGGTATCGATATATTTACCCTGAGTATCGATACTCGAGCAAATATATCGATACTAAATCTCTATTTTGACTTCCCTGCACATTCCAAAACACAGAGGTATAGTTTTTACAACACAAATATCGATACCACTACTCTAGACAAGAAAAATACAACATACTTGAGCATATAAATCATTCCAACATGTACCAATACATCATGCTAACATATCGTCATCAAATAAACATTAAAAAAATCGTAATACTAGTCGCAAACATCAAAAATAGGTTTAGCTATAATCAACATAATACAAAACGAATCTCATAAACTTAGAAACATATAGTCTATGGAAGCATCCAAAACATCATACGTAAAATAATTTGACAAATAATCATCCAAGCGACTAAATTTAACAATTCAAAACATCATAAATATGTCCGAGCAAGAAACATCATGCCATCATCAATGCTCATAAACCTAAGCATATTTATAACTCATAAACCTCATAACAAAAGGAAAAATTAGGTTTACCATATTGCCTTATTCCCCAAAACATAAATAGATAACTAATGAGCACCTACAAAATACTAACAAGTCTTCCTTGGATCACTAATTTGAAAAAACCACACCGCCCACACTGAAACATCACTAATCTGCGTATGTTGAAAAGAGTGGGTGTGTAACAGCCCAATTTTGGGCCTAGTCTGAGCAGTAGTTTTGGGCCATAAATCCGATGAGGAAAATTTTATTTTCATTATATTTTTATGGTCTACGATTTCATAGGATGATTTCATGAAAATTTCGTTCAAAAATTTTGACATTTGGGCACTCAATTTAGCCAAAAGGACTAAATTGTAAAAAGTGCAAAAGTTGAGTTCTACATGCTAGAGGTGTCCAATTATTATGAATTTTAAATTGGAGGTCCTTATATGGTAATTAGACCATTGGATAATTTGTTTGACAAAAATGGACATGAAATAGATTAAATATAATATTTTTAAGTTGGGGGCATTTTGGTCATTTAGTAATTAAATGATTAAATAAACAAAATGAAAGCCAAATTTTGCTCATCTTCAACCCTTGGCCGAATTTTGAAGACCACCATGGCTAGGGTATTTTTCAAGCTTTCCAAGCTCCATAGTAAGTCCATTCTTGCCTCTTTTTTAATGATTTTTCACGTTTTTGAAATCCTTGTAACGCGATCTAGCTATTTCTACCATTAATTTGAGATATGATGAAGGTCTAGGTTTTGACCCATGTTATAAATTTGTGTATTTTGATGTTTAATGGTAGATTATGCATGTTTATGGTTAGAGAAATGACTTTTACTAAGTGATTTTCGGTGAAAATGCCTAAAAGGACTAAATTGTAAAAGTTATGAAATTTGTCATAAAAGTGTGATTTAGTGGAAATTGAGGGCTGTTATAGTTATGAAAATGGTTCAGCTAGGCTTTTAAGTTAAAAAAATTGAATAAATTTCATTTTTCGAGCCTAGGGGTAAATGTGTAAATATGTGAAACTTTAGGGGCAAAAATGTAATTTTTTCATAATGTGATTTTTGGATCATATTAAGCAATGTGACTAGTAAATAGGTTAAATGTGATGTTATGATCGAAGAAAATGAGATTCGGGCCTAGAACGGTAAAAAATGTGAAATTGACTGTTAGGTCCCTTTTTGCCATTTCGGTATCGAGGTAAGTTCATGCGTAAATGATGAAACCTTATGTTATGTATTTAATATTTTGATATTGAATGAATTGTATATATTTGTTTCTATAAATTTGTTTAATGACGATTTTGACGAATTTTAGAGAAATGAGAAATCTCGATTGAACTTCAAGGGTGAATACAAATGTCATGATGTTAGGGGTACCGAGGTTCCATATAAGACCATATTTGGGATATGTCATCGGTATGTGATTTTTGTATAAGACCATATTTGGGATATGGCATCGGTATGTGATTTCGTATAAGACCATGTCGGGGACATGGCGTCGATATGATATTTCATGTAAGACCATATCCGAGATATGGCATTGATACGGTACTATGCGTATGAGATCCCTGAGCATCCTTAGTATTCCAATGTGTTCAACGGGTATGCCAAAGATAAAAAAGTAAGTGGTTTTGTTACGAGAAGGTATAGGTATGTACGTAAAGGTTATAAGTATTAACTTCATGATATTGTGAGTTATGATCACTACGAAAGTGACTTGTGATAGCCCTGTGATTATTGATCTATGGCTATGATGTATAAATGCATGGAAATCCGGTTGATGACTATATGTTAGGCCTTAGAGGCCTAATTGATTGGTGAGATAATCAATGCTGTTCATTTGAATTGTGATTTATCGGTTATGAGTGACAGGAAATATTGGCACAATTGTCTATTAAATGGTTAAGAAAGTATGGAAGGAAAGGGTTTAGACAATTTGAAATATGTCGAGCTATATGCATGAAAACATGAATATACATAAGTAATGTGTAATTTTTTTTTAAGATGTTTGAAATAATTTGCTAATTATGAATCATATTACAACAAAGAGATTATGGCTGCTACACTAAATCCAAATAAAGTTAAGTTATGTTGATAAAACAAAATAGAGTAAACATGTGAATAGTTTATAATACAACCTTGAGAATTATAGCTATTTTATATTAACTTGTGCTTATATTGTAAAGCATGGTGTATGACTAGCATGAGTTGCACATTATTTGCATATGAACTTACTGAGCTTTGTAGCTTACTTCCCTTCCTTTCCCATGTCTTATAGGGTTATTAAGCTAGCTCGGGTTGGAGATCACCAGAGATGCTATTACACTATCAAGTTGTCATCGTGGGGTAAGAGTGAATATAGACCTCTTAAGTTTATGGCATGTATAGGGACTAAGTCGCGTAATGAATGTGTCATATTGGTTTAGCCAAATGTGTTGGCTTACAATGGTATTATGATTCATTTTGTATAAGGCCATGAGATATGGCTCGTAATGATTATTGGGTTGTAAATCTATTCATCTATGCATATATGTGCCAATGCCATTATGATATGGCCTATGGTTATTGATGGTTGAATGATGATGATAATTTTGTGTGTGTAAGTTGGTATGAAAATGCATGCATGCAATCTAGGAAATGTTGCTTACTTGTATATGTGTATTGGTAAAATTGGATTTGTCATAATATGGATCTTAATCAGGTATAATATGATGAGAAGTTTTCATGCATGAGCCATGTTTATGAATGTTTAAGTACTTTGAAGCCATGAAATGTGTTTGTGCAAATAAGGGTGACAATTGGCTTGGAAAATAGCCTTAAATTTGTCCACACGGGTAGACACATGGGCATGTGTCTAGGCTGTGTGTGACACACGGCTTGCCCCATGGGCGTGTGGTTCGGCTGTGTGTCCCCTGTACCCTAATTAATGCAAAACAGAATGCCCAGTAGTAAACATACAGGCAGTGACACGGCCATGTGTCTCAACCGTGTGAGAGACACGGCCTTGGGACACGAGCATGTGCCTTGGCCGTGTGACCATATTTTGTGCATGACATCATAAACAGAGAGCTCCACGGGCTAGGGACACGTCGTGTGTGACCACACGGCCTACCCACACGGGCATGTCCCAAACCACACAAGCGTGTGGCCCTGTTTCATGATGAAAATTTTCTAAGTTTCCCAAAAATTCCAAAGGTTCTCGGTTTAGTCCCGAACCACCCCCAATGTATGTTTTGGGCCTCGTAGGCCCATAATGGGGATGGTATGAATGCAAATGAAAAGTTTTAATTGGACTGATATTCATGCCTCAATTTTGTATGAATGCTTGTGTTTATGTCCGGTAATGCCTCATACCCTATTTTGGCATCGAATACGGGTAAGGGTGTTACAGGGTGAGCTCAAATAAGCTCAGTGAATGATTAGAATAACCACTATGCAAACATGTCATCATGCATCAACAATACAACTATATATATATACAATTAAAATATTCTTATGTCTAAAGTCAAATAATACCTATACATGCATTATTTATTAGTTCATTTAAATAGCATTTACATACTCATTCAAGCATATATCATATAACACAATCCATTAATCATGTATCACTTTTCACACAATCATGTATAACGATAAATTGGATCTTGAGGTATGAAACATAAAGTGGGCACTATCACCATACATAGGTATGAGAAAGCTTACACTCAGAATTTAGAGTAGGGGTTTAGGCTACTACTAAATTCTCAAATAACACATGACTCGTGTCTACAGGCAATGATTCCAAACACTCACCAATACATTTTCACTTGAAAGCCGAAAGCTCAATCTATACTTTCCTACCTTGTAGATGGTCCTAGCAAATCTGAAGCTTCAACACAACAATTTCACACAACAATACATTCAAAAAATCAACCAAGGACTCACCACAAGCAATAAAAAACATAAGCCTAAACTAAGTTCTCATGTAACCGAAACCTTTAACATAGTAAACTTAAAACTAAAATATCTCGGTCTATACTCAATCTTTTCACATAAAATCGATTCTGTTCATCTTATAATTCACCTACGACTAATTTCCAACCTTTAAACTATACAAAATCACTCAATTCATGGTATCGACTTTTTCGACATATTTATGGCAATTTTAACGAAAATTCATAAAAAAACTCAGGAAATTTTAATGATCCTTAAAGTAAGTTTAGAAACCTTCTAATAATGTTAAAACAAGTTGAAAAATACTTTGAAACCATGTTTTTACTCAAACTCCTGAAATCCATCATTAACGAGCCAATTTTTGGCTTTTATTCAAAACATGCGATTTAATGGCTAAAAAATTAGTTTTAAAGACTAAATAACATTTAAAACTATTTAGGAGTTGAATCGTTACCTTAGACGATGAAAAAATAAGCATTTGATTGAAAACTCAAAAAACTCGCAAGCTTGGCAATAGAGAAATCAATGATGATTTTAGGTATTTTTCTTGGTATTTAATGGAGGTTTAAGGCTTGAATGTTTATTGAAATCAAGAGATTATAGTCTAGAAATCAAAACTCGATTGCAAGAGCAAGAGGAAACAAGGGACAACATGCACAAGCTTGTAAAAGAAAACTATCGTGAATATGAAACTATAAATTGGGGGGTTGAATTTAAAAATATGGTCTAATTGCCTCTTAAAAACTCTAAATTTTGAATCTTTTATAAATCAATCCTATTTTCAAAATTACAGGTATTTTAAACTCATTTTCAGAAATTGATTTAATTTTCTAAAACCCATAGTAAAAAAAATACCGATAAACCATGTTGCAAAATTCCAAACTCTCTAAGGTTAAAATCCCTAAAATACCCTTAAAACTCCTATGCCCTATTTTAGGGTGTTACAAATTGGGTGACCAATTTAAAAAATTCATAATTTGGTGACTAAAAAAAATCCATAGTTGGGTGACCAATTTAAAAAAAATCTTAGTTGGGTGACCAAAAAAGAAAATGGCCATAATTGGGTGACCTATGATTTAATTTACCCTTCTAAATTTTGGATTTCGTACGCTATACATTTGGTTAAATTGTGTTATTAATTCCTATGTAAGTTGTGAATTTAATCCACGTGCTTTAATTTCATCATTTCTTGTTAATTTATTTTTTATTTTAAAATTTCAATCATAACCAAACGGTAGTTGTTAAATTAATTAAATTAATTATTATTTGATGTGACAAACATATTATCACGTGTGTTATGTCATGCCAGCTTACTATTTTTACATATTACTCACAAAAATCCAATTAATAGATTTAATCGTTCTCATTTGCATCTTAAGATTAAAATTTTAAAATTTTAAAAGTATAAAGACTAAGAATGTTCCAATTGGAGAAAATTGATTCCCTAAAAAATATTTGAATTTAGATAAACTTGAAGAAACTTTTCGAGGGGTATATTTAGATAATTTAAATAAGAATTTTATATAGTTTTTAAATTTTATTATTTTTAAAAAATAAAAAAAGAGGAGGGTTTATTTTTGTTATTATTATATTTTTAAGGGCTATTTAAATTTAATTTCAAAAGGGGACATGTCTAACATGCAAATAAACCAAAAGTTGAAAACTATTTAATTGGTGCCATCATACTGTTAGGCGATACTGTAACGGTGGTTTCGAAACCCCATTCTCCGATGGTTAAGTCCGTAAATATTATTAAATAATATTATGAGTTTATTATAGTGTTATATTGGATTTTGATTTGATAGATTTGCTAATTGGACAATTAGTTAAAGCATATGTGGTTTGACCGTAAAGTCAATGGTTTTGAAAAAAATGAGGTATCAGGAAATCGTTTCTATAAATCGAGCTTGTAAATATTTTCATTAAATATTTACGAAGTTGTTATATTGATGAACTAAATTTTGATTTGAAAATTTTATTGAATTGATAGTTAATTAAGGTATAAGGACTAAATCGTAAAAAATATAAAATTTAATCAGTATTGATTTTTATTAATTAAAATGCTAAGTAAATGTTTAAGGTTTAAAAAAGAAATTAAGTTATTCTCATTATAATGGACGGTAAGACATTTATGTTTTAATTGAAAATTATGATGAAAATGAAATTAATTATATGTTAAAATATTAGAAAGGTGATCATCTTCATCACTTTCTCCTTTCCAACCGAAACCATAAGAAACCTAAGGAAAACATAGATTTCTTTTCAAGCTCTTTCAGCCCTTTTGCATGGTAAGTAAATCAAGTCGATTTTTTGTGATTTTTATGTTTTTGAGATTGTTGTAGTTTAATCTAGTTACCTCGAAGTATTAAATCGTAAAACTGTTAGAGTTTGAAAATATTACCATTGATGATTTTTGAGGTTTTTAATGTAAAATGGTAGAAATTGAAGCTTTGATATGAAATAGGACTATTTTGTAAAGTGAATTTATTAATTTTGAGTTTAAGGACTAAAATGAAAATATTTCAAAATTAGCATGAAATTTCTATAAATATAGATGTTTGAGAGCTTTATAGGGATGAGATCGAATTGAATTGAAAATTGGTGTTTAAATATGAAAGATATACTTGTTTCAGTTTTAGGGATTAAATTGAATAAACTGTAAAACTTTAGGAAATTTTATAAAAAAATTGGATTGTCATATGTATTAAATAGAATGTAATAAGGTAGTTAGCACTGACCATATAAATCAAGAATTGAATCAACCAGTAGATAACCAAGGAAAAAGGAAAATTACATATTAGTCTTTGACACTTCTTCTATTGATGTTTGTATCTAGTAACTTCATATGGGATTTATTTTATTAATTCATAATATGTTTGTGTTATATTTTTTAATTTTTGTAGTTGTATTATCATGATTATTATGTTTTGGCATCAAATGGACTCAATCGTAAAATACAAATTAAATGATAAATTTGAATAGGTATATGTTATTAAATGAACGTGATCAGTTATGTAATTGAATAGTATGTATGTAATGATGTTGTAAGGATAAAAAATGTGTATGGATTGTTATTCGATATATGAAAAGTGTGTGTACAGTTAGAGGATTGAAATGATACATAAACTATAACGGTACCTGAATGAAATTAGTAAACGGTTAGAATATGAATGACATAACAATAAGGTTCAAAATAGTAATCATACGTTGGTCAAGGATTTATTTATCAATGGTTGAGATCCAGCATGTGTTTCTTGACAGCTCGAGTAAGCAACATCGAATAAGTTGCAAAGGTAAACCTGACCCACAGCTTGTGTGAGCAGCCTAAATATCACAGCTTGTGTGAACAAATCAAATTATTCTTTATCAATGCTTGAGATCCAGCACTTAATACGGATTCTTGACAGCTTAAGTGAGTAGCATCGTATAAAGCTTGTATAAGCAAATCAACTCTATAGTTTGTGGAATTAAAATAGTCTTGTGTATTCGACATTAATTTACTGTAGATCTCTAGGCAAAAATGGTGATTAAAATGGAAATTAAATGGTTGAAAGGTATGATCATGAATTGAATTGTTGTGTTTATAGTTTGATCATGATTCGAATAGTCTATGATGTATAATGGAATTGTTGTATATGTATATGAATTGAATTTTAGGGTTTTGTTATAAGTGGACTAACCTTTTTATTTATATCTTGATGTACATGTAAAAGTAACGGGAAGCGAAAGGATTTCCATGTTAGTCTTAGTATGTCTTAATTGTTTAAATTGTTAATTGATTAAAGTAAGTTGAGTAAAATTTTACCTATGAACTTACGAAGCATATGCAATTCTTACTCCATTTCGTTTTCTGTTTTCTATAATTGACATACGTGGCATGTACATAGGTTGACATGTCTAAGTTCTTTGAATGAATGATAATGGTCATAATTTACATATAATGTTAGTTTTTAAGGCTTGCATATTATATTTACATGTTTCGTATCTTATTATATGTGTATGAGTGATGAAAGTCAATATTTTGTTTGTTCTTGTGAATGGCTTGATGCATAAATGATTAGTATGGAAATGAATGGATAAGAAATGTGTGCTTGATTTCAATGGTATAGGATATAAATGGAGATGTCATTAGTGTACCAAATGAGGTACATTTGTAAGTTGGTTAGTATGGTCTAAAGTGTTCATGTTGAGGAGTTGCTTGGTGTTAATATGACATATTTAATTGATATTTGAATTAAGTTTTGCATGTAACTAGGGGTGAGTATTCGGTCGAGTCAAGTCGAATCGAGTCAAAAATTTTCGAGTTAGTCGAGTTGACAAATCCTATTTTAGCAACCGAACTCAATTTGAAAGTTTTTCGAATCGAGTTAAAAAATTTCGAGTCAAATCGAGTCGAGTTAACGAATCCTATTATTTGTACTTAATGTTGCGTTTAGATGGACTGATTATTTAACTAGTAGACGAAGTACAAGATTATTTAACTACATAAACAATATAATGATTTAGTCTTTTAACTTAATGAGTAAACATTTATCAAAACGACGTAGTTTTACCTTTTAACTTAATTATTTTGAATTTTAACTTTTAATAAAGTAAACATTTATCAAAACTACGTAGTTTTGTCTTTTCTTATTCAGATTTTCGGATAACTCGAATTGTGTAATTCATATTCGAGTTAAACTGAAAAACTTAATTTTTTATTCGAGTTGATCTGAATAACTTGATTAACTCAAATAGATCCAACTATTTAATTCAAAATTTGAATTTTTTATCAAGTTTTTCGAATCGAATCGGATTTTGCTCACCTCTACATGTAACTATTCCGTTGACTGTTGTAACATCCTATAATTCAGGTTTGGCGATCCGATCGGGTAAGATGTGTTACAAATATCTTTTTTCAGCCAATCCAAAAAGGGTAATTGCTTCATTAGGTCCTTAAATATTTTATATAATCACATTTCAGTCCGGTGCAACCACTATGTCGCGACACCATTCATTTTTTTTAAAAACATTAATGATTGAATCATGATTAAGGAAAAAAGAGGAGGTGCCACCAGTTGATCAGGTGACACCGACGAATACCGTAACATACAAGTTGCTTTTGCAATTAATTAAAATTTTAGGTTATTTATATAAAATAGCGGGATTATACGGTAATCTTTGACATTTCTACTAATAGCATGGTCATGCCTGCAGACTTACAGTAGCTTCGTAGGAACGGTCACAGGCTAGTTTCTCCTCCATTTAATTAATTAATTAATTAAATGGAAGTAGGGAAGGCGAATACACGAGTGGCGAGTGGGGGGAATCACGAAACGTGTTGTGCGAGGAACAGGGAGAATCTAGAGAGCGTGGACTCACGCTTCCCCACACCGCGTATCCATTAAATTTAAAATCCTTTCACCCATTCCAAGGGCCATCCATGTTAGTACCTTAAGCAACCTTGTCCTCGTTTTGCGAGCCACCGTTTCTTCTGTTACTCACGGCTTGATGCGCATGGTAAGGCGGCTCAATGACAGCCCATACCAACCTATTATAATTACGGTGACAACTGTGGGCTTTCTCATCATTTTTTTTGACTGGTTGGTTCACTATGCTTTCTATTGTTTTTTACTTTGTTGGGGTAAACTATAAAAATATTATTAAATTATTGTATTATTTGTATTTTGGTTATTGGATTATTATTATTTTATTTAGTTATTAATTTTTTTGAAATTAAATATTTTGTCACTTAAAATTGATAAATTTAACCCTCTAATATTTACATATTATATTAATTTGGTCCCAAATATAAAATATTCAACAAAATTAACCCTCAATGTTTACAAAATATATCATTCTAGTTCGAAATAAGAAAAAAGCCAATAAATTTAGCCTTCAAAATCTATAAAATTTGTCAATTTAGTTCCAATTCTAAAAATTCAATAAATTAATTTTTGGTCTTTTACAAAAGTTAATAATTTAAGCTTCTTAACCCAAATATCTTTGCTTTAGGTCTCAAAACTTTATAATTTTATCCTACTCCAATATAAATTTTCTAATACCGTCTTTGGCATAGAATGTTTTTGAACATCCTATTTACCAACCCAACACATGTAAAAAAGAAAAAAGGAATGAAAAGAACACCATATAGTAATGATATTTAAAACATTACAGTTGATGAAGTAAAGTTGATAAAAAATATCTAGTAGAGGCTGTAACAGACAACCAATCAATTTATAATAATAATAAAAAATTACCAAACAATAAAATTCAATACCCGAAGAAAAAAAAAGTGAGCTCAAATTGTCATCTCTAGCTTCAAAACATAAGATAAAATTATGGGAAACTGATTGTCTAGTGGTAGCAAGTTAATTTTGAGTGTTTAATGTAGGGGTGAGTAAAATTCAATTCGACTTGAAAAAATCCAAAAAAATTTAAAATTCGAATTATTCGAATTGAGTTAATCAAATTAACCGAGTTAATTGAGTCAACTCAAATTATTTTTTGAATTTCAAGTTTGAATTAAGTTGAGTTTTCGAATTTAAATAACTCGAATAAACCAGATATTAAACTACCCCACCCCTACTCCACCCCCTGGTTTCTGCCCCCGCCCAACCCAACTCTTCTCTTCATTTTTTTTACTTTCCCTCTCCTTTTACCCCAAAAATCAAATCCCCTACTATCCCCCCTTATCTCCAAAAATTTTTACTTTCCCTTCCCTTTTTACTCCCAAAAATTGAAATGTCCCATAAATATTTTATTTCTCCCACTTTACCCGTAAAAATCAAAATTCTCTTATTCTTTTTTAGTTAGTTGTTTTTATTTGTTTACTTCAATTTTTATTTGAATAATCATTTTTAAAAACTTTAAAGAAAAAGATTTAGAAAAAGATTACATAAAAATAAAAAACACCAAAATCATTTTAATTAAACTCGAACAAATATAATCAATTTGATTCGAAATCCATCTCACTCAACTCGATTTGAAAAAATTTCAAATCGAGTTAGGATGATAAAATAGGATTCGTCAACTCGATTAACTCGAAATTTTTTCATTCAATTCGATCGAACACTCACCCTTGGTTTAATGTACTTATTTTTGGTCAAATCTTGAATAAAATGCTACCTAGCTTGTGATTTCTTATTTAAATTTTATCAGGACGCAATTGGAATGCCAAAGTTCAAAAAATAAGCAAATTGGGCTAAATTGGAACAAAAAGCAAGAAAATGGGCCAAATTGAAAAGTTGCAGAATTGTTTATGAAAAAACCAGATTTTGATTTTGTCAAATCCTATAATTAGAAAAATATCTGATTTTTTGTTGGTTGTTAAACATAATTTTAGGAGAAAGTCATGTTAAAATTAGCTTTTGAGAGGTGTATAAATGCCTGGTAATTTTAGCTTGGAAACACACAAACTTGAGACTTGAATTCAAAACAAGACAATTTTTCCTTTCTTACGTCTGTAGCTTGTCAAGCATTCTGCCATTTCCCTTTTTTATTTCTTATTTTGGTGCAATTGCTCTTTAAGTCCCCTCCCTTTTTCACCTATCATCATTACATTAAAATCCATTCTCATAATCCAACAAAACATGATTAATCTCATGCTCAACTAATCTTCATTTAGCTTTAGACTGGTCATCGTCCCGGTCGAGAATCATGAGAAATAAATCCTCACTAAAACCTTATGATACAATATTCATTATCTCTCCAGAATATGGGATAGTCACATTCGTCCCTCAAAGTTAATCCAATTTCAGCTCAAAGTACACATTGAGAGGGAGTTTTTTTTTTTTTTTTGCCTACAGTTGGGAAAGCGAGTCGGTTGTCTGCCATATTCGAGTTCCCACGAAAAAATTGGCGAGTCCAGTCGAAAAAAGCTAGTTGGATTCCGTCAAGGGAGATAGTGATCGAATTTAAACGACCCGCATGGTTGAGGCCGTTAATTCGAGTTAGGCTCTTCTAGATCACAAGGCTGCCGAGATCTTAAAATTGCGGACACATATTATGTGGTTAGATAATCGATAAGGGTTGGTTTGCAGGTCGTTTTGGAACCAACTACACAAGAAAGAGTCGGCGGTTGAGGCGTCCTTGATCACTATAACCAGCTTATCATTTTGAAGGAAAAAAATCTACTTTCAAGGATCGATTTGAGTTCAGAGGGTACCAAGGCTAAGGCTAAGCATTCACATATTTGATTTACCAATTTAATTTAAATTACTTAATTTTATTTTGTAATTATCATTCTGTTATTATTACGTTCTATTCATTTTTATTTTATTTTCCTTTTTCAACTAAAATCCCTTTTTATTTTTTTTAGCTCTGTACGTATAAGTTGTGGGCACAAAAGTTGCCTAGACTTAAGAATCTAGTCACATAACACGAAAATTATGAGTCTCAATCCCTGTGGGATTGACCATACTTCTCTATATTACTGTTTAATTCAATTAGAGCGTAGAAAATTTATTTTTGGTGGTTTCAGCAGCCATCAAAATTTGCGTCATTTTCGGGGATTGGAAATAATTATAATTTTTCATTTCTTTTACTTGTGATCAGGTCAGAACTAGTGACTTTAGTTTGAACCAAAAATTGAGAAGTTAGCTCGATTACTGTGAAGAGAAGATATTTGATGCAAAAACAACCACAAGTAAAAGAATCTGAATATAAAACACTGTCTTACATGGAAGAAATTGACGATACACTCAGTGAACCAGAAAAATGGCAAATCAAACTATTCGGCAACTCGCTGCGGAACCAGATGAGCAATAGTTGCTATGCATAACTTATTCGACAAGAGGAACACTATTTGAATTAAAATTAGGCTTAATTCATTTATTGCCCACTTTCTGCAGTTTGCAAAACGAGAACCCATGCACTGGTCTTAAGAAGTTCCACATGGTTTGCGTAAGCATAAAATCTCAGGGAATAACTGAAGATCAAATTAAACTTCGGGTTTTTTCTTTCTTACTAGCCAACCCTATTAGAGAGTGGCTGTTTTATTTACCTCCAGGTTTAGTTAATACATGGTATGACATGTCATGCTTGTTTCTTGGTAGGTTCTTTCCAGTAGCTCGGGCAGTCAAATTAAGGAGAGATATTGTCAGAATACAAAAAAAGGAGACTGAATCACTTTATGACTACTGGGAACAGTACAAGAAGTTATGTGCAAGCTTCCTATAACATGACCTAACTAAACAATCACTTTTTCAATATTTCTACAAGGGGTTACTCCCTATGGAAATGAAATGATTGATGCCGCTAGTGGAGGGGCACTTTTTAACATGAGTCCTCAAAGAACAAAGGAATAATTTCAACCAAGACTGTGAATTCCCAACAATTCTAACCAACTACAGAACCTATGAGACGGTTTCATAGGCTAAGTACTCAATCATTAGAAGATAAATTTGACAAGCTCACTAATGTAATTCAAAATTTACTTGCAGGAAAAACGAACCTAGCTTAGTTGTGTGGGATTTGTGCCATGCTTGATCATCCAATAGACTTGTGCCCAATTTTACACAAGCATACAATATCATAAATAGATATCATTGGGAACTTCCCGAGGCCACCCTAAAGGCACTATGATCCATATTCAAATACTTACAATGCGAGGTGGAGAGATCACATAAGTCTGAGCTATGGATCGAATCCTTAGTACAACCAACCGTATCAACCAAGGCCACATTTGACTCAATAATTTCAACCCCCAAAGACATCTCTCGGGGCCATAGTGAAGAGATTAGTTGCTAATACCGAAAAGTTCCAACAAAAGACTGAAGCACACCTACAAGAAATAGATCCACAAATAAGTAAGCTTGCACTTATGGTTAATCATTTGGAGTCCCAAAGAAAGTTACCATCTCAAACAGAACCAAATCCACAAAAAACTATAAGTGCTATGACATTAAAAAGTGGAAGTATTTTTGGGCCAACACCTGGCACGAATCGTGACCACAAAACTAGATGAGAAGAATAAAAACAGATCCAATAGCTATTACAAATTCAACTCCACAACAACCGTTCGTGGTACCACCCCCATTCCCTAAAAGGCTCGTCCAATGTAAAAAGGAGCAAGAAAAGAAAGAAATCCTAGAGATGCTCCAGAAAGTTCAAATTAACATACCTCCACTCGATGCAATAAAATAAGTTCCATGCTATGCGAAATTCTTAAAAGAATTATGCACTGGCGAGAAGAAGCTCATCGGTAACAAAATAGTAGGTGTAGGGGAAAACGTCTTTGCGATTTTACGAAGGAAAAATTCGCTAAGTGTAAAGACCAAGGTATGTTTGCTATATCTTGCAAAATAGGTAATGTTGACATTAAAAAGGCCATGTGTAATTTAGGTGCATCTATTAACATTATGCCTTTATCTATTTTTAAATTACTAAACACGAGTCCTTTGAAAGAAACAGGGGTGATCATCCAATTGGCAGATAAGTTAGTTATGTATCCAAAAAGGGTGTTGGAAAATGTCCTCGTCAAAGTAAATGACATAATCTTTCCTGCATATTTTTACATTGTTGACATGGAGGATGACAACTTGACAAATTCTTTCGATATTCTACTCGAAAGACCATTTTGAAGCACTGTACAAACAAAAATTGATGTTCGGAGTGGAACATTCACCATGGAATTTTACAGTGAAATGGTCAAGTTTAATGTTTATGAGGACATGGGTAACCCCAATGCAATGAAAAATGTCTCTAGTATCAATATAATTGAACCATTGACAAATTTTCATTTTGAATATCAAAAAGAGGATGAATTACAAATTGTGCTATACAGGAATTTAGATCTTGATGCTATGGAAAAACATGAAGAATTATTGACGATCAAAGAACCAATACGTGAAGCAGTCATTCGAATGGAGGCCCCATAATTCGAGCTCAAACTATTACCAAAACATTTAAGGATTCCGATAGAGGAAAAGGCAACCTTTAACGGAGAATCTCAAAAATGCCTCAATTCACCAATAATGGAGGAATCTAAGAAGTGTTTCAGGGTCAATAGGCAAAGGTTGAAACCTTTCTACGAGAACTTCCAAGTGCATGAATTAATTCTCAAGGAGCCAAATGAATAACATTTTTAGGTCGTCGAGCTAACGACGTTAAACAAAAAGACTTTTTGGGAGGCAACCCTAATTTATTAACTTTATTTTGAATTCAATTTAATTTATGTTGAAAAAAATATTATTTAATCTATTTTAATGTCTTGTTTACTAGGAGACACAATAGGGGCTCAAAACTCAAATATCCTCACTATATTGCAAAATGGCCACATTTGCAACCCTCCATCAAATTAAGGTGGAGTTCACTTGACCTTTCTCTTTATTATTCTTTTAAAATTGCACATTGAGGGTAATGTGGGCTAAGTAGGGGGACTCGTAGGACATGTCATGCTATTACTTGCTTTTCGTTGCATGTGTTAATTCTTATACTGAGATTATTCCTTAATTTGTTTTGAAATTGAACCTTCAATTCCTATACTTAGTTAATTCAAATAATTGGGTAATTCATGAGTAATTTTTTATTGCTTAATTTGATTGCCAAGTGTTTTTTAGAATTGCAACATTGTGGCTAAGTCAACATTTCATGGAAATTGTTAGCTCTCTAAACTTTCTTAATAAAAGTACTCGAGTCTCGTATAAGTAATTTTATCTTCTGTAAAAAAAAAATTTGAAATAGTAAAATATATACACATACTTTGCTAATGGCTAGTTATGAATGAATATTTTGGAAATGTGACCAAATTGAGTAACTAGGATGATGTGCTTGGGTTGTCATCTCATTTTGCGTCAAAAGATTCGAGTGACGAATCAAAACTTGCAACACTCCGTTAATCGAGTTGCCATGAGTAAGGAAAAATAATCTGTTTGAGAGATGTGTCAAATTAAGTAACTGTAAGGAAAAATAATCTGTTTGAGAGATGTGTCAAATTAAGTAATTGGGGTCAGGTGTTTTAGTTGTCATCTCATTTCGCATAAAAAGATTTAACTACTTCCCAAACTTGTTGAAAAAATTTGATTGAGAATGATCTCCTTGCAAGTTTAATTAAGCTTTAATTTAGTGAAGTAGTTGATTTTTTCATAAAGTTAAATTTTATAAAATGCTTGTTAGTTAAACCTAGCAACTATTATTCATGCTTCACTTAAATTGCTTGCATTATTCTTGGTTATGTAAGGAGACTTGATTTTGGAAAAAGTTGTTGAATGGTTTCTAGTATGGGAATACACAACATGCTTGAGGATAAGCATTGGCTAAGGAGGGGGATTTGATAGCAAGCTAATTTTGTGTGTTTAATGTCCTTATTTTTTGTCAAATCTTAAATAGAATGCTACAAAGCTTGTGATTTCTTGTTCAAATTTTATCAAGATGCAATTGGAATGCTGAAGTTTAAAAAATAAGCAAATTGGGCTAAATTGGAACAAAAAGCAAGAAAATGGGCCGAATTGAAAAGTTGCAGAATTGGTTGCTAATGAAAGAATTAGATTTTGATTTTGTCAAATCCTATAATTAGAAAAATATATGTTTACTTTTTGTTGTCATAATTTAAAGAGGAAGTCATGCTAAAATTAGCTTTGGAGAGATGTATAAAAGCCTTGTAATTTTAGCTTGGAAACACATAGACTTGAGACTTGAATTCAAAACAATTTTTCCTTTCTTATATCTGTAGCTTGTCAAGCATTCTGCCATTTCCTTTTTTTTTTCTTCTTATTTTGGTGCAATTGCTCTTTAAGTCCCCTCCCTTTTTCACCTATCATCATTACATTAAAATCCATTCTCATAATCCAACAAAGCATGATTAATCTCATGCTCAACTAATCTCCATTTAACTTTAGACTGGTTATCATTCTGATCGAGAATAGTGAGAAATGAATCCGCACTAAAACCTTACAATACGATATTCATTATCTCTTTAGAATATAGGATAGTCACATTCGTCCATTAAAGTTAATCCAATTTCAGCTCAAATTGCATGTTGAAAGGAAGTTATTTTGGCATACAGTTGGTAAATCAAGTCGGTCGTTTGCCGTATTTGAGTTCCCATGAATAAATTAGCGTGGATAGTTGGAAAAAGCTAGTTGGATTCCGTCAAGGGAGATAGTGATCAAATTTAAACGACCCACGTGGTTGAGGTTGTTAATTCAAGTTGGGCTCTTCTAGATTGCAAGGCTGCCAAGATCTTAAATTACGAACATGCGTTACGTGGTTAGATACTCAGTAAGGGTTGGTTTGCAAGTCGTATCGGAACCAACTTGTAACAACTCATTCTCAATGGTGTCGAAAATAGTGGTTTTGGGACCACAATTTTGATAAACGAGTCTGTGCTTTATTATTTATTTAATGTTTACAGGTATTTATTAGGGTCATATTAAAATTTTGATAAGAAATTTTAATGTTTAAACAATTAATTAATTGAAAAGGATTAAATTGTAAAAGTAATAAAAGTAAGTTTTATTAGTTAAAGGTGTCAAATAGTTGTAAAAAGGTGAATCAATGGACTTAATGAGTAATTATACCATATTTTTAATTATACCATATTTTTACTTAGTGGACAATTATGGACAAGTTACATTGAAATTTAAGTTGGTTTAGTTTGGGTAATATAGTAAAATGGTAAATAAAATAACCTAAACAAATTAAAACAAATTGTATCATCTTCTTTCTTTGGAATTTCCCAGCTGAAACCACCATGGGAGTGCATTTGAAGTTCAGCCAAGCTCCCTCCCTTGCATGCATATGTATTGTAACAACCCATTTTTCAGTAGTGTTGAAAATAGTGGTTTTGGGGTTACAAATTCGATGAGTTAGTTCATAAATATTATTTATGAATATTTACGAGTCAATTATGGTTTTAAAATTTTTTTTGTTATAGTAATTTATGTGATATAAATGATTTATTAAGTTCAAGTGGTAAGACCCTAAGGTCGAGTGGTTTTAGAAAATGAGGTATTGAGACCTCGTTTCAATAAACCGATCTTGTAAATATTTTTATAAATACATATGGAGTTTCATTAAGGTGGTGTTAAAGTTTCATTAAGAAATTTTAACGTTTCAATAGTTAATTAATTAAAAAGGACTAAATCGTAAAAGATGTAAAATTTTATCATTATTTGATTTGAGTGATTAAATGGCTTATTGAATAAAGGAAAAGGGACTTAAATGATTATTAAACCATTCAAGGAGTTAGTGGACAATTATGGGCATGAATTTGGTGTTTTATTTAATTATTAACTAAGGTTAAAATGGTAATTTGGTAAATTAAATTAAAATAAAATAAAAACAAAAGGCTAATTTGTTGTCATCTTTTTGTTTTCTTCTGCAACAACCGAACATCCATGGTTTTTGAGATGAAGCTTTCTGCCATGGACAAATTTCTTGCGTGGTATGTGATTTTGGATCCATTTTTAATGATTTTTATGTTTTTGATATCGTTGCAACTAGGTCCAGCTAGCCTGTACCTTCGATTTTTAAACTGTTAAAGATTTTGAATGTTATCATTTATGAACCTTGTGATTTTAGATGTTAAATAATGAATTTTAGATATTAGTTGTTATATAAAAGTATTTTATTATGTTATTTTTGTTGAATTTTCTGATTAGGGACTAAATTGTTAAAATAGTAAAAGCACAAGGATTTGATGTGAAATTTTTGCAATAATGGGTTGTATTTGATGCCATGAGTATTCGACTAGGCTCAATTTTGGGTTTTAGGCTCAGGGACTAAAAATTGTTGAACAAAAGTAAAACTTTAGGGGCAATTTTGTAAAAATGTCAAAAATGACTAAATTGCATAAAATACATTGTTTTAATGTCTAATTTAATAGATTGAATGAAATTATTAATTTAGATCAAGATCAGGTGAAAAATCAAGGAGAGTGAAAAATTACCAAAATGCCCCTGTACTTTGAGATTTTTGCAATTTAGCCAGGTAAGTTCGTACAATTTAGAATTTAATATCAATATGAATTATTGAGTAGATTATCATTGAAAAACTCATATATTTATTTTTAATCGTGGCTAATGAATAGTAAATTGAGATATATTATTGATTTTGATACTCGGTTTTGGATTGGACGTGGGATTAGAGTACATTCGTTCTTTGGTATATTATAGGGGTTTGGAGTGGAAATGGTATTGGAATGAGATATTGGTATATTACCCAAGTAAACCGAGGTTCAACATTTGTTGCGAACTCTCGTGTTATACTTTTTATTTGGCGTGATTCGGGTGGATAAACTCTTTTGAGCTTCTGTTCAGCTCTTGTGAGCTTCTATAGGCGTGTTCGGGAGGACTAGCTCTTATGAGCTTCTGTTGATGATGTACTCTTACCCCGTAAGTCATTCTTCAAATGGAAAATCTCGGTAAGGTAATCTGTTTAATGAATTTAAAAAATATGTTATGTTGAGATGGATGATAAATCTAATTGAATCATGCTCAGGTATAATGGTTATCCATGTCAAATTCATATGAATCATGTTTAAATGAACTAACATGTGTTGCTGATGTGATTAGGCATATGCCAAGCTTGTGGATATGATTGATA
Source organism: Gossypium anomalum (assembly GCA_025698475.1). Lineage (NCBI taxonomy): Eukaryota > Viridiplantae > Streptophyta > Magnoliopsida > Malvales > Malvaceae > Gossypium > Gossypium anomalum. The sequence goes on along the minus strand of CM046968.1, from coordinate 13,522,328 downwards.
TTTATGACTATGCTTGTACTATGCATATGAAACGGGTAAGAAAAAGGACTGAAATGGTAAGTACGTAATTGGGATGTATTATGATGTTATAAAGAGTTTAATGTGATAAATGGTGTATTTATATGTGAGCAAATTACGTATGCTATGGATGAATATACCCATACCATGGATAAATACACTAAGTCGAGAATTGATAATATTGTTTAGGCTTATGATAAGCATTGGGAATAGAACGGAAAGTGAGTAAATTGAGAATGTATAATCTTATATAAAGGCTTTTGATTATCTATTGAGTCCCCTAAAATCCTATCATGTTGTGAATGATAGATATATGTGACATTAATGAACTTACTCATTTGTGAGTTGTTGATCATTTCGACTTATGAATCTTATGGCATTGGCATAGATTTATATTTATTCTATAAAGTTTATTATTAAAGTGAAATTTTATGCTTAAAGTTTCCTTTACTTTATAGATTATCGGAAGCTCAATCAAGTTGGAAGCTAGTTGGAGATCCATCACATTGTCCATCGATTTTATCGGTAGATGTTGATGCTTTGGTAGTGGTTATAATGGCATGTATTGGTGGACTATGTTTAATATTTAATTGATGAGTTTGGCATGTATATGTCATTTTGGTTGATGATTATGACATGAAATGTTGCCTTGGATTTGAGGTACTTAAGGTACTGTTGATGTCTTGTTGGTTGTGGTTAGTATAGTCAAATTGATGCATGCTTTGAAATGACCAAAATTGGTATATATTAATGTATCTTTAAATGGCCAAAATGGTATGTGATAAATTGATCTCAACATGATCAAGATATAGTTTACTTTGGAAACGTTTTGAACTAGGTATGCATGATGTAAATATGGTATATAAATACGGTTGTTTGGTACTATTCGGAAATTGTTGGTTTATGTCATTTGGATGGTTATGATGCATGAGAGGAATGGTCCAAATGGTAAGGTTATTTTGAAATGGTATGAATCTATTATGGTATGGTTGATATGTATCAATTGTGATATGTTCTGGCATGGAAACAAAATAGTTGATAAATGGTAAATGTGCACATGTATAGGTTGATTTGATGATTATGTTTGATGTGCCTGTTGGCATATTGGTTGTATAGATAAATGACCTATTGAATTGTTCTTATTATACATATTTTAGGTATGTTCGAAAGCTTGATTGAATGTGCATGTAACACCCCTAACCTGTATCCGTCTCTGAAATAGGGCTACGAGGTATTACCGAGCATAAAACATATATTTCTCATACATGAAACCATTATCACATAAAAATTAATCAAACGTAATCACATTGTCTCTTATAAGGCTCTACGAGACCTTAAAAATGCTTGGAAGAGGTTAAAGACTAAATTGATAACATTTGAAAACTTTGGGAAACTTAGAAAATTTTCATGCATATAAGGATCACACGCCCATGTGAACAGGCCGTGTGAAGACACGCCCGCTCGTGTCATAAGAAATGTGGAAACATGGAATACATACTGACGTGCATCACACGGCCGGGGACACACCCGTGTGCCATGGCCGTGTGAAATCTAAAGGGTATACTGACTTGGGTCACACGGCCGATCACACACCCATGTGCTAGCCTATGTGTCACACATGGCCAGTAGACACGCCCGTGTGTTTAAGCCGTGTAACTCTCTGACTTGTTTAACTAAGTTACAGCATGCACACGGTCGAATCACACGCTCATGTGCTCAATCGTGTGGGGTGAAATTAGGCTTAGCTTAACCCACATTTCTCACCATCCTCAAGCAAACCTAAACCACATCTTTTCAGACCATTATAATACATTCAAAAGCAACCAAAACATGTTATTTCATACACATATCATGCCATTTATAAATCATCTATTTCACTACTCAAATCATAATCCAAAACATATCATATTAATATGTCATAACCAACATTTTTCACATAACTTCCAAATGCATAATCTTACCATATTATCATCTATTTCATAATTTAAAACATAAGATTTCATCATCAATAAGCTAATCTACAACATGCCATTTTCCAAAAAATAATATACCAATTGACAACTAGCTAATCGAGCAAACATATAACCATCACAACAACCATACAAAACATGCCAAAATACAAAGCCATATATACATCATATCTCACTTATCAAACTCATGAATTAAGCCAACTTAAATGGCCAAATACACACCAACATGTACATCATTTACAAGCCAACTCTCATGGCTAAAATTACAACTCAAAACATATTATCTTAATACTAGCCTATACATGCCATATACCATATTTACAAGCATTCAAAAGTACCAACAATTTGATCGATAGTGTGACGATGTTCCTGAAGATCCCTGAATCCGAGCTAGCTTCGATTATCTATAAAACAGGGAAAGAACACATAAAGTAAGCTTTAAAAGCTTAGTAAACCATATACAAATAAATTACCACATGAATCAACATCAGTTCCATCAATAGGAAAACTATGAGTAAGCACTTATAAGTTCACAAACCTTTCTCATTGTATACATATTCAATATCACAATTGAATTCATCAAATACTTCCCTTTTCAATACTCATATGAATCTCGTACGTACCTGAACTACTTAACTCGTTCACACATTCTTTCTTGACTTGACTTTGCCTGTTAAACCATTCGGAATCGTTAAGGATACTCAGAAATCACATATAGCTCGTACAATGCCATATCTCGGATATGGCCTTACATGTTATCACATATCAATGCCACTGTCCCAGATAGGGTCTTATACGAAATCATATAATGATGCTAATGTCCCAGACATGGTCTTACATGTAATCACATAATGATGCCAATGTCCCAAACATGGTCTTTCACATAATCATGTCTCATTAATCCTAATGTCATGACATTCGTATCCTATACTATTCCTAGGGTTTGTACGGGACTTTCGGATATTGTAACCCTGTCGATTCTTTCTCGTATTTGATCATTCAACATTCATAGCAATTCAATGACAATTAAACATATAATTCAATTTAAAGACATTTATTTGCATATGAACTTACCTCGTATATACGGTGAAAGAATCGGATTGACTACTCGACAACTTTCGATTTCCCCCGATTTAAATTCGATGTCATTTCTTTCTTGATTTATATGAATTCAACGTTAACTAATTTAATCATCTTTTCATTCAATTTCATCCAAAACACACAAATGAGGCATTTTACACATTAAACCTTATAATTTCACATTTTTTCAATTTAGTCCCTATTTCATAGAAACACAAATTACACAATTTCTTTCCAAATTCATGAGTGCCGATTTTCTATAGAGTCCTTAGCAGCCCTAAAATTCTATTTATTTCACATTTCAACCCCTTAATTTACAAAATTCAAAATTTAATCTCTAACTTTTATTTTCTTCAAAAATCACTTGATTAAACATGAAAATCTATCATTTATCTATCATTTTTCATCATCAACTATCACAAACTCATGGATTCAACAATGTCATTTTACAAAATCACCAAAAAAACTCAAAAATTATGGCACAGGCTAGCTAGTACTCAAAGCAACGATCACAAAAACATAGAAATCATCAAAAACCGAGCTCAAAACATACCTTAATCAAGCTTCAAATGTGCCAAATATCACAAGCCCTAAATGTTTTATTTTTTATTTTATTTTCGGTTCAAAGATGATGAATAAACCAAAATTTTTTATTTTGATTTTATTTATTATGCCTTAATAACCAATTTACAAAATTAACCTTGTTATAAAACATTTAATATCATACATTTAATGCCCATTTATGTCAAATTCCACTATCAATGGTCTAATATCATCATAAGGACCTTTCATTTAATAAATCATAGCAATTAAACACATTTAACATAGAGAATGCCACTTTTGCATTTTATGCGATTTAGTCTTTTGATCAAATTAAGCATTCAAATGCTAAAATTATTTCACGAAACTTTCACACACATATAACCATATGCTATAAACACCAAAATAATATTAAAATAAATTTTTTGACATCAGATTTGTGGTTCCTAAACCACTGTTCTAATTTAGTTAAAACCAGGCTATTATAACTTCCCCCCTTAGAGATTTTCGTCCCCAAAAATCTTACCAGTGAATAGGTTCAGGTATTGCTTTTTCATAATATCCTCGGGTTCCCACGTAGCTTCGTCAACCCCATTCCAATTCCACAAGACTTTCACTAACGCGATTTTCTTATTTCTCAGCTCTTTGATCTCACGAGCTAGAATCTGAATCGCTTCTTCAGCATGTGACATATTTGATTGAATTTCAACCTCAGTTGGGGAAATGACATGTGAAGGGTCGGATTGATATTGATGAAGCATCGACACATGAAATACATTATGTATTTTCTCTAACTCTGATGGTAAAGATAGCCGATAAGCAACTGGTCTAACTCGCTCGATAATCTCATACAGTCTGATGAATTGCGGACTCAATTTCCCTTTTCAACCAACTGCAATATCTTTTTCCATGGCGACACTTTTAGAAACACTTTATCCCCAATCCAAAATTCAATATCTTTTCGTTTCAAGTTTGCATAAGATTTCTGTCGATCCGATGCTGCTTTCAAACTATCGCGAATTATTTTCACTTTTTCTTCTGTTTCTCTGACCAAATCAACCCTGTGTATCTTATTCTCACTTAGCTCAGTCTAGTACAACGATGTTCAACATTTACATCCGTATAGAGCCTCGTACGGTGCCATTTTAATACTCGATTGAAAGCTATTATTGTAAGCAAATTCAATCAGTGGTAGATATTTCTCCCAGCTACCCTCAAACTCAAGAATGCAACAACGCAACATATCCTCAAGTATCTGAATAACTCACTCAGATTGACCATCAGTTTACGGATGAAAAGTAGTACTGAAATACAACTTTGTACCCGGTGCCTCTTGTAGTTTCTTCCAAAATCGTGAAGTGAACCTCGAATCTCTATCTAAAACAATAGATATCGGCACTCCGTGCAATTGAACAATTTTTGAGATATACAGCTCAGCTAATTTATTGAGTGAGAAATCTGTACGTACCGGGATGAAATGAGCTGATTTCGTCAATCTGTCAACAGCAACCCAGATTGCACCTTTCTTTCTCGGGGTTAAAGGCAAACCCGAAACAAAATACATTGTTACTCTATCCCACTTCCACTCAGGAATCATAATAGGCTATAATAAACTTGACGGCACTTGATGCTCAGCTTTAACTTGCTGACAAATCAAACATTTTGAAACAAATTTTGAGATATCTCGTTTCATGTCATGCCACCAATAAAACTGTTTCAAATCATTATAAATTTTCGTGTTTCCCGGGTGTACTGATAAACAACTACTATATGCTTCGTCCAAAATCATCTGAATCAACTTTGGATTTCTCAAACCACATATTCAGTCTCTGAATCTCAAACAGTCATCAGAATCAACTTGAAACTCTGAATCAGAATTTGACTCACACTGAACCCGTTTTGCTTGTAGTTCACTATCAAACTTTTGAGCCTCATAAATTTGCTGTATAAACAACGATCTCATTTTCAACTTGGCTACTAACAAACCATCGTCAGACAAAGCCAAATGTGTATTCAAAGCACGTAAAGCAAACAAGGACTTTCGGATCAAAGCATTAGCAACTACATTTGCTTTTCCTGGATGATAGTCAATTACCAAATCGTAGCCTTTTAGCAATTCTAACCATCTCCGCTGTCGCAAATTCAAATCTTTCTGAGTCATCAGATAATTCAAGCTTTTATGGTCAGTATAAATATGACATTTTTCACCATACAAGTAATGATGCCAAATTTTCAACGATTGCGGCTAATTCAATATCGTACGTCAGATAATTCTTTTCATGTGGCTTCAACTATCTCGAGGCATAAGCTACAAATTTGCCTTCCTGTATCAAAACACAACCCAAGCCATTTAAAATGCATCACAAAAGACTAAAAATTCTTTACCCGACTCAGGCTGAACTAACACTGGTGCCTCTGTCAATAGTGCTTTCAACTGCTCGAAGGTTTTCTGAAATTTATCTGACCACTCGAACTTAACATCTTTTTGAAGCAATTTCGTCACCGGAGTCGCAATCATTGAAAAGCCTTTCAAAAATTGTCTATAATAGCCGGTGAGTCCCAAGAAGCTACAGACTTCAGATACATTTATCGAAGGCTCCCAATCTATAATCACAGATATCTTATCGGGTCAACCCGGATACCATCAGCTGAAACAATATATCCCAGAAATCCAACCTCTCGTAACCAAAACTCACATTTGCTAAACTTTACAAATAACTATTTATCTCTTAAATTTTGTAACACAATTCTCAAATGCTCGGCATGTTCAGATTCATCATGTAAGTAAATCAAAATATTATCAATGAATACAACGACAAATTGATCTAGATACGGTCTGAAAATCCGGTTCATTAAGTCCATAAAAATAGCAGGTGCATTTGTTAATTCAAAAGGCATAACCAAAAATTCATAATGTCTAAATGCAGTTTTTGACACATCGGAGTCTTTAACACGCAACTAGTAATAACCCGATCTCAAATCGATTTTTGAAAACACTGTTGACCCTTTTAACTGATCAAACAAATCATCAATCTGCAGTAGAAGGTATTTGTTCTTTATAGTCACTTTATTCAGCTGTCTGTAGTCAATACACATTCTCATCGTGCCATCTTTCTTTTTTGCAAACAACACCGGTGCACCCCAGGGAGAGAAGCTCGGTCTAGCAAAACCTCTATCTGATAATTCTTGCAACTGAGATTGCAATTCTTTTAACTCTATCGGAGCCATTCTGTACGGAGCTATCAATATCAGCGTAGTTTCCGACACTAATTCAATGCCAAACTCAACCTCCCGGATCATTAGTGAACTCCTCTCGGATCGTTGGTGAACCTGGTAACTCTTCAGGAAACACATCCAGATACTCACACACAACTGGCACTGATTTGATCTTCTTTTCAGTCACTTTCGTATCAAACACATAAGTAAAATACGCTTCGCAACCCTTTCTCACATATTTCTGAGCTAACATCGATGAAATCACTACTGGTAAACCATTCAAATCATCTGACTCAATGTGGATAATCTCATTATTCTGACATTTAGATCAATTGTCTTTCGTTTACAGTTTACTATAGCATCATGTAGCGCTAGGCAATCCATACCCAAAATCATATCAAATTCATCGAACAGAAACGACATTAGATTAGCCGGAAAACAAAATTCTCGATGCATTAATGGACAATTCTTGCAGACTTTGTCAACCAAAACACATTTGCCTAAGGGATTTGATACTCTAATCACAAATTTAGTAGACTCTACATGCAAAGTCTTACTAGACACCAAATTCACATATACATATGAATGGGTTAATCCTGGATCTATCAATGTAATAACTTTAGTATCATAAAGAGTGAAAGTACCGGTAATAACATCTGGAGATGACACTTCTTCGTGAGTGCGAATAGCGTAGGCTCGTGCAGGTGCTCTGGCTTCAGACCTTCCAGTAGAGTCTTTTGTCATTCTCTGACTACCACTCACATTATCAGCATTTCTGGGTGGTCTCCCTCTAACTACAGTGTTACTCGGCCTCGTATTTTGTACTGTATCTCGCTCAGCCAAGTCAGAACAGTTACAAATGAAATGATCTAATGATCCACATTTAAAACAGGCCTGATCATTCAATCTACAATCATCGATATGCCGTTTTCCACAATGTCTACACTCGGGTTGGTTTTGTCTCACACTGCCAACACAAGCAATAGATGTAGCTTGAGCATTAGAACTCACAGGTTACTTTTCATGATCCCTGCTTGAATATCTCATCGATGCATTGGAATGATTGAACGAGTCTTAGAATTTCTTCAATGAAGATTGATATGGCTTACTCATTGATCTTTTTCTCGAGTCTTTAGCTTCTAAATCTGCCTTTCTCTTTTCTTTACTGAGATCTTTGGCTTTACAAGCCCTTTCAACTAGAATGACAAATTCTTTCAACTCTAAAATTCTGACTAGTAATTTTATATCTTCATTCAGTCCATCTACAAATCATTTGCACATGATTTCTTCAATGGAAACATATTCCCGGGCATACTTGCTTAACCGCACGAATTCTCTTTCATACTCAGTAAAGGTCATTTGGCCTTGTTTCAACTCCAGAAACTCTTTATGCTCCTGATCAAGAAATTTTTGACTGATGTACTTCTTTTGAAATTCGGATTGGAAAAAATCCCAAGTAACCCGTTCTCTAAGAACCACAGATATCAACGTTTTCCACCAATGGTATGCATTATCTCTCAACAAAGATACAACACATTTGATACATTCCTCAGGAATACAAAAAAAATTGTCAAATACTTTAATTGTATTTTCAAGCCAGAACTCAGCTCTCTCTGCATCATCATCAATAGTAGCCCGAAACTCTTCAACCCCATGTTTCCAAATCTTATCTACTGGCAGCTTGTTCAATCGTATCGGATCTATGACTTGAGAAAAAAAATGAATTTGTTGAGGAATAGGTGGGAGTGGAGGTTGTTGAGCAGCCAAATTCGTTCAAACGAACTCCGTGAACCACTCACTCATCATCTGGAAAAAGGCTCGCTTAGCCTCTTCCTCTTGACTACTTGAAATCGACCTAGAATCAATCGGTGCTGTCCCTTGAGCAGCAACAGGCGAATTACTTTCCACATCGTCAGCTAAAGCTTGATCGAGATCCATTTTCTATATGAAAACACACTTTAAGCTGTCATGAATCATCACACTATCACAATTTATATATATGGCATGTATAGCTAGACTCTCACACGCTACGTTAGTCCTAGAATCGACTAAACCGTAGCTCTGATACCAATAAAATGTAACACCTCTAACCCGTATCCGTCGCCAGAATAGGGCTAAGAGGTATTACCGATCAATTATAGCATAAAACATACATTTCTCATACATGAAACCATTATCACATAAACATAATCACATTGTCCCTTATAAGGCTCTACGAGACCTTAAAAATGCTTGGAAGAGGTTCAGGACTAAACCGATAACATTTAAAAACTTTATGAAACATAGAAAACTTTCAAGCATATAAGGATCACACGCCCACGTGAACAGCACGTGTGCCTCACACGGCCACCAGACACGCCCGTGTCATAAGCCGTGTGGAAACAAGGCATACATACTGACTTGCATCACGTGGCTAGAGACACATCCGAGTGCCATGGCCATGTAAAATCTGGAGGGTATACTAACTTGGGTCACACGGCCAGCCACACACCTATGTGCTAGCCCGTGTGTCACACACGGCCAGGGACACAGACGGCCAGTAGACACGCCCGTGTGTCTAAGCCGTGTAACTCTCTGACTTGTTTAACTTAGTTACAGTATGCACACGGTCGAATCACACGCCCGTGTGCTCAACTATGTGGGGTGAAATTAGGCTTAGTTTAAGCTACATTTCTCACCATCCTCAAGCAAACCTAAACCACATCTTTTCATACCATTTTAATACATTAAAAAACAACCAAAACATGCTATTTCATACACATATCATGCCATTTATAAATCATCTATTTCACTACTCAAATCATAATCCAAAACATATCATATTAATATGTCATAACCAACATTTTTCACCTAACTTCCAAATGCATAATCCTACCATCTTATCATCTATTTCATACTTTAAAACATAATATTTCATCATCAATAAGCCAATCCACAACATGTCATTTTCCAAACAATAATACACCAATTGACAGCTAGCTAATCAAGCAAACATATAACCATCACAACAACCATACAAAACATGCCAAAATACAAGGCCATATATACATCATATCTCACTTATCACACTCATGAATTAAGCCAACTTAAATGGCCAAATACACACCAACATGTACATCATTTACAAGCCAACTCTCATGGCTAAAATCACAACTCAAAACATATTATCTTAATACTAGCCTATACATGCCATATACCATATTTACAAGCATCAAAAGTACCAACAAGTTGATCGATAGTGTGACGATATACCTGAAAATCCTCGAATCTGAGCTAGATTTGATTATCTATAAAATAAGGAAAGAACACATAAAGTAAGCTTTAAAAGCTTAGTAAGCCATATACAAATAAATTACCACATGAGCCAACATTAGTTCCGTCAATAGGCAAACTATGAGTAAGCACTTATAAGTTCACAAACCTTTCTCATTGTATGCATATTCAATATCATAATTGAATTCATTAAATACTTTCCTTTTCAATACTCGTATGAATCTCGTACATGCCTGAATTACTTAACTCGTTCACACATTCTTTCTCGACTTGACTTTGCCTGTTGAACCATTTAGAATCGTTAAGGATACTCAAAAATCACATATAGCTTGTACAATGCCATATCTCGGATATGGTCTTACATGTTATCACATATCGATGCCACTGTCCCAGATAGGGTCTTATACGAGATCATATAACGATGCTAATGTCCCAGACATGGTCTTACATGTAATCACATAATGATGCCAATGTCCCAGACATGGCCTTACACATAATCATGTCTCGTTAATCCTAATGTCATGACATTCGTATCCTATACTATTCCTAAGGTTTGTACGGGAATTTCTGATATTGTAACCCTGTCAATTTTTGCTCATATTTGATCATTCAACATTCATAGCAATTCAATGACAATTAAACACATATAATTCAATTTAAAGACATTTATTTGCATGTGAACTTACCTCGTATATAAGATGAGCAAATCAGATCGACTACTCGACAACTTTCGATTTCCCCCGATCTAAATCTAATTTCTTTCTTTCTTGATCTATATGAATTCAAATTTAACTAATTTAATCATCTTTTCATTCAATTTCATCCAAAACACACAAATGAGGCATTTTACACATTAACCCTATAATTTCACATTTTTTCAATTTAGTCCTTATTTCATAAAAACACAAATTACACAATTTCTTTCCAAATTCATGTGTGCCAAATTTCTATAGAGTCCTTAGCATCCCTAAACTTCTATTTATTTCACATTTCAACCCCTCAATTTACAAAATTCATAATTTAATCCCTAACTTGTATTTTCTTCAAAAATCACTTGATAAAACATGAAAATCTATCATTTATCTATCATTTTTCATCATCAACTATCACAAAACTCATGGATTCAACAATGGAATTTTATAGAGTCACCAACAAACTCAAAAATTAGGGCACGGGCTAGCTAGTACTCAAAGCAACGATCACAAAAATGTAGAAATCATCAAAAATTGAGCTCAAAACATACCTTAATCAAGCTTCAAAGGTGACGAATATCACAAGCCCTAAATTTTTTCTTTTCTCTTTTATTTTCGGTTCAAAGATGATGAATAAACCAAAATTTTTTATTTTAGTTTAATTTATTATGCCTTAATAACCAATTTACAAAATTAACCTTGTTATAAAATATTTAATATCATCTATCTAATTCCCATTTATGTCAAATTCCACTATCAATGGTCTACTATCATCATAAGGACCTTTCATTTAATAAATCATAGGAATTAAACACATTTAACATATAGAATGCCACTTTTGTATTTTACGTAATTTAGTCATTTTATCAAATTAAGCATTCAAACGCTAAAATTATTTCATGAAACTTTCACACATATATAATCACATGCTATAAACACCAAAATAATATTAAAATAATTTTTTCGACATCAGATTTCTGGTTCTGAAACCAGTATTTTGATTTAGCTAAAATCGAGCTGTTACAGTGCAAATGTCTTGTAGGTGTGAGCTTGAAATGGGTGAAGGAATGGCTTGAAATTTCCCAATTTCTTATCCACATGGCCTAAGACAAATGTGTATTACACACGGCCATGCAACACGGACGTGTGTCCCATGTAGGTTTTTTTATTGGCTGCATTTCGAGAGTTACACAGCCTGGCACACGGGCGTGTGGCTTGGCCGTTTGAACCAAGCTAGAAAGTTACACGGGCAAGAACACGGGCTGGGACAAGGCCATGTGTCCCTATTTCGAATGACCACACAGCCTAAGACATAGGCGTGTGTCTCATTCGTGTGAGTCACACGGCATGACCACACGGCCGTGTGACCCCTGCAGTGTGAATTTTTCCATTAAGTTTTAAATATTTTTGGTTTGGTCCCGAATTATTTCTAAAGTGTTTATAAGGCCTCGAGGACTTGAAAAATGGACATTATGCATGTGTTTGAATGGAATATGATGTGTTTTTAAATGATTTTAATTGAATGTTTTAAGTTAAACATTTTCGGTAATGCTTGGTAACCCTATTCTAGCAATGAATTCAGGTTAGAGGTGTTACTTGTATTTGAGGTCCGCTTTTAATAATTTTTACGTTTTTGGAACCATTTTAGCTTAATTCAACTAATACATGGATTAATTTGCAAAACTGTTAAATGTTTTAAATTATGCCATTGATGAATTAGTGATGTTTGTGAAGTTTCATGGTAGAATATTAATCTTGGCTGATATATAGACTTATTGTGTATAATATTTTTTAGTAATTTTAATGTTAAATTATTAAATTGTTAAAAGAGTAAAATTCATTGGAGTTAATGTGAAATTATGATAAATATGGCTTGAATTGAGACTATATATGATTTGGTTAGATAGTATTTTGATTAAATGTGGATAAATTATAAACTTCGGGATTTAGGACTAAATTGCATAAAGGTTAAAATGTCAGGGGTAAATTGGTAAATTTGCATTGATAAGGGTTAATGGCTTAAATTAATTATGTAAGTGATCGTGATTTTCCATGATAATTTTTATAAATTTATAATTAATCGTTCTTGAAACTAACTATTATCACGACGTAGGCAAGTGTACCTATCGAACAGTAGTATAGCTTTAGCAAGAGGATTAAAAGTACTAGTAATGGCTGTCTTTTTATTATCTAGCCTAAAAAATAAATGGGTTTGTTTTAACTAACTAATTAATTAAACTAAGAAGTTGCACAAAATAGAATTGGGAAATTACTTCTAGGAAAACGATTGATTAAGGACAATACCTAAAGAAAAATCCACCTAGGCTTTTACTTGTTATTCTGGCTCCAAACCGGATGATTTATTCATTTAACTTGTTCCGTAGAAATAAATTATGTTATTATCCCTGTTCAAGACTAATAACGTCTAATCCCTAGGTTGAATAACCGAGACTTTTCTCTAATTAACACCCTAGGGTTGCATTAACTCGATCTATGGATTCCCTTATTAGGTTTCACCCTAATCTGGAAAAATCTTGTCACCCTATCTCTAGGCACGCAATCACCTCCACTTAATTATAACAAAGTTACTCTTAGTCAGGGTCTATTCCTCCTCCAACTAAGAGTAGTAACTTGAAGTGATATCCTGAAATACCAAACCAAGAATTAAGAACACATAATTAAGAACAAGTCAAATATTTATCATACGATTCAGAAAATAATAACAAGATTCGTCTTAGGTTTCATCCCCCTTAGGTATTTAGGGGTTTTAGTTCATAACTAAAAAGGAAAACATCTCAGAAGAAGTAAGAATACAAAACATAAAGAAAACCCAAAACTTCTAAAAGAAAAATTGAGGAGAGATCTTCAATCTTGATGGTGAATCCGGCTTCTGAGATGGATCAATCGGCTTCCTTGGAGTAATTTCTCACTCTCTATTCTCCGTCTCCCTTTCTTCCTCTCCTGGGGTGTATTTATAGGCTTTGGAATGCCTAAGAACCCTCAAAAGTGGCCTTTTTCGAATTGGACTCAACTTAGGCTCGGGTGTGACACGCCCGTGTGCTATTACTTCAGGCCGTGTTCGAGACTGTTAGATTGGCACGGGCATGTGTTCTACCCGTGTGAGTCATGCTTCGATTCTGCCAGATTGACACGGCCGTGTGAGCTGCCCGTGTGAGGAGGTCCAGGCCATGTTGATTTCGTTCTTGGGCCCATTTTCTCTGTTTTTGGCCTGTTTCTCGTTCCTTTCACTCTTCTATGCTTACCTAAGTATAAAAAATAAAATTAAGGCATTAGGAGCATCGAATTCACCAATTCTAAGGAAAAATCATTCACAAAAATGCGTTAAGCATGGGGTAAAAATCTGTATAAATTACGATTTATTAAATACCCCCACACTTGAGCGTTTGCTTGTCCTCAAGCAAAATCCTCAAATCATAATTAAAAATTCTTTTTCTCAACTTATAATTCCTATCAATAATATCTAAAACTATCTCATAAGTAATCATACATTGAGAATTTAACTAAAAGAACATTAAAGCTTCAAACATTCCAAGTCGAATATTTAATCATAAAAAACTTAGGCACCTCCTTTCATTTAAGTAGTTATCATTAATTCAAAATTGCACAGAGTTTAACATCCTCACTGAAAGATTCACTCAAATCACTCGAATTGTTTAAGGACAATGAAATTAGCACTCATCAGTCAATATGAAAAGTTATTACCATAGGCTTGCATAAAAATCAAATCTCCACCACTATAAATTGAGATGATACATCAATTAAAAGGTCTTTAGAGGGTTGTAACGAGGCTTGGTTAGGGGGTGTGGTCACAAGCTAAAAGAAAAGGTTAGAATCGAGATTGACTTGAAAAACTACTTAATTAGAAAAATATTTAATCTTCACTTGCATACAATATAACTTCTTCTCTAACTATGGGATTTGAATAATGAAGCTTACAAACAAAAGATAACTACTAATATGTATACATTTTTTTTAAGAACAAGTCAAATAACATAGACTAACTATTAAAAACAAGACATAGCTAAGCAATTTATTCAACTCAAATCTCGACAAAAATAGGGATCAAATTAATTTAAGGGGATTTCAACAATAATGGGTTAAGGGTTAACATTGAGGGTCATACAAGGAATGGCTTGTTAGGCTCAAAGGGGTTTACTAAGGGTTAATCGTGGAGGTAGGCTTTTCATGGCATGAGTGAGTTAATCCTAAGTGCCTCTATCATCTTGACATATCAAATCAAATAGTGTGGTCTTGACATGCATAATCAAGCAAGTTCTAGAATAACAATTCAATATTGACACACTCAAAGCCATAATAAAAGTGAGTATGAAAGAATTAATAGATGCTCAAAAGGCTCAAAAATCTCACAAAAATTATGGCTTTTTGATGTTTAAACCTGTGGGATTCAATTCAAGATAATACCTAAACTTGGGAAAACAACCTAAAATTTTAAATTCTTAAAAATCAACTTATCATGCTTGATTTTCTAATGTTTTAAAGTTTAAATAATCAATGCGTGAATGCCTATGTTTTAGTTCAAGATATATTAATAGAAATTATTAATCAATCAAAATTCATCCTAAACATGATATGAGAGATTTACAAGAGAACAAAGCAATATTCAGGGGTTTTTCGGATAATGAAATGATTACCCCCCACACTTAAGATGTACATTGCCCTCAATGTACAAAGATAAATATATAAGAAAATATAAGATCACAAGATAGGGAGAGAATTGAAACTTCTTGAGTGTTGAATGAATGAATTCCCTAGTTTGGCGTTATGGAGGTGGATGAGGATACTCCGGTAGTGGTAGAGATTAGGTACCACAAGTGCTGTGCCAAAAGAATATTATATCTCGTCATTAAGCAGGGCATGGAAGTCGTGGAGAACCTTTTCCAATGGAGTTTGAAGTTCCTAAGTGATTGTGAGCTTTGGAGCTCTTTATAACTGTGATAAAAGCATGAACTGTTTAGGGGGTATTAGGAAGAATAATTACTCGTAAGGAAATAGCCGAGATTAAAACTTGTTAAATAAAAATTATAAATCCTAATAAGATGAAAGAAAAATAAAAAATAGTCTTAAATGAAAATAAAAGTAGAAACATAAAATAATAAATAAAAGTTTTTTAAACATCTTCATCGCTGGATGGTTCGCGAGGTGGGACTGGCGATGAGACGTGGAGATGCTGACAAATCTACTATAGAGTAGCATCAATGTTGTCAAATATTTGAAAACACTGCTGTTTGAATCAGTTAAGGCGCTCAGAGATGTCAGCATATGAAGCCGCCACATGAACTGGACGAGAAGGTGGTGGTGGCTGGGAAGGCGGGTCCTCGTGCTGGGTAGGGACATCATCAGTAATGTCCTCTGGAGCCTCCTTCTCTGTATATTGGGTGAGACAATATTGGGGAGGGTAGGTTTCTCGATGCCTCTCGATCATCCTCATGCTAACCATGCTCGAGATGCCTTGTGGAGACATCTGGCCAATGAGGGTCAGGGATGATTCTTGGGCTGCGATGTTGAGGAGTCCGAAATGTCGGGCCAGTCGAGTCACGTAGGGGCCAATGGAGATGACCCCCCTTCGATGTCGCTCTGTTTGGTGGCGAATAGCAAGGGCTATAAAGTATACGAGATCAAAGACATGCCCGTTTGACATACACCATAAGTAGTAGACATCGTGGGTAGTGACGACGCCAGTGCTTTCTCTCCGCCCTGTCAAAGTGTGAGATAGAATAGAATGTAGATACCTTAAGAACGGAGGGAGAGATGATGCCTTAGTGCGACTAGGGTTGTAACTAGCTAAACGTGGGACGAGGGTGTCCCAGTAATGTGAGGGAGAACAATGGATGTGGCGATCAAGAGCATGTAAGTCATTCTCCTCTCTGAACTCCTCGATATATAAACCCAATGCAGTGCCGAATTTTGGGACGCTTAGTTAGCGAACTAATCTGCCTAAGCAAAATTGGAATGTGCCGAGATCATCGTAGTTCGTCATTACCGTTTGAAGATAGAATGTGGAGCATAGTTCCATTGTTAGCTCTAAGTATGTCGGTTCGATGATCCCAAAGAATAGCTCCCACGGATCAGTGGTAAGGAGGGCTCGGATCACATCAGCCAACTGTACTTGTTCGACAGTAGCCTGGTCGATGCAGCAGCCCGCTATTAAAGGTCGGGCCCGTAATATTTGGAAAAGTTCTTCTTGGGAAATTTTAAGAAAGGATGGCAAATTTTTGCAGTAGGGCCCGAGGAAGATAACGTTCCCTTTCATTTCTTCAAGGCGGGGACGGCGGTTTTCTTCCCTCGTGAAGACGACATAGTGAACCTAAAATTTGAACCATTAAGTCGTCTTAAAGAGTGGACAAGGTAAAATGCAACTAAAATTAAAAGGGAAAAATCATGAATATGTTCAACCACAATTACTAAAAATACTAAGTTCAACAGCATATTTTTGTAGCATGAGCATTGTGGTGTGAGTAAAAATGACAAAGACTAGCATGCAACCTGTTATATGTATGAGAGAATGGCAACACAAAAGGGATGAAAAGTTCAACTACCCTAATCATGCATATTGACTTCTAACTAATCAAATGGAGTAAAGGAATCATGCAATGGGTGAGAACTTTAACATGAAAAAGATGATAGGTATTCTAGATTATGACATTTAAATGATAAAAAATATGAAAGGAACATGAAAACCTGCATATTATTATGATAAAAAGCCCTAGAAATCAGTAAAATAGACAAGGAAGAAGTAAATAAACGCTAAGAAGAGAAGATTGAGTGTCAAAAATGGAGTTGAAGGCGACGCACGGGCGTGGCAGGGAGGCCATGTGGACTTGTAGAAGCTAGGGTTAGGGTTTTTTGAGTGGGGAAGATAATGAATAGTATAGGGTATTTATAGATTTTGGGTCACACGACCAGGGGACACACCCGTGTGCCCTAATTTCAGCCCGTGTGTTTCGCGTTTTTCCTATTTTGGTGTATCTAAAATTCGTCCCACGCTCGTGTACCTCAGGCGTGTTGGTGAACACGGCCATGTTGCACAACCGTGTCTAGCTTCGTTTGCTTTTCCCACGCTCGTGTATGCAAGCCCCACGCCTGTGTTAATTTGACAGGTTTGACCAAGGGTGTTAGACATGGGCGTGTCGCACATCCGGGCTAGTTTCTCAGTTTCACCCATGGTCCTAAGGCACGGGCATGTCGCACGCCCATGTTGTTTTGATAGGTTCGGCCACGACTATGTCGCACGACTGTGGCCATTTATCGCAGCCTATGTTTTGGGAAAATCTTTGCCCTGTTTCCACACGGTCCTAAGCACACCTGTGTGCGTGGCTGTGTCTCTGTGGTGAACCTGTTTTCAAGAGCTCTGTTAGTAGGTCAGGTGTTAAACACTAAAATTTAAAGAAGTTAATACAGTTAGTGCTCGGGTTGCCTCCCGAGAAGTACTTATTTATAGTCTAAGCTCGACTTACCTCTCCGTTGAATGGTCATGGTGGTTTGAGGAGTTCATAATCCTCATTCCTGCTATCAGTCTCATTAAAATAAGATTTTAGACGTGTGTTGTTTACCTTAAAAGTGACGAACTTGGGGTGACTGACCTCGATTGTACTGAATGGGAAAATACTAAGTACCGTAAGAGGGATTTCTTCATTCGGGTTGGTAGTGACAATGTGAGGATCTGCGGTATCTAGTAAGACTTTATCTCCAACCTTAAGTTGATTTGGAGAGGTATCGAGCTCGTTCTGGCGTAGTTTTGGTTTATCGTGTGTTCTCAGCTTATGTGCTCGCCATTCGTCTAGTTCCTCTATTTGTAGCCTTCGTTCTTCATAAATGGGTCCTCTATTATTGCTGGAACATGGCTCGTGAACTTCTTTCAAACTTAATTTCTACAAAGTAGGTTGCATCATATTGTCAGTTTTAGTAGACTGGTGTGGACAATTACCTTCAATATTCGATGTGTTGCCAGAATTACGAGCTTGAAGGATGATCGTTTCATCTCCCACACGAAGTGTGAGCTCACCTGTGCCAACATCAATAATTGTTTTAGCAGTTGCTAAAAAGGGTCTCTCTAAAATCAAAGGGGTGTTGTTATCCTCCTCTATGTCTAGAACAACGAAATCAACGGGAAATATGAACTTATCTATTTTCACTAGTACATATTCAATAATACCCCTAGCAAATCTTATAGTTTTATCTGCCAATTGAATGCTCATCTTAGTTTGTTTAGGTTTCCCAAGACCTAGTTGCTTAAACATTTTGTAAGGCATGACGTTAATACTAGCCCCTAAATCAGCTAATGCATTATTCACATATAAACTACCAATTAGTTAAGGAATTGTAAAACTCCCTAGATCTTTCAATTTGTGGGGTAGCTTATTCTGTAAAATAGCTGAGCAAACTGCTTTTAGCTCCACATGAGACGCCTCGTCTAACTTCCGCTTGTTTACTAAAAGCTCTCTTAAAAATTTCATTGTATTCGACATCTGTGACAGAGCTTCAATAAACGGTAGGTTAATATGTAATTTTTTTGAAAGTTTAAGGAATTTACCAAATTGTTCGTTTGAACGGTCTTTCCTCGTCGCGTTAGGGTATGGGACACGAGGTTTATATTTTACATTCACCATTTTGTTTTCATTATGACTTACCTCACCTTTACCTTTGCTCACCACAGTTTCTTGCATCAATTCTGGCTCAGGCTCAACGAATCCTTCTTTATCTTGAACATTAATTGCATTGAGTTGTTCCCTTGGGTTAGGTTCAGTATTACATGGCAAGCTACCTTGTGGTCGTTCAGAGATTAGTTTGGAAAGCTGGCCTATCTGAGTTTCGAGCCCTTGGATCGATGCTTGTTGATTTTTAAGTGCTATTTTGGTATTCTGGAAATGAGTTTCTGACACTAAGATGAATTTGGATAGCATCTCCTCAAAGTTTGATTTCTTCTCGTGTTGATAAGGTGGCTGTTGGAAGCCTAAGGGTGGTGGTGGTCTCTGATTTCCTTGTCCTCCCCATGAGAAGTTTGGGTGATTCCTCCAACCTGCGTTATAGGTATTACTGTAAGGATTATTTTGAGATCGAGGATTATTACCCATATAATTTAATTGCTCGTTCTCTATGGTGTGGCCATAGGGTTGATATTCTGGATTACTGGATTCACTTCCACTTGCTTCACATTGCATTACTGGGTGAACCTGCGTAGAACCAAGTAAACCATCAATCTTTTTATTTAGAAGTTCTACTTGATTTGATAGCATAGTAACCGAGTCGACATTACAAACGCCTACTATTTTCGTTGGCTTAGTCCTCATGACTTGCCACTGATAGTTATTCAGTGACATCTCCTTAATAAATTCGTAAGCCTCTTCAGATGTTTTGTTGTTGATGGTTCCACCAGCAGCTATGTCAATCATCTGTCTTGTCGAGGGATTCACACCATTGTAGAATGTTTAAACTTCCAGCCATAGAGGTAACCCATGGTGAGGGCACCTTCGCAGTAGGTCCTTGTATCTCTCCCATGCATCGTAAAGTGTTTCTAAGTCCATCTGCACAAAAGAAGAGATATCATTACGTAGCTTAGTCGTTTTAGCCGGCAAAAAATATTTTAGTAAAAATTTTTCGGTCACCTGTTCCCAAGTAGTGATGGACCCTCGTGGTAATAAGTTCAACCACTGTTTAGCTTTGTTCCTCAGTGAAAAAGGGAATAACTGAAGGCCAATGGCATCATCAGAAACGCCATTAATTTTGAAAGTGTCTTAAAATTCTAGAAAACTCGCCAAGTGAGTGTTAGGATTCTCATACTGCAAACCATCAAACTGAACAAACAGTTGTATCATTTGAATCGTGTTAGGTTTCAGTTCAAAATTATTTGCAGCAATAGCAGGCCTAACTATACTAGACTCTGTTCCTGTTAAATTAGGTTTAGCATAATCATACATAGTACGAGGAGCAGGATTCTGATTTGCTAATTCAGCGAGTATTGCTGGAGGTAGCTGATTGTCTTGATTTTCAGCCATCTCCTCAGTTGTAGTTGAGATATCGTCCTCTTGCTCTTCCTTTGTGTATCTTAAGCTTCGCCTTATTTCTCGTCAATTTCTACGAGCTGTGCGATCGATCTCTTCGTCAAAAAGCAATGGTCCCGACGGGTTTCTTCTAGTCATAAACTATAAGAACCTGCTAGAAGAAAGAAAAAAAATTAGTAAAATAAAAATAAAGTTAAATTTCAAGAAAAATAAATGGCTAAAGTAATAAAAATTGAGTGTTCCTAATATTTTAGTCCCCAGTAACGGTGCCAAAAACTTGATCGTGATTTTCCGTGATAAGTTTTATAAATTTATAATTAATCGTTCTTGAAACTAACTATTATCATGACGTAGGCAAGTGTACCTATCGAACAGTAGTATAGCTTTAGCAAGACCAGATTGTCGAACCCAAAGGACTAAAAGTACTAGTAATGACTGTCTTTTTATTATCTAGCCTAAGAAATAAATGGGTTTGTTTTAACTAACTAATTAATTAAACTAAGAAGATGCAGAAAATAGAATTGAGAAATTACTTCTGGGAAAACAATTGATTAAGAACAATACCTAAGGAAAAATCCACCTAGACTTTTACTTGTTATTCTGGCTCCGAACCGGACAATTTATTCATTTAACTTGTTCCGTAGAAATCCCTAAGTTATGTTATTATCCTTATTCAAGACTAATAATGTCTAATCCCTAGGTTGAATAACCGAGACTTTTCTCTAATTAACACCCTAGGGTTGCATTAACTCGATCTATGGATTCTATTATTAGGTTTCACCTTAATCCGGCAAAACTCTAGGTGCACAATCAACTCCGCTTAATTATGACAAAGTTACTCTTAGTCAGGGTCTATTCCTTCTCTAACTAAGAGTAGTAACTTGAAGTGATATCCTGAAATACCAAAACAAGAATTAAGAACACATAATTAAGAACAAGTCAAATATTTATCATACAATTCAGAAAATAATAACAAGATTTGTCTTAGGTTTCATCCCCTTTAGGTATTTAGGGGTTTTAGTTCATAACTAAAAAGGAAAACATCTCAGAAGAAGTAAGAATACAAAACATAAAGAAAACCCAAAACTCCTGAAAGGGAAATTGAGGAGAGATCTTCAGTCTTGATGGTGAATTCGGCTTCTGATATGGATCAATCGGCTTTCTTGGAGTAATTCCTCACTCCCTATTCTCTGTCTCCCTTTCTTCCTCTTTTGGGGTGTATTTATAGGCTTTGGAATGCCTAAGAACCCTTAAAAGTGGCCTTTTCCGAATTGGACTCAACTTAGGCTCGGCAGGGACACGCCCGTGTGCGATTATTTCAGGCTGTGTTCGAGATTGTTAGATTGGCACGGGCGTGTGTTCTACCCGTGTGAGTCATGCTTCAATTCTGCCAGATTGACACGGCCGTGTGAGCTACCCATGTGAGGAGGTCCAGGCCATGTTGATTTCGTTCTTGGGCCCATTTTCTCTGTTTTTGGCCCGTTTCTCGTTCCTTTCACTCTCCTATGCTTACCTAAGTATAAAACATGAAATTAAGGCATTAGGAACATCGAATTCACCAATTCTAAGGAAAAATCATTCATAAAAATGCGTTAAGCATGGGGTAAAAATATGTATAAATTACGGTTTATCAGTAAGCTATTTTAATTATTTAATTGAATGAAAATTTTTATTTAGATCAAGAAACGAACCAATCGGATGTTAATCGCAGAAATGCCAAAGTAGCGGAGTAATCATTGTTCTCATGTTGGAGTCGGTTCTATCTAGGTAACTTCATATTTCTAATAAAGTAATTCATTTGATTTCTACCATATCAATGTACATTTATATACCACAACTGCATAAATCACAATCATTAATTAGCAAATAAACCAAACATTACATTCAAAATTCAACCATTACCTTATCAAGATCAACATGCCATTTCCAACATGCCTTCAGCACATGCACCATAAATGCATATCATGATAAACATTAGATCTAACATATTAGGTATAAACTTTTAAACACCTTACCATTCCAACTTAGGAATTCAAATCCATTAACCCAAAATAACCTATATACATGCCACAAAACCAAAATAATAAATCAAAATCTATTGAGATAGAAGCTTTATAGTGTGAGCCTTGAAGTTGATCCATCCACTTAGTTCCGAAAAATGTTAACTACAGAAAAAAGGAAATAAACAGAGTAAGCTTATATAGCTTAGTAAGTTCATAGTTAAATCTAAACCAACTTACCACAATCAAGCAATTGAATTTAATCAACTTAAAGTAACTTGACATTCAATTTACAAAATAGGTGAGATTTGCATAAGATTAAATTATCACATAAATCATATTCACCACGAATTCAATCAAGACCATGTCATATATAAATACACACTGTATCAAGATAAATCATGTTTATGTATACTCATTTAGTTCTATTCATCTATTTTATGATTAATCTCATATTTATCTAGCCCAATGAACTATAGTAACATAACTAGGATACTCAGGTAACTACAACACACCAGAGAACATTGTAATGCTATACAGAGGCACCATAGTGCTAATAGAGGCACGATTGGGCAAATAGAGACACCAAAGTGCAAACAGAGGCACCAAAGTGCAAACCCGTACAAGCGCGCATTCTAACCCTATTGGCATGCCAATCATATCCTAATCATTTAGTATATTCAAACGAGCATTTAATTGATTTCATAATATTTATAAATCAGAGGCACTTCCAGAATATCCATACACATGTTACAAATCAACTACGTTCTTTCCGAACACATATAACACATGTTTCATATATGTTTATCACTTTACAAATAATAACATCAATACAACATTAAAAATTTAGCCACAATTTAATTGACAAATTCATAAAAGCACCAAACTTAAATATATACATATATTTATACTATGAACACCTATTATATTCGACTAAAGAGTTGATTCGTAGGGACTATTCTGCAATTCTCCATTTTTTCTTATTTTCCTCCATACGGTATCCTTGATTTAATACTAATTAAATTCAATTTATCAATTTCAATTTCAATTTCAATTACATTATCATATTCATTTTTATGCATATGACTTATAAAGTTTATTTTACAATTTTTCCCTAAACTTTTACACTTCGTTCAATTTAGTCCTAAAATCGAAATTATTTAAAATTTCACATTTAACCCTTAATACTCAAAATCGATTCTAACATCATCCTTATTAAACCTTCAAAAACTTGGAATTTTTAAAAATTTACTTGCTAAATTTTTCATATTTTCATATTAGTCCCTAAACTCAAAACTAACAAAAATTCCTTTACAAAATAGTCCTAATTTACAACCAAGTTTACGAATTCATCATTTAACACCAAAAAAAAATTTAAAAACCATCAAAGGCAAGTTTCTAAACCTTTAACAATTTTATAAAACAATCCCAAGGTTAGCTAGATTAAGCTACAACGATATCAAAAACATAAAAATCACTAAAATCAGATTAAAAAAATGCTTACCATGCAAGAGTGATTAGCTTTGATTGAAGCTTTGGTTCACAACTATGGTAGTTTCAGTGGAGAAAAAGAAAATATGAGGAAGATGAGGTTTTTTATGTTTTATCTATTGTTTAATAATTTAATTACTTAAAATTTTATATTATTTCAACCAAAATAATGTCATAAACCATCCACCAATATTTAGAAAAGGTAAATTTACCTTTTTTATCCTTAAACCCTCAATTTTTATGCATTTAGTTAATAAAATCAATAGTAGTGAATTTTTTGTCTTTTTCAATTTAGTCCTTTTTCTTTAATTAACTATTTAATCGCTAAAATTACTGGACCAAAACTTAATTTAACTCTATAATAGACCCATAAATATTATAAAATAATATTTACTGACTTGATCATAAAAAATCGTGATTTTGGAACCACCGTTTCTGATACCACTGAAAAATGAGATGTTGCACGGTAACAGTCTATTACACGGTTTGATGACACATTGTGTGATACAGTCCCACATGGCCTCAATGTGTCACACACCACACACCACACTTGTGCATCGATCCTCTGTTACCTTTTTACCTAAATTTTTGTAAAAGCTTCAAAATGGTCCCTATTTGGTTTCGAGTTGTGACCTCTTATGAACAAGTTATCACTTATAGAATAAATACAACACCCGAAAAGTATGGTGGTGTCCGCAAGTGCACGGGTCAAATTTTAATATAGTTTTACAATGAAATACTGGAAGTATTCTGAGGATCGTACCCAGGGGAGGATGGAACAAATAATGAAAATAATTTTTACAATACTAAGTCTAAGTAGTAATAGTTAATTCATATATTACGATAGCATATGATGTAGATTAAAAGGATTAAAAATAAATAAATAAATAATACATAAACAAGGAAATACAAACAAATGAATTAAACTGATAAACCTATCAGGAAGATTAACTCGCTTCAGGATTTGCAACTAACTTTGAATTGGGATTATAAAGTAGATTAGTCATCACTTCAAATAATCCTGAATCTAATTAACTTAATCGATTGGTTGATACTTGCTTATCTCCCGACATCACTTTGTTGATACTTGCTTATCTCCCGACATCACTTTCTCAACTAAGATAAATTACAATTTACTCAATTCGACTTCATCTTTCGATTTCGTCTACCTTATAATAACTTATCAGGGTTGTCAAGCCTAATATTTTAAGAACACATAATTTATACCAACCAACCTATCTCGAGAAATCCCAAATCCGATGTTAATCACATTCCTATTCACTCGTTAATCTTCTTTAAGTGATTTAGCCACTCATGTTATTCATAATCTCGCCACTCATGTTATTCATAGTCTTAACTTCAATTGAATAAACCATGTAAGAGACACGATTGATCTAAAGAATAAAAGAAAATTGAATAATTGTGGATTGAGAACCGAATGGGAAATGGAGTAGCAAATCTTTCGATTGGAATAACGAAGTAAAACAAGAGCAAAGAAGAATATAGAATAAATACTTTAATCAAATAAACAAGTCCTTGAATTAAAATTTATTCAAGAAGAAAAACAAGAAAGTATCTAAAATTCGAAAAAGAAAATCCAAAACTAATTCTAAACTAAGAGGGTTTTTTAAGGCCTCTAAGACGACTTGATTACATTCAACCCCTAATGTCTTATTTATAGTGGTGTTGGCAGCCCAAATTAGGTCATTAGCACATCCTATGTCTTCGTATAAGTTTGATTGTGTGAACAAAAATAACCTCGGATTACTTGGGCAAGACATCAACATGTGTCGCGCCACACCAAGGCTGTGGCGTGACATGACACCCAATTCCACCTTAGTCAATTATTTGGTGCTTTGATGGCTCGGGAAGCTTGTTCATCACTCGTCCCTTACTTCCACATCAATTAGGCCTTTATATCTTTATCTTACACACTCAATTAAACATATTAGCACAATCTAAGGGCCGTGTCAGCCTATTGGGTCACAACACCTACAAAATGTATTAATAACACTTATTTTTAATAAATTCCTATCCTAAGGCCTAATTGACAAAAAAAAAATCCTAAATTACATAGAAAACAAGCTCCTTAAGTGCGAAATTGAATCGAATTGACTACTACATTTAACGGTAGATTAAGCCATTTAAGGGACTTTGTAAGCTTGATTAAGATTCAATTTTGTTTGTAATACATGTTAAACATAGACTTAACTTATATATTTTGATTTATTGAAAATTATTAAGTAAATTATAACATCCTATAGCTCAGTTCGATGACTGGACCGGGTATGGGGTATTACATGTAGTGGTACTAGAGCTACAATTTAGTCGATTCTAGGACCGAATATAGCATGTATTGATTTGGAAAATACATGGCAAAATAACTTGTAATTTTTGTATGATTCTTCTGATTCGATTTGACTATGTTTTTCTTATAGATTTACAATGTTGGTCGAGTCTAATCGCGTCGTACCTGATGAAGTGATAGTTATGTTCTGGCTTCTGAATGGGAAGTGAGTCACCATCTATTAATTATGTAAATGTTAGAAAGTGAAATGAAAATTTCCTTTTTCAACATAATGAATCAATGGTTTTCATAGATTTTGCAAGTCAATTCTATGTCTCAACAACCTCCACCCTTGATCGTGTCTTTTTCGACACTCCTTTGTCATCAAAATATTATTATGGTATACGACCAACAATTTCTTATTGATAATTTTGGTTAAACATGAGACGGATGAGTGTGTAGACAAAAAGGAGAATGAACATATTAAGAAGAAGCAAGACAAGTTCAAGATTAGAAATTCATGAATATGCAGTGCAGCTGGATTATCTTCGATGCCTCTACCTAAAAGGTCTAGAGACCTCCAAAAGCAGTTATTTACTTATTCAGATATGATTCCACTGAACGTTTTGTGCGAGATTTTTCAAAGAAGCTAAATGTTATCAGTGGTAAAATTATTAAACCAACATCAACTCCGTAGAAAAATAGAAGATTAGAAATTGGTGGCAGTGTTACTATAAATCTAGGTGAAACCAAAAATACATCAGTAAGATCTGAAACCTGTGCACTTTCCCGAGGTTATACTAATGAATTCAGAGAAGAGGCTACTATTTCTGATGATATTAAGAGTACATTCTCTTTATTCACTATATTGATACATATCCTGATTCATTCTGGAGCAATTCATCCTTCCTTTAGTATTGTTTTAATAACTAAAGATATTATGCTAGTAGAGTTGATTGATTATGATATTAGAATAACAAATTTGTTAGATCAGTATGTTTGTGCTAGTAACATAATTCACAAATAATTCGTGGTTGTGAAATTCTTGTTGATCTGATGTCATTGACATTTGATGAGTTTGATGTTACTTTCGATATGGATTGATTGACTTATATGGTGCTATGGTTAACTGTAGAAAGATATAGACTGTAATTAAGTGTCAGGGAAGGACTCAATAAATGTTGATATTGACAGAACAAATAGTGCGACTAATAGCATATTAGCATTCTCAGCGCATAAAGTGATTAGGAAATGTTGTAAATTGTATTTTGTTTGTATCCTAGATATTAAAATGTCAAAATAAAGGAATAATTAGATACATATGATTGAAGAATTTATTAATATATTTTTAGAAAAACTATCTAGATTATTACTCATAAGGGAAGATGAGTTTGTAATTGATGTGATACTCGGAACTGCTTAGATCTCTATTGCTTTGTATAGAATGTTACTGACAGAATTACAAGAACTATAGGCATTGCTGAAATAATTATTTGACAGGAGACTTGTTCAACTGAGTGTGTAATATGGGGAAACAATAATATGTCATGAAAAAGAAAGACGGGATTTTGAAAATAGTGTATAGATTACAGATAGCATATCTGAGACACTATGAAGAACCAACATTTGTTAATTTATATAGTTGACTTATTTGTTTAGTTAAGAGAACTATCGTACTTTCTGATATTGACTTTTGATTAGTTGTTAGCTTTGAGTTATGAGTCAGATGTACTGAAGGTCTCTTTCCAGACTTGATTTAAACAACGTGAGATTCTGGTAACACTCTTGAATAAATCATTTGCTCAGTCGTTTATAGATCTAATAGATAGAAATTGCTAGTTGTATTTGAACAAAATTATTTCTATGCTATTGATGATATTCAAGTTATGTGAGGAATGAAATTGAACACGATCAGCATTAGAAAAACAATTTTATAGAACTTACGAGAGAAACGAGTATATGTGAAGACTAGTAAATGTGGATTCTAATTTCGAGAAGTAAGTACTCTAAAGCTCTTAATAATAGATAAAGATGTTCGAGTTATTTCGAAAGAATTCCTGATAATTCTAGGAAATTTTTTAGAATTATTACAGAAGTGCATAGTTCTCTGGGATTTACTATATATTACAGATGAATTGTTTAGGCTTTTTTATGATAGCTTTATCATTGACGAAGTTGTTGCAAAAAAATGTCAGTTATGTTTGGTTGAATAAATACTAGCAGAGTTTTGAACAGTTGAAAGCTATGTTAACAAAAGTTCCAGAATTGAATCTGAGATAGAGGAAATTTTTAGAGTTAATGAAGATTATGATATGATCATCGCTTATCATCTGAGTAAAAGCTGATATGATGATTGAGTTGCTGAGCCAGAAATATTTAAAAGCTGTAAATATTCACCTGATTTGGGAATATAATAGTTCTTTTATCGCCAAGATGAGAGTTAAATTGTTGTTTCATCAGAGAATTCAAGAATTTCAAAGAAACAATCCAAATTTGTTAGCTAAAAAGAAAGCATATTCAGAATGGTCAGACCATTGATTTCAGCATTGGTAGTGATGAAAGTCTATATTTCTAAAATCGACTATGAGTACCTAATGATCTTGAGGTTAAAAGAGATATTCTATAGAAAGTTTATAGCTGCATTTATTTGATATATCTGAGTGGTAACAAAATGTATAATAACTTGAAACAAATATACTAATAATCATGAATGAAACGAGAAATATCTAAGTTTGTATTGAGATGTTTGGTATGTCAACAAGTAAAAAGATGAGTGTCAGGCTCCATGTAACACCCCTCACCCATCTCCATCTTCGGATTAGGGTTATGAGATGCTACCGCACAAAATAAAATAGAACCGTACCACTAAATGTAACACCCCTCACCCGTCTCCATCACCAGATTAGGGTAACGAGATTCTACCGCACAAAACAGAATAGAAAGTTACTAAATAAATTCATTTTTCTCTAAAAGATCATTAATTATCATACATATAGTAAAAACGTTTTATTCATATAATATCAAGATTAAATCAAGCTTACAAAAGCTTTAAAAATAATTCAGAACAAATTAGGGACTAATTTGAATCATTTTAAAAAAAGTCACGCGACCGTGTGGCTAGGCCGTGTGAAGTTGAACCACACAACCGTGTCTGCAAACCGTGTAACAGACTAATGTTGTGTAATCTAGGGTCACACAACCGTGTCTCTAGGCTATGTGAAACTAATTGTCACCTAAATCATACAGAATACATGGCTGTGTGTTAGATCGTGTGTACTATAAATACCTTTTCAAACAAGTTACATATCCTTAAGTTATTTACCCTACAAGAATACATTAAACCATTCTTCAACATATTCAAATACATCAAAAATATGCCAAAACATGACTAAAATCATCCATCCTAAGTGCCTAACCAATGTACCATTATGGCACCATCACAACCAATTCAAAATATACAGCCTAACCATTCATACAAGCATATATCATCTTTGTGCATTTTACTAAGAATGCTTCCAAATCCCTTGCCTTTTTACAAGCCTATAACATGTATTAACCCATACCAAATTTGATCATATATGTTTCAATGATACAATTATATTAGTCCATGTTCAAAGCTTACCTTTCTATGAAACAACTTAATCTAAAAAAATGCATATATCACAATTAGTAACTAACATATACCATACATTTCATCCAAGAATATCATTTACCAGCCATTCCATGACCTAAAATCATGCATACCATTACAATGCCTACTTTCATCACTTACCATATATGCATAACATAATAATTTTTAAATTCAACCTATTACACAGCAACCATTATATTACAATACAACTTCAACTTATAACTTCAAACCAACAACCCAAAGATAGCCTATATACATGCCATAAAACCAGAATAAATTAATAAAAAAATCTACCGAGATTGAAGCTTGATAGTGTAAGTCTTGAAGTTGATCTAATTGCCTAGTCCCACAAAACATCAACTATAGAAAATAGTAAATGAAAAAGAGTAAGCTTATACAGCTTAGTATGTTCATAAGTAGTTAAACAAAACTCTTACCTTAATTCACAATTAAGTAAATAGATATAACTAATGTAATATGATTTCCTATCAAGACATTTACAACAACAAGGTGAGCACTTCACGTATCGATTGGATAATCTCTTAATCATTTAGTACAGCATACTTTCATTCAATAGGAAAAATCCAACTTATAAATCATATTAATCAATTGATCATGTCAATTCATATTCACAATCATATACCATTTCTTTTAAATATATAGCTCTATCACCACAAACCACATTTACAAAATGAGTGTTTTATACATATAACTATAAACTTTACAGTCACTGTGATATCATTTCAAAACAACCTTTAAACACATATTCATCATTTATTCAATTTCATCAGTTAACATTTCAATAGCTATATAAACACATCATTTCCAAGCAATTCAAGAAGTCAATACATATACTTTCTTTTATCAGATACCCTGATGAACTATAGCAAAATAATTTGGATAGTCAGGTAACTAAATCACACCAGCGAGCACCGTAGTGCTATCAAAGAAACTAGATTGAAAATAGAGACACCGAAGTGTAAATAGAGGCACCGAAGTGCAAACCTGTACAAGCGTGCATTCTAACCCTATTGGCATACCAATCGTATCCTTATCGTTTACTACGTTAAAACAAGCATTTTAACAGAATTCATTTCACTTATAAACCATAACATTTCCATGTTATCCATACACATATTGTAAACAAATCACATTCATTCTGAATTACGTATGCATCATATTTCACTAGAATTTAACAATTGTCAATTTAGTCCTTTTCCACATCAGCAATTATTTATAGTATTTCAATGTCAACGCACAATATCACCAACATATGCATATATATAAACATAATTCAGCAACAAACAATACATAAAAACTCATTTTAATACACTGTGAGCTTACCTAATGCAACTAGCAAGCGAATTTGTTCATAAGTACTATTCTATAATTTTTCCTTTTTCTCCAATTTTCCTCCGTACGATTCAATCCTTGATCTATATAATAATTTATTTCACATTAAATTTTATCACTTTAAACCATTTAAATTCTTGAATATAATATATTTGATTAATTTTGCACAATTTTCATAAAATTTTGCATTTTATTCATTTTAGTCCCTAAAGCTGAAACTATTATATATTTCAAAATCAAGCTTTAATTTTCAATCCCATTAAAATTTCATCATGAAAAGCCCTCTAAAAGTCAAATTTATAGAAATTTAATGTCACTTTTAACAAATTTTCATTTTAGTCCCTAAATGCAGAACTAACAAAATTCACTTAACAAAATTATCCTAAAGCATTTCCAAACTTTAAAATCTTCCATTTAAAATAAAAAAATCCAAAAATAATCAATGAAAATTTTTAAATACTTTAACAATTTTGAAAACAGAGATATGAGTTAATTGAACCTAGTTACAACAATTTAAAAAACATAAAATTTACTAGAAACAATTTAGAAAATGATTACCATGCAATAGTTCTAATCATGGCCAAATATTTGGTTCTCACAAAATGATAGTTTCGGTGGAACAAAAGTGACATTGAAGAAAATGACATCTTTTCCTTTTAAATCCTTAAGCCCACTTTAATCATGCATTTTAGCTAATAAAATCAATAGTACTTAACTTTTACATCTATTATGATTTAGTCCCTTTTCCTTAATTAACTAACAATTCATTAAAATTTTCAGACCAAACGCCAATTCACCTATATATTATATCCGTAAATATTCAATAATAATATTTTTTTGCTCATTTTATGAAAATAAGGTCCTGATACCTCATTTTCCAAAACCACTAGTTTTCGGTACGCATCACTTTTATCTTGACTAACTACTAATTAAATAAAATTTATTAAACCACGATTCACTATTATACTATATTTAACTCATAAATATTAATTAAATATATCTACGGACTCTCTTGTTGAAATTATGGTCCCGGAACCACTATTTTCGACACTATTGAAAAATAGGTTGTTACATTTCGTTAGGTTAGTTACAGTCTATTAAGATTCTCAAGTGGAGGAATATGTTGCGATGGACTTCTAATTGGGAATACCATTATCTCTGAAAAAAGATTCATTTTGGGTAATTATTGATAGATTTACAAAAAAAAAAAAACCCTCATTTTATTCTAGTTTGAACAGATTATTCATTTGAGAAGCTAGTTGAGTTATACATTTTTAAGATTGTTGGATTGCATGGCATGTCATTATATATTATTTTTGACCATAAACTGAGGTTTACTTCTAGGTTTAGGGTAAGTTACATGACACCCTAGGTGCTAGATTGAATTTCCTACAACATTTCATTCTCACTTTGGTAAACAATCTAAGTGGATTATTCAAATTCTAGGCAACTACAGTGTTGTATAAAAGAAAATTATACCATTAATATAGTTTGCATTTGATAGTTGTTATCAGTGGAGTAATAAAATGGCACTATGAAGCTTTATACAGATGCAATTACAAAATTTCTTTGTACTGATCATAATTGACTGATGAGAAACTGGTAAGAACTAATTATTATTTTGAAACAGAAGGAAAGGTTTAATTTATTAATATTGTTTGAAAGCCGCCTCTAATCATCAGAAATTGCATACTGATCTGAAAAAGAAAAGCTATCGAGTTTCAGATTGGAAACAAAATATTTCTAAAAGTCTCCCTGTGGAAAAAGGTATTACGGTTCAGCAGAAAAGGGAAGCTTAATACGAGAATTGTTTAACCATATAAAACTATTAAGAGAATTAGTGATGCGAGTCTCAATGAATTATTCTTGTGGCTTACAAAATTAGTTGTATCTTCGGAGCTCGAAAAGATTCATAATATTTTCCATGTTTCGATGCTACGATGGTATAGGTCAGATTCCTATTATGTGATTACTTTCGATGAGATAGAAATACAACCTGACTTATTATATCCAGGAGAACTACTCAAAATTTTTAGCTTTGGGAATAGAAGAACTACAGAATTAGTGACTACTGTTAATGAAAGTTCTGTGGCACTGATATGGAACTTAAGAAGCTATGTGGGAAAAATGAAAAATGTAACGCCGCAAAATTCTTATTTCGGCTTTTGTGGAAATGTGACACAAATATCTGTCTGCTTTAGTGATTAACTGTTCTGGGTGTGTATGAGAGGTCCCAAGTTCAAGCTTTGTCTTTGGCCAATTTTGGTATTTTTTTGACTTAAGGTTTATACTTGCTCAATGGGCTCATATTTAATTATTGGTAGAATCATATCAGAATAGGCCTACTGGTCTGGTGGTTAAGTTGAGTGTTAGTTTGCCGAAGGTCTTAAGTTCTAGTCTTTGTGAAAGCGAGATTGCAATTATTTTTGCTCTGCCAGCTTGTAGAGTTTCAATGGAGTAGGGTTTTTGGAGGAAGTGTACTGAAAGGCTTTCATGCCTATTATCTGGCAGCTCAGCTGTAATATTACTGATATGTGCCACTTTCGGTACGACTTGGTGTGTAAGGCTAGGTAGGTGTTTTAAATCTCACATGGTGTGTAGGGATGGTCAGAGATGGTATGTAGAGGCTGATAGGTAGGATATTGATTTTTGTTACTATATGCACACTGTATCTGAGATGGGCTAAGGCCTTAATTTATATATGAAACTGTTGTTTGATTGTATGCATGTCTTCTGTGGGGATTACACACTGAGTTTACGTAAACTCAGCCCTTTCTTTTTTATCTTTACAGGTAATCCCCAGACTTAGACGGATCGGTGCGGCGGAGGACTCAACAGTGACCACATATCTATTGAACTGCTTTAAATTCATTTTTGGTTTCTATTTCCTGATTTTTATGTAATTTGGGACTTTTGGACTGTGTGTCTTTATTTTAGATTTTAACTGTTTTCATGGACTTTTAAACTACAAAACTCAACGGAAACTCGGTTTATTTAAAAAATAACGGTTTCCTAAACGCGAACGATTTTTCTTAAAATATCACGATTTTAAAAGCTTCTACTACGGAATATGTTTACAAACGAATCAAATTAACGAGAGAATAATTTTGAAATTGACGAGAGGCAAATAAAAGCTAATAAACGAAAACGATTTTAACTTGATGATTCAATTTCAAATCCAATTCCATGTGACATCGCCAGATTCGACCATAATGTCTAGGCCGAGTTTGGGGTGTTATATTTAGTGGTATCAGAGCCAGGTTACAAGACTCAACTGTAGATTTTGGGTTTTAAAACTTGGTTTTTAAGAACTAATTTTCAAATAATTTTAAATGATTTGACTGAGAATGTGGTACACCAATTCTCCGGTGCCGATCCTGTAAGTATTTTAATAAACTGTAATGGTATTATAGATAGTCTGTTCTGAAAACACTCTAGTTAGTTTATACTGAAATTGATAGAGATTGTACTTGCAAAAAATAAACTCTGAATTTATGATACCGCCTTACATAAAACATCTGTTAATAAATACTGAAACTGTAACTGACTCATAAAATTCGTAATACAGATAAATCTGAATAGACATGAGAGTACAAGGTACCCGTGGACATAGTACTAGAGGCCGAGGTAGAAGCTGTAGGGGGCTCGAGCTGAGTCTTCTTCACTGGGCAGCATGCCGAACCTAGATACGAGCCAGATGCCAATGTCACCTGCTACTGAGACTTGGTCTCAAGATCGTATGGCTAGGGACGACGCATTGTCCCAGGCTATGTTAAGGATACTGGAGAGGGTCACTGGGCCCAACACTAGATCTGGGGGTTGAGGGTTGGTTACGGAATGACTCCGATCCAATAGAGCTAAACTTTTTAGAGGTGTCACTAGAGTTACCCCTAATGTGGCTAAGTATTGAATGGAGGCTATTGAGAGGATAATGGATGATTTAGACAATACCCCTAAGCAGAAATTGAAGGGTCCAGTCTTGTTGTTTTGCGATGAGGCCTATCAGTGTTGGCTGATCGTTAAGGAGGGCACTCAGCCCGATCGTTTGTCTTGGGAGTTTTTTAAGTATGTCTTCCAAGGGAAGTATGTGGGAGCAAGTTACATCGATGCTCGTAGGCGTGAGTTTCTGAATCTCACTCAGGAGGACCTATTAGTGGCTGACTATGAGGCCAAATTTCTGATACTGAGCTGTTATGCGCGAGGTATGGTGGCATCTGAATATGAGAGATGTGTTCATTTTGGGAATGGCCTTAGGGATAATCTGAGGATGCTGATAGCTCCTCAGAGGGAGCGAGAGTTCTCTGTTTTGGTAGAGAAGGCGAAGATCGCCGAAGAGGTTAAGCGCGCTGAGCGCAAAAACAGAGATCGTGAGAGGTGTAAGAATAAGAGGGATTCAAAGCCCTCGAGTTCAGTACAGAGGCCTAAGAAAAAAGCCAGGACAGATAGGCCAGTTAAAGCTGGGCCCCCTGTTGCTCCTACTGGATTCCAGCCATGTGGAGATTATGGTAAACGCAATAGAGGGTAGTTCTAGTACTGCACCGCATTCAGGAGTGTCCGCTGAGGGCTGATCAGGTGCAAGCTCTGGGTTCTAGTACTGCACAGCCATAGAGGGTAGTTCAGTAGCCACCGAGGGGCCGTGGTCAGGCTAAGGGTGGTAACAGTATAAGCTGTGGACAAAGAGTACCTGGCAGAGGTGTTAGACAAAATGAAGTGAGGTAGCCTGCTATTGTTTATGTTGCTCGTCGTCGAGAGGACAGAGATGCTCCAATCATCATTACCGGTACGTTCTTAATTTATAATGTACCCTATTTTTCTTTGATAGACATAGGTTCCACACATTCCTATGTAGCAAGCACTGTGTCTGAGAACTTGGGGATTTTCTTTGAGAGTACTTCTAGTGAGGTGATTGTACTGTGTCAACCGGAGAAATCAGTTCGGGTTAGCAAACTGTATAGAGATGTTTCGCTAGAGGTTCAAGGGTTTGTATTCCTGGCTAATCTGATGGAGCTTCCGTTTGGGGAGCTCGACCTGATTTTAGGTATGGACTACTTGGTCAAGCACCGTGCTAGTCTAGACTATGCGACTAAGAGGGTCATCTTACGAAATGAGGAGGATAATGAGGTAGTCATGATTGAAGAACATCGGAATATTTGGATAATGAGGTAGTCATGATTGAACAAACTAGTTTGTAAGGGATGTGAGGCGTTCTTGGCCTATATTAGTGTTTTCATTTTTGAGGACTCTACTGTAAAGGACATCAAAACTGTAAGGGATTTTTATGACGTCTTTCTTGAGGAGCTACCGGGTTTACCTCCGAATCGAGAAGTGGAATTTGGGATTGAGCTTCTTCTTAGTACAGCTTCGATGTCTATCGCCACCTATCGTATGGCATCGAAAGAGCTTATGGAGCTTAAGGCTCAACTTCAAGAATTGCTAGACCGTGGTTTCATCCGTCCGAGTGTGTCTTCATAAGGAGCACCAATTCTATTTGTTAAGAAGAAGGATGGGACCATGAGGATGTGTATTGATTATCGGCAGCTGAATAAGTTGACCATTAATAACAAGTATCCACTTCCAATGATCGACGACTTATTTGATCAGTTTCGAGGGGCTTTTGTGTTTTCTAAGATCGATCTCCGTTCTGGGTAAAATTAGTTGAGGGTTAAGGAGGCTGATGTACATAAGACTGTATTTAGGACTCGGTATGGACATTATGACTTCCTAGTTATACCTTTTGGGTTGACGAATGCACTGGCCGCATTCATGGATCTGATGAACCTAGTATTTCAGCCTTATCTAGATCAGTTCATCGTGTTCTTCAATGACAACATTCTGGTATACTCTAAGACTGAGGATAAGCATGATGAGCATCTTAGAGTTGTGCTTAAGATTCTGCGTGAGAAGCAACTATAAGCTAAATTCAGTAAGTGTGAATTTTGGCTTCGAGAAGTAACCTTTCTGGGATATGTAGTTTCTGCTGAAGGGATTTGAGTTGATCCTAGAAAGATCGAGGCTGTGCTAAATTGGAAACAGCCTAAGAGTGTATCTAAGATCCACAGTTTTCTAGGTCTGGCAGGTTATTATCAATGATTTGTGGAAGGTTTCTCACTGATTACAGCGCCCTTAACTAAGCTACTATGTTAGGGTGTTCTATTTGTCTAGACCAATATGTAGCAGGAAAGCTTTGAGAAGCTCAAGACTGTTCTAACTGAGGTTCCTGTTCTGATATAGCCTGAACCTGGAAAGGAGTTTCTGGTTTACAGTGACACGTCGCATGTGGGTTTGGGTTGTGTTCTGATGCAGGATGGTAAGGTTGTGGCTTATGCGTCTCGTCAGCTCAAGACATATGAGGCGAACTATCTGATGTATGATTTGGAATTGGCCACCGTAGTCTTTACTTTGAAAATCTGGAGGCACTATCTATACGATGAGAGGTATATTATCTACACTAATCACAAAAGCCTTAGGTACTTCCTAACTTAGAAGGAGTTGAATCTTAGGCAGCGTAGATGGATTGAGATACTTAAAGATTATGACTGTACTATTGAGTATCATCCTGGCAAGGCCAATGTGGTGGCCAATGTGTTGAGCCATAGGGCGATGACTAACCTGAGAGCGATATTCGCTCGACTTAGTTTGTTCGACAATGGAAGTTTGTTGGCTGAGCTGCAGGTTAAATCGACTCGGATAGAACAAATTTAGGATAGGCGGTTAGATGATAAATCGCTGGGTCTTCGATTTTGTCAGGTTAAGAGTGGCAGCATTGCGGATTTTGGGCTAAATAATGATGGGGTACTCTGTTTCTGTGGTCAAATTTGTGTACAGAATGATATTGATCTGAGGCAGTCTATTCTGAAAGAGGTGCATAATAGCCCTTATGCTATGCATCCCGGTGGGAATAAGATGTATCGAGATCTTCGAGAACTGTGCTAGTGGCAGGTATTGAAATAGGAGGTTACTAATTTTGTGGCACGATGCCTGACATGCCAGCAGGTTAAAGCTGAGCATCAATTACCTTCGAGTTTGCTATAGCCGATTAAGATTTCGCTATGGAAGTGAGAGCGTATAATAATAGACTTCATTAGTGGGTTGCCTCTAACACTCACAAAGAAGCATTCTGTTTGGGTCATCGTGGATCGATTGACCAAGTCTGCGCACTTCATTCCGGTTAGAACCGACTATTCTATTCAAAAGTTGGCGAAACCCTACATCTCTGAGATAGTGAGACTGCATGGGGTATAGGTCTCAATTATTTCTGATAGGAATCCTGCTTCACGTCTTGGTTCTAGAGAAAGTTACATAAGGCTCTGGGTTTGAGATTGGACTTCAGTACTACGTTCCATCCTTAGACCGATGGTCAATCTGAGAGGGTGATTTAGATATTGGAGGATATGTTAAGGAGTTGTGTTATCGATTTTTGAGGCAGTTGGGAGGATTATCTGCCTTTAGTCGAGTTTGCCTACAATAACAGTTTTCAGTCGAGTATTCAGATGGCACCTTACGAGGCTCTGTATAGTCATAAGTGTCGTACTCCTTTGTGTTGGACTGAGTTGGGTGAACATTGAGTTTTGGGTCCTGAATTGGTTTCGGAGATTGAAGATAAGGTTCGACTGATTCAGGATTGTCTGAAGGCTGCTTCGAATAGAAAGAAGTCTTATGCAGATTTGAAGAGGCGTGATATTGAGTATTCGATGGGGGACTTCATGTTTCTTAAGGTCTCTCTATAGAAGAAGGTTCTGAGGTTCAGTTGCAAGGGCAATTTGAGCCCTAGATTTATTGGGCCTTATCGAATTCTGAAGCGAGTGGGACTGGTAGCTTATCAGTTGGAGTTACCTCTAGAGCTAGACCGTATTTATGACGTATTCCACGTCTCGATGTTGAGGCATTACCGCTATGATCCTACTCATATTGTCCCTGTGGAGGAGATTGAGGTTAGGCCAGATTTGACCTTCAAGGAGGAGTCGGTTCAGATTCTACATCGCGATGTAAAGGTTCTTTGGAAGAAGTCTATCCCATTAGTGAAGGTGTTGTATCGGAATCATAGCAATGAGGAGGCCAGGTGAGAGCTTGAGGATGCGATGCATCAACAGTATCCTCATCTGTTCTGATCAGGTAAACTTCGAGGTCGAAATTTCTTTTAGGGGCTAAAGTTATAACGCCTCAAAATTCTTATTTCAGCTTTTGTGGAAATGTGACACAAATATTTATTTGCTTCAGTGATTAACTGTTCTAGGTGTGTGTGTGAGGTCCTAAGTTCAGGCCTTATCTTTGGCCAATTTTGGTATTTTTTTTGACTTAAGCTTTATACCTGCTCAATGGGCTCATACTTAATTATTGGTAGAATCATATTAGAATAGGCCTGCTAGTCTGGTGTTTAAGTTGAATGTTAGTTTGCTGAAGATCTTGTGTTCGAGTCTTTGTGCGAGCGAGATTGTAATTATTTTTGCTCTGTTGGCTTATAGAGTTTCAATGGAGTAGGGTTTCTGGTAGTGGGGATTAGTGGAAGAAAAATATGGGATTTGGGAGTTAGTCTGATAAAATCCTTTTTGTTTTCAAAATTAATTTCTTTTCTTTCCCAAAATTTTCCCTTCTTTCCCAAAAATAATTTACGTCAGTTTCTCTTCTTTCTTTTTCCTAAATATTGTTCTATTTCCAGTTCTGCTGATTTTGCTATGGAATTCCTGCATTTTTGAGTTTTTTGTTATCCATCGTTCAAGTGATAAGTGAAGTTTTTAATTATTCTGTAACTACAGTTTCTCTATCGGCACTTAAGTATATCTATTGTTTTGGCAGCGACAAATCGTGAAGTTCGACTCTCTCCTCTTGTGAATTTGTAATCAGAATTGCACTGAGAGTTGGGGTAAGTGTAGGATCCTCGAATGACATTTTTTTTGATTCTGTAGTTTCGAATTAATCATGATTTAAGTCGGATCCTAAGATTTGGTATGTCAATTATAGGTTCTGGTTGTCTCGGGATTGCGTTAGCTGCGAAAACAAACCAGGTGTGTACCTGAAAACGCAGAAAACGAGATTCAGCGAAAGCTAAAATAGCGACTGTCGATGCCACACGGGCGTGTGGTCTCCTATGTGGCAAGCCATGTGCGACAACACGCCCATGTGGCATCGATAGTCGCCAGGTCGTGCAAAAGACATGGCCGTGTGATGGCCAGGTAGGCCGTGTGGACACACGGGCTTGATTGAATTGGGTCGAGTAGGCCACATGAGCTTGTGGGTTCACACGAGTAGTCCACACGAATGTGTAGAAATTTGGGCCAAGCCGTGTGATCCACACGGGCCAAGGCCAATTTGGGCGTGTAGGCCCACATGGCGTCTGGGCCTATTTAGCTAAAGTGTTTCCTAGGGTTGCACAGGTCACCCAAGTCGACTGTGAACCTATTGTAGGGTTGGTAAGCGCTATTTAGACCCTAAATCGTGTGACCTGAATATATATATTTTATGTATTGAGCATGTTAAATTTATGCATGTTTACTGATTCGTATATATGTCTGTAGAGGTGTTCATGGGCGGGGTCGAGCCCAAAAAATAGGCCTAAAAATTTGCCCAAACAGACCCAGATAAAAATACTAAAACTCGTGCCCCGACCATTACTACTGCTCATATTTTTTTTATTTTTATATTATTTTTAAATATATATAATACATTAAAAATACTAAAAACATCAAAATAAATATTTTCCAACAAATTTAAAATAAATTTTAAAAAATATGTAGACTTAAATAACACT
Organism: Gossypium anomalum; assembly: GCA_025698475.1. NCBI lineage: Eukaryota > Viridiplantae > Streptophyta > Magnoliopsida > Malvales > Malvaceae > Gossypium > Gossypium anomalum. Next base: position 13,480,992 of record CM046968.1, on the reverse strand, counting down.
AAGATAGATGCAACTTAACAAGTAAATGCCTCTAAAATAATAAAAAAAATTAACAAATGCCTTTAAAATAATAAAAAAATTAACAATAAAATAAGTTTTATACAATATCCAAACAATAACAACAAAATAGTAGTAACATAATAGTAAAATGGTAGCAAAATAGGGAGAAAACAACAAGAAAATAACATTCAAAAATAAAAAAAATACAGATTTTTTTTGTCATTTAGTGAATTCGGGCCGAGCCAGCCGAGCTCAGGTTAAAAATACCTTACCCGAGGGCCGACCCATTTTTTAAACTGGCCTTATTTTTTGTCTGAGCCCATTTTTAGGGCCTATATTTTTGCCCAAACCCTCCCGCCCGCCCGGGTAGCCCGACCCATGAACACCTCTATATGTCTACATTGAGCCTGTTTAGATGCATCTGCATTGGGGTGGGATGATTGATTATTGGAGGAAGTGTACTGAAAGGCTTTCATGCCTATTATCTGGCAGCTCAGCTGCAATATTACTGATATGTGCCGCTTTCGGTAGGACTTGGTGTGTAGGGCTTGGTGGGTGTTTTAAACCCCACATGGTGTGTAGGGATGGTCGGAGATAGTGTGTAAAGGCTGGTAGGTAGGATACTGTTTTATGTTACTGTATGCATATTGTATCTTAGATGGGCTAAACCCCTAATTTATATCTGAAACTGTACCTGAATAGGCTAAGGTCTAAACTGTATCTGAATCTGTAATGGGCTTAAGCCCCGAATTGCATTTGACTGTATGCATATCTTCTGTGGGGATTACACACTGAGTTTACGTAAACTCACCCCTTTCTGTTTTATCTGTACAGGTAATCCCCAGACTTAGACGTATTGGTGCTGCGAAGGACTCAACAGTGATCACATGTCTATTGAACTGCTTTAAATTCATTTTTGGTTTCTAATTCCTGTTTTTGATGTGATTTGGGACTTTTGGACTGTGTGTCTTTATTTTGGATTTTAACTGTTTTCATGGACTTTTAAACTGCAAAACTCAACGGAAACTCAGTTTATTTAAAAAACAACGTTCTCCTAAACGCGAATGGTTTTTCTTAAAATATCACGGTTTTAAAAGCTTTCGCTACGGAATATGTTTACAAACAAATAAAATTAACGAGAGACAAATAGAAGCTAATAAACGAAAACGGTTTTAACTTGATGATTCGATTTCAAATCCCGTTCCATGTGACATCGCCAGATTCAGCCATAACGTCTAGGCTAGGTTTGGGGTGTTACAAAAAAATTATGAGATCACTGTACTCAAATATATTCACAGGTAAATATTTCGAGGACGAAATTTCTTAAGGATAGAAGATTTGTAATAGCCCGTGTTTAAGTGGTGTCGAAAATAGTGGTTTCAAGACCACAATTTTCAAAAGTGAGTCTGTAAATATTTTTATTTAATATTTATGAGCAAAGTATTAAGATATATTAAATTTTGATTTGATAAATTTATTACATTAGATAATTGGTTAAGTATAAGTGGTTTGATCCTAAAGTTAAATGGTTTTGGAAAATGAGGTATCAGGACCTCATTTCCATAAATTGGACCCGTAAATATTTTTATTAAATATTTACAGAGTTTTTATATAGGTGTATTTAATTTTTTTCCTAAAATTTTAATGACTAGATGATTAATTAAGATACAAGAATTAAATCGTAAAAACTGTAAAATTTAATCGCTTAAAATTTTAATTAATTGAAGGATTAATTGGATAATTAGGCCATTATTAGATGGTCAAATGGTGATGATAGCCAACTATCACCCACCAAAATTTTTTAAGTAAAGTTATTGATTATTAATTAATTAGGATTAATCATAATAATTATATATTAATCTTAGTATAAATAATAAAATGAATAGAAAGACAAGACATTTTTTCATTCTATCATCTTCTTCATCGAACCAAAGAGAGAGAAAAAGAGTTTCAAGTTTCTTTTCATTTGGCCACTGCATGGTATGAAATTTGAAGTCCGTTTCTAGTAAATTTTACATTTTTAAAATCATTGTAGTTTAATTTATCTAACCAGAGTATTAATTTGTAAAAATGTCAAAGGTTTTAAAAGTTAGCATTGATGAATTTTAGATATTTTTGATAGAAAATGGTAGATTTGAAAGCAATGAAATGTTTAAGGATTATTTAATAAAGTAAATTTTGTTTATTTTGCATTTAGGGACTGAATTGTAAATATGTCAAAAGTTACATTAAGTTTTGGTAAATTTGGATTTTTGAGGGCTTTAAAAGGACATAATTGAAATTGGAATGAAAAACGAAGCTCAATTGTGAAAGTTATACTTGTTTTGGTTTTAGGGACTAAATTGAATAAAATGTAAAATTTTATGGAAATTATGTAAAATAAAATTAAAATATTATAAGCATGAATTTGAGTGTTATTGTGAGATTGGTATTGATATTTTGAATCTTAACTATTATATAGATCAAGTTTTTGACTTAGAAGAAAAGGGAAAATTGTCGAATAGTCCCTGGTATCTAAAGTTTTATCGTTTTGTCAGGTAAGTTCATACAATATAATTAAATTCCTATTTTTGATGTGTTATACTTGATTTTGATATGGTGATTGTTGGTGACTATGAATTATGGTATAATGTGAGGATAAATCTTGATGAAATTAGTAAAAGTCTCGTATACAAGGTTACGATTTAATGCCCGAAGGTTCCAAGCTCAAACATGTGTTGCGGACTCGAGAATATAGGTATATTAAACCCTGGCCAGGCTAATTGTTGTGTAGGTTCAACCTTAATGGGTGATCAGGCACTATTATTCATTATTCGTATAGGTTTAACCTTGACAGGTAACTAGACACTATTATTCAATTTTGTGTAGGTTTAACTCAAACGGGCAACTGGACACTATTATTTTCACCTATGTACGGAGTTCTTTTACGAATTTTCATCGGGTAGAATTGTGAATGAAAATGTGATGATATGCCATTGGATGTTGGCAAAGTAATTTACATGATTTAGATATAAGGTACAAGTTAGTTTGAAATGAAAATGTGAATTATTGAGGTTATATATGTGATTGAGCTCAAAACCTTATATGCTAATGATGTTGTTTAAATCTTCATAGGTATATTTGTTTTACATAATGAATTTGTATAGGATAAGAAATTGAGGTAAGTAAATGTTTATATTGTATAAGCTTACTAAGTATTTTATATACTTACCTATGTTACTACTTTTTTGTAGATTTTGAATGTTCGGAACGTGTCAATTGGATCAACGAGAAGCACACACTTATCGTCTCTCAATTTGGTAGACTTTTTTATCTTTCGTTTTGGTTACTTGTGGCATGTACATAGGTTGGATGCACTTATGCAAGATAGTGTGTATTTTGGTATAATATCATTGCATTTAAACTTATGTTTGTGGTTTGATATATAATGTATGGTTAATTTCAAGTTTGGTATTTTGAATGGCATTATGTATATGATTTAGCTGGTGGCATGAAATGGCTATAAACTTTGGTTTGTGTTAAGCAAATATTATCTTTGGCATCGTTCAAGTTGTGAAATAAAATGGTTAAAACACAATTGGTAGTTGAATTGAGTTTAATGCTTCGGTTGGTACCAATGAGGTCATATTGGTTGTAAGTTTAAATGATTATGTGAATTGAGGTTTTGGCCTTGAAATGTGTATGATTTGGAGTAGGATTGAATGACATGAAATGACATTATAGGTCACTTGGTATGGATGGTATGTAACTTGCACAAAAAAGGTCATTTATGCTTCACACGGGCTACCACACAGTCGTGTGTCACACATAGGTAGTTGACATGACCGTGTGTTCCACACATTCAGGTTGGTTTTGAGTTCACATGATCACAATTAGTTACATAGCCCAGCGACACAATTGTGTGACCCTGGATTACACGGAAACAGTTTGTTACAAGGTTTGGGAACATGGTTGTGTGATACAACCCCACATGGCTTTAGCCAGTAACACGGCCGTGTGACCCCTTTGTTACCTATTTACCTAACTTTTTGTAAAAGTTTCAAAATGGTCCCAATTTGGATCCATGCTGGCTTAAGGGCTTTCGTAGACTCGATTGAGACTCGATTTTGTTTGTAATGCATGTTAAACATAGACTTAACTTATATATTTTGATTTATTGAAAATTATTAAGTAAATTACATGTGAATGTTTATGTTTACTATTGTAGCATCCTATAGCTCGGGTCCGTTGACTGGATCGGGCATGGGGTGTTACATGTCCAACACACATTTTGGATAAGGATGCAAAGAAGTTGGATGTACGGACATAATTGTGCATGTTTGTAGGATATTCAAAAGGAACAAAGGGTGGGTTATTGTACAATCCAAAAGATAATACAATTAAAGTTTCTACTAATGCTACTTTCCTTGTAGAAAGATACATGGATAACTTTAAGTCTCGAAGTAAAGTGGTACTCGAGGAACTTTCGAGAGTTGTAAAACAACCACCAAGTTCAATTCTTGAGAAAGTTGTAGAAAAACCTACAAATGATTAACAACATAGGGGAATCCGTCGTAGTGGAAGAGTTTCTAAGAAACTAGACTTCTTCATCTATGATAGTATTATATATAATACGAAAGCTAATCATGAGAATGGTGATCCACTCACTTACGAGGAGGCTATGTAGGACGTTGATTCCAAGTTCTAGAAGCAGGTCATGGTTGTCGAAATGGATTTTATGGAATCTAATACGGTGTGGGAACTTGTAGGCTTACTGGCTGGGATTAAACCCATAAAGTGTAAGTAGATCTATAGGAAGAAGAGAAATGTGAAAGGGAAAGTGAAAACACATAAAGTTAGACTTGTAGGGAAATGCTACACACAAAAAGAAGGCATTAATTACGATGGGACCTTCTCTCCGGTAGCTATCCTCAATTTTATTCGCGTACTTTTATCCATTGACATTGCTCTCGATTACGAGATTTGGAAAACGGATGTCAAGATAGCATTCTCGAATGACTATCTTGATGATACCATTTACATGGCTCAACCCACTAGCTATGTTGTCAAAGGAAATGAACAGAAAGTTTGCAAATTACTAATATCTATTTATAGACTTAAGAAGACGTCCCACTCATGGAATAAAAGATTTGATCAAACGATTAATACTTTTGATTTTGAGCAAAATGTTGATGAACCTTATGTTTATAAGCGTATAAAGGAAAAAAAGGTGGTATTCCTTATTTTGTATGGCGATGATATTCTACTTATCGAAAACAATGTAAGAGAACTGTTATTAGTTAAACTGTGATTAGCTCAACAGTTTAGCATGAAGGACTTGGGTGAAGCTAGTTATATTGTTGGAATTCAAATCCTTAGGGATCGAAAGAATAAAACCATAGTTCTATCACAAGCTTAAAACATTGATAAGGTATTAAAATAGTTTACAATGACCAATGTGAAGCCAGACGCTCAGTCGATTGCATCAAGTTTTCATTTTTTCTTTGAATGACAGTTCTAAGATAATAGAATAAAAAAGCATATGAGTAAGGTTCCATATGCTTCATAAGTTTGAAGCCTTATGTATGTGATGCTTTACACACGTCCAAATATTTGTTTCGTAGTGGGAATGGTTAGTCGATATCAAGCGAATCTTGGTCTTAGACATTGGTAAGCTGTAAAGCATATATCAAGGTATCTTAAAAAAACTATGGATTATATGCTTGTGTATTCTGGGGAGAACCTTACTCCTATTGGATACACAGACTCAGACTTCCAAGCCTGTAAAGATTAGAGTAAATCGACATCAAGAAATGTATTCATCCTAGGCGGTGAAGCCATAGTATGGAGAAGTGTAAAACAAACTTGCACTGTTGATTCTACTATAGAGGTTGAGTATGTGGCTACTTTTGGGGCAACAAAAAAAGTGATATGGCTTCAAAAGTTCTTAACCAATCTTGAAGTCATTCCTAGTATGGAAAAAGCTATAACACTGTATTGTGATAATAATATTGCAATAACTAATACCAAGGAAATGAGAAGTCACAAGAGGACCAAACACATTGATCGAAAGTATCACTTGATTGAGAGGTAATAGCTGAAGGGATTGTAGATGTGGTGAAAGTAGCTTCTGAAGATAACCTTATGGATCCGTTTACTAAGAATCTTGTAACTAGGAGTTTTAACAAACATGTCGAGGATATGGGAATGCGAAACATGACACATTTACTTTACTAAGACAAGTGGGAGATTGTTGGGAAATGTGTCTATATTGTAGTAAACAAGTAATTGTTTTCTATGTATTTGAATGATTAATAAATAAATAAAGTTAAGTACACATTTCACTATTATGTCTTTTGTGTTTATGTCTTTCATGTTTTGCATGCATAGCAAAATTGTGACAAGCAAATATTAGCTCATTTATTGTCTAAGTTCAAACTAATGATAAGTGACACTGTAAGAATGTTTACATTGTGAGAAAGACGACTTACTTCAGTAGATAATCTAAACTAGTCCGTAATCCTGTAAAAGAATCAAAGTGAGTATTTGATTCAAATACATAAAAGGATTATTATGTCATCTACAATTCCAATTGGGGAGATGATAAGTCTTGGCTATCGAAGCAGTTGACTCCACAGGTAGAGACATAGATCTATTCATTGAAATAATTATACATTGGACTGGATCCAAAATGAATTAATTCTGAATCCATTTGTGAATTAATTCACTTGTGACGTTCATTGTGTGATTTACCTAAATCCCGAGTTAGTCACTGACCATGCGTATGTAACTTATGTGCTTTGGTATAAGTAGAGGCTTATACTCTAAAGATAATTGAGCCCATAATTGGTATGTTGGGTACATGACTTGTGTATGGCATTGCTTTACTAGCAACAATGGAATCCACTGCTCAATAAAGAGTTAACGATATCCTCTTGTTGCAATTGTGTGGACTGATAAATATGGATTGTGGTCATGAGTTGCTTGTTCTCGAACGAGCAATTTATCACAGTCATTTGTTTACAGTGATCATATTAATCATTAAGAAGACACAATGGTGACAATGAGATGAAATAGGATTGTATTGAGTGAACGGATTTAACTCAAAGGAACCAAGGATATCATTTGAAAATAACACACATAGGACGAGGTCATTGGACAAAGCAGTTGGACAAATTTCTTTCGTAAAGAGTATACAATAATGAGTTTTCAATCATGGTACTTCTTGTAGATTGATTCAATGATTAAGTAAATTACGAATTATCGGATGCTTCTAGACATAATCACAATTATTAGAGCCAAATTGTATATGTTTGATTGGTCCCTCCGCTAGCTCAACAAAAGCTCGACTGGACTACATTTGAATCAAAAGAAAATTCTACGACTTTTGAAATAATTTAATTGAGTCAATTTATTTGATGTGGAATTAAATTAAGCGGTCGTGAGAATTGTTCAACTAGAGAATTTGATTAAAGAATTTTCTTGAAAAACTATTTTGGAAAATCTAAGTGAATTTTGGGAAATTTAATTTTGATCAAGTAAAATCAAATTAATTAAAATTAACATGATATTTTTGGAAATTAATTTTCAAGTCAGACAATTGGCCTAATGGATAATTGAACTTGAAAATTAGACTTGAGGTCGAAAATTGGGCCTGAGAACATAAAACTGAAGCTCAAAACCTATTTGAATCGGGCCTAGTTTGTGAAATTGGTCTGACGGTCTAACCGGTGGCAAGACCGGACCGCCGAGTCGTCATTGGCCAGGACAAAATCAATAATAGTTGAACCAGCTCGAGGTCTCGTAAGGTTATCTGCCGTAATTCGGTATAGCAGATTAAACTAGTTTTCGCACTTTAAGAGCTTGAACATGAGCATTTTAGTTAAGTTTTAATTACATTTCCATAAATTTTAATTAAATTTAATAAAATGTTAATTTGAGTCTTTTATTGACCTTCGAGGCTAAATGAGGCCTAAGGGTGAGCTAATATACTTTATGAGTGTGCAGGAGACCATTATAAGGTGTACTAAATCAATATTGGTCCCTAGGTTGCAACATGGAGTATTTGATGTCGCAACATAGGAAGCATAAAGAAGAATATCCAAGGCTACCTTCAATGTTGTGACATTGCCTGAGGATGTTGGACATACCCCTGAAGACACCCTGAAGATAAGCATACTACCCTCGATGTCACAACACAGGACTTGGCGTGTCGCAACATTGCATCTATACAGGAAATAATTACGAGTTAGGGACATTTTAGTTTACACAATCAAATGTTAAACACGAGGACGAAAGCTAACCTAGGGTTAAGGACAACGACCACCCTAAAGTCTATAAATAGGCTCATTCAACACATGTTATAGACACATTTTCATATTGTATAATTTTCTCTTTAGACCTAGCCTTTAGTTTTTCCCTTTTCTTAGGCTTTAGATTTTATTTTTGTTTTTGTTATTTTCTTTTGTGAAGAAATCAGATCCTGGAATTACTGTCAAACTCTATGAGGATTCTACGCTTAAATTCAATACAAATCAGGCTTTTTCTAAACCCTACTCTTGAATTGTTCTTTATGTTCTTTCTATTTATATTCTTTATTATATCCATGAGGAACTAATCCCCACAGGGGGAATTAGTGAGTGGAGATATGAATAATTAACTGTTTTGTAAGGATTTATTAAATTGATCAACTATTTTGGATAGGAAGAATCTAAACCTTAGGCCTTACAACCCTAGGAAGTCATCAAGGTGGGAATTAACCCAAATTTGGTATAGCCTATCTGTGAACACCTTAACCTTGAATCGATTTGGACTGTGAGGCCGAAAGATAAGTAGTCCTTGCTAACTCAGTATTTTAATGGACGAACCGAAAGATCCTGCAGGGGTACTGATTAGTTGATTGAACAGGAAAGCTCGAGATGGCAGTTGATTATTACTACCAAAGCAAGCTAATCACCTATGCCTAGATTTGATATATATTTGATTATTTTATTTCTTGTTTCTCATTTATTTACTTTTCTTTTATTTCCTTTTTACTATTTTTAGGATAGTTTATCAAAAACATTTTTATTTTAATGCTTCATACTATAACCCACTTAAAGTACTAATTAGATCTATTTATGTTTAAATTAGAATTAATTTAGTGCTCCCCTCTCTTGGGTACAATCCTCAGAGTGCTTACCTACTCCGTTGTAACTATATTACAACCTGACCTGCATACTTGTGGATACCACTTTTCACATCTTTTGTGCAAGATTTCTACTCTGGATGTTGGTACGTCCGGAGGCGGTCAGGTGTCACACCTACGATGGCACCACCAGACACGACAGTGCTGGTGGCGGTGACAACAACATTTTAGTGGCCAGTGGGTGGTCCTTCGACGGTTGAGCAGTGGAGGAATCACACTCCTATTGGTACTCTACTAGATAATTTGATTTCAGATTAACTATTCTAAAAATAATATTATTTTAATAGATTTAATATTAAATTTAATTTAATACTTATCTTAATAGTATTTTATTAATTTAATATTTAAGTGATTAAGTTTAATCATAGTTAAACTCTTTAAACTCTCCCCATATGAGCAGAGTAATGGGTCATTATGTGACACACATTTGAATTCAAGAGAAAGTTGTAAAGAGAAATTTCTCTGAATAAATTATTTTAGAAGATTTCTAAATATATTTTTCTTATTTACAACTTGACCTAGATGTTTAGATAAATTGAAAAATTGCCCCATTGGTAATTTTGTGAAAAATTTTCTGATTCGAAGTGAGCCTACACTCGGTAGACGTGAGCTTGAGCATAGTGGAGAAGACTACTCATTCAAAGCATTCATCCTAAATGAATCGAAAAGGTACAATTTTGATTAAGTGTTAATTACTTTAGATATCACAACCAAGTTCTTACTTTTTGGAAATAAATTTAAAACTCTGACTTTTCCTTAAACCTATTTTCCCCTGCATTTCCCAAACCCAATTTTCCAACAGAAATTGGCATGATTTTCTCCTTCCCTCAATTTGCTCCACGATTTTCTTCTAACCTTAATTCGCTAATTACAAGATTTTTTGAGTCTTGTGACTCGTCGATTAAGATTGCAACCTTATACTTATTGGATTTTTTGAATCTTGTAGTTTGTCGATTTAATATCGCAACCTTATCGGCTCGCCGATTTAAGATCACAATCTTATACTTACAAGATTTCCTGAATCTTGTAGCTCGTCGATTTAAGATCGAAACCTTATACATGCAAGATTTTTTGTATCTTACGGCTCGTCAATTTAATATCGCAACCTTATACTTATAAGATTTTCGAATCTTGCAGCTCTCCGATTTAAGATTGCAGCCTTATACTTACAAGATTTTCTGAATCTTGTAGTTTGCCGATTTAATATCGCAACCTTATACTTACAAGATTTTCCATATCTTGAGACTTGTCGATTTAAGATCACATCCTTATACTTACAAGATTCTGAGAATCTTGCAGCTTGTCGATGTAACATCGCAGACTTATACTTACAAGATTTCCAGAATCTTGTAGTTGCTAATTTAAGATCACAACATTCTCATGCAGTTGATTTCAATTTTAAAGATGCAAAACCCTCAGAAAATTAACGTAGTTTTTTTAGTACAGTTCACATTATTTTTACAGTGCAATCCGTAGTATTTTTGCAACATCGTTCGCATTATTTTTACAATACAGTTTACAATATTTTCACAATAAAGCTCGCAGTATTTTGCAGTACCAATTGCACTATTTTTAAAGCACAACTCGCTAAAATTTCATTGTACAGCTCACCAAATTTTTGATGTACAGCTAGCTTAATTTTTCGATATATAGTTTGCCATATTTTCACTATACTGCAAGTATTTTCGCCATATAGTTCGCCTTTTTTTCGCTACGCTGCTCACCATATACACCGTTGTTATCCCCAATGTTAATGCTAAATTAAGTGGCAGTTTTAACATTATGAAAGAAAATAATATCAAAACCCAAATCAGCATTAGTGACACGGTTAAAGAATTGAATATTACACGCCACTGTTTCACAACAAAGCTTACTTAGTAAGTTTTAATTAAAGCTTACATAACAAGCTCTCAATTATACGGGTAAGGTGTGTAAACTTGTTTTAGAAGAGTCACTTTATAACTCTTTTTCAAAAAAGTGGGAGACAAATTTGTTATATAATACCTCACAAACCCGAAATTTGGTTTGCCTGGGTGATCCTGAAATCCGACTCAATCAAGGAAGGGATGTTATCTAGCTCACCCTTTTACTAGCTCGCCAGTTAGTCACTCCCAAGCTCACCACCTCCCTGTTCGCATAACCATAAGGATACAAATCCGAGGAACCCCTCAAAGGATACTTGTTAGGTCTAGAGGGATAACGTGTCCTCATGCATGGCACCTAGTTATCCCCTAACACGTCCCATCAAAGAACCATGCCTTACAAATATGAGTAATCTTAAGAGAGGGGGAGGGGGGAAGGAACCATTAACAGAAGTGTAGACAAAATAAATGGTGTCATAACAATGGTCAAGCTTATTTATCAATTTGGTGCAATGAAAAGGGTTTTAGCTCTTAATCTTACCCAGAAAGAAGTCGGGTTTTATATACTACACTAATAGAAAGGGAGAGGGATGGAAGAGGGGGAGGGGGACAGTCAGAAAAGAGATGAGGAAGAGGATTTTTTATTTTTATTTGATATTAATATAATTATTAATATAAAATTTAAATCTATTATAACATTTTTAAAAAATATTTATGTAGTTTTATATATTTTAAAATTTTATATATTATTTTTGTTAATAATATTTTTTTATTTTATATGATTTTTTAAATTTATTATTATATTTTAAAAATATTTATGTATTTTATATATTTTTTTGAATTTTTTAGATTTAGGATCAAATTGATTCAATTTTAAGGGTTAATTCTTTAAAATTATGACTAAAACGACATAATATGTAAAAGTTGAAAGTTAAATTTATTATTATACCAAATTTTTAACTACCACGCCACCCGTTAATGCAATTAAGGGAAATGGATAAAAAATCAATCTTAACTAGTTGGATGGTCAAATTAAAAAAAAAAATCATAATTGGATGACTATTTTAAAAAAATCATAATTGAGTGGCCAAAAAAGAAGATAACTACTAATTGGGTGACCTGTGGTGAATTTACCCAATTTAGAAAGGGATGATTGATGATTTTGATCTTATCTGAAAATCAAGAGGAAAGGGCTAAATGATGACGTCACTGCCAACTCACCCCTAAACGACAAAATCGAATCACTTTGGAATATTCATCTCTCTCTAACCAAAAAACCGAAACATGAAAGATTCGTCTTGTTATGCGACGGGCCGACGGCACGACTTTGATGTTTTTTTTTTTTTTCCTTTCTCTTTCTTCCATTTTCTCGCTTAATTTCCTTCCTCGATCCATAATGTTATCTTTTATTTTCTCTCTCTAAAGTAAACATTTTTTTTCTTTTTCTTGGTACCAAAGTTTATTCTCCTCATGATTCTGTTTATACTTTATATCCTTTTAAAAAAAAATATCACAACTAATTCCCTTGACTTAGCTTCTCTCATCTTGTTCGGATCTCACTATGCTCTTTGGTTTGAAGCCAACCCTTTCCCCTCACATATATTTATATCATCCACTGTGTCTGAAAATCTCGGTGTGGAAGAAATAAAATTACTTTTTTAAGTAAAGAAAATTTCCTTGCTATGATAGATATGGATTACGCTCAAAAAATGCGCAAATGCCATGAATATGTGGAAGCTTTAGAAGAGGAACGACGAAAAATTCAAGTCTTTCAACGTGAACTTCCTTTGTGTTTTGAGCTTGTCACCCAAGGTTTGTGCGTTCTCCACTGACCATTCATTTAAGTTTCTTTTCCTTTTTGCTAAAATTTGTGTTTGGGTGTGTGTTTTTTAATAGCTATTGAGTCATGCAAGAAAGAGATGTACATGCAAGGTCAATCGGAGTGTTCGGAACAGACATCGAGTGACAGTCCTGTTTTGGAAGAATTTATCCCCATCAAAAGAAGCTGTAATTGCTCTGAGGAAGACGATGATGATGATGATGAGAATGTTGCTGCTGCTGATAAAAAGAAATCTGATTGGCTTAGATCTGTTCAGTTATGGAATCCACCCTCCAAAGAGGTAACCTTTTTTTTTTTTTTTTTTTTTGGGGGATTTTTTCTTTAATTGCAAAAGAAAATATTTAACAAAATTTGGGATTTTTTTTTAGGATGTGGGTAAAACTGGAAGTGGGGTACAAATGAAGGGAAATGGTGGAGCATTTCAGCCGTTCCATAAAGAAAAAGGTAATGTAGAGAAGAAGAGCGTTGAAGCAGTAGGAAAAGGCAATGCTTCGGCTACAGCAACTACTACTACTACGAGTGCTTCTACGACAGAAAGTGGGAGCAGAGGAATAGCAGCCGACGATGGAAGTACTAATAAAAAAGTAGAGAAAGGGCAGCAGCAGCAGCAGCCGCCTCAGAGAAAACAAAGGCGGTGTTGGTCGTCGGAGTTGCATAAACGCTTCTTGCATGCTCTTCAGCAACTCGGTGGTTCACATGGTGAGTTTTGTCATTTGCAGTGTGCAATTTATTTCGATTTCTTTGTTGTTGTTGTTTATGTAATTGGAATTTGTTTTTGCAGTGGCTACGCCTAAGCAAATTAGGGAGCTGATGAAGGTTGATGGACTTACAAATGATGAAGTTAAAAGCCATTTACAGGTTTGTAATTGTTCTATACTGATTTAACTCATTAACTACTAGATTTAGGGTGGCATATATAGCTAATGATCTGTTTATTTGTTTCAGAAATATAGATTGCACACAAGGAGACCAAGCCCTAGTATCAACAGCAATGGCAACAACCCACAAACACCTCAATTTGTGGTGGTTGGAGGAATATGGGTGCCTCCACAAGAATATGCCTCGGTGGCTACAACCGCAGTAGTATCAGGGGAAACCAGTGTGATTCCAAGTCCGAACAGCGGAGTCTATGCCCCGGTGGCTGTCCCGTTGCCGACGCTAGCTAAACCATCAGTGCAAAGACCGCAACGATCACAATCTGAAGATAGAGGTAGTCATAGTGAAGGGAGAGTTCACTCAAATTCACCATCAACATCTTCCTCTACTCATACCACAACAGATCGGTTCCCTGCGTTTTAGTTATCTTGCTGTACATTTTTTTCATTTTTACCTCTAGTAGAAAGTTCTATATGAAAATAACCGAGTTTTTGGGCCTTTTTTTACATCTTCTTGCGCTTTGTTCAGTGTATATCAGCCTTGTTTAATAAAAGCAAAGCATCCTTTTTGGGTAAATTACTCACTCAAGTTTTTAACTCTCAATATTTATATATTTACATATTATGTTAATTTATTCTTAATTTTAGAAAAATTAACTCTCAATTTTACATTTTGTGAATTTTAATATTTTTTAATTTTACCTTTTTTTACCCTTTCACCTAAATTTTTTGAAAAAAATTTATCAACTAAATTGATCGGAAATATATAAAAAATAGGAATATTCAAAAATCTAATATAATAATTTCTATCTTCTCTAGTTCTATTAAAATTAACTTTGAATATCACAAATAAAAAAAAAATTGTAAAAAGAAAAATTTAAATTACGTAATATGTAAACGTTCATGGTTAAATTTTTTGTAAAATCAAGATTAAACTGACACAGTATATAAATGTTAAGGATTAAAATTATTTTTATGTCAATTTTAAAAGCTGTAAAGTTATCTATTTATCCACCATAAAAGAAAATTTGTGAAAAAAAAAAACTAAAAATTAGATGACCACCAATACCAATATAATAAGTTTCCAATGTGTATTTAGCGTAGTCCAAAAATATATATTGAGAGTGAAAATAAGGGTAAACAAAAGGTATGGTGTTTGTAATAAGGAGAGGCATGCATGCATAGGAGTTGGGGGAATATTCTGGTTCTTGAAGAATAAAATTGAGCAATGAAACGGATTGATGTATTAGTTATTGTTTAGAATACAAATTGAGATGTTGTCGTATCATAATTGTCCAAATTATATTCCATATTAGTTTAAGTTATCTTGAAGGAGAGGCCAGAAGGGGGCATCTATCTAAGTATCTATACTATTAAACAACATATATATTTGATCCTAAGAATCTTAGGATCGATCCAGGATTTGTTTTGTTTAATATCTTACTTTGTTTCCTAATCAATAACTTCAGCGTCTCTTGGTTGAATGTAAAGGCCAAATGACCCTTTCCATCCCCATAAAACTGGTCACATTTAATTATTAAATGAAGCACCAAAAAGGGTCATTTCTTGGTTTCTTGTTTCTTGATGACAGAATATTCGGGACACCAAACTTGTCAGTTCCAAAAATAAATACCCAATCACATTTTGTTTCTTTTGACCAAGTTCTTGGTTACCCTTTTTATCTTTTATTTCTAGGGGCTTACCAAATGCAAATGCCCCGTAACCTAACATGCAATGCTAATAGTAGCCCCCTGTTCCACAAAAACAGGACCTTATAAGGCTTGCTCGTTCTCTCTGCCTTGGATTTCAGATGATAATAAGGTTTCGCATTCACAATCAATAATAATTAATCATCAATTTATTCAAATTTTGATTTGCTTTGATTACTTGTGATAAAAAAATCATTTATTATATATGTATTATAATAATTAAATATAAATTAAAATTACAAATTTAAACTTGAAATTAGAAAGTTAAGAAATAACTTTTGTAGAAAAATAAGATTTCTTCAAGATAAGCGAAAATTATTCCTTTTCTTTGCTAAAAATAAATCATGGGAGAAACTAAATATTACTCATTAAATTAGCTTATTGCTAACCTATGTGTAAAAAATAAACTCCGTAGTATTAATGTTTACACATTTTTTCAATTTGATATTGATTTTAAATTTGTCAATATCCAATAAAGACTAAATTATTAAAATTTTATAAAATTAAAAACCAAATTGACAAACTGTTTAAACATTAAAAAGCAAATACCTCTAAAATAGTAGCAACATAATAGTGAAATTGTAGCAAAATAGTGAAAAAAACAATAAGAAAATAACAAGAAAACAGTAAAAAAAACAACAACAAAACAATAGAAAAAGCAATTTTTTTTTTTGCATATTCGGGCTGGGCTCGGGCCAAAAAAGTCTTACCCAAGGCCTGACCCATTTTTTAAACGTGCCTTATTTTTTTGCCCAAGTCCATTTTATGGGCCTATATTTTTTCCAAACCTCACACTTTTCGGGCAAACCTTCAACACGGCCCATGAAAAGGTCTACCAACAACAAGAGGAAGAATAAACAAATAAATAAAACTAGCATTAATTAGCCACGTGGGAGGAAGGCCATTAACACGGCAAATTGATGACCGGTTTCCACAAATGCATATTTTTTTAGTTTAAATTTAGATTTGTTCATTGGCCGAATCGAGCCCAACCAAAATTTTAGACTCGAATCCGGTCCAAAAAATGAGCTTAAATTTTTGTCTAAACTTGATCTAAATTATAAATACTGAACTCAGACCAGGCTCGACCCAACCCATATTAAAAGTTAACTGAGTGACTTTCAAGGAATTACGAAGTTTTGCTAGGTGACTCTGTTAGTACTTGTCTGAAGTAGACTTTGATCTATACATCTATGATAATCCATCTCTCTAAGTTACTTTATTTTACCCCAAAAAAGAACTAATGCCAAAATTTTATGTTTCTTACATGTTCTCAACACCAAAAATGAAGCCCAACCTTCACTTGCTAAACCATAACCTGACATGCTTTTAAAGAGAATGTCAAATATCACAGTGAAAATGTTTGTAACACATTAAATTATTTAGAATATTCATAGTAAATATATGGGTAAATGTAGACAAAAATCATAGTGATTTTAAGTGGTTTAAAACCTAAATTCATTCGCTTATTTTTACAACTATGTCCTAGCTAGCTCCTGGAAGACAATCAACTAACTATGAAGAAAACATAAGACAGAAATCAATCATTGCTTGGTATGGTTATGAGCTCTTGTCCAATTAATGAACTTTAATTACATTATACATGCATAAAAGGATAGAGTTTGTTCACAAAAAATATAGAAAAGATAGCGTAAAGGAAAAGCTTATGGCAGAAGGGGAAAAAATTGAGTAGTTTCTTCTCTTTTTATTTCATTTGGTTGATAAACAGAACTAGTTCCCTGTTCAGCTGATATAGTAAATTGATTGCCAATTGCCAAGCACAAATAACATACATAGTCTTTCCCTATCTTAAAACTCAAAATATATGAACTGTGGAAGCAACAATGAAAGTATGGTGCATATAAACCGAGCAGACTAGTGGGACAGTTACGGTTGGAGCGAAGAAGGCGATAGATAAAGCAGCAATGGTAAATGCTGGTGACAGAGGAAGCAACAAGAAGATGAACGACACAAGTCGCAACACTAATGGCCTAGAGTGGGACAACACAATGGTGATGGGTGCTGACGATAGAGGGAGCAGGAGTCGAAGTGGACGCCGAAGTGGTGAGCGAGAGACGAATAGGCAATGGTGTTGGAGGTGATTGGTGAAGGTGGTGAACGGCACTTAGAGGTTTTGTCTTTAGGAACTGATAGTGATTAGGGATTGGGAATAAGGGGAATTAGGGATTGGGAATAACTTAATATAAGTTAAAAATTTTAGTTTTAAATTTTGAGCCAAGCCGGGCCAGGGGTGAAAAACCTTGCCCGACTCGTTTAATAAAATGGGTCTTATTCTTAAGCCCAAGCCCATTTTTTAGGCCTATATTTTTGCCTAAACCCTTCCACACTTCAGGTGGGCCCTCGAGACCCGACCCATGGACAGGTCTATCTAAATCCAACTAGAATTTGGTTTTATAAATACAATTAGAAATTATTTCCTACTTCAAGTAAAAGTATTGCTAACCAATCCTATTCAAACTTCAACTCAAGCCATTATAAATACTATTTTTAGCTCTTTTAGATTAAGTTTTGCTAACCAAAGCAACTTTAAAGTTTGGACTAGACAATTTTAGTTTTTATTTACGTCGCTTACATCATCACTATATATATATTTTTTACATTTTTTGACTCATTATGGTGCACTTCAAATATCACAAAGAATATTTAGTCATCCATTCCCAAGAAAATTAGAGCATTAAACAAGGATCGCATTTCCTTATTGGCAAACCTTTATCTGGTAGGTATAGACTGTCATGAATCTCGTTTGACTTCTCGATTTCTTTGAAAGGTTGGTTCATGAAACTTTTTGAATCAATACTGAATTTTCCAAACGTAAGGAGCCTCTGATTAAATCTCTATACTGAAAGTACCGCGAGTGAAAGTTTAGTCACACTAAGAAGCCAAATTATATCCATGGAAGCTTGTTGGAGAACTGACTTTAAGATTTCCAGAGACATCTGTTATTTGTGTTTTTTACGCGGTTTAGTGTCCATCAACTAACACTATTCATCTTGCCATTGATGAGGCTTCTATCTCATTAAGGGATCTTTACAAGCTAGGTATACTACCTCTTCAAGACACCTTCTACGATGAAGTTATCTCATGTGCTGCTGAATTAATTGTAGTTGATCTCATAGGATGGTACCTTTCATGCTGTTGAGTTCTATTTGTTGCTTATTGATAAGTCATAATTTATACATATTTTTATCCCATGCTTAGCACATTTTTGGATGAATTAACATTAGATTTATGGAATTTGATGCTTCTAATCCTTTAATTTCATATCTTATACTTAGGTGAGCATAGGAAAGTAAAAATAACAAGAAACGGGCCAAAAATAGAGAAAATGGGCCGACATGGGAAATCAACACGGCCTGGACTTCCTCACATGGGTAGAACACACGCCCGTGCCATTCTAGAAGGCTTGAGCACGGCTTAAAACGACCTCAACATGGGCGTATCTATTTCTCAACCTTGACCACGGCCTGAAGTAATCGCACACGGGCGTGTCACATGAGGGCGTCCCTATCGAGCCCAAGTTGAGTTCTATTCGAAAAAGGGCAATTTGGAGGGTTGAAAAGCATTCTAAAGCCTATTTAAAAGACCCTAAAGGAGGAGAAAAGGGGGGACGGAGGGTAGAGAGCAAGGAATTACGCGAAGAAGCCGATTGATCCATCTTGAAAACCGGATTCACCTCCAAGACTGAAGAACTCCCTTCAATTTCCTTCAGGGGTTTTTTGGTTTTCTTTATGTTTTGTCATTATTCTTCTGAGATGTTTTCTTTTATAATTATGAACTAAATCTCCTAAATACTTAAGGGGGATGAAGTCTAAGATAGATCTTGTTAATATTTTCTGAATTATATGATAAATATTTGATTTGTTCTTAATTATGATTTTAACTCTTGTTTGCATATTCAAAGATATTGATTTAAGTATTGATGTGCTTATTCGGAGGATGAATAGTCCCTATCTAAGAGTAGATCATTCATACTTAAGCGGATTTACATGCAATCCTAGAGATAGGATGACATAAATCTGTCGGATTAGAGTCAAATCTAATAAGAGAATCCATAGATCGAGTTAATACAAAACTAGGGGTTTTAATTAGAAAGAGATTTCAATTAATCAACCTAGGGTTAGACGTTATTAGTCTTGAATAGGGATAATAACATAACTTAGGGATTTCTACGGATTAAGTCAAGTTAATAAATCGTCTGGTTCAGAGTCAATTAACAAGAGAAGTCTAGGTGGATTCTTCCTTGGGTGTTGTCTAAATCAATCAGTTTTCCCAAAAGTATTTCCCCAATTTATTTTCTGTGCATTCTTAGATTAGTTAATTAGTTAGATAAAACAACCTTCATTATTCTTAGGCTAGATAATAAAAAGAAAGTTAATACTAGTACTTTTAGTTCCTTTGGGTCGACACCCGGTCTTGGTAAAACTATACTATTGTTCGATAGGTATGCTTGCCTTCATCGTGATAATAGTTAGTTCAAGTACGATCAATTATAAATTTTAAAACTTATCACGAGTGACAATCAAGTTTTTGGCGCCGTTGTTGGGGAACTAAGATATTAGGAACATTCAATTTTTATTACTTTAGCCATTTACTCTTATTGCAATTTAAATTTTGTTTTAATTTTCGTTACTAAATTTTCTTTTATTTTCTTCTGACAGGTTTTTATAGTTTATGACTAGAAGAAACCCATCGAGACCATTACTATTTGATAGTGAGGTCGAAAACACAGCTCACAGAAACTGAAGAGAAATTAGGAGAAGCTTAAGATACATAGAGGAAAAGCCAGAGGAAGATACTCCAACTACAACCGAGGAGATGGCTGAAAATTAGGAAAATCTGCTACCTCCTGCGATTGCTGTTGATCTAGTAAATCAGAATCCTGCTCCTCGTACTATGTATGATTATGCTAAACCTACTTTATCAGGAACTGAATCGAGTATAGTTAGGCCTCCTATTGCTGCAAATAACTTTGAACTGAAACCTAACACAATTCAAATGATACAACAGTTTGTTCAGTTTGATGGTTTGCAGGACGAAAACCCAAATACTCATTTGGCCAATTTTCTGGAACTTTGTGACACATTTAAAATCAATGGCGTTTTTGATGATGCCATTCACCTTCGGTTATTTCCCTTTTCATTGAGGAACAAGGCTAAATAGTGGTTGAACTCGTTACCACGAAGGTCAATCACTACTTGGGAACAAATGACCGAAAAGTTTTTACTCAAATATTTTGCACCTGCTAAAATAGCTAAACTAAGGAATGATATATCTTCTTTTGTGCAGATAGATTTAGAAACTCTCTACGATGCATGGGAGAGATACAAGAACCTAATGCGAAGGTGCCCTCACCATGGGTTACCTTTATGGTTGCAAGTTCAAACTTTTACAATGGTGTGAACCCCTCGACAAGACAGATGATTGATGTAGCTACTGGTGGAACCATCAACAACAAAACACCTGAAGCAGCTTACGAATTCATTGAAGAGATGTCACTGAATAACTATCAGTGGCAAGTCATGAAGACTAAGCCAACCAAAGAAGCAGGCATTTATAGCGTCGACTCAGTTACTATGCTGTCAAATCAGGTAGAATTCTTAAATAAAAAGATTGATGGTTTACTTGGTTCCATGCAGGTACATTCAGTTATGCAGTGCAATGCAAGTGGAGGTGGAATGAGCAACCCAGAATATCCAACCTATGGCCACAACATGGAGAACAAATAATTGAATTACATGGGTAACAACTCTAGACCTCAAAATAATCCTTACAACAACACTTACAATGCAGGTTAGAGGAATCACCCAAATTTCTCACGAGGAGGCCAAGGAAATCAAAAACCACCACCCCCTCCAGGCTTCCAACAACAACTTTACTAGCAAGAGAAAAAGCCAAACCTTGAGGAGATGATGACAAAATTTATTTCAGTAGTAGAAACTCGTTTTCAGGACACTGAAACTGCACTAAAAAATCATCAAGCATCGATTCAAGGGCTCGAGAAACAAATTGGACAGCTGGCTAAGATGATTTCAGAAAGACCACTAGGAAGTCTACCTAGTAACATCGAATCCAATCCAAAAGAGCATGTGAAGGCAGTTACACTAAGGAGTGGGAAAGTGTTAGCTGAATCTGAAAAGAAGCCACCACAAGAAGCCGACAGAAGCGAAAAAGAGGAGATAAAAGTCGAAAACAATGACAAACCAGTGTCAAAGGAATATAAACCACCAGTCCCATACCCAGCAAAGTTGAAGAAGGACCGCATGGATGTACAATTCGGTAAATTTCTTAAACTTTTTAAGCAATTACATATCAACTTATCTTTTGTTGAAGCCATCTCGTAGATGCCTATATATGCAAAATTTTTGAAGGAGCTAATAAAAGGAAGTTTGAGGACTTATCTACAGTGGAACTCAACGAGGAGTGCTCGGCCATACTCTAAAATAAACTGCCAACCAAACTGAAAGACCTAAGAAGTTTTACTACTCCCTGCTTAATTGGTAGTTTGAATGTTGAGAAAGTACTAGCTGATTTAGGCGCTAGCATTAATTTGATGCCATATAATATGTTTAAACAACTTGGTTTTGGGGAACCTAAACCCACTAGGATGAGTATTCAACTAGCTGACAGATTTGTTAAATATCCTAGGGGTATCATAGAGGATGTACTTGTGAAAGTAGATAAATTTATATTCCTTGTTGATTTTGTTGTGCTTGACATGGACGAGGATGTTGAAGTGCCTTTAATTTTAGGTCTTCCATTTTTAGCCATTGCTAGGGCTGTTATTGATGTGGGAGATTGTAAACTTGTGCTTAGAGTAGGTAACGAAGAGATTATTTTTAAAATCTGTGATACTATGAGATTTTCTAGGGAGTGAGATGATTCATGCTATTTTATTGACTTTATTGATCATGATACTCAAGATTCTTTTCAGGAAATCATACATGAGGACACGTTGGAACTGTATCTTGCCCAAGGCGAGGAGGTAAATGATGATGATTCTGAGATTGGTAAGGTAAAAACTGAACTGAACTCCAATGAACCCGTCTCAAGACAATTAGAATATAAGGGTATCAAGATAAATGATAAACTTAAGCAAAACCCTCTATTGAAGAACCCCCCAAACTGAAACTTAAACAGTTGCCAAATCACTTGGAATACGCATTTCTTGGAAATAATTCTACATTACCAGTGATTATTACTTCTAACTTGCAACCCAAGGAGAAAGATGAATTACTCCAAGTATTAAGAGAACATAAAAGGGTCATAGCTTGGAAAATTTCTGACATCAAAAGGATCAGCCCTTCTTTTTGCACCCACAAAATTTTAATGGAAGATGAATATAAGCCATGTGTGCAAGCTCAAAGATGACTGAACCCCAACATGAAAGAAGTTGTTAAAGCTGAGGTAATTAAACTTCTAGATGCTGGAATCATTTATCCTATTTCTGACAGTTCTTGGGTAAGTCCAGTGTAGGTTGTTCCTAAGAAAGAAGGCATGACGGTTGTAACCAACGAGAAGAATGAATTAATCCCGACAAGAACAGTCACAGGTTGGAGAGTTTGCATTGACTACAAGAAGCTGAATGATGCCACGAGAAAAAATCACTTTCCCTTGCCATTCATTGACCAAATGTTGGAAAGATTATCAGGGCACATGTACTATTGCTTTTTAGACGGACTCTCTGGTTATTTTCAAATCCCAATAGCTCCTGAAGATCAAGAAAAGACAACATTCACATGTCCATATGGTACGTTTGCTTATTGTAGAATGCCTTTTGGATTATGTAATGCTCATACTACTTTTTAGCACTGTATGATGGCCATCTTTGACGAACTCGTAGAAGACATCATGGAGGTATTTATGGATGACTTCTCGGTATTTGGTAACTCTTTCCATCTTTGCCTTAAAAATTTAAAATGAGTTTTAATAAGATGTGAGGAAACGAACCTTGTGCTTAAGTGGGAGAAATGTCACTTTATGGTTTAAGAAGGTATTGTGTTAGGACATAAAATTTCTAGTAAAGGGTTTGAAGTTGATAAATCTAAAATTGAATCCATCGAAAAATTACCTCCCCCTAGTTCGGTCAAGGCTATCAGAAATTTTTTAGGACATGCTGGTTTTTATAGAAGATTTATTAAGGACTTTTCTAAAATAGCTAAGCCTTTGACTAAATTAATAGAAAAAGATGTGCCTTTTAATTTCAATCAGGAATGTTTAAAAGCATTCAATACTTTAAAGGAAAAATTAATTAATGCTCCAATTATAATTGCACCTGACTGGAATTTACCTTTTGAACTACTGTGTGATGCGAGTGATTTTGCAGTAGGTGCGGTTTTGGGACAGCGAAGAGACAAACATTTTCAACCTATCTATTATGCTAGCAAAACTTTGACAGCTATACAAGAAAACTACACCACCACGGAGAAAGAGTTGCTAGCTGTGGTTTTTGCATTCGATAAATTTTGGTCATATCTAATATTGTCTAAAGTTGTTGTTTATACTGACCACTCTGCCCTTCGCTACCTTTTAACTAAAACTGATGCAAAACCTCGACTCATTCGATGGATTCTGTTGCTGTAGGAATTTGACTTGGAGATTCAGGATAAGAATGGAGCTGAAAATCTCGAAGCTGATCATCTTTTCAGGCTTGAGAACTCTAATACCAAAGAACTAGATGAAGTTGAAATAAATGATTCGTTCCCTGGAGAACAATTCTTTGCTATATCTGATTCTGAGGTACCTTGGTTTGCAAACATTATGAATGTTTTAGCCACTAACATTATCCCAAAAGGGTTGACACACCAGCAAAAGAAGTGATTCTTTAATGATGTGAAAAACTACTTTTGGGATGACCCTTTTCTTTTCCGTATATGTGCAGATCAAGTCATTAGGAGATGCACTACAAGGTCAGAAGCATCAAAGATCTTGGAACATTGCCACTCAGGACCGACTGGAGGACACTAGAGTGGAACTAAGACCGCACATAAAACGCTTGAATCAAGTTTTTATTGGCCCACATTATTCAAAGACGCCAACAGGTATGTTACTTCTTGTGACAACTGCCAACGGACAGGTAATATCTCCAAATGTGATAAAATACCTCAAACATATATGCTTTCATGTGAAATATTTGACGTTTGGGGTATCAACTTCATGGGTCCATTCCCTAGTTCATTTGGGAATAAATGCATCTTAGTAGCAGTTGATTATATGTCCAAATGGGTGGAAGCCCAAGCCTTACCTATTAATGATGCTAGAGTGGTAGTACGATTCCTTAAGAAACTCTTCTCTAGATTCGGAACACCTAGAACAATTATCAGTGATAGGGGTACTCATTTTTGTAATACCCAATTTGAGAAAACCCTTAAGAAATATGGCGTTCATCACCGAACAGTCACCCCTTACCATCCTTAAACTAGTTGACAAGTTGAAGTGGCAAACTGAGAGATCAAACGGATTCTTGAAAAGATAGTAGAATCAAACAGAAAGAATTAGGAGATGAAAGTAGATGATGCGTTATGGGCTTATAGAACTGCTTTTAAGACTCCCATAAGAACATCATCTTACAGACTTGTTTATGGAAAAATTTGTCATCTACCATTCGAACTAGAACATAAAGCCTTATGGGCTATTAAATTTCTAAACCTTGATCCCAAACTTGCAGGTGAAAATAGGTTGATGCAGTTGAACAAGTTAGATGAGTGGCGAGCCAATGCATATGAAAACTCACGCCTATACAAGGAAGCAACAAAGCGGTGCCACGACGCTCGTTTAAAGCAACGCAAACAATTTAACATTGGAGATCTTTTCCTGTTATATAAATCGAGGCTCAAATTGTTTTCTAGAAAGCTTAAATCACGATGGTCAAGGCCTTTCGTAATTCAATCTGTTTTTCCATATGGCACAGTAGAGATAAGTCACCCATCACAAGGCACTTTCAAGGTAAATGGACATCGTCTCAAACTTTATAACGGTGAGAATTTTAAAGACGATAGAGAGGAGCTAAGACTCTATGAACCTCCCTAAATACACCTACAAGGTAAAGTCGAGCTTAGACTATAAACAAGCACTTCTAGGGAGGCAACCCGAGTACTAACGATTTTGATTTATTTAAATTTTAGTTTTAACAACTGAATCACTAACTAAGTCTTTGAACACAGGTTTTCCAAATCCGCACGGTCAGGCACAAGGGCGTGCCTTAGGCCGTGCTCATAACACGAATGGTGACACGGCCGTGAGATACGACTGTGTGAAAACAGAGCAAGAATTTTTCCTAAAACATAGGATGCGATAAGTTGCCACGGCCATGCGACATGGCAGTGGGCAATCCTGCCAAATCAACACAGGCGTGGGACACGCCCGTGCTCACAACCTGTGGTTGAACCTGTCAAATTAACATGGGCATGCGCCTATATTCACGGGCGTGAGAGATGCAAACGAAGCAGAACACGACTGTGTGACACGGCCGTGTGCACCAACACGCCCAAAGCTGAAAAGCACGATAAGCCGTGTGCCCCAATATCTATATTTTTAATTTTATTTAAGACTATTTTTATTTCACTTTTAGGTATTACAATTTATATTACTTAATTGATGTTTTCGACTATCTCTTTATGAGTAATCATGCTTCACTATATTCCTATAAAGTTATTGATCTTATCGCAGTTATAAAGAGCTCCAAAGCTCACTATTACTTAGGAACTTGAAACTTGACTGGAAAAGGTTCTCCACGACTGCCATGCCCTGCTCGACCACGACCATAGCTACGATGAGATATAATATTCCTTTGGTGTAGTACTTGTGGAACCCAACCTCTACCACCACCGGAGTATTCTCCCCCTCTCTACATAACTCTAACCCAATGATTTCATCCATTTAACATTCAGGAAGTTTTAACTCTCTCCCTATCTTATGATCTTATGTCTATATTTGCCACTAACTTTATCTTTGTACATTGAAGACAGTATACATCTTAAGTGTGGGGGGGTCAATTATATCACTATCAGAAAAATCCCTGAATTTTGTCTTATTCTCATGTGAATCACTCATATCATTATTAGAATGAATTTTGATTAATTTATGATTTTTATTGATATGTCTTGAATTAAAACATAAGCATTCATGCATTGATTATTTAAACTTTAAGACATTAGAGAATCAAGCATCATAAGTTGATTTTTGAGAATTTAAAATATTTAGGTTGTTTTCTCTAAGTTTAGGTATTATCTTGAATTGAAATCCACAGGTTTAAGCATCAAAAGCCATAATTTTTGTGAGATTTTGAACCTTTAGAGCATCTATTATTTATTTCACGCTCACTTTTATTGTTGCTTTGAGTGCGTCAATATCGAATCGTTATTCTAGAACTTGCTTGATTATGCATGTCAAGACCACACCATTTGATTTGATATGTCAAGATGATAGAGGCACTTAGGCTTAACCCACTCACTCTATAAAAGCCTACCTTCACAATTAACCCTTAGTGAACCCCTTTGAGCCTAACATCTCATTCATTGATTTAACATCAATATTAACCCATAACTCATTATTGTTGAAATACCCTCAATTAATTTTATCCCTATTTTTGTCGAGATTTGATTTGAATAAATTGCTTAGCTATGTTTATATTTGATAGTTAGCCTATGTTATTTGATTTGTTCTTAAAAAAAAGAAAAGAAAAATGATGATGAAATTATATAATGCTTGTGTTAAAACAATGTTATCCAAAAGAAAAGCTCAATTATAGGTGATCTAAATTAGGAATGGAATTTGTCAAAGTTTTAGTATTTTTCTAGTTAAGTAATTCTTCAATTCAATCTCGATTCTAACCTTCTCTTTCAGCTTGTGACCACACCCCCTAACCAAAGCCTCGTTACAACCCTCTAAAAACCTTTTGATTGATGTATCATCTGAATATTTAGTGGTGGAGATTTAATTTTCATGCAAGCCTATGGTAATAACTTTTCATATTGACTGTTGAGTGCTAAATTCATTGTCCTTAAACACCTCGAGTGATTTGAATGAATCTTTAAGTGAGGATGTTAAACTCTGTGATATTTTAAATCCAAGGTGATTACTTAGATAAGGGGAGATGCCTATGTTTTTCATGATAAAATGCTCAACTTGGAATGTTTGAAACTTTAATGTTCTTCTAGTTGAATTCTCAATGTATGATTGCTTATGGATTATTTTGAGATATTATTTATGGGAATTATAAGTTGAGAAAAATGACTTCTTAATGGTGAATTGAGGATTTTGCTTGAGGACAAGCAAACGCTTAAGTGTGTAGGTATTTGATATTTCGTAATTTATACATATTTTTATCACATGCTTAGTACATTTTTGGATGAATTAACATTAAATTTATGTAATTTGATGCTCCTAATCCTTTAATTTCATATCTTATACTTAAGTGAGCATAGGAAAGTAAAAAGAACAAGAAATGAGCCAAAAACGGAGAAAATGGGCCGACGTGGGAAATCAACATGGCTTGGACTTCCTCATACGGGTAGAACACACGCCCGTGCCATTCTAGCAGGCTTGAACACGGCTTAAAATGACCTCAACACGGGCGTGTCTATTTCTCAGCCTTGACCACGGCCTGAAGTAATCGCACACGGGTGTGTCCCTGTCGAGCCCAAGTTGAGTTCTATTCGAAAAAGGGCAATTTAGAGGGTTGGAAAGCATTCTAAAGCCTATTTAAAAGAACCTAAAGGAGGAGAAAAGGGGGATGGAGGGTAGAGAGCAATGAATTACGCGAAGCAAGCTGATTGATCCATCTCGAAAGCCAGATTCACCTCCAAGACTGAAGATCTCCCTTCAATTTCCTTCAAGGGTTTTTGGGTTTTCTTTATGTTTTGTCATTATTCTTCTGAGATATTTTCTTTTATAATTATGAACTAAATCCTCTAAATACCTAAGGAAGATAAAGCCTAAGACAGATCTTGTTAATATTTTCTAAATTATATGATAAATATTTGATTTGTTCTTAATTATGATTTTAACTCTTGTTTGAATATTCCAGGATATTGATTCAAGTATTGATGTGCTTATTCGGAGGATGAATAGTCCCTGTCTAAGAGTAGATTATTCATAATTAAGCGGAGTTGCATGAAATCCTAGAGATAGGACGACATAAATCTGCCGGATTAGAGTCAAATCTAATAAGGGAATCAATAGATCGAGTTAATGCAAAACTAGGGGTTTTAATTAGAAAGAGATTTCAATTAATCAACCTAGGGTTAGACGTTATTAGTCTTGAATAGGGATAATAACATAACTTAGGGATTTCTACAGATCAAGTCAAGTAAATAAATTGTCTAGTTCAGGGTCAATTAACAAGAGAAGTCTAGGTGGATTCTTCCTTGGGTGTTGTCTAAATCAATCAGTTTTCCCAAAAGGATTTCCCCAATTTATTTTCTGTGCATTCTTAGATTAGTTAATTAGTTAGATAAAACAACCTTCATTATTCTTGGGCTAGATAATAAAAAGAAAGTTAATACTAGTACTTTTAGTTCTTTTGGGTTCGACATCTGGTCTTGCTAAAACTATACTATTGTTCGATAGGTACGTTTGCCTTCATCGTGATAATAGTTAGTTCAAGTATGATCAAGTATAAATTTTAAAACTTATCGCGAGTGAGAATCACTTATCACTCATTAAAGTAACCTAAGGAGGATTACGTTTCCATTGTTTCTTGAATTATTTTTTTGTTTAAAGGAGCATCCCATTATGCCAAGTTGTCAACTCGAAAGTTTAAATAGTCTACTCATTCCACAAAAACACACAACTCCACAAGAATTCTTTACAAGCATCAAGACCACGGAGTAGTTGGGAGTGTTATATGTACTATCCTTGGAGTTAGAGAAAATAAAAAACAAGAAACTTTCTTGGCAGCCTTCCTCTCTTGATGGATTTGTGCTTGATCGCGACCTCCCTCGTTGCCCTCGCGAACGATGAGAGAGACTAATCAACAATTAGAGACAGCAATCGAATAAAACTAATAGGTGCGATGTCTGCAAGTATGATAGGTCAATTGTAATTTATTTATACAATGAGGTACAGGAGTACTTCGAGGATCGAACCCAAGAGAGTCATAGATTGAACAATTTCTACTAATGAGCATGCAAAATAGAGAGTCTAACGAACTAATCGCTGAAAATTATATTAGTGCAAAACATAGAGTAAAAAATATCTAAACTAATTTACGAGCTAGCTACCAATGACCAAATTGTAAAAAGTGCAAATCTTTTGAATCAACAAATAAATAACAAATGGTGGTTAATTGATTTTGATGTGTTTTACCAATCTTTGAATTAAGGATACAAATTGCTTAAACTCCTAAAATGGCTCCATTTTACCTCTTAGTCTCAGTTTTACCTAGTTAGACAAGTTAATTCGGATTATCTCTCGATCTCATTGGCTAACCAGGGACTAATGAATCGGTGCTCAATAAGATCTTCTCTCGGTCTCACTTGCCTCGATGTTCTCTTAATTCTAAGTTTTTAGGTCCATTCAAATTAGTCCAATTTATTAATATTTGGTCCCTCATCCAAAAATCAGTTCACCACATCTCTATGAACTAGCCCCTTTGAATGTTTAATCACTCGTATGAAAAATAAAGCTAATGAACATGAAAGAAGAAACCATTGCAGCCATGGAAATAAAGATTAAGAAAAAGATTAAATTTTGGATTTTTCAGGTATAAAACTTGAAAAAGAGATGAAGATGATAAACTAGCAGTAAAATAAAGCACAATAAACATTAAAGGTAAGGTTTTTAAAAATTGAAAGTAAAAGAAACTAGAATAGCATTAAACAAAGAGTAAAATGTCACTACAAGTAAAAGAGATAGACTAAAAGTGGAAATAAACCTAAGCTACGGTATTAACTAACTTAACTAAATATGCAAGTAACAAGAACAAGAAGAAAATGCAAAAAAAAATAACTTCTACAGCTATGGAAGATGATGAAAAATAAAAACCCTAAGAAATAAAAGAGAAAGCTAAGAGAAAACTTAAGGAAACTAAAGCAAAAACTACTCTATGTGTAACCTCCTCTCTCCTCAGCCAATTTTGGTTGATTTTAGCAATATTCTAACCCAATATTTGTGACCAGAATTCCCTTGTACGGGCTTCTTTTGATTAGCGCTTCTGTTGGACAAACATTGCCCCTGATGTCATTTTTTATCCCCTGACAATAGTGATATCCGATACTGAGGATTGGATATTGTGATAATGTTGTTAGTCTTGAAATGGGGGCTCTCCTTGTCACTTGGATATCACAATAACCTAGGGAGATATTACGATACCACTAGTTGATGTCTTGGTCCTGGGACTGGTGAGGGTTTCACAATTCCAGAGTCTTGATATCATGATACCCTTGCCTTGTTAAATTTTTTGCATGATATCGAACCTCTGACAAGTACCTACAACGCTTAAACGAAGGTTACGTCACCAAATGAAAAGATTGGCCAATTTGGGTCTAAAAAATAAGTAAAAAGAGAAATTTTCACTTATTAAATCAAAAACCTAAAAAATACGTAAAAGACACTACTTTGCTTGAAAACAGGCTCCTCAAATATACCGAAAAAGCTTAATTTTCCATATCAAGTTACGACAGATCAAACTCCCCTACACTTAACTCTTTTCTTGTCCTCAAGCAAACACACCAAACATGCAAAAAAGAAAAATGACCCTTGGACTAAATCAGATAATTAGGTTGTATGGTGGTAAAATATCAAACTTGCATGAGAACTACCTCACCTGCAACTTAAGAGTGATATCTAAACAACTCGAGCATTTTTAATGCGAACAATTAGTTCAAGAAGTTAAAGTATTAATAGATATAGAGGCAATGAAAATGAATAAATGTATAAGTATTATCCATCAAAATGAATTATGTGGATTGCTCATAGATATTTAAAAAGAATTGGTCATGTTCATTCAAACAAATGCAAGCAATCCCCTAGAGTGATGAAAATTCATACTTTATAAAAATAATTAAGATGCATAAAAATAAAGACGAAAAACTAATTTGTAGATTTGATCAATTCTAAGAATAGAAGATTAACTCACGTCAGTGGTCATAACTAGCTCTTATTTCAGGTTCTATTCAATCAACTAGTCATTAACCTAACAGGATCTTTCAATCTTCCACTAAACTAATGAGTTAGGTCTAGATCGGATTGGGGTAAGGTCTTCATAAATAGGAAATACCAATTTTGGGTTCATACCCACCTAGATGACTTCCTAGGGTTGTCAAGCCTAGTGATTTTATGTTTTTCCTATCCCAATCAGCTGATTTGTTAAGAAACCCTACATAGAAGTTAATTACTCCCACGTCTACTCGCTAATCTCCATAAAAATATTAGTTCCTCATGGACCTAATGAACATCATAAACTTGATTGAAAAGATGAAAATGAATAATAAATCAAGAATAGAGTTTAAGAAGAATCTTGATATATATTGATAAGTGTGCGAACACAATCCACAAAGAATTGATGAATCCTCAAATTAGATTCTCCGAAGAACAAAATAGAAGCAAAAGTAGATTACCATGGTAAAAGAAACCTAAGTACAAAATATACTTAGGAAAACTAAAAACTAAAACTTGAATAAAAACTCCTTATGAAGTGTTTACAAATGTTTATTTATAGGATTAGGGTTAGCCGTCGTCTATTGACCTTATTTGGCTGATTTTTTGGGTTAATGTTTGTTATGTAGACCAAAACGACCTTGGCTCATTAATTCCCTTCGTCAAAGCGATTTCGTGACACACTCCGGTCTGTGTCACGACACTTATGGCAGTTGCAAGCTAAGGCTTCATTTCAGGCTGTGTCGTGACACCCTCTGGCTATGTCGCGACATTGAAGGTAGTGTGCTCCTTTGGAGTGCTCTATTCACTCTGTTGTGACATCAACACTCCGTGTTGCAATATTGCCACCAATTTCATGTTTCTGTGCCTCCGAATGATTTTATGCACACTCACCAAATAAGTTAGCCTTCCTTTAGGCCTATTCTAGCCCCTGAGGTTATATAAATAGATCAAATCATACTTTTTATCATTTATTACCTAAAGATGAAAACTAAGTAAAAACATAATTAAATTGCTTTCATACAACCTCCTTAAGTATAAAAAAGGGTTTAATCTACTGCAACGAATTACGACAGATCAAACTCCCCTACATTTAAGTTATTGCTTGTCCTTAAGCAAGAAAATATAAAAACGAAAAGTATAAAAGATGTCCCTTAAGTGAGTATGATACAAAGATAAGTTTTGAAGCAACGTAACTAGGAATAATCATAAATACATGTAATTCAGGCATGATATGTAAATGACTTACCATTCTTAACCTCAAACATCTAGGTTTAGTACATTACAAAGTATATAAGAAACAAGGTCCTCAAATATATTGATCCTTCGAGAAATTAACATGTAATTTGATTATCCTTATAGAACACAAACAATTATTATTGCAACCACTCAATACAATGACCATTCACAAATAGATTTACCTAGGTCACATAGGATTTTTCGGCTTGTAATGTTTTGAGGCTTAAGGTTGGTATGGAATTCAAGAACAATGAGTATCAAAATATTTTTAAACACAAATTAGCTTGGCATATCATATTGTCCATTATTCTCCCCATTAGTGACTGATAACTTTTGAGTTATACGTCATACCTTTATATTTGGTTAATTGTCTGTATTCAGGTGAATTTAGTTGCATTTTAGGATATTATTTTAGTATTTTTTAGGGCATTAAATTAGGGATCTTGGACTATGCTTAAATGTTATTATATGTTAATTTTAATTATTTGCAAGAAGGATTTGTTTGTTGATTGAGTTGTAGGTACAGAATCAAGAAAAAGGAGTAAAGGAGTAAATGTTTGTTTGGCAAAAGGCTGGACAGTTTGCCAACATGAATGTCATGGCAATGTCAAGAAGAGACCTAGTCATCACTTAACCGTTATTAGCCCTATGTTCGTATACCAAAAAAGTCAGCCTAAAAAAGAGGAAAAAGATCATGGGATGATAGGATGGTGGGATGATGGGCCTACTTTAAAGGTAGAGATATAAAACCCAAAAAGAAAAAGAAAAAAAGTAGACAGTTGATGAGACAATTGGAAAAATATCCTTAGATGGGAGTAAAGGATAATGGTTGAGAACAAGGCAGAATTGTAAGGGAGAAGAAAAAAATAGTTCCTCTTGGCCACCATTAGATTACGACGCCAAAGCTGTGGGGCTAGATAGGTGAAAGCCATCTTCTTGAAGTTCTTCTTTTACTATTTTGT
Organism: Gossypium anomalum; assembly: GCA_025698475.1. NCBI lineage: Eukaryota > Viridiplantae > Streptophyta > Magnoliopsida > Malvales > Malvaceae > Gossypium > Gossypium anomalum. The sequence goes on along the minus strand of CM046968.1, from coordinate 13,447,223 downwards.
GAATTGAATTGAGAAGAATAACGTTGAATGCTATTATAAATTTGAATGTTATCCCATGAGTTAATCTCATAGGGTTGGGATTACTTGATGAAACCTTTATTTCCTTTAATAACTAAAGCCTAGATTAGTTTTAATTTATTGTTACATTCAATGGTATTTATGAATTGCATACGTATAATCTTTAGACATAGATGAATGTGCAGCATGTTTATGAAATTAATCTAATAGTGACAAGCATAGGTTAGTTAGATCAAAATTGAAAGACATGAGCAAGTATTTGACCGAATACTTGTAGTAGTCTCTAGACATAGAACAGCATTCCATACGAAAAGAAAACAAAACACTGCTGGGTACCGTGCTAAAGGCCTGTAGATATAAATTGCTTTAGGCAAGGTAACTTGAGGTCTTTCTCTTGAAAGAAGCAGACCATTTTGGATCTCTTCCGAGCAGTAGAATAAGATTGATTTTGCCGAGGCATATTTGGTTAACAAGGATAGATTCTTAGTAATCCCAACCTTTCAAGTCACGATACCCAGCATTGTTTTGTTTTCTTTTCGTATGGAATGCTACTCTATGTCTAGAAACTTCTATAAGTATTTGGTCGAATACTTGCTCTTATAATTCAATTTCGATCTAACTAACCTAACCTTTTCAGTATTAGATTAATTTCATAAATATGCTGCACATTCATCTATGTCTAGAGATTATATGCATGTAATTCATAAATACCATCGAATGAAACTTTAAATTAAAACTAATCTAGGATTTATGCATTAAAGGAAATAAATGTTTCATCAAGTGGTCCCAACCCTATGAGATTAATTTATAGGTTGGCAAATAACATTCAAATTTAGAATAGCATTCAATGTGACATAGATAAATGTGTAGCATGTCTATGAAATTAATCTAAAACTGACAAGGTTAGGTTAGTTAAATCGAAATTGAATGATATGAGTAAGTATTCGACCGAATACTTGTACCAGTTTCTAGACATAGAGCAACGTTCCATATGGAAAGTAAGCAAAACAATGCTGGGTACCTTGCTAAAGACCTATAGACATATATCACTTTAGGCAAGGTAACTTGAGGTCTTGGTCTCAAAAGTTCCAGACCATTTTAAATCTCTTTTGAGTAGTAGAATAAGATTGATTTTACTAAGGCATATTCGGTTAACAAGGGAAGATTCTCAGTAATCCCAACCTTCCAAATCAATATCATAGATTCTTTAAGCTTTTCCGTAACATCTTTATTTTTGCATCCCTAATTGTTTACTTGTCTGTTTTGCACATTTTATACAACATTATTCTCCTAATTGCCACTGCATTATTATTATTGTTTTTCCTTTAACATTAATCTAACTTTAATATAATAACCTAACCATATTATACCTATTCAATCCTTGTGGAGATGATCTCACTTATCACTTTATTACTTGATCCGACATGTATACTTGCACAATTCACATATCATATTCACACGCGACAAGTTTTTTAAGCCATTGCCAAGGATAAAAAATTTGGTGAAATTTGGTTTTGTTATTGTACTAATTCCACTAGTTTAGTTTTAGTTAATTTAGTTATATTTAATTTCTATAAATTTGTTATCAATGCATAAATAGAGGCATTCCTGCTAACGAAGAGTATCTTTTTTACTCAGAGATCGAGAGAACTTTGCGAAGAAGGAGAAGAGAAGTGCGTAACATGGCTAGGAAAGGGAATGATCCTGGTTTGAATGATCCATTAAATCCAAATGGTCATGATGTTGATCTTCCTATTCATTGTGTGATACATGACTCAGACAGGCCAATTCGAGAGCATGTTGTGCCAATTTTGGATGACTTGAATCTTGGGTTAGTCAGACCACACATACAAGCTCAACGATTTGAATTGAAATTAATAATGTTTCAGATACTGCAAACTGTTGAGCAATTCAGTGGGTCTCCAAATGAGGATCCAAGACTGCACTTAAGACTTTTTCTAGAAGTATGTGACTCACTTAGACAACAGGGTGTTCCAAAACATGCCTTGTGACTTAAATTATTTCCATATTCCTTGAGAGACAGAGCAAAAACGTGGCTTAATGCTTTGCCGTCAAGGACAGTGGCATCATAGAATGACCTTTGTCAGAAGTTTTTGTTGTAGTATAATCCACCAAACATGAATGCCAAGCTTAGAAATGACATCACGTCTTTTTGGCAATCAAAAGATGAAACACAGTATGAAGCTTGGAAAAGATTTAAAGAATTATTGCGAAAATGTCCGATGCATGGGTTTTAACACTAGACTCAGATAAAGATGTTTTATAATAGGTTGAATGCACATACAAGGATGGCAGTTGATGCTTCTACCAATGGTACCTTGTTGGATACATCTTATAATGAAGCTTATGAGATTTTGGAATAGATTGCCAACAATTTTTATCAATATCCTACCACGCGAGTTGGGACTAGCAAGAGAACTACTGGTATTGTAGAACTAGATGTAATGACTACATTAACTACCCAGGTATCATCTTTAACTAATATAATAAAAAAAATGAAGAGGCCAACTGTAGCTCAAGAGATGAAATCAGTTAAGCTATCATGTGTTTATTGTCGCGAAGACCATGTGTTTGACGAATGCCCATCAAACCCAACATATGTGTGTTACTTGGGCAATTTCAATCAGAATAATAACCCCTACTCTAAAACCTACAATCTATTGTGGAAGCAACATCCAAAATCTAGTTAGAATAATCAAGGTGCGAGGAATTTTAACAATCCTGCAAGATAGAATGCCATCAGTGCACCATCTGGTTATACTCAACCTATGCCGAGGCAGAATGCCCAACAAGGTCAGACATTGGTTTCTTCTTCACCATCACCTATTGAAGCTTTGCTGAAAGAGTATATGGCCAAGAATAATGTTGTGATATAGAGTCAAGCTGCATCCTTTTGAGCTCTTGAGAATCAAGTGGGGCAAATAGAAAGTGATTTAAATTCAAGACCTTAAGGAGCTCTACCAAGTGATACTAAGAATTTGAGATCATAAGGGAAGGAGCATTGTAAGGCAAGGAGCATTGTAAGGCAATCACTCTCAGAAGTGGGACTCAGGTGAATAAAATTGTTAAAGATGCCATTGTAGAATAGGGAAATTTAGAGTGCAACCATGGAAAATTTTAGAAAATTTGAAAACCACGCTGCAACTGGAAAAGCTAAACAAGAGATTGATGTACTGAAGTTAGATCATTTTGCCGATGGAAATGCTACAACAAAATAACAACAACCACTTAAAGGATGACCACCTCCACCATTTCCTCTGTAATAACCCGTTTTCTAGTAAAATCAGAACAGTAGTTTTGGGACCACAAATCCGAAGTTAAAAAATTTATTTTATTATTATTTTATTTCCTAAAGTATGACGGAAATACCTTATAAAAATTTTATTAAGAAATTTTATCGTTTACATGTTCAATTTGATAAAAAGGACTAAATCGTGTAAAGTGCAAAAGTTGAGTTCTAATAGCTAAAGGTATTAAATAGATATAGAACTTTAAAGTGGAAGTCCTTATATTGTAATTAGACCATAATTGTGATAGTGGAATATGATGGCTTGGCATTTTGTATAATTTTGATTAATTTTAAAAATTTAATTAAATAAATAGGTAATTAAAGATAAGTTAAATAAAACCAAATAAAAGTATCATGTTTTTCTTATTTATTCAACCAAAATTTCAAACAAAAAGAAGCCATTTTTCTTGAAGATAGGTTCGGCCATCTTTGAATCTCATTTAGGTATGCATTTTTGTCCCATTTTTAATGATTTATATGTTTTTGGGATCGTTGTAGCTTAATCTAGCTAGCTCGGGGACTAATTTGTAAAATTGTTAAACTATTAGGGTTCTACCATTGATGGATATATATGAGTTTTGAAGTTTTATGATAGAAAATGAATGCTTGTTGTTAGATAAACAACTTTGTAAAGAGATTTCTGATGAAATTGTCAATTAGGGACTAAATTGAAAAATAGGAAATATTACATGGTGAAATTATGAAATAATTGAAGCATAGTGCATGCTAAGGACCTATTTGGTATTTGGCCATAGTGTGTTGTGGTGAAATTGTGTAAATTTCCATTTTTATAAGTTAGGGACTAAATTGAAAAGAATTAAAAGTATAAGGGTAAAATGGTAATTTTACCAAAATATGTTTTGGATTAAATTGAATGAATTATATGTTGAATTAAGTTAAATTTATTTATATAGATCCAGTTAGACCTCGTACGGAGTTAGATCGGGGCAAAGAGAAAGTCTTGGATTAATCGCCTTTTGTATCTATGTATACTCGTCGAGGTAAGTTTATGTAATTAAATTGAGCATTTATATGTTTTAATTGAATTATATGTATGTGATTTGTATAATTTCCATGTATAAATATCGATTGCATATTCGATGACGTACGACGATTACTAAGTCCCGTTTGAACCTTAGGAATTCGTAGGATACAAAAAACATGTCATTAGGGTTACCGATTCTCAGCTCGTATGAGCTTATCAATTTGCAGCTTATGATAGCTTATTGATTCTCAAATCATATGAGCTTACTAATTTATAGCTCGTGAGAGCATACCAATTCATAGCTCGTATGAGCATACATGTACAGGAATTGACAGATTACAGTTTAGCACACTATGTGTGAGTTATCCCGAGTATCCAACAATATTCGAAATGGTTCAATAGGCGCTGTTCTAATATGAAATGAGATGAGTTCGATATGAACTATTACAGGTATACATATGAATTACATGGAAAATGATATTACATGGTATATAGGTATATGAAATGGAAAATGATATTACATGATATTACATGTATATGGAATTTGATTAATTGTTGAGCTCATCCATGACTTGGTTTATATATATGTGTTTACATGACTAACATGGTTGATGTATATGTGCTTAGGCATTTGGACAATATATGTTGGGATATGCTTTGTTTACTTACCATATATGTGAATAAATGGTAAGTTAAATTTTATATTATACGAACTTACTAAGTTTAAATGCTTACTCTGTGTATTTTCCGTGTTTTATAGTGAATCAGAAGCTTGTTCGGGTTGGAAGCTTCTCGGAGCTATATCACACTATCCATAGGCTCTTTTGGTACTTTTGATTGATTTAATTTTGGTTATAATGGCATGTATAGGTTATTTTGACTATTGTTGGCCTATATGTTTTGTTGTGATTATGGCCACTTATTTGGCTTGTGTTTGGCATATTTTGGATGTGTATAAGTTGTTTTGATATGGTTGATATGTGGTTTGAATTGTGATTGAATTATGGAAAATGAAATAGTTGTTGAATGTGCAAAATAGATATGTCATATAGTTGTTGTGAATTGGTGCTTTGTTGTGGAAGGCATATATGTATATTAATGCTAGTTTAGAATGGTATAATTAGTACCAATTGGGAAGTTTTGGTATGTTTTGGTAAGTAAGCTAAGTGGCATGATATGATACAAATTTTTAGGAAGGTTGTTGGCTTATTTGGTCAAAATATGTACATAATTATACATGTTATGAATTGTCATTTGAGATGCGTAAGGGCATATTGGTTGTATGTGAATATACCATATGTTTAAGTCTTGATTATACTTGTTTTGGATGCCTTGTTATGGCTTGTAAGTATGTGCAATTGTGGTTGTAGGTACATGCCAAATTGGGTGAGAAAAATGGCTTGTAAAATAGCCTATTTTCGTCCACACGGGCAAAGACACAGGCGTGTGTGACACACGGGCAGGTGTCACGGTCGTGTCCCCTGTAGCTTTCAAAGGGTTGCAAGTCAGGCTGTTACACGACCTAGCACACGGCCTGGCACATGGGTGTGTGAGGTTACTTCGAAGGGGACACAGCCTAGCAAACATGCGTGTGGCTTAGCTGTGTGGCCCAAGTCAGTGAGTTACACGAGTACGGACACTGGTTGGGACACGGCCGTGTGTCCCCATTTCGAATGCCCACACGGCCTAAGCACAGGCGTGTCTCTTGGCCGTGTGATCCCAACAACTTTGAAAATTTTTAATGTTTTCCAAAAAATTCTCTAAGTTTTCGATTTAGTCTTGACTTGTTTCTAATGCATTTTTAGGGCCTCGAGGGCTTGTATAAGGGACAGTATGTATGATTTTGATTTTTTTATTATTATGAATATTAATATGTTATGAAATGTTTGAAATTTCTGTCTGTTTGATTCGTGATCTCTGGTAATACTTCATAACCCTATTGCAGTGACGGATATGGGTTAGAGATGTTACATCCTCAACGATTCCACAATTATAAATAAGAGGCTCAATTCAAAATATTTTTAGATGTCCTTAAACAACTCCACATTAACATATCGTTTGTGTAAGCTTTGAAGCAGATGCCTAATTATGTGAAATTCATGAAAGTTATATTGTCAAAGAAGCATAGAGTAGAAGAATTTGAGCCTGTTGCTCTCATTGAAGGGTGTACAGCGAAAGTTCAAGGACCCAGGGAGTTTCAGTATACATTGTTCAATTGGAAATGATTATGTTGGAAAGCCATTATGTTATTTTGGAGCGAGTATAAATCTAATGCCTATGTCTATTTTTGGGAAGCTAGGAATTAGGAAAGCAAGACCTACTACGGTTACGTTGCAACTGGCTGATCGATCCTACGGACATCTGGAAGGTAAAATTGAATACGTGTTGGTAAGTGTAGATAAGTTTATTTTTCTGGCAGATTTTTTTATTTTAGAATGTAAAGCTGACCATGATGTGCCAATTATTCTTAGAAGATCTTTTCTTGCTACAAGCAGGACTTTAATTGATGTGTAGAAAGGTGAACTAACCGTGAGAGTAAACGAACAACAGATCACATTCAATGTATTTGATGCCTTGAAATGTGCTAATGAGAATGAAGAATGCCACGCCATTGATTTGATAGAAACAATAGTGGAGGAAGAGTTCACAAGATTTCGCCATAGCAATTCTGATAGTGATGAAGACTCACTTGACCGGAGTGACGTAATAATTTTTGAGGACCTAGGTGAACTTGTAGAAGCCAAGCAGTTTGTGGATAGACCAGGGAAGAAATTTGAATCCTTGGATTTATCAGATAGCTCTTTCAAGCCTCTAAAACCATCTACCGAATAAGCCCTCATGTTGGAGTTGAAGCCTTTAATGTTGCACTTAAAATATGCTTATTTAGAAGAAAATAACATTTTTCCAGTAGTTATTTCTGCAGAATGGATAGTCGATCAAGAGGTAAGGTTGTTGGAAGTACTCTAGCGATCTATGAAGGCATTAGGATGGAAAATTCTCAACATCAAGGGAATTAGTCTTGCTATCTGTATGCATAAAATTTTATTGGAGGATTGCCATAGCAACTCTATTGAACAACAAATAAGGTTGAATCCAATCATAAAGGAAGTTGTTAAAAAAGAGATCATCAAGTTGCTTGATGCTTGTACAATATGTGTGTAACACTCCTAACCCCTATCCGTCACCGGATTAGGGTTACACAGCATTACCGTACAAATGAAACATTCAAAATTACATTTCATACATATTCATAAACATATTATAAAACAATCGTTCATATATATATTGTCCCTAAATTAAGCCCTCTAGGCCCTAAAATTACCTTAGAAATGATTCAAGGCCAATTTAAATCATTTGGATAGTTTAGGAAAAAGTTACAAAATTTTGGAAAAGATGAGTCACATAGCTGAGACACACTCCCGTGTCTCAAGCCATGTAACCTTCGAACTAGGGACACATGGCCGTGTCCCAGCCTGTGTCCTCACCCGTGTAACTCTCTGAGTAGGGTCACATGGCCATATCACATGCCTGTGTGTCAGGCCGTGTAACTCTCAAAATAGCCCCCACATACCCGTGTGCTAGGCCGTGTAACTAACTGACTTGCATACAAAGGAACCTATAGGGTACACACGACCATGTCGCCAGGCCGTGTGCCACACACCTATAGGCCTTTTGTGCCCATAATCAAGACATCAAAAATTTACCAAAACAGGCAAATAATGACCAATTCAATAATTCTAAATCAACTAACTAATATGTCATTCAAGGCACTCAAATACATTCATCCAAAACTTATTTAAACATGCATACTTTACTACTTTTCATTCATCAACTATTAGCTTCAAAAACTTACTAAATAAGCCATTCAAAAACAAACACCATAAGGTAGCTATAATATCATAATTTGGCAAGCATTAAAAGGTATCAATCAAAACAACTTGCACAAGATATACATATCAAAACATCCAATAAAAATTCAACTTACCTTTTTATGAGCATATGCATAAATCCATTTAGAAACTTACATTTTCAATTCCTTTTCATGCCTGTTGAACCGTCTAGAATATCATCAGATACTCGAGAAAGCTTACACGAAGTGTGATTAAACATATAACCTTAACCTTTCCTTTACATCATTGCTCACACGAGCTGTAGGTTGGAATGTAAACTACATGCTACTACTCACCCGAGCTGCGAAGTATTCGCAACAAATGAATGACCTCAGCTATCGGTAGGACATTCAAGACCAGCACCTGAAACATGAAATCCCTAATGACATGTCATTTGTATCTTACGAATTCCTAAGGTTCAATCGAGATTCGATAACTATCATGCCATTGCTTGGATATACATTGTTTAATAGCATTACAAATTCATAATAGCATACAACTAAATAACATGAATATAGTAATCCGTATATACGAACTTACCTCGACGACTAGGGCGTAGAAATGAAATCGACTAATTCGAGATTTTAGCCTTTCCCCGATCTAGATCCGTACATGGTCTATATTGATCTAAATAGACAATTTTAATCCATTTAATATCCCTAGCATTCAGTTTAGTCCACATTTCATATTTATACAAAATTACTATTTTGCCCCTAATATTTTAACTTTTCAGAATTTTGTCGTTAAGCTCATAAATTGAAATTTAAACATTTTAATCCTCTTCTCAAGCTAGCCAAATTCTCTAGGGACCTAAATCAATCCATACAAACCATCATTTAATAAATTTACCATGAGCTTTTACCATTTTTACAAAAAAGTCCTTAAATGTCATTTTCATCAAAAATCACTTTACAAAACTTGTTTATTTATCAACAAGGGCTCATAATCTTTCATTAAACATCAAGAATCAAACAATAGCATTCATGGCATAACCCTAAATCTTTAACAGTTCTACAAATTGATCCCCGGGCCAGCTAGGTTAAGCTAAAACGACTTTAAAAACATAAAAACCATTAAAAAGGGGCTCAAAAATCACTTACATGTAATGGGAGAGCTTGGTCGAATGTCCTAACCCCTTTCTAATGGTGATTTTCGGTGGTAAGCAAGAAATGAGGAAGAAGATGTTCATCTGTTCTTTTGTTTATTTTCAATTTACTATTTTAGCATTATTACTTATCAAAATTTACAAAAAAACCTTGCCATGAATATCCACTAACTATAGAAATGGTCTAATTACCATATAAGTCCACTCACCTTAAAGTTTCAAGTCATTTGGCCCATTTAACAAATAGTACTCCACTTTTGCACCTTTTATGATTTAGTCTTTTTCACTTAATTCATCATGCAAACATCAAAATATATGAACAGAATTTTAATACGACCTTACTAGCAGACATTAAAATAATATTAAAATAATAATTTACTTGTCAGATTTGTGGTCCCAAAACCACTATTTCGATTTCATTGAAAATGGGTTGTTACAACTCTCCCCCTAATGGAATTTTCGTCCTCAAAAATCTTACTAGAAAACAAGTTCGAGTATTGCACTCTCATAGCTTCTTCCGGTTCCCAGGTAGCCTCCCCTATTCCATGATGTTGCTAGAGAACTTTAACTAAAGCTATACTTTTATTTCTCAATTCTTTAACTTCCTGAGCTAAAATTCTAATCAGTTCTTCACTGTACGTCATATATGACTAAATGTCAACATCTACCTGGGAAATTACATGTGAAGGATCTGATCAGTACCGTCATATCATCAGTACATGAAATACATTATTAATCTTTTCAAACTCTGACGGTAAAGCCAATCTATAAGCTACTGGCCCAATTATTTCAATAATCTCGTACTGCTCGATAAATTGGGGATTAAGCTTTCCTTTTTGGCCAAATCGAAGAACTTTCTTCCAAGGCGATACTTTTAGAAATACTTTGTCACCAAATTGAAATTCAATATATTTCTTTTCAAATCTGCGTAAGATTTTTGTCCATCCGAAGCCACTTTCAAACTGACATATATCACTTTAACCTTTTCTTCTGTTTCTTGAATCAAATCAACACCGAGTAACTTTTTCTCACTGCGACACTTTCGACCATACAAAGCTTCATATGGTGTCATTTTAATGTTTGCTTGATAACTGTTATTATATGCAAATTCAAAAAACGGTAGAAATTTCTTCCAATTACCTTCGAACTCTAAAACACAACATCGAAACATATCTTCGAGTATATGAATTACTCACTCAGACTAACCATCGGTCTAAGGATGGAACGTTGTACTAAAATATAATCGAGTGCCTAGAGTTTCATGTAACTTGCTCCAGAATCGAGACGTAAACCGTGGATCCTTGTTAGAGATAATAGAAACTGGCACACCGTGCAGTCTAACAATCTCGAAAACATATAACTCTACCAATCTCTCCAATGAATAATCCACACATACAGGAATAAAATGCACAGATTTCATCAAATGATCTACAATGACCCACACAACATGTTTCTTTCTCAGAGATAGAGGCAATCCCGATACGAAATCTATCGTGACACATTCTCATTTCCACTCTAGAATAATCACAGGTTGTAACAAATTAGAAGGTACCTAATGTTCGGCTTTAACTTGCTAACGAACCAAACATTTTGATACGAACCCTGAAATTTCTCTTTTCATACCTTGCCACCAATACATCTATTTCAAATCATCGTTCATTTTATTACTACTAGGATGAATCGATAAGATACTATTGTGAGCTTCCTATAAAATATTCTTAATGAGACCCAAATTTTTCAGAACACAAGTTCTATCTTTAAAATACAAACTATCATCGAAACCAACATGAAAATTTAAATCAGGTGTCGCCTCAATCTGTTTCCATTTAGCAATCAAAACATCATCACATTTCTGAGCTACGCAAATATATTGCAAAAATGTCGATCTAGCTTTTAATTCAACTAAAATTGAACCATCATCAATCAATGTTAACCGTGGGTTCAAAGCTCACAAAAAAATAGGGATTTTCTACTCAGTGCGTCAACAACAGCATTAGCCTTTCCCAGATGATAATCAATGACCAAGTCGTAATCTTTCAATAACTTGAGCCATCTGTGCTATCTCAAATTCAAATTGTTCTGTGACATTAAATACTTCAGGCTTTTATGATCCATGAATATATGAAATTTTTCTCTATACAAATGGTGTCACAAAATCTTTAAAGCAAACACAATAGCTACAAGCTCTAAATCGTAAGTTGGATAATTCTTTTCATGAAGTTTCAACTGTCGAGAATTATATGCTATCACTTTGCCCTCTTGCATCAAAACACAGCCCAAACCATTCAATGAAGCATCACTATAAATCACAAATTCTTTACCGGACTCTGGCTGAACTAACACAGGTGCCTCAGTTAACAAAGCTTTCAACTGATTAAAACTTTGTTGACATTTCTTAGACTATTCAAATTTGACATCTTTTTGAAGTAGTTTCGTCAATGGCGTAGCGATCATAAAAAATCCCTTGACAAATCTTCTATAATATCCGGCTAATCCCAGAAAATTTCTGACTTTAGATGCATTTCGCGAAGGTTTCCAGTCTACCACAATAGAGATTTTACTCGGATAAACTCTGATACCATCTGTAAACACTACATGTCCCAAAATTTTGACAGAACTCACATTTGCTGAACTTAGCAAACAGTTGTTTTTCTCGTAAGGTTTGCAAAACAATTCTCAAACACTGGACATGCTTTGTCTCATCTCATGAGTAGATCAGAATGTCATCAATGAATACAATAACAAATATGTCTAAGTACGGTCTGAATATTCTATTCACCAAGTTCATAAACACAGCAGGTGCATTAGTCAAACCAAAAGGCATCACAAGAAACTCATAATGCCCATACTTGGTTCTGAACGTAGTTTTAGACACATCAGAGTCTTTAACTCGCAGCTGATACTAATTAGAACCAATATCGATCTTTAAAAATACCGTCACACCTTTTAACTGGTTAAACTGATCATCAATACGTGGCAATAGATACTTATTATTGATCGTGACTTTGTTGAGCTGTTGATAATTGATACATAATCGCATAGATCTGTCCTTTTTCTTAAAAAAAACAACACAGAAGCACCTAAAAGAGAAAAGCTGGGCCAAGCAAAGCCCCTATCTGTCAACTTTTGCAATTGTGCTTTCAACTCTTCCAATTTTGTAGGTGTCATTCTATATGGAGCTATTAATTTCAGAAATGTTCACAGCATCAATTCAATAGCAAACTCAACCTCTCTGATCGACGGTAACCCTAGTAATTCTTTTGGGAACACATCTGTAAACTCGCATACAATTAAACCAATTCTACCTTCAATTCTATAACTTTAGAATCAAATATAGAAGCGAAATATGCTTCACAGCCTTTTTTAACATATTTCTGTGTCGACATAGCCGAAATAACATTAGATGCACTATCCAGTCTATCTGATTCAATTCAAAGATTCTCACCGTTTTAACACTTTAACACAATATGCTTTCATCTACAGTTCACAACAGCATCATGCAGTGTTAACCAGTCCATACCCAGAATCACATCCAACTCGTCAAGGGTAATAACATCAAATCAGCCAGAAAGTTAGAACCTTGGATCATCAAAGGACAATTTTTACATACTTTATCAACTATCACATACTAACCTAAACGGTTCGTTACTTTAACCATAAACTTAAGAGACTCAAAGGGTATTTTCTTATCTGACACTAGAGTTATGCATACATATGAGTGCGTTGACCCCAGATAAATCAAAGCATTTTCTATCAAAGATAGAAAATGTATCGATGATCACATTAGGTGCTAAACCTTCCTCTCGAGCGCAGATCACGTAAGCTCTTGCTGGTGCTCGACCTCAGATCTCGCAACAGAGTCTTTCATTCCACTACGACTGTTTCTTGCATTTCCAATGTTTCGGGGTGGTCTCCCTCTCACAACTGTCTTACTCAGTCGAGTAGTCTGAGCCTTTTCTTTATCAGACCTTTTCGGGCAATCTCTGAGATAATGTTCATAAGAATCGTATTTAAAACATGATTTTTCTTTCAATCTGCATTCACCAAAATGTCATCTATTACATTGCTAACATTCAGGCTTGTTTCTGACACTACCCATGCTCGCAAAAACCATAGCCTGAGGTTTTGAGCTCAAATGTTGTTTTCCTCTATCTTTCCCGAATAACCCATTGAAGTTAACGAACGACTGTGAAATTCTTTTAAATTCTTTGATGGCGATGAGTATGGTTTTCCCATAGGCCTTTTTCCTGAGTCACGAGGCTCAGAATCGACTTTTCTCTTTGCTTTGCTAAGTTCCTCGGCCTTGTGCACTCTGTCCACCAGAACTACAAATTCTTTCAACTCGAGAATCCCAACTAATAGCTTGATATCTTCATTTAGGTTGTCTTCAAATCGAGTACATATAGTAACCTCTGTCAGTATACATTCACAGGTATACTTACTAACTCGCAAAAATTCCCTCTTAAATTCAGCTATTGTTATACTGCTTTGCTTTAATTCAAGAAACTCTTTGTGTTTCTTATCGAGAAATCTCTAACTCACATAATTCTTTATGAACTCTAACTGAAAAAATTCCCAATTTACTCGATCTCTCGATATTACTGCAACCAAAGTGTTCCACTACTGATAAGCTGAATCTTTCAATAATGGAACAACGTATTTCAAGCATTCCACAAGAGTACACAATAATTCATTGAAAATTCTCACCGTATTTTCTAACCAAAACTTGGCCCTCTCTGGATTATCTTCAATTGTACCTCGAAACTCTTCAGCCCTATACTTACGGATTTTATCAACTAAAGGCTTGCTTACTCTCACTGGTTCCAAACCTTGAGGAACTATGGGGACCAGTTGGGGTATAGGTGGGGGTGGAGGTTGTTAAGCCATTGGGTTTGTCCGCACGAACTCTAAGAACCACTCGGACATCACCTGGAAAAAGGCTTCTTTAGCCTTTCTTCCCTAGCCCTCAGATACAGGCCTATTTCTACTAGACGCTACTCTGTGAATGGAGGCTTGCGTGTTACATTCTACTTTGTTGGAATCCGCTCGGTTGGCTGACATCTTATCTATATGAAAACATAGATCAATTTTAGTCAAGAGTTATCACACGATCGTAGGTTATATAATGGCATGTATTTCTAGACTCATACATGCTACGTTCAGTTTGAAAACTGACTAAACTATAGCTCTGATACCACTAAATGTAACACCCCTAACCTGTATATGTTGTCAAATTAAGGTTACAAAAAATTATTGTAGAAATAGAACATTCAAACTTACATTTCATACATATTCATAAACATATTATAAAACAATCATTCATATATATATCGTCCCTATATTGATCCCTCAAGGCCCTAAAATTACCTTAGAGATGATTTGGGACCAATTTGAAATCATTTGGAGGGCTTAGGAAAAAGTTACAAATTTTTGAAAATAAGAGTCATATGGTTGAGACACTCGCCCATGTCTCAGGCCATGTAACCTTTGAACTAGGGACACATGGTTGTGTCCCAGCCCGTATCCTCACCCATGTAACTCTTTGAGTAGGGTCACACGGCCGTGTCACACGCCCGTGTGTCAGGCCATGTAACTCTTGAAATAGCCCCACACACCCGTGTGCCAGGCCATGTGCTAGGCCCTATAACTACCTGACATGCATACCAAGGAACCTATAGGGGACACATGGTCATGTCACCAGGCTGTGTGTCACACACCGCTAAGTCACACACCCGTGTCTCAGGCCATATATGTAATATCCTGGTTTTGGGCCTAGTCGGAATAGTGGTTTCGAGACCACAAATCTGAGATAGAAATAATTTTTCTTTTTATAATTATTTTGAGGTCTATGATATGATTGCATGATTGTGTGAAAATTTTGTGAAGAAATTCTATGCATAAAGTGTTTAATTTGAAATTAGGGACTAAATTGAATAAATTACAAAACTTGTGTTCTAGAAGCATTTTGCATAAAATTGAATTAGATTATTAATTAAAGGTCCTTAAAGAGTATTTTTACCAATTTCTAAAAAAAATTGGACAAAAATGGGCTTGGAAGGGAAAAATTTAAAGAATAGTAAAAAGGGCATTTTGGTCATTTAAGGGTAAAATGAATTAAAAGACAAATTTTAAAACCCAAATGTGTCCATCTTCAACCCCATGGCCGAATATAGCAAGAAGAAACCATGGCTAGGGTTTTTCAAGCTTCCAAGCTCGATTGTAAGTCCATTCTAGCCTCGTTTTTCAAGTTCTTTACGTTTTTGGAATCCCGGTAGCTCGATTTAGCTTATGCTAGCAATAATTTAACCTAGGGTTTATATTTGGAAAAAAACCCATAGGTGAAATTTGTGTATTTTGGTGTTTTATGATAGAATATTAGGTTTTAAATTATGTTAGACAACTTGTGCTACTTGGTTTTAAGTGAAAACGAGTAAAAGGGCTTAATCGGTAAAAATACCTAGTAGTCATAAGTACATGTTAGAGTGAGAATTTGATGTTGCCATAGAAGGGAAAAATGATCAGCATGTCATAAAACATAAGAAAATAGGCTGAATTTTAATTTACGAGTTTTGGGGCAAAAGTGTAAATATGTGAAAGTTTAGGGGCAAAATTGTAATTTTTGAAAAATATTATTTTGGGTCAATTTGAATAATGTGAGTCCTAATTAAACTATATGTTAAATGATAGAGCAAGGAAAACTGAAATTCAGGCTAAAATGGAAAAAATACCAAGTTGTGGATGAAATGGTAAAAGTAGCCATTTTCGCATACGAGGTAAGTTCATATGTAAATGTTGGTAACATAGTTGTTATTTTAAATGTTTTTATGTTATTTAAATGATATGATAATTATTATGAAATATTATACTCGTGATAATTGTTTGATAATATGTCAAATTATGTGATATACTTGGAAAATGTGAAATACTACCGAGTATCGGTATCGGTTATCCGTAGGAGATTGTTGAGACACATGATTGGGAAAATGGTCCCCGTTGAACCTTAGGAATGGATTAGGATACAAGTGACATGTCACTAGGATATTTGGGCATCCGAACTCGTTGAGTTGAGTCCGAGTTCACTTATGGATGCGAATGTCTGAACTCGTTGAGTTGAGTCCGAGTTTGAGAGATGTAACTAGGCATCCGAGCTCGTTGAGTTGAGTCCGAGTTCACTTATGGATGCGAACGCCCGAACTCGTTGAGTTGAGTCCGAATTCACTTATGGGCGGGTTACATGGTAGCGTGGCTACATATGTGGCACTTATGTGCAAACTTTCCATGTATCCGAATTATATTCTGATGTGTTCAACGGGTAAAATTATACTCAAATGGAGGAATACTCGAGATGAAAGGGACGTATTGGTAAGTGTTGTGAAATGGATACTTTGAAAACTCGATATAACAACAATATGGTAAGATGATAAATGAAAATGTGATATGAATGTCTCGGTGATGATTATGCAAATGATGTTTTATGTTTGCTTATATAGTTGTGTTACTTGCTATTTGCATGTGAACTTACTAAGCTTTTATGCTTACTCCCTCCTTTTCATTCCTTGTAGTTTTGACAAGCCAGCTCGGAAATCGGGAACGGTCGGAGGCTCGCTCACACTATCCGTGTATCATCTTGGCATAATGGCTTGTATATTTTGAGCATGGCATGTATAGCATTATAATCATTTTGTGTATATGGTCTTATGATATGGTTATTGAGTGGTATGGAAATGCTTGGTAATGATTAGCCATTGGAATGGCTAATCATGATCATATTTAGTGTTATGTATGCTAAATTGCTAGCTAATCCATGGAAACCATGAAATAGGTAAAATTTACCATAAAATAAATTCAGACAAAGAGCAGATGATGTGAGTTTGAAAAATCATTAAAAATAGTAGAGATATAATTAGATGATGAATAAAATATAGAATTTAAGAATTATGAGTCTATTTTCATATGGATGGAGCAAAACAGGTATATGAGTTATATTTTATGAAATGTTTAAATTTTTGTGAAATAGGGCCAGAGCGATTTCTGGATCCCCTATTTTGACTTTGGAAATTCACCATAAATTTTAAAAAGATAATTAGAAGTCATGCTTTATATTTACAGATTCCTTATTGAGTCTAGTTTTATTAGAAGCAAACATCATAGTCATTGGAACTCTGTACAGGGAGATATATGATTTGTAATTCATAGAGGTCAGAGCAGTGAAACCCTGAAATAGGGGATACTTTAACTAATAAACTGTACTAATTGGTCTAACAAAAAATTCTAGAAAACAATTAGTAGATAGATATATGAGTATAGTTTTGGGGAAAATTTACGGATCTTGATTTCAAGTTTTGAAACTCAAGATATGAACTTTTAAGCGACTATGACGCAGTTAGCCAGCTTGTCTAGAAATTTTAAAATAAGTTGTTTGAGCTGTTTAAGTAATGAACTAAGTTTAGTAACACCTCAAGCTCGACTCTGGCGACGGTCTCGGGCGTGAGGGCGTTACAATATAGACATAAATTTGTCCAAAATCAAGCCATTTCCAACACCAATTCATGCATACACCTATAGGCCTTTTGTGCACATAATCAAGATATCAAAAACTGATCAAAACATGCAAATACTGACCAATTCAATAGTTCTAAATCAACCAACCAATATGCCATTCAAGGCACCGCAAATACATTCATCCAAAACTTATTTAAACATGCATACTTTACTACTTTTCATTCATCAACTACTAGCTTCAAAAACATACCAAATAAGCCATTGAAAAACATGCATCGTAAGGTAGCTATAATATCATAATTTGGCAAGCATCAAAAGGTATCAACCAAAACAACTTGCACAAGATATACATACCAAAACATCCAATAAACATTCAACTAAACACTATTACAAGTCCACCTATACATGCCATTATAACCTTGGCCAAAATATAAAAAACTACCAATATTTGTGTTGGATAGTGTGATAGATATCTAACGAACTTTCAAACCGATCGAGCTTCCGTTAATATATAAAACATGAGAAAGAAACTATGTAAGAACATAATGCTTAGTAAGTTCATAGAAAATGAAACACAACTTACCATTTCATTGCATAATAATAAGTATAAACATAATGTAATCCAAACCACAAGATTGGCATAAGCCTAACATCATCATCAATACACAAGATAGTGCATTTATACATAACTCTTTTGGATTAGCCACATGATAAGTCATTTTCATAAGAAAATATATCACTTGATTCATACATCCTTTTCATGAGCATATGCATAATTCAATTTAGAAACTTACCTTTTCAATTCCTTTTCATGCCTATTGAACCATTTAAAATATCATTGAATACTCAGGAAAGCTCACATGAAGTGTGCTTAAACATATAACCGTAACATTTCCTTTACATCATTGCTCACACGAGCTGTGAAATGGGCATGCTCACACGAGCTGTAGGTCAAAATGTAAGCTGCATGTTGTTGCTCACATGAGTTATGGAGTATTTGCAACAAATACAGGACCTCAACTATCGGTAGGACATTCAAGACCAGCACACGAAACATGAAATCCCTAATGACATGTCATTTGTATCTTACGAATTCCTAAGGTTTAACCTTGACTCGATAATCGTCATAGCATTGCTTGGATATATATTGTTCAATAGCATCAAAAATTCATAATAACATACAAATGAATAACATCAATATAGTAATCCGTATATATGAACTTACCTTGACGATTAGGGCGTAGAAACTAAATCGACTAATCTAAGGCTTTAGCTTTTCCCCGATTTAGATCCGTATGTGGTCTATATTGATCTAAATAGACAAATTTAATCCATTAAATATCCGTAGAGTTCAATTTAGTCCACATTTCATATTTATACAAAATTACTATTTTGCCCCTAACATTTTAAGTTTTCAAAATTTAGTCCTTAAGCTCATAAATTGAAATTTAAACATTTTAATCCTCTTCTCAAGCTAGCCAAAATCTCTAGGGAGTTAAATCAATCGATACAAACCATCATTTCATAAATTTACCTTGAGCTTTTACCATTTTTACAAACAAGTCCCTAAATGTCATTTTCACCAAAAATAACTTTACAAAACTTGTTTATTTATCAACAAGGACTCATAATCTTTAATTAAACATCAAGAATAAAATAATAGCATTCATGGCATATCCTTAAATCTTTAAATGTTTTACAAGTTGATCCCCGGGCTAGCTAGGTTAAGCTAAAACGATTTTAAAAACATAAAAATCATTAAAAACTGGCTTAAAAATCACTTACATGCAATGGGAGAGCTTAGTTGAATGTCCTAACCCTTAAATAATGGTGATTTTCAATGGTAAGTAAGAAATGAGGAAGAAGATGTTCATCTTTTTTTTTCTTTTTTTTTTTTCAATTTCATTGCTAATTTACTACTTTAACCTTATTACTTATCAAAATTTACAACAAAACCTTATCATGAATATCCACTAACTATATAAACGGTGTAATTACCATATAAGTCCAATTACTTTAAATCTGCATAGTCATTTGGCCTTTTTAACAAATAGAGCTCTACTTTTGCACCTTTTACGATTTAGTCCTTTTCACTTAATTAATCATGCAAACGTCAAAATTTCTTAACAAATTTTTAATACGACCTTACTATCATCCCATAGACATTAAAATAATATTAAAATAATAATTTACTCATTGGATTTGTGGTCCTAAAACTACTATTCTAATTTCACTAAAAATAGAGTGTTACAGTGTGCCTAAGAAAGAAAGTGCCACAGTTATCAGTAATGATAAAAATGATCTTACTCCAAATTGTACTTTCATGGGATGGAAAGTATGCATGGATTATTGCAAGCTCAATAAGGCAACTCAGAAGAGCTATTTTCCCTAGCCATTTATTGACCAAATGTTGGATAGATTAGTTGGGAAAGTTTTCTACTATTTTTTGGATGGTTATGTAGGATATAATCAGATTGCTATAGCTTCTATCAACCAAGAGAAGACAAATTTCCTTTGTCTATATGGTTCTTTTGCATTTTGTCGAATGCCATTTGGGTTATGTAATGCCCCGATAACATTTCAACATTGTACGAAGGAAAAATTTCTTGAAGTCTTCATGGATGATTTCTTTATCTCCGAAAATAATTTTGAGGACTATTTCACAAATCTGGAAATGGTTCTCTGCCAAAACAAATCTTGTCTTAAATTAGGAGAAATGCCACTTCATGGTTCATGAAGGTATTGTGTTAGGGCATAAGATATCGCAGCAAGGGATTGCAGTTGACAAAGCAAAAATTGAGGTAATATAAAAATTATTACCTCCGACCAGTGCCAAGGGTATTAGAAGTTTTCTAGGCCTTGCGGGATTTTATAAAAAAGTCATTAAGGATTTATTGAAGATATCTAAAGCTTTGTGTGCCTTGCTAGAGAAAAATAGACCTTTCAATTTTGATGAACCTTGTTTGATTATTTTTGAGGAATTGAAGAAAAGGTTGGTAGCGACACCGATGGTAATAGTGCCGGAATAGACACTGCCCTTTGAACTCATGTGTGACGCTAGCGATTTTGCTGTAGGAGCAGTGTTGGGACAGCCAAAAGACAAGGTATTCATGCAGTCTATTATGCAAGTAGGACCCTGACGGATGCACAGCTAAACTACACCACTACGGAAAAAGAGTTATTAGTTGTGGTGTTTGCATTCGATAAATTTTGATCTTATTTAGTTGGCACCGAAGTCATGATTTACATAGACCAATATACTATTAAGTATTTGGTGACCAAGAAAGATGCCAAGCCAAGATTAATTTGGTGGATACCTCTGCTACAGGAGTTTGATTTAGAAATTTGAGATAGAAAGGGGATTGAAAATCAAGTGGCTGATCACCTATCAAGGTTAGAAGCTGGAAATAAAGATGGTAAAATTCAACTTATTAAATAAGATTTTCCAAATAAGTAACTGTTGATTGCCATGGCATTACCTTGGTATGCTGAGATAGTGAACTTTTTAGATGGAAGTTCCTTCATGATACCAAACATTATTATTGGAATGAACCCTTCTTATTCAAGCATTGTGCTAATTAGATAATTAGGAAGTGTGCCCCTGATGACGAAATACATAGCATTCTGCAGCATTGTCACTCAGTGCCTTACGGAGGAATTTTGGAGGAATGAGAAATGCTGCCAAGGTACTCCAATTTGGTTTTTATTAGCCGATTTTGTTCAAAGATGCCTATGAATTTTATAAGTTATGTGACCGTTCTCAGAGGACAGGAAATCTATCTAAGAGACACGAAATGCCACTGTAAAACATTTTGGAGATTAACTTGTTTGATGTCTAGGGAATAGACTTTATGGGTCCATTTCCACCATCATTAGGCAATCTCTACATACTCTTGGCAGTGGACTATGTCTCTAAGTAGGGTCGAAGCTGTTGCCCTCCCTACTAATGATTCAAAGTCAGTGATGAAGTTCTTGCACAAGAACATTTTCATAACATTTGGTACACCTGAAGGTTCTCATTTTGATTGCAAATTAGTTACTAACGCTTTGCAAAGGTATGGCATGAAGCATAAGATTGCTACGGTATATCATCTCAAAAAAATGGATAAAAGGAGATCTCTAATAGAGAAATTAACAGATTCTGTAAAAAGTGGTGAACCCAATACGAAAGGATTAGTCCTCTAGGCTGGATGAAGTCTTGTGGGCTTATCATACAACATTCAAAACAACGTTGGAGGTATCACCTTTTAAGAAGGTTTATGGGAAGCCATGTTACCAACCTGTTGAGCTACAGCATAAAACATTTTGGGCTATTAAAAAGTTGAATATAGATTGGATCGCTACTGGCCATAAAAGGTTGTTAGAACTAAAGGATATGGAGGAATTTCGGGCACAAGCATATGAGAATGCTAAACTATACAAGGATTAGACCAAGCACTAACATGATAAAAGGATTATGCCAAGGCAATTTGAACTAGGACAACAAATGTTGTTGTTTAACTCTAGGCTCAAATTGTTCCCTGGAAAGCTAAAATCTCGTTGGTCAGGTCCCTTCGAAGTAGCTCAAGTATACCTTCATAGAGCTATTGATGTCAAAGATATGAAAATGCGGGTCAATTTTAAAGGTAATGGACAACACTTGAAGCACTACTAGAGTGCTCATGTAACTTGAGATAAATAGTCCATTGGTCTCCGAGATGTTTACTTCAACATTTCAATAATTCTTTTTTAATTTTATTTTTTCTAATTTGAACTCTTAGTTATTTTATTTATTGTGTTTAATAATTTTAGTTCCTTGTATTGCGGGTATTTTTTTTCATAACGATAATAGTGAGGTGAGGTTCGGCCATATGTTACTCGTTGGCCCATCGAAATTTGTTTTCCAAATATTTTGGCCTTTAACTTTTTCACTTTCCCTCTAAATTTCATTACACCAAATTTAGGCCATAATTACTGACCTCCATCACCCATGCCATTTGCAGAAGTAGAATAATCTTATCGAGACTCATCAGCTTCGGCTTGCTGTAGATTTGGAAAAGATATAGGAAAAACTGGCTCTCTACTGGGCCTATGTGGAGAGGAGGGACGCTGCTGTGAGAAGGTCCCTTCAAAAGAATTTCACCAAGTTAATGCTTTCATTTCCTGACTTTCCTAAGGAATTACAAGTAGCTATAGTAGAAAGGGTTGGTAAAGCAAAGCCAGCTGAGACAGACCCTTCCACTGCTGAGAAAGAAACCAAAGAACCAGAGGAAGAAATAGAGAAAAATGGAATTAAACAGCATTGTGACTGATCATGAGGAAGAAGAAGTAAATCTCATACCTGCACCACTAGTGGATAACATTGTAGTTATTCCACCTCCCTCTACTGAACCAATGACAGAACAAGATCGAGAAATTAATCATCTCATTGACGAAATAATCAATCTGATAATGAATAGGAGGATGTGCCACTCCACTCATTAAAAAGGAAAATGTATTATAAGCATAGTGCACAAGAATCCACCCGTAAAAAAGAATGAAGTAACCGTACTAAGCTCTAAGCTAGGGAAGTTTTCTTCCTTTCCTTGCATCATGCATTTAATTTGTTTTGCCATGTCATTTTTTGTACATATATATCTTCTTGCATTCATGTTTCATGCCTGTACATGCATTGAGGACAATGCACCCTTTAGGTTTGGGGGTGTATTAAGCATTTAGGATGCATTTTCTATTTAATAAACATTTTGTTTATATTTAGTAAGCATGTTCATTTTAGTGAATATTGTTTTGCCAGGTAACTGACAAGGACTATTTTGAGTATGATGAGTATAACTTTTATTCGTGATGTTTGATGATGAGCTTAAATTCTTCAATAAATCTAGAACATGTGACAATGGATTAGGTAAATTTAGCTTAAGTAAGGCTGCTTGGAAATTACCTCTTAAAAGGGAGATGTCCTGAATTTAGTTATATTTGGACTATAGCGAATTTCTTTTAATAACCTTAGAGATTCTTGTAGTTAAACACACAAAAAATTGCCAAATCATTGTTTAAACATATAAATCTAGATACTCCAATACTTAGAATTCCCAAGTAAGTCAACAACACTTTGTTTGCTCCATCATGTTGCTGGCTAGAAAATCAAGTTTAAGCAATAGTGTGTAATAAAGTAAAGAAAATTAGGGGCACCCTATTGTAGCAACAGAATGAGTAACTAAGGAGGTATTTGTTTGCTCTATCCATCTTTTAAGTTAAAAGCTTTAGCTTCATGAGTGATTTTTGTACAAATTGTGGCATGGTTGAGTACTCGGTAATTTTGTGTATACTCCATTTTGATTATCGAGTCAAAGAATTGGGTGACAGGCTAAAAACCATGTTTCAAATAAAAATAAAAATAAAATTAAATGAAATTACAAATAACTGAGTTTAGTTAAAAGATAAACTAAGTAAACTAGGAGATACTTGCTATAGTGAAAGTTGTATGAGTACTTAGGGCAATATTTTCTACACTGCCTTTGCTGAATAAGCTTATGAAACTTGATCAAATTTTTAGACATAGAAAATTGTTGAGAACTGAAGTACAGAATGCTCTTTTGATGGTTTAACAGTACAAAGGTGATTATGTTGCTGCGGTAATTCGTACATTCATGCATATTTTGCTTGAGGACAAGCAATAACTCATGCTTGGGAGTGTGATAACTCTTGAAAAGAGTTATATGTCATGCCTTTAAACTTGGTTAATTGTCTCTATCCAGGTGAACTTATTTTCATTTTATGATATTATATTAGTATTTTTTAGGGCATTACATTAGGGAGCTTGGACTGTGCTTAAATGTTATTATATGTTACTTTTAATTATTTGCGGGAAGGATTTGTTTGTTGATTGAGTGATAGGTGAAGAATAAGGAAAGTGGAGTAAAGGAGTGAAGGTTTGTTATGGCAAAAGGTTGGATAGTTTGCCAACACGAATGTCGTGGCAATACCAGGAAGAGACAGAGTCAACACTTAACTGTTATCATCCTTATTGTACGTATACCAAAAAAATCAACCTAAAAAAGAGGAAAAAGATCATGGGATCATGGGATGATGGGCCTAATATAAAGGAAGAGATATAAAATCCAAAAAGAAAAAGAGAAAAAAGTAGACGGTTGAGAAGACAATTGAAAAAAGATCCTTGGACGGGAGTAGAGGATAACGGTTGAGAACAAGGTAAAATCGTAAAGGAGAAGAAGAAGGCAGTTCCTCTTGGCCACCATAAGATTGCGATGCCAAAGTTATAGGATTAGATAGGCGAAAGCCATCTTCCTGAAGTTCTTCTTTTACTTCTTTATTTACTGTTTTGTGAATTGAATTTAGAAGAATGGCGTTGAATGCTATTTTGAATTTGAATGTTATTTGCCAACCCATGAGTTAATCTTATAGGGTTGGGATTGCTTGATGAAACATTTATTTCCTTTAATGACTGAAGCCTAGATTAGTTTTGATTTACTTTTTCATTCGATGGTATTTATGAATTGCATATGTATAATCTCTACACATAGATGAACGTGTAGCATGTTTATGAAATTAATATAATATTGATAAAGTTAGGTTAGTTAGATTGAAATTGAATGATATGAGCAAGTATTCGACCGAATACTGGTAGCAGTCTTTAGACATACAGCAGCGTTCCATACGGAAAGAAAATAAAACAATGCTAGTTACCATGCTAACGGCCTTATTTCTCAATGTAGGAAGTCACAAATTGATAAAGTTACTATGGTTAGCTTACAAGTTTTTATGCATTAATGCTTGAGTTTTCTTCTTTTTTTTTTTTACTTCTTTTCCGAGTCACTTTTGAATTTTTCAAAATTTCACACTCATAATGTTTTTTCATTATTCAAGTACTCTTTCTACTCGTTTTGACTTTTTTTTTGGATTTTTCTTTTGTTTTGCAGATTTTAGCTAGACCTATAATCACTATATCACACTGTTTCTTCCTATTTCACTTTGATTTTTCAAAACCACCATTATCTCTCTACCTATCCCTCAATACGTATGGCTCGATGTCTAAGTTCGTGCAATTCAGGGGCCAAAGAAAAAA
Source organism: Gossypium anomalum (assembly GCA_025698475.1). Lineage (NCBI taxonomy): Eukaryota > Viridiplantae > Streptophyta > Magnoliopsida > Malvales > Malvaceae > Gossypium > Gossypium anomalum. Next base: position 13,421,351 of record CM046968.1, on the reverse strand, counting down.
GGGTAAGTACAAATTTGTGTTTTAGTTTCGGGCTTTATATGAAGGTTCATTAAGAAGAGTTTTTTGGCTCAAATATGGGTACTAAAGATTGATGAATAAGGTCGGATTTTTGGCTTTAGGTTATACCAAACACTGCCTCAAGTCATCCCTACGTATATCAATTTTCACAAATTTAATCAATCAAGAAATCACAATTCTAATCATTTATCATTCATACTAGCATGCTTGTTTCCCTATATTCTTCCTGTCATTTGGTATATTCAATTACTTAATGCCTATTTACAGTCAAATATATAGAAATTAGTAGTCTAATAATTGAAAATTTAAAATCACTTAATATCATGCCAAATTTATAGTAAATTTAATCAATCCTATATACATGCTCCTAAAAAATCGCTTGTATTTCAACAATCTCGAGCACACATTTGAAAACAAAAATAAAAGAGAAAGCATAAAAATAAAATTTCCTATGTTACCCCAATACCTTTAGATAGCACACTGTCCCTAATGTGCAACCCTTGAGTATATAAAGAAAAAAGTTACCCGATTGATCGTGACATTGCCATAGTCAAATTTACTTCGAGCTATCGCTATGCTCTTCAGCGTGTTGCAAGAACTACTTCTGCTATAGTACCTGCACCTACCGTTCGATAGGCTCTAATAAAAGAATTGCAGAGATATGGTGCGACTGAGTTTTTAGGGTTGAAAGGGGTTGATCCCTCAGCAGCTGAAGTTTGGATTGAATCTATTAAACATGTCTTACAACAACTTGAATGCGAGCCTCACAAAAGTGTAATTTGTGTTGTTTCTCTACTACAAAGAGAAGCGTATACTTGGTGCCAGTCAGTAACACACCACATACCTATCGAACGGGCCAATTAAGAGTTCTTCCAAAAAGAATTTCAAAAGAAATACATCGAAGAATTGTATCTCGAAGATAAGAAATAAGATTTTTTTTTGTTAAAGCATAGTGGGATGTTAGTGGTTGATTATGAATGAAAGTTTTTACGAATCAATAAGTACGCTATTGAATTTGTGCCATCCGAAGTCAAAAGCTGCAAATGATTTCTGCGTGGACTACGTGATGAGCTTCGGGTACAGTTGGTATCACATTGAATAATAGAATTTTCATATCTAGTGGAACGGGCAAAGATGGTGGAATAGGCCTTAGGTCTTAATAGAAAGGTAAAGGTTACTCGCACTACTAGAAAATAGTTTAGGGCTGCTAGTTCACATCCACAACCTAAGCAAACTAAAGAATTTTGTGGTGGTTGGAAATTGACTTTTAAGTCTGACTGACCCGATAGAAATCATAATCGATAATTGATTGTATCTCTGAGTAGTTTGCAAGGTCCGTTCAGAGATATTAACATTCCAAATTACCAGCACTGTGGGAAAGTGCATCGTGGTGAATGTTGGAAGCTAACTCAAGCTTGTTTTTGTTGTGGATCTACGGAGTATTTTTCTCTTGAGTATCTGAGAAATGAAAATGTTACCCTTGTTTCTTCTCAGAGGTCTATACCTGCATCTAGGGGTGGTGGAACAAGTCGTGCTGCTTTTTTCATCAGAGGTGGTGCTAGAAAGGGAAGTTATGTTGTTACTCACCAGTCAGAGGCCAGAGCGCCAGCCTGAGCTTATGTTGGGCGGACACGTAAGGATGGTGATGCTACTAACGTTGTGGCAAGTATCTCTTTATTGCATTTAGAACCTATTTATGCTTTGATAGATTCGGGATCTTCACACTCGTATGTTAATGCTGAGTTAGTTAAATTTGGAAGTTTAAAATTTAAGACATCTAGGGTCTCGATAGTTGTGTCAAGTCCTTTGGGGCAGTCTGTATTAGTGGATCATGTGTGTACCGATGTTCGTTAGAAATACAAAATATAATTTTCCCTCTTGATTTGTTGATAATGCCATTTAGCGACTTTGATCTAATTTTGGGAATGGATTGACTTATTGAACATGGAGTGATTTTATACTGTCGTAAAAAGAAATTTGAGATTCAGAGAGCAGATAGTAACATGATTAAGGTGATTGGTGTTCGAACGAGTGGTTCAACTCGTATTATTTTAGTAATTTGAGTTAATAAACTTCTCAATCAAGGCTGTGAAGCTTTTTTAGCCTATGTTATCAACTCAAATTCTGGTGAAAGTTAGAGCAGTAAGATTCGTACTGTTTGTGAATTCCCTAATGTGTTTCCCGAGGAATTACCAGGATTACCACCAGATCGGGTGGTTGAGTTCACAATTGAAGTGTTTCCTGGTATGGCTCCGATGTTAATGTCTCATTATCATATGGCACCAACAGAACTGAAAAAAATTGAAAGTGCAATTGCAAGATTTACTGGATCGCGGCTTTATACACCCTAGTATATCACCTTGGGGAGCTCTAGTGTTGTTCGTTAAAAAGAAAGATGGCTCGATAAGACTCTGTATTAACTACTAGCAATTGAATAAATTGACGACTAAGAATTGATACCCCCTACCTCATGTCGATGACTTGTTTGATCAACTAGAATGAGCTTTTGTATTTTCTAAGATCAATTTAAGATCTGGTTACTATTAGTTGAAAGTAAAATATAGTGACGTACTTAAGACGGCATGTCGTATGCATTACGGCCATTATGAATTATTGGTGATGCCTTTTGGGTTGACTAATGCTCCTACGGCATTCATGGATCTCATGAACCGCATATTCCAACCATATTTGGATCAATTTGTGGTAGTTTTCATTGACAACATTTTCATCTACTCGAAATCTAAGTCTGAGCATAAGCAACACCTTAGAATCGTTCTGCAATCATTGCGAGAGAAACAATTGTATGAGAAGCTTAGGAAGTGTGAATTTTGGTTATTGGAGGTTCAGTTTCTGAGGCATGTTATCTTAACGGTTGGAGTTAGAGCTGGTTCGAGAAAGATTGAGGTCATTGTTCAGTTGAAAGCACCGAGGAATGTGTTAGAGGTTCGCAATTTTCTTGGTTTAGCTGGTTATTACCAAAGATTCGTAAATGGATTTTTGAAGATAGCTTTGTCGATGACAAAGCTGTTGTATAAGAACGTTCAATTTGTTTGGAGCAATGAATGCCAAGAAAGTTTTGAGAAATTGAAATAGATGTTGACTAAAGCGCCCGTTTAAACCTTACCAAAATCGGGAAAGGATTTTGTGGTTTTTAGTAATGTTTCTTTGAGCAGTCTCAATTGTGTTCTGATATAAGACGGAAAAGTTCTCATCTATACGTCTCGTAAACTAAAAACGTATGAGCATAATTATTTGACGCACGATTCAGAGCAAACTGCTTTGGTTTTTGCTCTAAAGATTTGGAGACACTATCTGGATGGCAAAAAATGTCACATTTATACCGATCACAATAGTCTTAAATACCTCTTAACCCAAAAGGAGTTAAATTTGAGACAGTGTCATTGGATAGAATGTAACACCCCTAACCCGGCCTGGACGTTATGGCCGAATCTGGCAATGTCACATTAAAGTGCTTTTCGTAAAGCGAGATATTGTTGAAAAAACCATTCTCTATTTAGACTCTTTGTGCAATCTTAAAGATGTTTGTTTAGGTTCAAAATGTGAGTTGTTTGCCATAAAGTTATTCATATTAAAACATCCTTATTATATTTTTAAAAATGTTATTCATTTCCAAAATATCACTTTATAGCGGAAGCTTTTTAAAACAGTTGCGTACTTGCGTTTACTTTGTAAAAACATTGCTTCTTTTGAAAACTCGAGTTTTCCTAACACTAGCAATTCAAAACCAAAACAAATAAAAATCTCCAATTTAAAGTTAAAATCCATAAAGGCCATTATTACAGTAAAATATTCCAAAAATTAAATTGAAGTCGTAAAATGCTATCTAAAATTAGATAGGTCGTGTGGCCACCGTTGAGTCCTCCGCTGTACCAATCCACCTAAGGCTGGGGATCACCTGTATAGTTAAAACAGATGGGTGAGTTTACGAAAACCCAGTCTGTAATCCCATATAAGTAAACAGTCAAACATACAGTGAGCAAATACAGTCTGAGCCTAAGCCCATATCATTACAGTGACAATATCAGTTTGGGCTTAAGCCCATCTTAATACAGAAACGGTCATGCACTTGGGCCTTGGCCCATTGCAGTAACAGTAAACAATGTAGTAACAGTAAACAGTATGCAAGTCCTACCCATCTAGCCTCTACACACCATCTCTGTCCAACCCTATACTCTATGTAGGGATATAATCAACCCACCCATCCCTACACACCAGAATTAGCACCGGTTGCAACATTAAACAGTATTTACAGCAGAGCTGCCAGTAAAATAGGCTTAGAGCCATCAGTGATTTGCAGCAGAGCTACCAGTACAGTACACTTCCTCCAATCAGTATAAACCCATCCCCATGCAATGCATCATACCACATGTCATGTCATAGTATAATATTAAACATGTACTCAACACAGCTACAATAGCATGCTAAAATATAAACATATATCACATAGGGGCAAAACAGTTAGTTTACCATGTAGGGGCATTTCAGTCATTTTACCATATAAGGGCAAAACAGTCATTTTACCACATAAGGGCAAAACAGTCATTTTACCACATAAGGGCAAAATAGTCATTTACCACATAAGGGCAAAACAATTATTTTATCGACTAAGGGTCTAGGTACGCTTATCGACCCAACAGAAGGTCCACAGTCGTTCTGGGTGACCCGTGCAACCTTGACAGTCAAACAGTGAAAATGGGCCCAGGGCCCATAATACGGGCCTATGTGGGCCCACATGCCCGTATGGCCCACAAAGCCCAAAAATAGACTTGGCCATGTAAACTACACAGCCTGGCCCAATAATCTCCACACATCCGTGTAATTTACCCATATAAGGCCCATGAGCCCATAGGGCCCACATGGCCCATTTTGGCCCAACGTGGCCCAAAACGGCCTAAGCCCATGAAATCACTCATGGTGGCCTCTACGATCAAACACCCACGTTTTTATGCGTTCGGATTACCGCACGAGTGAGCGCACGCTCGTGTAGCATCAATAGTCATACTTTTTCGGCTTTTGCCGATCTACGTTTATAGCAGTGTGGTTACACACCTGTTTGTGAAAATGCGTAACTAGGCCACGAGCACCCCAACCTATTTCAATAAAAGCTTCGGTTAGTGGCCTAACAATCGAGTTGAAGCGAACCTTAATCAAAGCCATTAATCACAAAATTACCTATCACTTGTCTAGATCGGTCGACTGAAGGTCGCCCACTAACTTCATTGTAAGAGCCTAATCCTTTGACCTTAGGGGGATTACCTGCACTCAACTGGGCCTTATCAACCATCAATCAAAAGAACAGTTGCACAGGATGTATATTAGTTACCTCGCAAGGTCAAGATTAGAGGTAAGGGACAATCGGCTTACAACCACACAAGAGCTGAATATAACCAGAATGATCGAAGCAAAGAGGAATTGTAACACCCCTTACCCATACTCCAGACTGGGACAAGGCACGGGGCATTACTGTACATAAACATGACATTTTCGAAAAATTTTGGGTTATAAAATTTCACTCCAAATTTAAAACCAATCAAACATATTCATAGTGTTCCTATTATGAGCCTACGAGGCCCAAAACATGTATTGAGAATGGTCCGGGACTAAACCGAGGGCTTGGGAAAATCTTAGGAAAATCCCTAGGTTTAAGCCTTACACGCCTGTGTGGAGGTAATGCACACACCCGTGTGCTTTGGGACACACCCGTGTCCCTTACCCATATGGAATTAATTGAATTTATTTTCCATTTTGAACCTACAGGGGTTTTCACACGGCCGAGCACACGCCTGTGTCCCTGGCACGTGTCCTTCACACAGCCTAGACACGCTCGTGTTCTTGCCTGTGTCTAAAAACTCGAGCATTCTGTTTATGATGCATCATGCATTTAGGGGCACACGGCCAAGACACACGCCCGTGTGCTAGGTCGAGCCCTCCACACAGTTGAGATGTACAGTCGTGTCTCTGCCCGCGTGTTTACTACCATGTATGTTGACCTAAAAATTTTAGGTACAGGGGACATACACAGCTGTACCACACGCCTGTGGGGCTGACCGTGTGTCACACACGGCCTAGACACACGCCCGTGTATCTACCCGTGTGGACCTTTTTAGAGGCTACAATCCAAGCCAATGGTCAACCTCAACATCCACACACACTTGTGAACTTCAATGGTATTAAATATGGCCTAAATATGCCCAAATGACTACCTTCAATGGTCTATTTCATGTTAACCTCATCTCATCGGTTTTGTACATGCTAAATTATCCTCTTTGTATTAAGGATTTCAGTATCATATAATACATTTATACTTGGCTCATTATATAATTCATTGCCAACTATGACCTAACCATTTCCAAGTGACTTGGCCACATCCCACTTGTCCATTCATGATATACCACATTTAACTATCATATGAATATTTAAACACCAACATGTACAATTAGTAGGTTACAACCTACATCAGAATGAGCCACGTCTTATGGTCATATACAAAATGAATAAGTATATCATTCAAGCCTTAACATTGGCTAACCAATGACACGTATAACAAAATAACCAAAAACCTATACATGCCATTGTAACAAAGTAGAAGTATCCATATACCAAAACAATATAAGCTGATAGTGTTGACAATACTCCAATCGTCTTCCAATCTTCACGAGTCCACGACCTCTGTAAATGAAGAAAAAGAAAAGGGGGTAAGCATTAACATGCTTAGTAAGTTCGGATAACAGGAAAGTAAACTTATCGGTTATTTAACATTCAACCCTAAAAGACATTCATGCCAAACATGCATAGTATAATTTCGTATCACATATATTCAACCATCAAGTTAGTCTCATGCCAATACATTACAACATTAGTCTTAGATGAGCTCATCAATTCAAACATATCTACTTCCATTTCATAGATTAATCCCGTTGAATTTCTTGGAATCTCGATGGATATCTCGTTTACCGCCAATTCATGCAAGTGATCCTTTAAATATGCACTCTGGTGAACCTCACTCGTACGACGGGAATATCAGTCTAGGCTAAATCCCCCATAACATAAACTCACAGAGTAATGTTGGAATTACCAGTCTAGGCTAAATCCCCTATAATGACATTACTCTTATGAGTTCGGATCTGAATTACCAGTCCAGGCTAAATTCAGATCCTAATCAGATTACCCGTCTGGGCTAAATCCATCACAGCACTCATATTCATCGGGATGCTAGATCACTATAGGATCACCCGTCTGGGCTAGATCCTTTATACCATTATTTCATTTCCGAGAATCCATCGGATATCCCTTTTTATTCAACTGAGATATTTCATCATAACATCAATATTTCATGAATTGTCATACAATGAATATCACTATTATAATTCATACATAAACATACATCTTTAATATATTTAAAGACAGTTTACATTCAAGTTACGCGAATTTACCTGTGATTACTTCAGTTTCATATTTCGGTTATTCCGAAACCTTTCGTTTTCCACGGTCGACCTCCGGAATTGGTTCCTCGGGGTCTATATCAGTAAAAATAAATTATTAATACCTCACACCATTTATTTTGGACCTAAATTTTACTCCCAGACAAAATAACTGTTTTGCCCCTAACATTTCACATTTTTACAAATTAGTCCCTAGGCTCGTATAATGAAATGCATGAAATTTCTTGGTTATCCAAGCCTAGCCGAATGTATTCTAAGTTCATACCAGCCCATATTTTCCTCTATTTCACATTTCTACCACACATTTCAAGCTTTTTACAATTAGGTCCCTTTTTGGTGTTTTCATGAAAAACCACTTAGTAAAAGATGTTTATTCAACATCTAACTTCCATAACCCTCCATAAATCATCAAAACATAAGCATCTCATGCATGGGTAAATTTCTAAACATGAACCCTAGCTTGGAATATGGGTAGAAATAGAGAGAACATGTTGAAAGGATCTCAAAAATACAAAGAACATTAAAAACGGGGCTCAGATTGACTTACTATCAAGCTTGAAATGTTAGAAAACCCTACCTATGGAGACCTTTAAATTTTCAGCAGCATGGAGAAGAGAATGAGCTAATTTTAGCTTGATTTTTCCCTTTTTATTAAGTTTATTACAAGTTGACCAAAATGCCCCTCCTTACAAAACTTCTAAATTTTTCTATGCATGGCCATTTTTGTCCAAAAACTTAGAAATTGGGAAAATTGATATTTCTAATCTATAATTCAAAGCAATTCTATGCAAATTACTTCTAGAACCCAAGTTTTTCGATTTATTCAATTTGGTCCCAAATTTCCAATTGGACACCTTATACTTAGAATTTCTTCATGAAACTTTAACACATGCTTAATTTCATATTCTTGACCTCATAATAATCATGAAAAAAATATATTAAAATCAGATTTGTGGTCCTGAAACCACTGTTCTGACTAGGCCCAATTTTGGGATGTTTCATTTCTCCCCCTTAGGGACATTCGTCCTCGAAAGTCTTACCAGTAAATAGGTTCGGATATTGACTTCTCATGGTTTCTTCAGGTTCCCATGTAGCCTCTTCCACTCCGTGTCTATGCCATAAAACTTTTACTAAGGCTATGTTCTTGTTTCTCAATCGTTTGACTTCCCGAGCCAAGATTTTAACTGGTTCTTTACCATAAGTCATATCCGGTCTAATCTCAATTTCTACCGGTGAAATTACATGAGAGGGGTCTGATCTATATATATGCAACATGGACACTTGGAATACATTGTGAATCTTTTCCAATTCAAATGGCAGTGCTAACCTGTAGGCTAACGGTCCAACTCTTTGGGTAATCTCATATGGTCCAATAAACCTTGGAGTCAGTTTACCTTTTCAACCAAATCTCAATTTTTTTCCATGGAGATACTTTCAAGAATACTTTATCTCTAACATGGAACTCAATCTCTTTTCTTTTTAAATCAACATATGACTTTTGCCTATCCGTTGCTGCTTTCAAGCAATCACGTATCACTTTAACCTTTTCTTCAGTTTCCTTGATTAAATCAACTCCGTGGATCTGATGTTTCTTAAGTTCCGTCCAATACAATGGAGTTCGGCACTTTCGGCCATGCAATGCTTCATATGGTGCCATCTTTAAACTCGTCTTGAAACTGTTGTTGTAGGCGAATTCCACTAAGGGTAAGTATTTTTCCCAACTACCCTAAAATTCAAGGACGCAACACCGCAATAGGTCCTCAAGAGTCTGAATCGTCCGCTCAGACTGACCATCAGTCTATGGGTGGAATGCCATACTAAAATGCAACCTTGTACCCAAGGCTTCTTGCAATTTCTTCTAAAACCTCGAAGTGAATCTCAGGTCCCTATCTAAAATGATCGACAACGGTACCCTGTGTAATCTCACAATCTCAGATACATACAAGTCGGCCAATCTATCAAGGGAATAATCCGTCCGCACTGGAATAAAATGAGCCGAATTCGTTAGTCTATCAACTATCACCCAAACAACATCTTTCTTTTTTGGGGTCAACGGTAATCCAGTCACAAAATCCATGGTAATCCTATCCCATTTCCATTCGGGGACCATTATAGGTTGTAATAAACCCGAAGATACTTGGTATTCAGCCTTGACCTGCTGACATATCAAGCATTTCGACACAAATTCAGAGATATCTTGTAACACCCAAAACCAGTGCCCTGTGCCAGGACGGAATACAAGGCATTACCTAACTTGGACTCATGCATACAAATGTTCTCAAGTCACCAAGACATGGTCAAATTTAAAACTTTTTCAATCTTTATTATAAGCTCCTTAATAAGGGCCTACGAGGCTCAAAACATCCATTGGAACCCATTCAGGCCAATCTGGGTCCTTTAAAGAACTCTAAAAATAACACTTAACACAGCGGCACACGCCCGTGTGAGAGAGGCAACACACCCGTGTGACCATTTAGACATGGTCATGCTAATGGCCCGTGTGGCTCACACGGGCTAAGCACATAGGGACACGCCCGTGTCCTTTACCCGTGTGGGTTTACTTTCTAATTCGAACCTACAGGGGATTTCACACAGCCTGACACACGCCCGTGTCCATGGACCGTGTCCCTCACACGGCCATGACATGCCCGTGTCTTAGCCCGTGTGCAAAAACCTGGACATTCTGTTTCTGACATAAGAAATCCTTAAGGGCCACACGGCCAGGGCACACACCCGTGTGCTAGGCCGTGCTCTTTACATAGCTGAGACACACGGCCGTGTCTCTACCCGTGTGTTTACTACCATGCATACTGACTTGTAAATTTTACGTACAGGGGACACACAGCTAAACAACACGCCCATGGGGTTGACCGTATGGACAAAATAAGGCTATTTACCAAGCCTCTTTGTCACCCTTACATACACCTATCTACACAAGATCAACCAAGACCATTACAAGCATAACATACAAAACCAAAACAGCCACAACCATTAGAAATTTGCACCAAATGCATTGAATAATAATTAGTATTAACCAACATTTTTGGCCTATACAAAATGAATATCATATTTATCATATGAGCCAACATATTGTGGCCGACTAACAAAACACTAAACAAAAGATTTGAGTCCCTATACATGCCAAAATCAAAACAATTAAACTAGCTATACCAAGGCCTCAGGAGATAGTGTAATCAAAGCTTTTGGACGTCCCTAGATCCTCGATACTAGCTTGGCGGAACTATAAGGAAAGAAAAGAAAGGAGGGTAAGCGTGAGACCTTAGTAAGTACATATATGCAAATAAAGTGTAATTAATTAAAAAAAACATATTTGTCAAACGATAACTTGTCATGCGTAAAAGACGTAAATCACTTAAACATCTCTATCTTACTCTTCCTTTCATTCATGAATACTTAATGCATCTCATCACATACTCAGGCCCTATCCATGAGTTCAGTGTACATACCTCATCGAAATTTTCACCAACTAAATCTTCGAGTTACCCGTTGAACACTCGGAATACTTATGGATACACGAGAAGTTTGCACCTAAGTGCCATATAAGTAGCCAAGGTTACCTCGTACTATGAAATGCTCACATTTTGAGCTACTCACGGGCCATTTTATCAAATCAGTACCTGGACCCCAAAGCTATCATGTAACGTTCGCTTATTGAGCTACTCACGGGTCTGTACACAAAGTCAGTACCCGGACCCACATTACATATAACGTTCATCTCATGAACTCAAACTCATCTCATGAGTTCAGACCACACAATTCTTATGACATACCCCTTTGTATCCTATGCTATGTCTCAGGTTCAATGGGATTTCATATCTAACCGATTAGCATCGCACTTGCTCACAATGAAATTTACTCTCATAACACATCATTTATACTTTCATGGCAACAAGTAGAACTTAGATATATGGTAACAATAAACCAATTACACATATATATTATCAAAATATTCCAAAGTGAACTTCAATAACACATTCTTCACATATGTACTTACCTCGATACAAAATGATGAAGACGAGCTTAATCCTCATGAACTTTGTTTTTACCCCGGACACCATTTTACCCCTAAGTCCAAAAATTGATTTTTACCGAATTTCTTCATGTTTTAAGCATAGCCAAACTCTTTTTACTCTTATAGCAATCCAAAATTTCTACCAATTCACACATTTAACACCTATTTTACAACTTATGCAAAATGGTCCTTCTAGGGTTTTTCCATGGAAATCACTTTACAAAAGTTGTTTATTACACATCTAAGACTTATTTCCTTCCATAAAAATTCAGAAAAAAACCTAAATGCTCTCATGGCAAAACCCTATAATTTCAACCATTTTGCAAAATAGTCCCATCATTAGAAAGCTCATAATACAAGGGTCTCAAAAATGTAAAAATCTTCAAGAAAAGTCATGAAAATCACTTACTTGTGAAGCCTTAAAGTTGCTGAAATTTTCAAGCTTCAAAAACCCCCTCTAATGGCCGAACTTTCTGTAGGAGAAGAAAGAGTGAAGATATGAAACCTTTATTTTGTTTATTATATTAAAACTAGTCAAAATTGGTGACCAAAACATCACCTAATTTTGACTTTCTCTTCACTTTGTCCCCTATGGCTGGCCAGCCTAATTGTTAGGGGTTTAATTTCTCTTTAAAGGCCCTCAATTTAGGTTCTTTAGCTAATTGACACCCTTATCTATCAAAATAGGACTTTTGCACTTAATGCGTTTTAGTCCATTTTCACAATTAAGTAAGCAATCGCTAAAATTAATTCACCAAAATTTTCATGCACTTATCTAATCATGATACAATACATAAGATATTATTAAAAATAATTTCTTCGACCTCGGGTTAGTGGTTTCAAAACCATTTTTTCGACTAGCCCCAAAATCGGGCCGTTACAATTCTCCCCCTTAGGGGATTTTTGTCCTAAAAAATCTTACCGGTAAAAAGGTTTAGGTATTGGTTTTTCATGATTTCTTCGGGCTCCCATGTGGCCTCTTCAACCCCATGTCTCTTCCATAATACTTTCACAAGGGGAACACTTTTATTTCTTAGTTGCTTGACTTCTCGAGCTAGGATCTTTACAGGTTCCTCACCATAAGACATATTCGATCAAATCTCTACTTCAGTCAGAGAAATCACATGTGAAGGGTCAGAGTGGTATCGGCGTAACATGGATACATGGAATACATCATGGATCTTTTCCAATTCCGATGGTAAGGCTAACCAATAGGCTACCAGCCCAATTTTCTCAATCACCTCATAAGTTCTGATAAAACGCGGACTCAGTTTACCCTTTTTACAAAATCAAAAAACCTTCCTCCACAGGGATACTTTTAGAAATACCTTATCACCGAGTTGAAACTCGATCTCTTTTCGTTTTAAATTTGCGTAAGATTTCTGTCTATCCGAAGTGGCCTTCAAACAATCACGAATCACCTTAACTTTTTCTTTGGTCTCCTTGACTAAGTCGACCCCGTGAACCTGACTCTCTCTAAGCTCGGTCTAATACAAAGGCACTCGGCACTCACGCCCATACAACGCTTCATAAGGTGTCATCTTCAAACTTGACTGAAAGCTGTTATTATAAGCAAACTCCACCAACAGCAAGTACTTTTCCCAACTGCCCTGAAATTCCAATACACAACATCGGAGCGTGTCTTTCAAGGTCTGAATTACTCTCTCTGATTGGCCATCGGTCTGCGGATGGAAAGCTGTACCTAAATTTAACTTTGTACCTAAAGCTTCTTGGAGCTTTTTCCAAAATCGCGATGTGAATCTCGGATCTCTATCCGATATGATCAACAAAGGTACTCCATGTAACTTCACAATTTCAGAAACATATAACTCGGCTAGCTTATCGAGTGGGTAATCAGTGCGTACCGGAATAAAATGAGCCGACTTTGTCATTTCATCAACCACAACCCATACAGCATCTTTCTTCCTCAGGGTTACTGACAAACCCGTTACGAAGTCTATAGTAATCTGATCCTACTTCCACTCTGGGACCATGATAGGCTGAAGTAAACCTGAAGGTACTTGGTGCTTGTTGACATACTAGGCATTTGGATACGAACTCTGAAACATCTCTTTTCATCCCCGACCACTAATACATTTTCTTCAAATCGTTGTACATTTTCATACTCCCGGGGTGTACTGATAAACAACCACTATGTGCCTCACCTAAAATTTTTCAAATCAACTCAGTGTCCTTAGGAACACAAATCCTATCCCGGAATTTCAAGCAACCATCGGAACCAATCTGAAAATCTGATTCAACATTCGATTAGCACTGGGTTCTCTTGGATAGTAATTCACTGTCACTCTTCTGAGCCTCAAAGATTTCTTAAAGAAACGTCAGTCTAGCTTTTAACTGTGCTAGAACCGAATGATCCTATGACAAGGCCAATCGGGCGTTCATTGCTCTCAATGAAAATAATGATTTCCCACTTAATGGATCAGCGACCACGTTCGCTTTTCTCGAATGGTAGTCGATAATCAACTCAAAGTCTTTTAAAATTTCCAACCATCTCTGTTGCCTCAGATTTAAATCCTTCTGAGTCATCAAGTACTTAAGACTTTTATGATCGGTGTATACATGGCATATCTCTCTGAACAAATAATGTCGCTAGATCTTCAAAGAAAACACTATGGCGGCCAACCTTAGGTCGTATGCCAGATAGTTCTTCTCGTGAGGCATCAATTGTCTCGAGGCATAAACCACAACTTTTCCTTCTTGCATAAGTACGCATCCCAACCCATTTAGAGAAGCATCGCTATAAATCACACTCTTTTTCTTATTCAGGTTGTACTAATACTGGAGCCTCAGTTAACAGCATCTTCAACTTCTTGAAACTCCGCTGACACTTATCCAACCATTCAAACTTAACTCATTTTTACAGCAACCTCGTCATGGGAGTCACAATCATAGAGAAGTCCTTTACAAATTGCCTATAATAACTGGCCAAACATAAAAAGCTTCTAATCTCGGTCACATTCTTTGGTAGTTTCCATTCAATAATAGCAGAAACTTTGCTAGGATCAACCCTAATGCCATCACTATAGACAATATGACCCAAAAAGCCAACTTCTCAAAGAAAAACTCACTTTTACTAAACTTGGCATACAACTGATTGTCTCTCAGAGTCTGCAAAATGGTTCCCAAGTGTTTAGCATGTTCCACCTTGTCTCTAGAATATATCAGGATATCATCGATAAATACAACAATAAACTTATCTAGATATGGTCGAAATAACTTATTCATTAAATCCATAAACACGACGGGAGCATTTATTAAGCAGAAAGGCCTGATGAGAAACTCATAGTGGCCATACCTCGTCCTAAAAGCGGTTTTAGGCACGTCTGCCTCTTTAGCTGGTAGTTGATAGTAGCCAAATCTCAAGTCTATCTTAGAAAACCATGCTGCTCCTTTCAATTGGTCAAACAAGTCATCAATTCCTGGCAACGGGTATTTTTCCTTGATCATCCTCTTATTTAATTACCGGTAATCTATGCATAACCTCATAGATCCATCTTTCTTTTTCACAATTAACACCGGAGCACCCCACGGTGAAAAGCTTAGTCTCATGAAACCCTTTGTCGGTCAATTCTTGCAACTGTGACTTTAGTTCCTTCAGCTCAGTCGGAGCCATCCTATACGGAGCGATCGAAATAACCATGTTCCCTGGCATTAGCTCTCTACCGAATTCAACTTCTCTATTAGGGGGTAACCCGGGCAATTCTTCAGGGAATACATCCACATAGTCACTTACAACTAGCACTGACTCAACCTTCAACTCATATTCCTTAGTATTCATTACAAAAGCCAAATAAGCTTTACATCATTCCCTCAAACATTTCTGGGCAGACATTGAGGATATTGCAATGGGCAAGTTCCCTAGCCCACCTAATTCAACCTAAAAGGTTTCACCATTTTCACATTTCAATTTAATAACCTTTTTTCTACAATTTACTACAGCATCATGGAATGTCAACCAGTCCACATCAAACTCATCGAATGGTAAAAACATCAAATCGGCTAGAAAACAATGACCTTTAACTACCAAGGGACATTTCTTGCACACTTTATCAACTATCACATGTTTGCCTAATGGGTTTGACACCTTAATCATAAACTCCGTAGACTCAACAGGCATATTCGTGCTAGACACCAATTTTATGCACACATATGAATGAGTAGAACCAAGATCAATCAAAGCAATAACAATATTATCATAGAGAGAGAATGTACCGGTGATCACATCGGGAGAGGATGTATCTTTACGTGCACGTATGGCATAGGTTCTAGCTTAAGCTCTAGCTTCGGATCTTACTATGATGTCTCTCGTCACACTCTTGCTGCTAGTCCCAACTCCAACGTTCTTCTGAGGCCTTCCTTTAGAATTGGTGCCACTTGGTCTTGTACTTTGAATTTTTTCTTTATCAGTCATCTCGGGGCAATCCTTGATAAAGTGGTCTTGAGAACCACATCAGAAACAGGATCCATCGTTCATTCTACACTTGCCGAAATGATTTCTACCACAATATTGGCACTCTGGTTTGGAAGATCTGACATTGCCCACACTAGCCACTGATGTAGTCGGAGACTTAAAATCTGAATCTTGCTTCTTACGATCTCAGTACGAGTGTCCAGTTGATGCATGGGAACGAGAGTAGACGTATCTGGATTTCTTAGACTGAGATGGAAATGACTTGTTCGCTTGCCTCTTCCTTGCATCTCTAGTCTTAGCCTCAGTTTTTTTCTTTTCCATGATCAATTCCTCGACTTTACAAGCCCGATCAACAAGTACTATAAACTCTTTCAACTCAAGGATGCCCACTGACAGTCTAATATCCTCATTAAGTCCATCTTCGAACCTTCGACACATCTTAGCCTTGGAGGATACACACTCCCGAGCATACTTACTAAGTCAGACGAACTCTCTTTCATATTCAGTAACCTTCATGCGGCCTTGTTTCAAGTCAAGAAATTCTTACACTTTTGATCTATGAATCTCTCACTAATGTATTTCTTCAGGAATTCCTCTTGGAAGAATTCCCATGTGACCCTTTCGTGAGGCACCACTGAGACTAACGTCTTCCACCAGTGGTATGTCGAGTCCCTCAACAAGGATATGACACACTTTAAGCATTCCTCGGGAGTGTAAGATAATTCATCGAATACCCTGATTGTAACACCCCACCCATGCCCCACGTCGAGTCGGAATATATTGTTTTCATAACACCAAAACATGGTCAAATTAAACTTTTTCAATTTTATTTAAAAACTCATTAATAAACTATAATTTATACATATTTATAACCCATGCTTAATGCCTTTTATGAATGATTTCTCCTTAGATTTGGTGAATTCGATACTCCTAATGTCTTAATTTCATGTTTTATTCTCAGGTAGGCATAAAAGAATGAAAAGAACGAGAAACGGGCCAAAAATGGAGAAAATGGGCCAAAGCAAGAAATCAACACAGCCTGGACCTCCTCACACGGGCAGATCACATGGCCGTGTCAATTTGGTAGAATTGAAACACGATTCACAAGGGTATAACACACGCCCGTGTACCTCGAACACGGCCTAAAGTTATCACACACAGGCGTGTCACACGGGCGTGTCCCTGCCGAGCCCAAGTTTAGTCCAATTCGAAAAAGGCCACTTTTGAAGGTTCTTAGGCACTCCAAAGCCTATAAAAACACCCCAGAAGAGGAAGAAAAGGGAGACAGAGAATAGGGAGTAAATAATTACTCCAAGGAAGCCGATTGATCCATCTCAGAAGCTGGAGCCATTATCAAGACTGAAGATCTCTCATCAACTTCCCTTTTAGGAGTTTTGGGTTTTCTTATTATTTTGTATTTATTATTATTCTGAGATTTTTTCTTGTTTAGTTATGAACTAAACCCCTAAATACCTAAGGGGGATGAAACCTATGATGAAATCTTGTTATTATTTCTGAATCGTATGATAAATATTTGACTTGTTCTTAATTATGTGTTCTTAATTCTTGTTTTGGTATTGCAGGATATCACTTCAAGTTACTACTCTTAGTTGGAGGAGGAATAGACCCTGGCTAGGAGTAACTTTATCTTAATTAAGCGGAGTTGATTGCGCGCCTAGAGATAGGGTGACAAGATTTTGCCGGATTAGGGTGAAACCTAATAAGGGAATCCATAGATTGAGTTAATGCAACCTTAGGGTGTTAATTAAAGAAAACTCTCGGTTATTCAACCTAGGGATTAGATGTTGTTAGTCTCGAGAGGGATAATAATATACAATAGGGATTTCTACGGAACAAGTTAAATGAATAAATCGTTCGGTTCAGAGCCAGAATAACAAGTGAAAGTCTAGGTAGATTTTTCCTTAAGTATTGTCTCAATCAATCGCTTTTCCAAAAGTAATTTCCCAACTTCTATTTTCTGCAAGTTCTTATTTTAATTAATTAGCCAGTTAAAACAAATCTTTTTTCTTCGGCTAGATAATAAGAAGACAGTCATTACTAGTACTCCTAGTCCTTTGGGTTCAACAATCCGGTCTTGCTAAAGGTATACTACTGTTCGATAGGTACACTTGCCTACGTCGTGATAATAGTTAGTTTTAAGAACGATTCACTATAAATTTATAAAACTTATCGCGAGAAAATCACAATCAAGTTTTTGGCGCCGCTGCCGGGGACTAAGATATTAGGAACGCTCAATTTTTATTATTTTAGCCATTTATTTTCTTGCAAATTAACTTTAATTTTTATTTTACTAATTTTTTTCTCCTGGTAGGCTCTTGTAGTTTATGACTAGAAGAAACCCGTGAGGACCATTGCTTTTTGACAAGGAAATTGATCGTACAGCTCGTAGAAACTGACGAGAAATTAGGCGAAGCTTAAGATACACAGAAGAAGAGCAAGTTGATGATATCTCAACTACAACTGAGGAGATGGCTGAAAATCAGGACAATCCACTACCTCCAGCCATACCCGCTGAATTAGCAAATCAGAATCCTGCTCCTCGTACTATGTATGATTATGCTAAACTTAATTTTACAGGAACTGAGTCAAGTATAGTTAGGCCTGCTATTGCTACAAATAATTTTGAACTAAAACCTAACACGATTCAGATGATACAGCAATTTGTTCAGCTTGATGGTTTGTAGGATGAGAACCCCAACACTCACTTGGCAAATTTCCTAGAACTGTGCAACACTTTCAAAATTAATGGTGTTTCTGATGGTGCCATTCACCTTCGGTTATTCGCTTTTTCACTGAGGAATAAAGCTAAACAATGGTTGAACTCACTACCACGGGGGTCCATTACCACTTAGGAACAAATGACCTAAAAATTTTTATTAAAATATTTTCCACCGGCAAAAACAGCTAAGTTGCGTAATGATATATCTTCTTTTGTGCAGATGGACTTAGAAACACTTTACGATGCATGGGAGAGATACAAGGACCTTTTACGAAGGTGCCCACACCATGGATTACCTCTATGGCTGCAAGTTCAAACATTCTACAACGGTGTAAACCCTTTGACAAGACAAATGATTGATGCAGCTACTGGTGGGACCATCAATAACAAAACACTTGAAGAGCTTCTGAATTTATTGAAGAGATGCCACTGATAACTATCAGTGGTAAGTCATGAAGACTAAGCCAACGAAAACAACAGGCGTTTATAACTTCGATTTGGTCACTATGTTGTCAAATCAGGTAAAACTTCTGAATAAGAAAATTGATGGTTTACTTGGTTCTATGCAGGTCCATCCAACAATGAGGTGTGCTTACAGAATACCCACCGTTCAATCCTACAACCGAAGAGGAACAAGTCAACTATATGGGTAACAATAATTTTAGATATCAAAATAACCCATATAGTAATACTTATAATGCAGGTTGGAAGAACCACCCAAATTTCTCTTGGGGCGGTCAAGGAAATCAAAGTCCACAGAATCCTCAGGGTTTTCAACAGCCACCTTATCAATAGGAAAAGAAGCCAAACCTTAAGGAGATGCTATCCAAATTCATCTCGGTGTCAGAAACTCGTTTCCAGAAAACCGAGACAGCACTCAAAAATCAACAAACTTCAATTCAAGGACTCGAAACTCAGATAGGTCAGCTATCCAAATTAATTTCTGAACGACCACAAGGTAGTTTGCCAAGTAATACTGAACCGAACACAAGGGAATAGCTCAATGCAATTGATGCTCAAGAAGGATGCGTTGAGACTGAGCCAGATCCAAGGTAAGAAAACGTGGAAAGCAAAGGTGATGGTGAGGTAAGTCATAATAAAACGGTGAATGTAGAATACAAACCTCGTATGCCATACCCTAACGTGACAAGGAAAGACTGCTCAGATGAACAATTCGGTAAACTCCTTAAACTTTTAAAAAAATTACATATCAACTTACCGTTTATTGAAGCTCTGTCATAGATGCCAAATGCAATGAAATTTTTAAGAGAGCTTTTAGCAAACAAACGGAAGTTGGAAGAAGAATCGCGTGTGGAGCTAAACACAATTTGCTCAGCTATTCTACAGAATAAGTTACCCAAAAAATTGAAAGATCCAGGGAGTTTTACAATTCCCTGCTTAATTGGTAGCTTTGATGTGAATAATGCATTAGCTGATTTAGGGGCAAGTATCAATGTCATGCCTTACGAAATGTTTAAGCAACTAGGTCTTGGGAAACCTAAACAAACTAGAATGAGTATTCAATTGGCAGATAAAACTATAAGATTTCCTAGGGGTATCATTGAAGATGTACTAGTGAAAGTGGATAAATTCATATTTCCCATAGATTTCATTGTTTTAAACATAGAGGAGGAGACCAACACCCCTTTGATTTTAGGGAGGCCCTTTTTAGCAACTGCTAAAACAATTATTGATGTTGGCATAGGTGAACTTACACTTCGGGTAGGAGACGAAACGATCACCCTTCAAGCTCGTAATTCTAGCATCACATCGAACATGGAAGGTAATGATCCACACTATCCTACTAAAACTGATAATATGACAAATCCATTGTACAGAAATTAAGTTTGAAAGAAGTACATGAGCCATGTTCCAATAATAATAGAGGATCCATTCATGAAGAACGAAGGCTACAGATAGAGGAGCTAGACGAATGGCGAGCACATAAACCGAGAACACCCGATAAACTAAAACTACGCCAAAACAAGCACGATACCTCTCCAAATTAACTTAAGGTTAGAGATCAAGTCTTATTACATGCCGCAGACCCTTACATTGTCACTCCCAACCCGGATGAAGAAACCCCTCTTACGGTACTTAGTATTTTTCCATTCGGTACAGTGGAGGTAAGTCATCCCAAGTTTAGTACTTTTAAGGTAAACAATTCCTGGCTAAAGCTTTATTTTGATAAGAATGATAGCAGGAGTGAGGAGTACAAACTCCTTAAACCACCTTGACCATTCAATAGAGAGGTGAGTCGAGCTTAGACTATAAATAAGCTCTTCTCGGGAGGCAACCCGAGCACTAATTGCACTAACTTCTTTAAATTTTAGTGTTTAACACTTACCATGACTAACAGAGCTCTTGAAAACTGGTTTACCACAGGGACACGGCCAAGCACACGGGCGTGTGTAAGACCGTGTGAAAATAGAGTACAAATTTTAACAAAACACAGGTGACGATAAACTGTCACGGCCGTGGGACATGACCGTGGACGAACCTGCCAAAACAATATGGGTGTGCGACACGCCCGTGCCTTAGGACCATGGTTGAAACGAGTAGCTAGCACAGGCGTGCGACACGTCCGTGCCTAACACCCGTGGGTGAACCTGCCAAATTAACATAGGTGTGGGGACCGCATAGATGGGCGTGGGAGAAGCAAACAAGCCAAAACACGATCGTGCGACATGACCGTGTGCAACAACATGCCCGATATACACGGGCGTGTGTCAAATTTCAGACGCGCCAAAATAGGAAAAACGCGAAACACACGACCTGAAATTGGGACACACAGGCGCATCCCCTGGCCGTGTGCCCCAAAATCTATAAATACCCTGCACTATTCATTGTCTTCCCCACTCAAAAAACCCTAACCCTAGCTGCTGTAAGTCCATAAGGCCTCCACGCCACGCCCGTCCGCCACCTCCAACTTCATTTTTGACGTATTTTCTCCTCTTTCAAGCATTTGTTTACTTCATCTTTTTCTATTTTATTGATTTTTAGGCCTATTTATCATGATAATATGTAAGTTTGTGACTTTATTTCTATATGTTTATTATTTAAATATCATAATCTAGAATACCTATCATTTGTTTCAAGTTGTTGTATGCATTCTTTACTACATTCATTTAGTTAGAAGTAAAACTTTCATGATAATAGTAGTTGACAATTTTCATGCATTTTGTGTGTGGCCATTCTCTCATCCATTTAATATATTACCTTACATTCTTTGTTATCTTTGCTTCATGCCACAATGCTTAAATGATGTGTTACTGAACTTTAAATTGTTATGGCTAAAAATATCTATGGAACTTTCTTCTTACAATCTAGCTTCATTTTCTTATGTTTATGCTCCAAGGCAATTCAATGATTTTCATTACAGGTTTTTGATGTCGTCTTCGCGAGGAAAGAAAGCCGCTGTTCCCGCTTCTAAGAAAAGGAAAGGAGCATCATCCTCCTTGGGGCCTACTGCAGAAATTCGCCACCCATTCCTCCAATTTCCCAATGGGCCCCAAGAGGAACTTTTTCAAATATTACGGGATTGACCCTTAACAGCAGGAAGCTGTATTGATTGGGCTACTGTCGAACAAGTACAGTTGGCTGACACAATCCGGGCCCTCCTTACCACCGATCCATGGGAGTTATTTTTTGGGATCATCAAGCCGACGTACCTCTAGCTCACAATGGAATTGTGCTCGACATTCCATCTTCAAACCGTCATGACCAACTACGATGATCCCGACACAGTCCAGTTTTGCTTAGGCGGATTAGTCTACCAACTAAGTGTTCTCGAGTTCAGTACCGCATTGGGTCTTTATACCGAGGAGTTCAGAGAGGAGAATGATTACACGCTCTTGACCACCACATCCATCGTTCTCCCTCACATTGTTGGGACGCCCTCGTCCCACATTCGGCCACCTACGACCCCAGTCGCACCAAAGCATCGTCCCTCCCTTTGTCCCTAAGGTACCTCCATTCTCTCTTATCTCACACTTTGATAGGATAGAGGGAGAGCACCGGCGTCGTCACTAGCCACGATGTCTATTACTTATGGTGTATGTCCAACGGGCACGTCATCGACCTCGCCTACTTCATCGCCCTTGCCATACGCCACCAGACGAAGCGACATCGGAGAGGGGTCATCTCCATTGGCCCCTACGTGACTCGACTGGCGCGACACTTCAGACTCCTCAACACCGCGGCTCAAGAATCATCCTTGACCCTTATTGGCTAAATGTCCCCACAAGGCATCTCGAGTATGCTGAGCATGAGGATGATCGAGAGGCGCCGAGGAACCTACCCTCCCCAATATCGTCTCGCTCAATCCACCGAGGAGGAGGTTCCTGAGGACATTACTGATGATGTCCCTACCCAACATGAGGACCCACCTTCCTACCCACGACCACCACCTTCTCGGCCAGTTCATGCGGCGGCTTCATACGCTGACATCTCTGAGCTTCTTAACAGATTCGAGCAATAATGTTTTCACAGATTTGACAAGATTGATGCTACTCTACAGAAGATTTGTCAGCACCTCCACATCTCATCGCCAGTCCCACCTCGCGAACCATCTAGAGATGAAGATGTTTAAAAATTTTTGTTTTTTATTTTTTTATTTTTTATTTTATGTTTTTATTTTTATTTTCATTTAAGATAGCTTTTTATTTTTCTTTTATTTTATTTTTATTAGGATTTATAATATTTATCTAACAATTTTTAATCTCGGCTAATCTTTTACAAGTAAATCATTTTTCCTAATACCCCCTAAACAGTTCCTACTTTTATCACAGTTATCAAAGAGCTCCAAAAGCTCGCAATCATTTAGGAACTTCAAACTTCGATGGAAAAGGTTCGCCACAGTTACCATGCCCTGCTCAATAAGGAGATATAATATTCTTTTGGCACAGCACTTGTGGTACCCAACCTCTACCACCACCGGAGTATCCTCTTCCACCTCCATAACTCCGAACTAGGACACTCATTCACCACTCAGGAAGTTTCAATTCTCTCCCTCTCTCATGATCTTGTATTTCTTATATATCTAACCTTGTACATTGAGGGCAATGTACATCTTAAGTGTGGGGGGGTAATCATTTCATTATTTGGAAATCCCTGAATAGTGCTTTGTTCTCTTGTGAATCTCTCATATCATGTTTAAATTGAATTTTGATTGACTGATAATTTTGATTGATATATCTTGAATTAAAACATAGGCATTCATGCATTGATTGTTAAACTCTAAGACACTAGAAAATCAAGCATGATAAGTTGATTTTTAAGAATTAAAAATTTTAGGTTGTTTCCCCAAATTTAGGTATTATCTTGAATTGAATCCCACAGATTGAAACATCAAAAAGCCATAATTTGTGTGAGATTTTTGAGCCTTTTGAGCATCTATTAATTCTTTCGTGCTTACTTTTATTATTGCTTTGAGTATGCCAATATTGAATTATTATTCTCGAACTTGCCTGATTATGCATGTCAAGACCACACTATTTGATTTGATATATCAAGATGATAGAGGCACTTAGGATTAACCCACTCATGCCATGAAAAGCCTACCTCCACGATTAACACTTAGTGAACCCCTTGAGCCTAACAAGCCATTCCTTGTATCACCCTCGATATTAACCATTAACCTATTATTGTTGAAATCCCCTTAAATTAATTTGATCCCCATTTTTTTTGTCGAGAATTGATTTGAATAAATTGCTTAACTATGTCTTGTTATTAATAGTTAATTTATGATTATTTGACTTGTTCTTAAAAAAAAACCATGTATACATGTCAGTAGTTATCTTTTGCTTGTAAGTCTCATTCCATAGTCAAAGAAGAAAGCTTTGTTGTACACAAGTGATGATTAAATATTTTTCTAGTTAAATAATTTTTCAAGTCAATCTCGATTCTAACCCTTTCTTTTAGCTTGTGACCACACCCCCTAACTAAGCCTCGTTACAACTCTTTAAAGACCTTTAGATTGATGTATCATCTCGTTTTATAGTGGTGGAGATTTGATTTTTATGCAAGCCTATGGTAATAACTTTTCATATTGACTAATGAGTGCTAATTTCATTGTCCTTAAACACTTCGAGTGATTTGAGTAAATATTTAGTAAGGATGTTAAACTCTGTGAGGTTCCAAATCAATGATAACTACTTAGGGGAGGGGAGATACCTAAGTTTTTCATGATTAAAATACTCAATTCAGAATGTTTGAAGCTCTAATGTTCTTTTAGTTGAATTCTCAATATATGATTTTTAATGAGATGGTTTAAGATAATATTGATAGGAATTATAAGTTAAGAAAAAGGAAATTTTAATTATGATTTGAGGATTTTGCTTGAGGACAAGCAAATGCTTAAGTGTAGGGGTATTTGATAAACCGTAATTTATACATATTTATAAACCATGCTTAACGCCTTTTATGAATAATTTCTCCTTAGATTTGGTGAATTCGATACTCCTAATGTCTTAATTTCATATTTTATTCTTAGGTAGGCATAGGAGAACGAAAGGAACGAGAAACGGGCTGAAAACGGAGAAAATGGGCCAAAGCATAAAATCAACACGGCCTAGAGCTCCTCACACGGGCAGATCACACGGCCGTATCAATTTGGCAGAATTGAAGCATGATTCACACGGGTATAACACACGCCCGTGTACCTCTAACACGGCCTAAAGTTATCGCACACGGGCGTGTCCCTGCCAAGCCCAAGTTTAGTCCAATTCGAAAAAGGCCACTTTTGAGGGTTCTTAGGCACTCCAAAGCCTATAAAAACACCCCAGAAGAGGAAAAAAAGGGAGACGAAGAATAGGGAGTAAGGAATTACTCCAAGGAAGCTGATTGATCCATCTCAGAAGCCGGAGCCATTATCAAGGCTGAAGATCTCTCCTCAACTTCCCTTTTTGGAGTTTTAGGTTTTCTTATTGTTTTATATTTATTATTATTCTGAGATATTTTCTTGTTTAGTTATGAACTAAACCCCTAAATACTTAAGGGGGATGAAACCTATGACAAAACCTTGTTATTATTTCTGAATCGTATGATAAATATTTGACTTGTTCTTAATTATGTGTTCTTAATTCTTGTTTTGGTATTTCAGGATATCACTTCAAGTTACTACTCTTAGTTGGAGGAGGAATAGACCCTGACTAGGAGTAACTTTGTCATAATTAAGCGGAGTTGATTGCGTGCCTAGAGATAGGGTGACAAGATTTTACCAGATTAGGGTGAAACATAATAAGGGAATCTATAGATCGATTTAATGCAACATTAGAGTGTTAACTAGAGATAACTCTCGGTTATTCAACCTAGGGATTAGACGTTGTTAGTCTCGAGAGGGATAATAATATACGGTAGGGATTTCTACGGAATAAGTTAAATGAATAAATCGTTTGGTTCGGAGCCAGAATAACAAGTGAAAGTCTAGGTGGAATTTTCCTTAGGTATTGTCTCTATCAATCGCTTCTCCAAAAGTAATTTCCCAACTTCTATTTTCTGCAAGTTCTTAGTTTAATTAATTAGTCAGTTAAAACAAATCTCTTTTCTTCAGCTAGATAATAAGAAGACAGTCATTACTAGTACTCTTAGTCCTTTGGGTTCGACAATCCGGTCTTGCTAAAGCTATACTACTGTTTGATAGGTACACTTGCCTACGTCGAGATAGTCATTACTAGTACTCCTAGTCTTTTGGGTTCGACAATCCGGTCTTGCTAAAGCTATACTACTGTTCGATAGGTACACTTGCCTACGTCGAGATAATAGTTAGTTTCAAGAACGATTCACTATAAATTTATAAAACTTATCACGAGAAAATCATGATCACTCCTTAATAAGAGCCTACGAGGCTTTAATCATTCATTAGAACCGATTTGGAATCAATTCGGGCCATTTAAAGAAATCTGAAGTTAACTCTTAACACAGGGGCACAAGCCCATGTGGGAGGGGCAACACGCCCATATCCTTTACTCGTGTGGAATTAATTCTAAATGCACACCTACAGGGGTTTTCACACGGCCTGACACACGCCCGTGTCCTTGGCCCGTGTCCTTCACACGGCCATGACATCCCCGTGTCCTAGCCCTTGTGCAAAAACTTGGACATTCTATTTCTAACGTCAGCAGCCCCAAAATGTCACACGACCAAGACACACGCCCGTATGGTAGGCCGTGTCCTTCACACGGCTGAGACACACGGCTGTGTCTCTGCCTATGTGTTTACTATCATGCATACTGACTTGCAAATTTTACTTGCAAGGGACACACAGCCGAACCACACGCCCATGGGGCTGACCGTGTGTCACACACAGCCTAGACACACGCCCGTGTGTCCACCTGTGTGGACAAAATAACGCTATTTACCAAGCCTCTTTGCCACCCTTACCAACACCTATTTATATAAGATCAACCAAGTTCAAAACCAACATAATGTGCATAACCAAAACAGCCATAGCCATTAGAAATTTGCATCATTGTATTGAATAATAATTAGCATTAGCCAACATTCATGGCCTATACAAAATGAGTATTATTTTTCACATATGAGCCAACTCATAATGGCTACTTGACAAAACACTAAACAAAAGACTCGAGTCCCTATACATGCTAATAAACAAAATAATTAAACTAGCTATACCATGGTCTTGAGTGATAGTGTGATCGAAACTTTTGACGTCACTGGATCCCAGATGCTAGCTTGGCAGCACTATAAGGAAAGAAAAAGAAAAGAAGGGTAAGCGTGGGAGCTTAGTAAGTACATATATGTGAATAAAGTGTAGTAAAAAGGGAAATCATATTCGTCATACGGTAAATTTATCATACATAAAAGATATAAATCACATAACATCTCTATCTTAATCTTCCTTTCATTCATGTATACTTGATGCCTCTTATCCCTTACTCAAGTCCTATCCATGAGTTTGATATATGTACCTCATCAAAGTTTTCACTCTCTATATCTTCGAGTTACCCGTTGAACTCTCGGAACACATATGGATACGTGGGGAATTTGTATCTCAGTGTCATATAAGTAGTCAGAGCTACCTTGTTCTATGAAACACTCACATTTGAGCTACTCACGGGCCCTTTTATCAAGTCAGGACTCGGACCCCCATAGTTATCAAGTAACGTTCGCTCATTGAGCCACTCACGGAACTGTACACAGAGTCAGTACCCGGACCCACATTACATACAACATTCATCTCGTGAACTCAGACTCAACTCATGAGTTCAGACCACATAATTTTTATAGTATGCCCCTTTGTATCCTATGCTATGTCTAAGGTTCAACGGGATTCCACATCTAACCGAATAGCATTATATTTGCTCAAAATGTAATTTACTCAAACAACATGTCATTTACACATTCATGGCAATAAATGGACTTTAGATACATAACAATAATAAGCCAATTACACATGTATGTTATCAAAGTATTTTAAAGTAAGTTTCGTTAACACATTATTTACATGTGTACTTACCTCGATACAAAATGATGAAGACAAGCTTAATCCTCGTAAACTTTGTTCTTACCCTGATCAAGACCCGAATCACGTTTCTCTTTATCTAAATTAATAGAATTTATTTATTTCATCAGCATATGATTTAGACACTCAAAATTTCATAATTGGGCAATATGACTATTTTGCCCTTAAACTTTCACAAAATGACCATTTTACCCCTATGCTCGAAAATTAATTTTTATCAAATTTCTTCATATTATAAGCCTAGCCAGACCACTTTTGCTCTTATAGCAGTCCAAAATTTACACTATTTCACACATTTATCATTTATTTTTTAACTTATGCAAAATAGTCCCTAATAGGGTTTTCATGAGAAATCCCTTCACAAAAGTTGTCTATTACCCATTTAAGACTCATATTCTTCCATCAGTTAACAACACACATGCTTTCATGGCAAAACCCTAGACTCTTGTCTATTTTGCAAAATAGTCCCCTTAAAGAAAGCTCATGCTTCAAGGGGTCCAAAAATGTAAAAATTATCAAGAAAACTCATTAAAATCACTTACTTGTAGAGAGACTAAGTGGCTGAAAATTTTAAAGCTCAAAAACCCTCTAATGGCTGCATTTTTCGGTGATGAAGAAGAAGAGGAAAAGATGATATCTTTTTCTCCTTATTTTTTTTATTTTAGTCAAAATTGGTCACCAACCCACCTAATTTTGACCATTTTTCTTTATTTTGTCTCCTATGGCTAGCTAGCACTATTCCTAGGGTCTACCTTTTAAAGACCCCCAATTTAATGTCCATGGGAATTTAACACCTTTAGCTAACAATTTAAGACTTTTGCACTTTATGCGATTTAGTCATTTTTTTGCAATTAAGCAAGCAATCGCCAAAATTAATTCACCAAAATTTTCATGTACTTATCTAATCATGCTACAATACATAAAATGATATTAAAAATAATTTCTTCAACCTCGGGTTAGTGGTTTCGGAACCACTATTTTGACTAGCCCCAAAATCGAGCTGTTACACTAATGGTATTCTAAAGCCAGAATTCTGCCCTTTCAGGGTCATCATCTTTGTTAGCACGGAACTCCTTGGCTCCATGCTTCCAGATCTTGTCCACTGGAGGTCTATTTAACCTGAAAAAGTCCATACCCTAGGGTGCTACATGGACGGGTTGAGGAATAGGAGGGGTAGAGGGGGTTGAGTATTCGGGTTCTCTCGGACGAACTCCGTGTACTATTCATTCATCATGTGGAGAAAGGCCTCCCGAGCCCCTTCTCCTCCCCCCTAACTAACAGTGGGAGGTCGATTATCGAATGGCACCGCCCGTTCAGTGAGATCCGGTGCGTTACTTTCTACATCATCCACCATAGTTCGATCGGGATCAATTACTATATGAAAACACAATTTAAAAAGGTCAGGAGCTGTCACACTATCACAATTTATCTATGGCATGTATAGCTAGACTCGTACACACGCTACGTTAGTCTGAAAACTGACTAAACCATAGCTTTGATACCACTAAATATAACACCCTACACCCGTGCCCTGTGCCGAGACGAAATACGAGGCATTACCTAACTTGGACTCATGCATACAAACGTTCTCAAGTCACCAAGACCTGGTCAAATTTAAAAATTTTTCAATCTTTATTATAAGCTCCTTAATAAGGGCCTACGAGGCTCAAAACATCCATTGGAACCCATTCGGGGCCAATCCGGGTCCTTTAAAGAACTTTGAAAATAACACTTAACACAAGGGCACACGCCCGTGTGAGAGGGGCAACACGCCCGTATGACCATTTAGACATGGTCGTGCTGATGGCCCTGTGGCTCACACGGCCTAAGCACATTTTGACACGCCCGTGTCCCTTACCCGTGTGGATTTATTTTCTAATTCGAACCTACAGGGTTTTTCACACGGCCTGACAGACGCCCATGTCCGTGGACCTTGTCCCTCACATGACCATGACACGCCCATGTCTTAACCTGTGTGCAAAAACCTGGACATTCTGTTTCTAACGTCAACAATCCTTAAGGGCCACACGGCCAAGGCACATGCCCGTGTGCTAGGCTGTGCTCTTTACACGGCTGAGACACACGGCTGTGTCTCTGCCCGTGTGTTTACTACCATACATACTGACTTGTAAATTTTACGTGTAGCAGACACACGGCCGAACAACACGCCCATGGGGTTGACCGTGTGTCACACACGGCCTAGACACATGCCCGTGTGTCTACCCGTATGGACAAAATAAGGTTATTTACCAAGCCTCTTTGCCACCCTTACATACACCTATCTACACAAGATCAACAAAGACCAATACAAGCATAACATACATAACCAAAACAACCACAACCATTAGAAATTTGCACCAAATGCATTGAATAATAATTAGTACTAACCAACATTTGTGGCCTATACAAAATGAATATCATATTTATCATATGAGCCAACACATTGTGGCCGACAAACATAACACTAAACAAAAGATTCGAGTCCCTATACATGCCAAAATCAAAACAATTAAACTAGCTATACCAAGGCCTCAAGTGATAGTGTAATTAAAGCTTTTGGATGTCACTGGATCCCTGATACTAGCTTGGCAGCACTCTAAGGAAGGAAAAGAAAGGAGGGTAAGCGTGGGAGCTTAGTAAGTACATATATGCAAATAAATTGTAATCAATTAAAAAAAACATATTTATCAAACGATAACTTGTCATCTGTAAAAGATGTAAATCACTTAAACATCTCTATCTTACTCTTCCTTTTGTTCATGTATACTTAATGCATCTCGTCACATACTCAGGCCCTATCCATGAGTTCAACGTACATACCTCACAAAAATTTTCACGAACTAAATCTTCGAGTTACCGGTTGAACACTCGAAATACTTATGGATACACGGGAAGTTTGCACCTAAGTGCCATATAAGTAGCCAAGTCTACCTCGTATTATGAAATGCTCACATTTTGAGCTACTCACGGGCCATTTTATCAAATCAGTACCCGGACCCCATAGCTATCATGTAACATTCGCTCATTGAGCTACTCACGGGTCTATACACAAAGTCAGTACCTGAACCCACATTACATATAACATTCATCTCATAAACTCAGACTCATCTCATGAGTTCAGACCATACAATTCTCATGACATAACCTTTTGTACCCTATGCTATGTCTGAGGTTCAACGGGATTTCATATCTAACCGATTAGCATCGCACTTGCTCACAATGAAATTTACTCTCATAACACATCATTTATACTTTCATGGCAACAAGTAGAACTTAGATACATGGTAACAATAAACCAATTACACATATATATTATCAAAATATTCCAAAATAACTTGAATAACACATTATTCACATATGTACTTACCTCGATACAAAATGATGAAGACGAGCTTAATCCTCATAAACTTTGTTCTTACCCCGATCAAGACCCGAATCATGCTTCCCTTTATCTAAATTAATAAAATTCGTTCATTTCATTAGCACATCAATTTAGACACTCGAAAATTCATAATTTGGCAAAATGACCATTTTGCTCCTAGACCTTCACAAAATGACCATTTTATCCCTAGGTCCAAATATTGATTTTTATCGAATTTCTTCATGTTTTAAGCATAGCCGAGCTCTTTTTACTCTTATACCAGTCCAAAATTTCTACCATTTCACACATTTAACGCCTTTTTTACAACTTATGCAAAATGGTCATTTTAGGTGTTTTCCATGGAAATCATTTTACAAAAGTTGTTTATTACACATCCAAGACTCATTTCCTTCCATAAAATTTAGAAAACAACCTAATTGCTCACATGAAAAAACCCTAGACTTTCAACCATTTTGCAAAATAGTCCCCTCATTAGAAAGCTCATAATAGAAGGGTCTCAAAAATGTAAAAATCTTCAAGAAAAGTCATGAAAATCACTTACTTGTGAAGGCTTAAAGTTGTTGAAATTTTCAAGCTTCAAAAACCCCCTCTAATAGCTGAATTTTGGGTAGGATAAGAAAGAGTGAAGAGATGAAACCTTTATTTTGTTTGTTATATTAAAGCTCATCATCTTTGGGTACACAGACACTATCTCAAAACATCAAGCAACCATTAAAATTAAGCCGAAAATCTGATTCAATGCCCGTCTCACATTGTGCTCTCTTGGCCTGCAAATCACTATCATTGACCTGCCCTTCACGAATTTCTTTCAAAAATCTCGGTCTGACTTTTAACTCTGCCAAAACTGAACCATCATCGGACAATGCCAAATGCATGTTCATAGCCCTCAGAGCAAACAAGGACTTTCCACTCAAGGCATCAATGACTACGTTCGCCTTTCTCGGGTGGTAAACAATTATTAACTCATAATCTTTAATCAATTCTAACCATCTCTGCTGCCTCAGATTCAATTCTTTTGAGTCATCAAGTACTTCAAACTTTAGTGATCAGTGAATATACGACAAGTTTTGCCATACAAGTGGTGTCTCCTAATTTTCAAGGAAAATACAATAGCAGCTAGTTCCAAGTCGTGTGTCAGATAATTTTTCTCGTACGGCTTCAATTACCTCGAAGCATAGGCTATCAATTTGCCCTCTTGCATAAGCACGCAACCTAGTCCATTTAAGGACGCATCGCTATAGACCACGAATTCTTTTCCTAGTTCGGGTTGCACTAAAACTGGAGCTTCTGTCAGTAATGTCTTTAATTTCTCAAAGCTCTGTTGACATTTTTCCAACCACTCAAACTTAACATCCTTTCGCAGCAACCTTGTCAAAGGAGTTGCGATCATAGAAAATCCTTTTACAAAGTGTCAGTAATAACCGGCTAAGCCCAGAAAGCTTCTGACCTCAGTTACGCTCTTAGGCGGCTTCCACTCGACAATAGTAGATATCTTATTTGGATCCACTCAGATGCCATCACCCGACACAATGTGACCAAGGAATCCAACCTCTCGGAGCCAAAACTCACTCTTGCTAAATTTAACATACAACTATTTGTCCCGTAAAGTCTGTAAAATAGTTCTCAGATGTTCCACATGTTCAAGCTTATCTTTAGAATAAATCAGGATATAATCAATAAATACAACAACAAACTTGTCTAAGTATGGTCAAAATATCCTATTCATAAAGTCCATAAACACAGCCGGAGCATTCATCAACCCGATAGGCATCACAAGAAATTCATAATGGCCATACCTCATTCTGAAAGCAGTCTTTGGCAAGTCCGACTCTTTAACTCGCAACTGGTAGTAGCCGAATCTCAGATCTATCTTTGAAAACATGGTGGCTTCCCTTAACTGATCAAACAGATCATCAATCCTTAGTAACGGATACTTATTCTTGATAGTTACCTTGTTGAGTTGGCAGTAATCTATACATAACCTCATCGAACCGTCCTTCTTCTTTACAAATAGTACAGGAGAACCCCAAGGCGAAAAGCTCGGTCTTGTGAAACCCTTATCTATCAACTCTTGCAACTGTGCTTTTAACTCTTTCAACTCGGTTGGTGCCATCCTATATGGGGCAATAGATATAGGTGTAGTTCCTGGCATTAGCTCAATACCAAACTCGACTTCTCTAATAGGAGGTAAATAGGGCAACTCTTCTGGAAACACATCCGGATACTCGCACACTATCAGTACCGACTCAATCCTCAATTCAGATTCCTTAGAGTTTAGTACAAAAGCAAGGTAAGCTTCATACCCTTTTCTCATATACTTTTAAGCCAAAATTGAAGTAATCACAACTGGCGATGTGTTCAACTCATTCGAATCCACACGAAAAATTTCACCATCTAAGTATTTCAATTGTATATACTTGCTCCCACAGTTTACAATCACATCATGAAGGGTCAACCAATCCATGTGAAGTATTACATCAAACTCATCAAACGGTAAAAGCATAAGGTTGGCTGGAAAACAGTGACCTTGAATCGTCAAAGGATAATTCTTACAAACTTTATCGACTAAAATAGACTTGCCTAGAGGGTTCAACACCTTAATTACAAATTTCGTAGGTTCCACAGACATGTTCATGCTAGACTACAATTTCATGCATATGTAGAAATGGGTCGATCCCGGATCAATTAAGGCAATAACATGAGTATTAAGGAGAGAAAATGTACCTGTAATGACATCGGGAGCTGAAGCTTCCTCTCTAGTGCGTATTGCGTAAGTTCTTACCGGGGCTTGAGCCTCTGATTTTGCAATTGTATCCTTTGCAACATTTCGACTGCCACTTGTACTTCTAGGATGTCGTGGTGGTCTACCTCGAGGATTAGGGACATTAGACTTTGGGGCTAAATCCACCTCTTTATCGGCTCATTCCTGGCAATCTTTAAGGAAGTGGTCAAGGGAACCACATCTAAAGCATGCTCCACTCTTCATTCAGCACTCTCTGAAATGAAATTTTTTGTAGCTTTTACATCTCGGCTTTTGATCATCTACACTCCCCACACTAGTTACCTTAGGGAAGGAAGACTTTGGGTTGTGTCGTTTAGAGCTTCTTGTTTTGCCCGAATATCCCACCGATGTAGTGGAGCGTTCTTGTTGACTCTTTAATTTCTTCGTGGGAAAGGAGTGTGTTCTGCCACTAGATCTCTTACTCGAAGCTCTAGCTTCTCTCCTTGCTCGTTTTCTTTCATTATTCAGCTCCTCAGCCTTCTTGGCTCGATCGGCTAATGCAACCAATTCCCTTATCTCGAGAATCTCGATCAACAGTTTAATTTCTTCATTCAGGCCTTCTTCGAAGCGCTTACACATTTTTGCCTCCGATTGGACCCACTCACTTGCATACTGACTTAATCTCACAAACTTTCTTTTGTATTCTGACACGGTTCTGTTTCCTTATTTGAGTTCTAGAAACTTCTTTCGCTTCTGGCCTAAGAACCTTTGATTGATGTACTTCTTCCTAAATTTCACTTGGAAGAATTCCCATGTGATACTCTCTCTCGGTGCTACTGAGGATACAGTCTTCCACTAGTGGTATGCAGTGTCGAGAACTCTCATGGTATTCTCAAGCCAAAATTCGGCACGTTCCAGATCGTCATCAATTGTGGCCCTAAACTCTTCGGCTCCATATTTCCTAAATTTGTCCACTAGGACCTTACCAATTCTCACGGGTACCACACCTTATGGCACTTTTTCTTCAGTTCGAGCAGGAGATGGAGGAGGTCGAGGTATATTGGGGCGATTTCTCAAATAATCCCCAAACCATTCATCCATCATATCGAAGAAGGAAGCTCTTTCCTCTTCCCGGCCTTCAGACATAGGCCTTCTACTATTACCAGCAGTAGCTCGCTAAACGGAAGTTGGAGCATGGCTCTCAGCTCCTCGGACTCATCTTAAGCTTTATTAGAAGACATTTACTATATTTAAATACAATTAAAAATGGTTAGGAGATGTCACACTATCATAACTTGTATAATGGCATGTATAGCTATACTCGATACATGCTACATTAGTCCTAGAACTGACTAAAACTAGCTCTGATACCATTAAATGTAACACCCCTTACCAGTACCCGAGACCAGGACAAGGCACATGGCATTACCGTACACAAACATGAAATTTTCAAAAAAAAAATTAGGTTATAAAATTGCATTCCAAGTTTAAAACCAATCAAACATATTCATAGTGTCCCTATTATGAGCCTACGAGGCCCAAAACATGTATTGAGAATGGTCCGGGACTAAACTGAGGGCTTGGGAAAATCTTAGGAAAACCCCTAGGTTTAAGCCTCACACGCCCGTGTGGAGGCAATGCACACGCCCGTGTGTTTTGGAACACGCCCGTGTGCTTTGGGACATACCCGTGTCCCTTACCCGTGTGGAATTAATTGAATTTATTTTCCATTTCGAACCTATAGGGGTTTTCACGCGGTCGAGCACACGCCCGTGTCCCTGGCCCCTGCCCTTCACATTGCCCAGACACTCTTGTGTTGTCGCTCGTGTCTAAAAACTCGAGCATTCTATTTATGATATCATCATGCATTTAGGGGCACACGACCAAGACAAACGCCCGTGTGCTAGGACGTGCCCTCCACACGATTGAGACACACGACCGTGTCTCTGCCCGTGTGTTTACTACCATTCATGCTGACCTAAAAATTTTAGGTACAGAGGACACATACCACATGCCCATGGGGCTGACCGTGTGTCACACATGGCCTAGACACACGCCTGTGTGTCTATCCGTGTGGACCTTTTTGGAGGCTACAATCCATGCTAATGGTCACCCTCAACATCCACACACACTTGTGAACTTCAATGGTATTAAATATGGCCTAAATATGCCCAAATGACTACCTTCAATGGTTTATTGCATGTTAACCACATCTCATCGGTTTTGTACATGCTAAATTATCCTCTTTGTATTAAGGATTTCAATATCATATAACACATTTATACTTGGCTCATTTTATAATTCATTGCCAATTATGACCTAACCATCTCCAAATGACTTGGCCACATCCCATTTGTCCATTCATGATATACCACATTTAACCATCATATGAATATTTAAACACCAACATGTACAATTAGTAGGTTACAACCTACATCAAAATGAGCCACGTCTTATGGCCATATACAAAATGAATAAGTATATCATTCAAGCCTTAACATTGGCTAACCAATGACACGTATAACAAAATAACCAAAAACTTATACATGCCATTGAAACAAAGTAGAAGTATCCATATACCAAAACAAGATAAGATGATAGTGTTGACAATACTCCAATCGTTTTCCAATGTTTACGAGTCCACGACCTCTGTAAATCAGGAACAAGAAAAGGGGGTAAGCATTGACATGCTTAGTAAGTTCGGATAACAGGAAAATAAACTTACCGGTTACTTAGCATGCAACCCTAAAAGACATTCATGCCAAACATGCATAGTATAATTTCCTATCACATATATTCAACCATCAAGTTAGTCTCATGCCAATACATTACAACATTAGTCTTAGATAAGCTCATCAATTCAAACATATCTACTCCCATTTCACATATTAATCCCGTTGAATTTCTTGGAATCTCGATGGATATCTCGTTTACTGTCAATTCATGCAAGGGATCATTTAAATATGCACTCTCGTGAACCTTACTCATACGGCAGGATTACCAGTCCAGGCTAAATCCCCCATAACATAAACTCATAGAGTAATATCGGGATTACCAGTCCAGGCTAAATCCCCTATAATGACATATACTCCTATGAGTTCGAATCTGAATTACCAGCCCAGGCTAAATTCAAATCCTAATCGGATTACCTGTCCGGAGTAAATCCATCACAGCACTTATATTCATCGGGATGCTAGATCACTATAGGATCACCCGTCCGGGCTAGGTCCTTTATACCTTTATTTCATTTCTGAGAATCCATCGGATATCCCTTTTTATTCAACAGGGCAATTTCATCATAACATCAATATTTCATGAATTGTCATAGAATGAATATCACTATTATAATTTATACATAAATATACATCTTTAATATATTTAAAGATAGTTTACATTCAAGTTACACGAACTTACTTAGTGATTACTTCAGTTTCGTATTTCGGTTATTCCGAAACCTTTCATTTTTCACAGTCGACCTCCGGAATTGGTTCCTTGGGGTCTATATCAGTAAAAATAAATTATTAATACCTCATAGCATTTATTTCAGACCTAACTTTTACTCCCAGGAAAAATAACCATTTTGCCCCTAACGTTTCACATTTTTACAAATTAGTCCCTAGGTTCGTATAATGAAATGCATGAAATTCCTTGGTTACCCAAGCCTAGCCAAATCTATTCTAAGTTTATACCAGCCCATATTTTACTCTATTTGACATTTCTACCACACATTTCAAGCCTTTTACAATTAGGTCCCTTTTTGGTGTTTTCATGAAAAATCACTTAGTAAAAGATGTTTATTCAACATCTAACTTCTATAACCCTCCATAAATAATCAAAACACAAGCATCTCATGCATGGGTAAATTTCTAAACATGAAGCCTAGCTTGAAATATGGGTAGAAATAGAGAGAACATGCTGAAAGGATCTCAAAAATACAAAGAATATTAAAAACGGGGCTAGGATTAACTTACAATAATGATTGAAATGTTGAAAAAACCTAGCTATGGAGACCCTTAAAATTTCGGTAGCATGGAGAAGAGAATGAGCTGATTTTATCTTGATTTTTCCCTTTTTATTAAGTTTATTACAAGTTGACCAAAATGCCCCTCCTTACAAAACGTTCAACTTTTTTATGCATTCCCATTTTTGTCCAAAAACTTAGAAATTAGGCAAATTGCTATTTAAGACCTTCTAATCTATAATTCAAAGCAATTCCATGCAAATTGCTTCTAGAACCCAAGTTTTGCAATTTATTCAATTTGGTCCCAAATTTCCTATTGGACACCTTATACTTAAAAGATCTTCATGAAATTTTAACACATGTTTATTTTCATAGTCTAGATCTCATAATAATCATTAAATAAATATTTTAACTGTAATGGCCTAAATTCAAGGTTATCAGAACAGTGGTTTCGTAACCACAAATTTGATTTAAAGAGAAATTTATTTTAATATTTTTGCATGAATAATGATATGATAGGAAAATAGTATGAAAATATCAATAGAAAAATTTTACCAATTTAGTGCTTAGAAGAAGAAATTATTGAAGAAATTGGGTAAAAACAAGGTATCGAGATCTCGATCCCATAAAAATGTTTTAGAAATATTTTTATAAATTTTTATGAAATGTTAGCAATGTGGTATTAAAATTTCGTTAGGAAATTTTAATTTTTGGGTAGTCAATTAAATAAAAAGGACTAAATCAGAAAGTGTCTAAAAGTTGCTAGAATGATTAAATAGCTTAAGAGTCTAATGAGAAAGGATTTAAAAGGCAATTAGACCCAAAATTTACTTGGGCTGGACGGAAAGGGCATGAAATCAGTAGGAAAATTGATGATTTAAGGGCAAAATTGGAATATTGCATAATTAACTAAATAAAGATAGGACTAAATAGGAAATATCTAGATTTCTCTTCATTTTTCTTCATTCTCATCAGCCAAAATGCCATAAGAGGGGTTCTTTAAGTTGGTATTCCATAATTTTTGCACCAAGTGAGTTAATCCTTGCCTATTTCTTGTAATTTTTGTGTTTCTAAGACTTTTACAACTAGGTCCTATTATTAAATTCATTAGTTTTTGATTTCATGGATGAAATTGAAAGTCAACATGGTTGAGTACTGTAAGTTTATGATGAAATAGCATGAAATTGAAGCTTTAATTTGTTTATGAGATAATTTTATTAGGTAATTTAAATAGAAATTGATTTTTAGGACCTAATTGTGAAAAAGTTTGGAATTAAAGTCTAGTGCTGAAATTTTGATTCCCAAAGGTTATAAAGTAGTTTAAAGTGATAGAATAAAATGTTAATTGAGAAAAATCAGCTCAATTGAGGGGCTAATTGAGTAGGGATGAAATTATTATTTATTAAAAGCTTAGGGGGAAAATGGTAATAAACAGATTGCACTAAAACAGTTTTGGACAGTAGCAGTACACTAAAATTATGGAAATTGAATTAGAGAATAAAAAAAATATGTAATTAAACCTTATTGAGTCTAGTTTCTCATAGAAGAAACGGTGTAATTAATGGATTTGTAAATCATGAGATAGAATAAATTTTGTGAGAAAAGGTCAGAATGAATTCGAGTTCCCCTGTTCTGACTTTGACAAATCATAAAAAATTTAATAAAAATAGTTAGGGGCTTAAATTTATATTTTTAGAATCCTAAATGAGTCTATTTTCAATAGAAACAAATGGAAACATCATCCAAATCCTGTATGAAGAGATAATTAATTTTTAGTGAAGAAGGGTTAGAACTATCAGACAGCAGAATAGGGGTGAATTTAAAGAATAAACTGTACTTATTGGCTACAACAAAAATTATAAAAATTTTATGGTAAGAAGATATGTGAGTCTAGTTTCAGGGAAAATTAGCGGATCTTAATTTGGAGTTCTGTAGCTCAAGATAAAAATAATTTAGTGACTATGGCTCAAGTAGATAGCTTTGAATGAACTATAAATAATAGTGGAATTATAGAGAATGTTACATATGAATATGAAATGTATTAAATTGATAATTAAATTTATTTATTTAGATCCAGAAAATTCAAATACGAAGCTAGATCGAGGAAAGGAAAAAGTTCGGGATTAGTAGATTTTTGTATACGAACAAGTATCGAGGTAAGTTCATGTAACTTGAATTATATTCTTAAATGCTTGAAATGTATGTTATGGATGTGAATATGATTTGAATGTTCACTGTATGAAAATTGATGAAACATTGATATTTTTGATAAAAAAGGGAAGAAATCCCGTTGAATGGAAAGAAAATTCGATGGACCTCTGAAAAGAAATTGATGGTAAAAAGGATCTAGCCCGGACGGGTGATCCTATCCTGATATAGCCCTCCCGAAGAATATGTGTAAAATGGATTTAGCCAGGACGGGTAATCTGAATTAGGATCTAAATTTAGCTTGGACTGGTAATTCAGATCCAAACTCATTAGAGTAATTGTCGTTGCAAGAGATTTAGCCTGGACTGGTAATCCCGCTGTAAGGATGAGGTTCGCGGGAGTGTGCTCTCTGAAATGGAAATGTGCGCACATGAATATGAATTGACGGACCCAGAATTGTACACTAAAAGTTTACCTCTGAAAATCCATCGAAATTTCAAGAAATTCAATGGGATAAATATGGAAAAATAAAAAAGGAATGGAAATCATGGTATTGATGAGCTCATCAATCATGATATATATTATTGATACATGGAAATTATTGTACTAACTTGAATGCTGAGTTTGTGCATGTTAGGGTAATAATGCATTGAATGGAAATATAAATGTTTATTGCATTGTATTGAAAATATTAGGTAAGTATAATTCTTGTTACATGAGCTTACTAAGCACAAAGTGCTTACCCTGTTTCTTTTTCCCCTGTTTTGTAGTGTTAAGAGGTCGGAGGTCGGATTCGGTCGAAGACACATCACACTATCAACCTCAAGATTTCAGTATATAAAGAAACTTTATTTTGGAAATCAATGGCATGTATAAGCTAATAAAGTAAATGTTAATATGAAATGAATGTAAGGTCAACCATTGGTATGGCTAACAAATCTTGGTTTTGGTATGTGATGAGACTATCTTATAAATATGCGTGAATCTATCTTGAAAATATGTTGAATTGGATTGGTTGATGTGGATTAGTCTCGGTTTAAAATTGCAGGGAAGGTTAGCTAGAAGTCGTGCTCCGGCTTCAGTACAAAGAGAAGAAACTAGCTGTAGAAGGCCCGAGACAGAGGGTCGAGGGGAGGAGGCAAAAATAGCCTTCTTTCAAATGATGAATTAATGATTTAGTCAATACTTATGAACTAACCCTGTAGTGCAGCAAGTTCAAGCTTCCCCTCCGGCTCCTCCACCGGTTCCCGAGATACCACAGGATACAGGTACTGAATTTGTCAGAAAAGGAAAAGCTCGAGTTGATAAAATTCAAAAATATGGGGCAGAAAAATTTAGAACAGCAGTTGATGATGATCCCGAATGGGCTAAATTCTGGTTAGAGAATACTACTCGGGTTTTGGAGGAATTATCTTGCACACTAGAAGAATGTCTGAAATGTGTCGTCTCAGTGCTAAAAGACACAGCTTACCATTGGTGGAATACTAAAGCTTCAGTCTGAAAGAAGAAATTACATGGGAATTCTTTCAGACTAAGTTCAGAAAGAAATATATCAGCCAGAGGTTTTTCGATCAGAAGAGAAAAGAATTTCTTGAGCTGAAATAGGGTAACAGATCAGTATCTGAGTATGAAAGAGAATTTGTTTGGTTGAGTAAATATGCTCGGGAATGGGTATAGTCAAAAGCTGAAATGTGTATGTCGAGACCATTTTTAAATCGAGTTTTAGGAAAAATGGGAATCGACTTTAAAAAACGAAAACAGGAGTCGCCACCAACCTTTTTAGGTGTGATTGGATCACCTTTAAAACATTTTGTTTTAAAATCATTAGTTTTGGTCTACGTAATAAAAAGAACAGGTTCGGGAGTCAGTTACGCATGAGGAAGGATTAGCACCCTCGTAACGCCCAAAAATTAGTACCTAATTGATTATCAAGTGTCTCTAAATGTCGAAAATTTTAAAAATTTTTAAGATATAATCCTCTTTAAAGTATTTTGATATTTGAAAGTTTGGGTTCACTTGTATCAAAGTATTGACACTAAGTTAACCCTTTTTTTTTAGAAATCCCTATCTCAAAGCGACAAAACGCTACATCCAGTAAGTTAGGACGTATTGCTTTGCAGTTCCAAGACAGTCGCTTACATTTTGAAAACCTTTAAAAACTTAGAAGGGTACTTGACTATTCGAACT
The DNA here is from genome assembly GCA_025698475.1 of Gossypium anomalum. Classification (NCBI taxonomy): domain Eukaryota; kingdom Viridiplantae; phylum Streptophyta; class Magnoliopsida; order Malvales; family Malvaceae; genus Gossypium; species Gossypium anomalum. The sequence continues at coordinate 13,378,781 of CM046968.1, read as the reverse complement.
TAACGAGAAAAGTTGCAACCCAATAAGTTAGGGCACTACTTTTTCGAAATTTCCAAACGCCAAGCATTGCCTTTATATTTTTTTGAAAATTTTGGAGCCTTATCTTTTTAAAGATGATGCGTGGGGAATTGTATTGCATTATAAATCATACATAGTAATATATTATTGTAATAGGTAAATAATACGTGCATTAAAAAAATGAATACTATGATATAAAGATATATATAGCATGTATTGAGAATGAATAAACAAGATATACAAACATACAAAATAATAATTAAATGATGCATGGTATATAAAAAAAATCATTAATCAAATAATGTATGATATACAAATAGAAGAAATATAATGTCAATATGCATGTTTACGATATATAACATATAATAATAATAATAATAATAATAATAACAACCTTTAACACATACATGATACATGCAATATAAAAATATACAAAAGAACTAATAAAATAAAAAAAATGAAATGATTGATTGCTAACAAAATATACATATAATTTAAATGTGATATTAATAATTCTAAAATATGATGTGTAGTATACAATAACAAAAAATAGAATAATAATTATGCATATAAAATATGTTAGTTTAAAAGAATATAAAAATAAGAGTATGTAAAAGAATATAAAAATATTATTTTTAAAATAAAATAATACATAGCAAATAAATAATTTTAAAAAATTTTAATATGTATATAATATGAGTTAGAAATATAATTTAATTTACAAATTTAAAAATTTAAATAATATAATGAATAATATAAACATAAATAATATATAATATACATAACATATATATAAAATAAGTAATAAAAAAATGAAAATATATAAGTATTATTCAATAAAATATGCTTTAAATTTATAGGAAATAGGAAATATGATAAATATAATGCAAAATGAAAGTAATATGTAAAAACAATATATATATGTGTATAAATAATTAATAAATATACATAATATAAGTGAAAATATAATAATAATAATAAATTATGTAAAATAATAATTTATGGAAAAAAATATATAATAAATAATAATATTATAAAATATCAAATATAAAAGATAAAAATTAAAATTAAAGATAAAACCAAAAATATATATATACATATATATATAAATATATAGTATTAGATTTGAAATTTAATAAGATTACAGGGTGAATTTCAAAAAAAAATAAAACTGAATTGAGGTTCTAATTAAAACACCTTGGGCAAACTGCCCTATTTTCAAAACGACTGCGTTCTGTCTCCTGTATTTAAATGGACTAAAGGATCGAATTGAAACCAGAACCTTCCTTCTGGGCTGTATTTTAAAAACAAAAAAATGTTTAAGGACTTAATTACAAGAATCCAGAAATGCAGAAGGGCCTAAATAGAAAATATTCCTTTTAACAGAAACACGCGGATCCTTCCCCGGATCAGGTCACTCGCGTGCGGATCAGCCTTTAAACGGTACCGTTTTAGGGCTATTAAAATTAGCCCTAAACGGCGTCGTTTTAGGAGGGTATAAAAGTCGATTTTTAGAACAAAAAAAATTCATTCCTTCATTTTTTTTCTCTAAAAAAACCTTTCTTTCTCTCTGGCCAAGCGAATTCGGGCCATTTTCCGACGATAACTTCGTCACATGCGCCACCGTATGCGCCACCGTTCGCGATGGTCAGAAGACCAAAAGCCCTCCTTTTTCCAGGCGTTTCACAGGTAGTACTTTTCTTCCTTATTTTGAAAAATATTTTTTGCATATTACAACTAAAAAAATGAACTATTTCTTCTTTTAGTTTTCGAATCTGCTTTTGAATCATCTGTTTATATTTAAAAAAGAATGCATGTACATATGTGTAAACAAAAAGATAGAAAGAAATAATAGAGAATGAAGACAGTAAAACCTTTAAATCTGTCGTAAGTTTTATTCCTTCTATACTGTTTGTATCTGTGTGATTACAACTCCCTTCCCCCCCCAAAAAAAAACCTCCTCTTTACTGATTTAAAAGGGCTTTTTATAGCCTCTGTCCTAGTGTACAAAATTTGTGTATCAATTTATTCCCCAATTCTTTGCCATGTCTGTCATTCCTTTCCCTTCTTGCAGGTAAACCCCGAGAGATCCGGCTGTAAATGTGCGCGTGATGCACTGAAATGGCAACGGTGAAGGCTGAGGTTTCATGAGAGCTACGGCGCAAAAAAGGGTGATTGAAAACCCTAGGGTTTCCAAATCTGAAACCAATTTGGACTTATCGAGCCACATAGTTTATTGGGTCTGATTTCGTTTGGGCCAATTTATGTACTGGGTTTAAGTTCTCTGGGTCATGAGTGTAATAGGGTTTGGATTACAACTACTTGGGTTTAGTTTAAGTTGGGCTGGTCTAGGTACCGATTTGGCTATTGGGTTGTAATCGGGTATGGGCTTTTTGTATTGGGTAAGTTTAGGTTAGTTATTGGGTTTTAACATTTGTAAAAGGACTGTTAATAGACTTTTATTATTATTTTGAGATGTTAAACTATGCTTTGGCTTCCAATGGGCCGGGCAAAATTAAGATATTACAGCTGCCCCTCTTTGCTCATTGCTGTGTAACAGGAATAGAGCAAAGATATAAAAGAACTAATTTTTCCCGGGCTCGCCGATCCTTGAATTCTTCCATTTGCTCCCCGCCGAATACAGAGATGTAAAATCTGCTTCTTCAATTTGTTTCAAAGATGCTAGGTTAATCTGCGTAAATACGTAAAAGCCAAATCTACTTATGTCTTTGATTTGTTCCTTGTGAGCACAAGGATGCCAAACCATCTAGAGTCTATTTGAGAACATCTGAGAGTCAAATCTGCTACGTCCTTGATTTGTTCTTTGTAAGCACAAAAATGCCAAACCATCTTGAGTCTGTTTGAGAACATTTGAGAGTCATATCTGTTACGTCCTCGATTTGTTCCTTGTAAGCACAAGGATGTCAAACCATCTTGAGTCTGTTTGAGAACATTTGAGAGTCATATCTGTAATGTCCTCGATTTATTTCTTGTAAACAAAAAATACCAAATCATCTTGGATCTGCTTCAGTATAAACATCTGAAGATTAGTTCTGCTATATCTGAGAACATCTGAGAATCAAATCTACTATGTCCTCGATTTGTTTCTTGTAAACACAAGAATACCAAATCATCTTGGATCTGCTTCAGTATAAATGTCTGAAGTCTAGATCTGCTATATCTGAGAACATCTGAGAGTCAAATCTACTATGTCCTCGATTTGTTTCTTGTAAACACAAGAATACCAAATTATCTTGGATCTGCTTCAGTATAAATGTCTGAAGTCTAGATATGTTATATCTGAGAACATCTGAGAGTCAAATCTACTATGTCCTCGATTTGTTTCTTGTAAACACAAGAATACCAAATCATCTTGGATCTGCTTCAGTATAAATGTTTGAAGTCTAGATCTGCTATATTTGAGAACATCTGAGAGTCAAATCTACTATATCCTCGATTTGTTTCTTGTAAACACAAGAATACCAAATCATCTTAGATCTGCTTCAAGATAAATGTCCAAGTCTAGATCGCCATCTGCGCCTATTACCCTCGTTGTTTAGGGGATTAAAGCATGCCGCCTTTCGACAACCTCAGAGAATGATTATGCCTGTAATTAGGATGCTATGCTCAAAGTGAGTCGAATGTCCCTAACATGTTATGATGCAAAGTGCTGTGAATACGACCCCTATCTTAGGTGTCACCATTCATTCTTTCATTTCTTTTCTCAAAATTTCATTCTTACTCAGGTTGTAGGCCTTCCTCCAATGCTACGATCTACTGAGGATGTCTATAAGAATTGAATCATTGGTTTTTGTCCATTTCCTTTTGGACTGGAAGAAAGAAATTCCTTGAGTTCTTTTATCCCTCACTTACGTGAATTTCTCAAACAATTGTCCTGTTTTAGTTTCTTGCATTATCTAGAAATTCCAAAGTAATGTGCAAAACTTCGTTTGTGAAAATATTTTAGTTCATCTATCATTATTTCAATGCAACATACTTTAATAATATCTGAAGATGAATAAACCTTTAAGAATAATTGAATTTGAATGAATTGTTAACAATACAAAGGAAATAAGTCTGATAGCATATCTTTAAGAAGAAATAGAATCTAAAGATAGCAAACAGGATAAAAATTAGATGCTCTAAATATTGCCGCTTGAGCGTCTATACATTAGTTCTATGAAACCTTTCTTGAGTTCGACATGTGTTTAAAGGATCCAAAATACTTTGTTGATGCCCCAATGTACATCATGCTTTACTCTCTGCCGAGTCAGATATAGCCAAATTGCTGTATGCCCTTCAAAATTTGAGCTGCCCTTTCGGGTTTTCAACTCAAAACCCCTTTGGTCACAAGGCGCCCTTTGCGGGTTTTCACCTTGGCCTCTCCATTTTTTTTTTGAAAATTCAAGGCGCCTTTTGCTGGTTTTCACCTTGGATTCTTTTCTCCTTTAGACAAAGTAATTTTTAACTGAGTCTGAGTTCACTGGATTGGGTAGGCTCTTTCCATCCATTTCTGTCAAAATCAATGCACCGCCAGAAAAAGCCTTATTCACGACGTATGGCCCCTCCCAATTTGGCATCCATTTTCCTCTAAAGTCCTTCTGAATGGGAAGGATTTTCTTTAGCACAAGGTCCCCTTCATGGAATTCCCTTGGACGAACCTTTTTATTATAAGCTCACATCATACGCTTTTGGTACATCTGACCATGTCGGATGGCTTTCAGCCTCTTTTCCTCAATCAAGTTTAGCTGGTCATATCGGGACTGAACCCATTCAGCTTCATCTAACCTTATCTCTATTAAAATTTGGAGAGAAGGTATTTCTACTTCAATAGGTAACACTGCTTCCATTTCGTAAACTAACGAAAACGGAGTTGCCCTAGTAGAAGTTCTAACAGATGTTCGATAGGCCAAGAGTGCAAACGGTAGCTTTTCATGCCAATCCCTATAAGTCTCAGTCATCTTTCCCACTATTTTCTTAATGTTTTTATTAGAAGCCTCCACTGCCCCATTCATCTTTGGACGATAGGGTAAAGAGTTGTGATGCTTGATTTTTAACTGGTCGCAAACCTCTGCTATCGTTTTGTTGTTCAAATTCAATGCATTGTCAGATATGATCCTCTCAGGCATCCCATACCGACAAATGATTTCCTTCTTCAAAAATCGACTTACAGCTGACTTAGTAACATTTGCTTAAGAAGCAGCCTCTACCCATTTTGTAAAGTAGTCAATCACCACGAAGATAAACCGATGTCCATTCGAAGCTTTCGGCAATATTGGTCCGATGACATCCATGCCCCACATAGAAAACGGCCATGGAGACGTCATGACATGTAAAAGTGAGGGTGGTACATGAATTTTGTCCCCATAAATCTGACACTTATGGCATTTTTTGGCATAGTTGATGCAGTCTCCTTCCATAGTGGCCCAGTAATAGACAAACCTCATGATTTGTCTTGCCATCGTGAACCCATTTGCATGCGTACCATATACACCTTTATGAACCTCTTCTAGAATTAGCTTGGCCTCCACAGCATCGACACATCTCAAAAGTACTTGGTCTTTCCTCCTCTTGTACAGAACATCCCCGTCCAAAACATAGTCACAAGCTAACCTTCTCAAAGTTTGTTTGTCATTTTCAGTTGCTTGTTCTGGATATTTACGATCTCTTACATATCGCAATATATCCTGATACCAAGGATTATCATCCTTTTCTTCCTCTACAAGGTTATAACAACTAGCCGGAGCTTCATAGACACTCATTTGAATTGGTCTTATCTCCTCTTCTTTATTTGCCTTAATCATTGAGGCCAAGGTTGCTAGAGCATCTGCCATCTGATTTTCATCTCGCGGGAGATAATTAAAGGTGATATCATCAAACTCCTTAAGTAACCCCAAAACTACCTTTCGATAATTGATCAATTTAGGGTCCCTTGTCTCTCATTCACCTCTAAGCTGATAAATTACCAACGCCGAATCTCTATACAATTCTAGGATTCTTATACCTCGCTCTATGGCCGCTTGAAGTCCCATAATGCATGCTTCATACTTAGCCATATTGTTCGTGCAATTAAAGTCCAACTTGCACGTGAATGGGTAGTGATCACCATTAGAGGATACCAAGACTGCCCCAATTCCATTTCCCACTACATTAGAAGCCCCATCAAAATTAAGCTTCCATGGAGAATCTTCAGTCATTACTATACACATTAACTCCTCATTTGGAAAATCAAAATTTAATGGTTCATAATCCTCTAAAGCTCTACTAGCCAAGAAATCAGCTACCGCACTTCCTTTTATAGCCTTCTGACTTACGTAGACTATATCGAACTCCGAAAGTAAAATTTGCCACCTTGTCATCCTTCCATTTAGAGCAACTGATTCCATCATGTATTTCAATGGATCCAACTTGGAGATAAGCCAAGTGGTATGGTATAGCATGTACTGTCTTAATCTCCGGGTGGTCCAGATTAGCGCACAACACAACTTTTCAATTGGCGAATATCTCATTTCACAGTCAGTAAATTTTTTACTGAGATAATAAATTGCTTTCTCCCTTTTCCCCGACTCGTCATGTTGACCAAGCACACATCCCATAGAATTGCTGAACACTGACAAGTATAGTATTAACGATTTATCTGGACTAGGTGGAGATAACACTGGAGCATTCAACAAATACTGCTTGACTCTCTCAAAAGCATTCTGGCATTCTTCATCCCAAGTACCTTGATTATGCTTTCTGAGTAGGCGAAAGATAGGATCGCATTTCTCGGTCAATTGTGAAATGAACCGAGCGATGTAATTCAACCTTCCTAGGAATCCTCAAACTTCTTTTTGAGTACGTGGAGGAGGCAACTCGCGTATGGCTCTGACCTTGTCTGAGTCAACTTCAATTCCCTTTTCACTGACTACGAAGCCTAATAACTTCCCCGATCTGGCTCCAAAGGTGCACTTTGCTGGATTGAGCTTCAACTGAAATTCTCTCAACCTTAAGAACAATCTTCTCAAGACCTCAATGTGTTCTTTTTCTATTCGCAACTTGGCGATCATATCATCAACGAATACCTCAATATCCTTATGCATCATGTCGTGAAACAAGTTTACCATGGCTCTTTGATATGTTACCCTCAAGGTTCTTCAAATTTAAACGGCATTACTTTGTAACAAAAGGTGCCCCACAATGTTATGAAAGTAGTTTTATCCATATTCTCTGGATGCATCTTTATCTGATTGTATCCTGAGAAGCCATCCATGAAAGAGAACAACGAATATCCCACTGTGTTATCTACTAAAGTGTCAATATGTGGTAGAGGAAAATTATCCTTTAAGCTTGCTTTGTTTAAATCTCTGTAATCAACGTACATTCGTACCTTCCCGTCTTTCTTAGGAACAGGTACAATGTTTGCTACCCATTCGGAGTACTTCACTTCTTGCAAGAATCCTGCATCAAACTACTTCTTGACCTCATCTTTTATTTTCAGGACAATATCTGACCACATTCTCTGCAACTTCTGTTGAACTGGTTTGCAATCTTGTCTTATAGGAAGACGATGTACTACAATGTCGGTACTCAATCCGGGCATATCCTGATAAGACTATGCAAAAATATCCTTGAATTCCTGAAGCAACTCAATCAAGCTACGCCTTGTGTCTTTGGTAATCAGTGTTCCAATTTTCACCTCCTTTCCTTCCTCTAGGGCTATATTCTCTATTGCCTCTTTCTCATGTGGCATGATTTGTTTCTCCTCCTGTTTTACCATTCTTAATAGATCGAGAGATACGTCACAATCTTGAACATCTTTAAAATCCTAAGGCTCCTCTAAACACGTGTCTTACTCACAAAAGAAATCAGGAGTGGCAGTATTAGCGCTCATATCATTGATATCTAGAGACCTGTGAGGGGTTTTGAAAAATTTCTAAAGACTACAGGAAGATCCTCTGCAGTCCTATTGTTCAGAGTGCTCCACGGTTCGTAAGGGCGAATACCCTCAAGGTTTTCCTGTCCCAACCACTCACTATGTACAACATTGATTTGATGACTCTCTTCTACCAGCAACCGTCCTGACTTAAAGGTTTTGGATATAGGTGGGAATGTCATCGGTTCCCACTCTACTTCTCCTCCGTTCAAACGCGCCTTCCTTCTTGCTTGACGCTTTTCCATCTCCTGTCTCTTATATTTATGGTCTGGCTTGAAACCCAAACCAAAGCGATCCTTCTTCTCCATCAATTTTGGGATTTGAATCCCTCCTTGCAACTGTTTTCCTAGTCCTTTTCCCGGTGATGCTCCCTTTCCCATCATCATTTGCAGGGCCATCCTTGTAGCTCTAGACATTTTGGGCACTGACACCTCACTGACATGGTTCCTTTGAAAGTACCAAAGAGTGACGGTTTGCACGCCCTCTTTTTCCAGAGTTAATGGGATTAGATTGGGGAAGACGTTTGCTATTGGGTTTGAAAAGTCTTTGATGTTTAACCTATAGACCAAGAACTCAATAATACCTTGATCATTCTTGTCCCTAAGATCCCAAATCCAAAAATTTTTGCTCACTTTTGTCCTATTAGCTTATGTTCAATCTTTTATAAGCTAGTCATGAAAGTTATTGCTAACCGTTTTTAACTGGTTTTTCCTAGAATTATTGGACATGAGTAAGCTAGATTCATTGCTAGGAGGAATATCACGAATGACATCATTCTGGCTCAAGAAGTGATACATTCCATGAGGAGCAAACACAATAGTAAAAAGTCAATGGCAATCAAGATAGATTTGGAGAAGGCATATGATAGAGTGCATTGGTATTTTATTAAAGCCTCAATTTAGACGGTTGGTATTCTTGAATTCTTTATGAAGGTTATTATGCTATCACGAATACATCTGTGCAGATCTTGTGGAATGGAGTCGAAGTTTAATCCAGTAAGGGTTATTAGACAAGGTTGTCCTTTATCACCATATCTATTTGTCCTTTTGCATGGAATGTGTTGGTCAATGCATTCGTTCTTCTATTAAATACAAGTAAATGGAGTCTTATTCATTTGTTTAGGACAAGACCTGCACTTTCACATTTGTTTTTTTGCAGATGGCTTGGTTATTTTTGACAAAGCTGATATGAAACAGGCGATATTTATCAAGAAGATTTTGGAAAATTTATGTGGTTTCTTTGGGCACTAGATTAATGCGAACAAGATACAATCTATTTTTTTGAAAAGAGTTGATAAAGATTACGAGAGGCGTTTATGTGAGACTCTCGAATTTTGAAAGGTCCAAAATTTTGGATCCTATCTCGGTGTCCCACTTTTTCATAAAAGGATCACCAATAGTTCTTTGAGGTTTTTGGTTGAAAAGGTTAAGGCTAGACTACAACAATGAGATGTAAGGAAGCTGTCTGTTGTTGGCAGAGTTACTTTAGCTTAGTCGGTTCTCCTCACAATTCCCAACTATTTTATGCAAACCATGATAATTCCATAAGGTATATATGAGGAGATTGAGCATATTGTTAGACAATTCATTTGGGGGTATTATGGGGGCAGTAGAAAGATGACCCTTGTTAGTTGGCAGTCTGTTTGTCAACCCAAGGCATCTGGAGGATTGGGGATTCGACAGTTGAAAGACCAAAACATTACTTTCATGTTAAAATTGGGGTTTAACATTTTGACCAATACTGACTCCTTATGGGTTCGTATTCTCAGGTCGAAGTATAAGGTAGAGGAAAGCTTACCTGCTAATATTAAAAGAGGGAAATGTTCTTTTCTTTGGAGAACTCTTTCAAAGATCTAGCCCCTCATTTGAGAAAATATTATTTGGACAGAGGTAATGGCATCATAATATGTTGGAAGGACTATTAGATTCCTAGGGTTGGCCTTTTATTGAATCATACTCCAGCACAAAACAACCTTGATGAAGATTGTCTCTTTTGTGATTTATTTCGTGTTTGGCTTCCGGATGAGGTCTTAAATCGTATTGTTAGTATTCCTCCCCCACACCCTTCTGTTTGAGTGGATAGAGTTTCTTGGATGGGTACCTTAACAGGTTCTTTCTCTATCAAGAGTGCTTACAAGACGATCAAGGAAAACTTGTGGAACTTGAGAGATGAAACTTGGAAAATATCATGGAAGTATTAAGGGCCTTAGAGGGTTTGGATGTTCATTTGGTTAGTCTTCAAGCAACGATTACTTATGCAAGTAGAGAGACTAAAGTATGGTATTGTGAACAATGATCATTATGTGATCTATGGAGCAGTTCCAAAAGATATCAATTATACTATCAGAGATTGTAGTGTAGCAAAAGAGGTTTGGTCGCAGCTTATTCCGGTAGAAAAGCAAGCTTGGTTTTTTTCCAGGAATCTGCATGAGTGGCTTACGTTTGATTTTTTAAATAGTAAAAAATTCACCTTCGGAGAGATTGATTGGCCAACTCTCTTTGGGCTTGTCATGTGGCGTATTTGGAAGAACAAGAATTTTCTTATTTTTCAGGAAGTGCCATAGAGTGTAGAAGAAATCATCAAAGATTCGTACAGTTGGGCAAAACTGTATGCGTGTCTTCCCAAGGTTAACTCTAATATGAGACAAAAGATGAGGGTAGAGTTTAACTGGACAGATAAATGGATGAGACTCAAAAGTGATGGTTTAGTTAAATTAAAATCAGGTTATGCTGCTGTAGGGGGATATTGAGAGACAATCATGGGGAGTGGATCATTGGCTTTTGTCGACAGTTGGGAAAATGCTCAATACTTGATGTTGAATTATGTGGTATTTTAGATGGTCTGTCGTTGGTGCAGGAAAAGTAAAGTAAGGAAGTGTTAATACAAACATATAGTTTGAAAGCTATTGAAGTTATCCAAGTTTCGGAATCAACGACCTCTATATCAATGATAATCATACACATTCACCACCTCTTGAAGAATGTCGAAAGCTGGGCATTGGAATACTTCCCTAGTGAAGAAAACGTAGAAGCAAATAGAATGACTAAAATAGCTTTTAATAGAGAGAAGAATTGTAATTGTTTACAAATAATCCATTTATTTTAGTTTAATTAGTTGCGTCTTTTCTTCTTTTTCAATAAAAATAAAAATGAACAAACAAATGTATATCTGATTGTCGAAGCTTAATCTATTTTACTCATTTTTCTAATTAATAAAGGTCGCTCCTATTCTATCAAAGAGAAAATCGCTTTTCCTATTATAATTCTACATAGACCGCTATGACATGTTGAAGTGTCGTGTCAAGTTAGTTTATTTTAGGTAAAATTTTGTTCCTAGGCCTTGTAATATGTATAAATTGTAAATTTAATCTTTATATTTTTTAAACTAGTTCAAATTTACTTTTTGTACTTTTCGAATTTAGAATAGCAATTAATTCCATTTGGTTAACTTCTGCTATTAGTTCTATACTATACATAAAGTTGTAAATGAATTCATATTCTTCAATTTGATCAATTTTAATCTCTATGCTTTACAAATTTTAAAATTTCAATTTAAACACGAAACAACAATCATTAGATCCATTAACTAGGTTTTGTTAATAATTTGGAAATAACATGTTATAATATATTCTTTATCTAAAATTTTGAAAATAGAAAAACTTAATTTAATGAAATTAATGACTAATGTTTAATCAATATTGAAATTTTGAACTTTGAAAAGTATAAAACTAAAAATATCAACTTATTGTGAAAAAAAATCAAATTAAATTGTAGGACTTAAATCCTTAGCTTATACATAGTAGAGGGACTAAGAGCAAATTTTGACCCTAAACATTAAACAAAAAAAATTCATTTAATTTATTTTTCATTTTTGTACATAACAGAAAAAATCAAAGTTTCAAGTTATTGTTTTCTTTTGCTCCCAGTTATTTTTCATCTCTCTTTACTCATTTGGTATTTTTCCATCGCCATGAAGATTGTAAAAACCTGATACCCAAAGGAGAATATGGCGGAGAAGCAGCTAATCGTGGCCGTTGAAGGCACTGCAGCCATGGGTCCCTACTGGCATATCGTCGTCTCTGATTACCTCGACAAGATCATCAGGTCTCGACCTCTTTCCTGAAATTTACCATTTCCATTATTCGATTTGGTTTTTTAGTTTAATTCTATTGTTACAATCGATGGGAATGTTGCAAATTTTGATAGAAAAAGAAATATTTTTTGAACTTCCGTTATTGTATGTCAATATATTTGTTAGTCTTTGTGGAAAATTCTTGTCTAAATTTAAAGACGACCCTTTTTCTTATTTATGTTATGCGCTTCGCATTTTCGTTTTCTTTTTATGGCCACATTTGCGGAAAACTCGCTTACAATCTAGAGAGTAGTTTTATATATATATATATATATCATCATTGAGCTGTTTTTCCCGTTGGGTAATAGTGTTTGTTGTATAATGTTTCTTTCTGCTTTGAGTTACACTGTTCTTTTAATCTGCTGTGAATTTAATGGAATTTCCTCGTTTTATAAATGTACATCATAAAATTTAATTGTTGTGTTTTGCTTGTGTGCTTGAATGAGAATGTTTGCTTCAGCTTCAGTTTCAATTAAGTGGTTTGGTTCATAGGGGAGAACCAGGCTCTGTTTCTCTTTACCCTGCATTGTGTTTATGGCTGTTAACCTTTGTTAACTATTTGTGTGAATATATATTTTATGTATGTTTGGCATCTCTTATAGATTGTGGTAATCCTGCAGGTGTTTCTGTAGTAGTGAGTTGACGGGGCAGGTAAAAGGGCTTTTCTCCTCAATCTTTCTTCCATTCTGATGAGCTACTTCTCTAAATCTATGGTCACCATTGAGTTTTACAGCATTAACTGTTACTATGCTGTTGAGGTTTCAGTCTGTTACTACTTGGTACATGATATAAGCTGACAAGTTGAATATTTATTGTATATAATCTAGCAAAAGACTATCAATTTTGACCATTGTATTAACAACTAAAGGATTGTTAGACAATGATTATGGGCAATCCAGTGAAGGCCTCTGAATTCACCTGAGGGAATTAGTTTTCGTTTGTGTGAATTTAAGGAGCCATTTAAATTTCAATTTTTTTCTCCAGTCAGTTTAAGATATCTGGTTTGCTTAATAGTGATATGTAAATACATTAATTCTGTTGACTTGTTTAAATACAGAAGAACTCTACATCTAATGTTGAGTTTTCATTGGTCACATTCAACACTCATGGATCATATTGTGGTATGCTGTTTGCTCTATTTTTTTCAACCTCAAGTGGGTTATTAGTAGCGAAACTAAATTATTTGGAAACTGTGATGCTATATGCAGCTTGCCTAGTACAGCGTAGCGGGTGGACAAAAGATGTTGATATTTTCTTACAATGGCTGTCGGCCATACCTTTTTCTGGTGGTGGTTTCAATGATGCTGCAATTGCCGAAGGGCTGTCTGAAGCACTGATGGTATGGAGAGTCATGTGATTTTAAATATTTTAACTGCATTTGTTTTATGCTTTCCGATTGATAACTACTTTACAAGTCTTCTTTTTTGGTTCATTTATGATTTGTCTCCTTAAATTAGATGCTTCTTCTAACAAGTTAGGCACGTTATACCTCATTGATTTTCTCAAGATTTAAATTTGACCCAAAAGTCGTTTTGCTTGAAGATATTATTTTACTGTAAGGATTCTCTATAACTCGCATATTGTTACAAATACCTTCAAATTTTTAGGAGATATAGGCCATAAACCCCTCATTCATGTCTCCATTTCAACAGCCAAGAGGGAAGAAAATGCATGGTGGATGTTGCATAATATTATCCTGTCACAGAAGCATGATACGCCTGTTTAATGTATTTCAGAAGTCCGTGATTTAAAATTTTAGGTTTTTATGCATTGCTTTATAATAAGTGAAATGCATTTGCTTTTCAAAATATAGACTAGAAGAGATGGCAACTAGAAGTAGAAACTATTTGGGTAAATTGCATCAAGCATCCTTAACCTATTAAGTGGGTTAAATTATCTAACTTTTATATTGTTTCAATTGAATCCTCAATTTTATTAAAAATGCTATCAATATGGTCCTTCTATCTGTTTAATCAATTAAAATCGGCAAATTTTGTCTATGTATGGCTGATATCTTAGTACATTTCACATGACATTTATTCTTTTTCATCTGATGTGCTGCTCAGATGTTTCCTATTGCTTCAAATGGAAACCAAACACCACAAAATGTGGATGGGCAAAGACATTGCATTCTTGTTGCTGCCAGTAATCCCTATCCCTTGCCTACACCAGTCTATAGACCACAAATTCAAAATTTGGAGCAAGTCGAAAATTCTGAAGCCCAGACAGAGAGTCGTCTGTCTGATGCTGAAACGGTAGCTAGATCATTTGCTCAGGTAGGTCAACACCATTTTGCTTCTCTTGTCCACTACTTCCAGTACCTTTTTAGGAGGAGGTTAACTGACCTTGAGTTTTCATTGCAGTGTTCTGTTTCTTTATCTGTGATAAGTCCGAAGCAGCTTGCAAAGCTAAAAGCAATCTACAGTGCTGTAAGGATTATAACTATAACATTTCTAATTCCGTTTCTCTTGCGACTCATTTGGGTGTTTTCTCTCTAGCATTAGATGTACTGGCTATGTCTTGCAACACCTACTAGTCTCCTCTCTTGAACGTTTGGTAAAAGTATTTTTAAGGGATGTTTGCTATGTAACCTGCTTGCTGATGGTGATGGTTCCATCGCACTTTATGGAATTTGTTCCTTATAAATATGATGCACTATCTAAAGCTATTTAATTAGTAGATTTTTGCTACAGTTTATCCTAGATTCTGTTTTCTTTGCTTAGCCACTAATATTCTCTGCTTGCTAAAAGCTAAGTATTCTGACTGCATTTTCACAAATACAGGGAAAGCGGAACCCCCGTGCAGCAGATCCACCAGTTGATAATGTTAAAAACTCTCAGTTTCTTGTTCTGATTTCAGAGAACTTTATGGAGGGCCGTGCTGCTTTAAGTCGCTCTGGAGTTCCATGTTTGGCAACCAATCAGAGTCCTGTGAAAATGGACATGGCTTCTGTCAATTCAGTTTCAGGACCACCTCCATCATCAGGTGGTTTATGCAGAATCTGTTGATCTCTTCTGTAGAATGCTGCTTTTAACTGGATACTGATTGTTGCATTTGACTGACTAATTTGTGTGCGTATTCATATTCATGGCTCTGCTCTATTAAGCACATTAGCAAATAGAAAAGCAGGGAACTAATGTACATTATGCTGGATGCTAAGCCTTTCCACTTGTAACCTTGATTTTCATATCTTAGTTCTGTCAGGTCTGACTTCATTATGCTAGATTCTCGAGATCGTCTTTTCAGTTTTCATCACTAAAGAAGGCTTCTTAGTGATTACCTTGTAACATAAGCTCTTTGCCTCTTATTGATTGATATGTTTCTTCTTCAGCATCAAAGAAGTAAAAGAACAATTATCTAAACAGCCTAGACATATCCCTTTCCATTGCAGAATTTAATAATGGAAATAAAAGACCTGTTCTGCATCTGTTAACTTGCTGTGCACCTCATTCATTTGTTAGTTTTAGTCTGTAGATAGTACAGTAGATACAGATTCACACACCACTTGGAAAAATAAAAATTGAGCATTGGAGAAATAAACAGATTTGACTTGCTGTGAAGTTGTTATTTATGCTGTGACCAATTCTTGCGTAAGACTTTCTTTTAATCTCTTTTTTAGTGAATGGATCTATGGTGGGCAGGCTACCTGTTTCTGTTGGAAATGTTGCCACTGCTACTGTAAAAGTTGTAAGTCTCATTTACTTTAGTCAATGAAAAGTTGTTTCTGTGTTTTTTGGATATTTAAGCATATTTTATTATTCAGGAGCCCACAACGATAACATCCATGGCAACTGGACCTGCTTTTTCACATGTTCCCTCTGTTCCACGTGCGCCTTCTCAAGCAGTCCCAACCTTGCAACCCTCTTCGCCATTGACAAATACACAGGAGGGGATGACAAGTGGTGACAACATGCAAGAACTAAAACCTTCTGTAAGTGGCATGACACAACCTTCACGTCCTGTGCCTCCAGCTGCTGCAAATGTGAACATACTGAACAATCTTTCTCAAGCACGGGTTATGAGCTCTGCTGCTCTCACTGGAGGAACTTCTATAGGACTTCAATCAATGGGTCAAACACCAGTGGCCATGCATATGTCCAATATGATATCTAGTGGAATGGCATCCTCTGTGCCTCCATCTCATACTGTATTATCATCTGGGCAACCTACTATGACTTCATTAACTGGCTCAGGAGCTCTTACGGGGACTGCACAGGTCCCACCAAACTCAGGTCTTAGTTCATTTTCTTCTGCAACTTCAAATGTGGCTGGGAATTCAAACATTGGAATTTCCCAACCAATGGGCAATGTTCAAGGAGCAGTGAATATAGGCCAATCAGTACCTGGCATGAGCCAAGGAAACCATTCAGGTACCCAAATGATGCAAAGTGGAGTTGGCATGAGCCAGAACATGAGTGCCCTTGGTCAATCAACTGTCTCTTCTGGAAATGGCACAATGATTCCTACTCCAGGCATGTCTCAACAAGTACAGTCTGGAATGCAGACACTTGGAGTGAGCAACAGTTCAGCTGCTAGTATGCCACTATCACAACAGACGTCAAGTGCTTTGCAATCAGCACAATCCAAATATGTTAAAGTCTGGGAGGTAATCTAGTGCATGATTTTAGACGATAGTGATGATAAATATATGAACCTCCTTGCATTGAGTAAATGTAGAAACTTCTGGGTGAATTCCTTCTAAACTTTAGTGGCAGTTCATTTTTTTAATTATTTTTTTACGTATATTATGGTAGGTACTTTAATGCTTTCGGCTCTTTCATTCTTGTGTGATTATAAATCTCCCTATAAACCATATTTCCTGAGAGCTATTCTTTTGCTTGGGGGAGACATGCCGTGTACAATCTCTTAGGAACAGTCTTGCTTGAAAGTTTGCCATTCTATCACTTAATTTCCCTGTAATCTTCTGGTCCCTTCTTGGATCAACTGGGGGTACTCTCAGTCATGACGAGTAGAATTTCTTGTTGAAGGAAGAGGAATTGGAATGTTGATGCTTCTGTGAAATCATTCCATGCTTTGCAATTTACTTGAGGGGGCCCTGTGCACCTTTGTTGTCTCCTCCATAAAACACTGCCTTCACCTAAATTAGTAATAAAAATAGAGGTTTTGTTGGTTCCGAAAAAGTAGTGCCTGAGAAGGTGAGCAAGATAATAAAACCTGTAATGCTTCTGGCTTCAGTTTTCTCCTTGTATATCTTTCTTTTCTCGTTAATTCCTTGAAATATTGTTGGTGATTTTGTATGTGTATAATAAATCTTCTTGTATTATTTGCCTCTTTATTTGTTGTATATTTTCTTGTGGGATGTCTAATTCTCTTGAATGATCAATACATTCAGGGAAATTTATCTGGCCAGAGACAAGGGCAGCCGGTCTTTATCACCAGATTGGAAGTATGTTTACCGAACATCTGTTGATGATGTTACTTCAAATACAGCACACTACCTTTTTTTTCTTTTTTTTATTCTTTTTAATGCCTTGCGTAATCTGCTTCAACCATGCTTTTGACTTCGGAGCTATTTGTTGCAGGGTTATCGGAGTGCCTCAGCTTCTGAGACGTAAGTCAATGGTTAATGTGTAACTTCTTTTTCTCTTTTTCAGTCCCTAGTGGGGATAATATAATGATAAAAATACTCATTCTATTTCTTTTAGACGTGGCTTTCATTTTTCTTACAGGATTTTAGGTTCTTTGATGACTATTATTTTTATATATATTTAAAGCCAATCTAGGTTAATAGAACGTGAGGATTCTGGTTTTTGTTGCTTCAGACTTGCAGCACATTGGCCACAAACCATGCAAATAGTTCGTCTTATATCTCAGGATCACATGAATAACAAGTAAGTTCTAGTTTGTGAAAACATTGTTCTTTATCTTTCAATTTTCTCAATAATTTTGTTTTATTCAACATCAGGCAATATGTTGGGAAGGCAGATTTTTTAGTTTTCAGGGCAATGAATCAGCATGGATTTCTTGGACAGCTACAAGAGAAGAAGCTTGTAAGTGGTTGAGGATAATTTTACGTTTGAAGCAATGCTGAATTTCAATTTGAATGTCTTCCAGGACTCATGTAGACCCCCAAATAAGCAAACTTACTGCTTAGATTCTTGTTGATGCTTGAGACTTTGTAATTGTATCTGTATCTCCTGGAGTGTTTCTAGGAGCCATGTCAAGCTTTGAATTTCTCTAAATTATCCTATCAATCATTTTTAATTTGAAATTGCGGATTATTCTGACCTAATTTCCCACTTCTCATTCCTGCAGTGTGCTGTAATTCAGTTGCCACAACAGACATTGCTGCTTTCAGTTTCTGACAAAGCCTGCCGCTTGATAGGAATGCTTTTCCCTGGGGTGAGAATGTTTTAACTTTGAGTCCAAGCTTTAGTTTGTCATGTGTGGATTAATATTGTTATATTCTGGTGCCTTTTCTAATCTGAATAACAATAACCTGTACTTATTCCCAGCTACACAGTTCCAACACGCCACCAGGCCTCCACCCCTCTCTAGACAAACCAAAAAAATTAAACGAAATGGTAAAAGCTGCAAACTAGATGAGTAGCCTGTAGTTTTATATGAATTTTCTGTAGCCTCCATTTACTTCTTGCTTTTGCTTACAATGCAAAATGAAATTTGATTAACATGTAATCACTGAAATGCTATACTGGTCGTAACATATCTAATTTATATGAAAGTAGTACTTTTTAGTTTTCCAAAAAAAGGGAACAATTCCACTCATCCAAAAATATTACTTGCTTTTTGCTCCAAGATTGAAAAGAAAATAGTGAAATCAGCAATGACATGGACTCTTAATTTTGTTCTTTCATTATCTTATTGCTTTAGATTTATTTGAACTAAGCTCTTTATGGAGTCAGGATATGGTTGTCTTTAAACCACAAATGTCCAGCCAACAACAGCTGCAATTGCAGCAGCAGCAGCAGCAGATGCAGCCCCAGTTACAGCAGCAGCAACAGCAGAATTCACAACTGCAACAGCAGCAGAATCCACAGCTGCAACAACAGCAGCTTCCGCACTTGCAGCAGCAACAAGTCCCTCAGCTACAACAACAACAGCAGCAGCAGCTACCACAGCTGCAACAGCAGCAGCTTTCCCAGCTGCAGCAGCAACAACAACAACAGCAGCAGCAGCAGCAGCAACTGCAGCAACAGTCACAACACCCTCAGATGCAGCAACAGCAACTTTCTCAGCAACAACAAATGGTTGGTTCAGGAATGGGTCCTGCTTACGTTCAAGGTCCAGGACGATCACAATTAGTTTCTCAGGGGCAAGTTTCATCACAGGCCCCACCTAATATGCCAGGAGGGGGATTTATGAGTTAAATCAGCAACACCTTGGAATCTACTGGCCTAATTAGAAATAACTAGTCTTTATAAGTGACTTTAGTGGCTAAGCATGAGGAGAAAGTCATGTAGTATCATCTGGAATGAAGTAATTTTTTTATGTACTGATGACAACGTCTAACATGGTACATTCATAATGTGCCATCATTCATGTTTCTAGAGTAACTAATGAGGTGGGAGGAAGCAAGGGTTTTGCTGATGAATTTCATTGCTTGTATTTCAAAGAGATTTGCTGGTACGGAATTTTGACATAAAAGTTAATTCATCTTTATCTTATCATGCAAACCTGTGTGAACTAGTTTAATAATATAAGGCTAGGCTCTATTAATTCATTTTGTATAGGATCCGATTTCGAATGTCATGCAATAACTAAGCCATAAGTTGTTTTGATGATGGATTTTGGATTACCAACTTTCATGGATTATAGTAGAAATGCTTAGCATCATTCCATGCTCAAGTCTCTAAGACTGATTGATGTTTACTCTTGGCACACCTTGAACATAAAAGTGGTAAAAAAACCATAGCATTCAAGAATTTGTAATCACAACGGCACATCACTGAAAGCTTTATCCCATCCTCTGAGAAAAGAACAGAATTGAAACAGCATACCTTTTGTCTCTCTATATTAATGTTTAAAGTTTAAAAGCCAGAAAGCTTAAACTACACATACAATACAAAATTGTCGGAAAGTTACCGCAAGGGATCAGACCAGCCTATATGAACAAAAAGCAACTTCCCTGTAGATTGAACCATTAGAAAAGATCTAGTCTAGATTCATTTGGATCACTATGATGTCAAAATGACGACAATGTTGAATGAAAGATTAGTGAAAATATTTATGTTATCATTGTAATTTTGTTTGCATTCAGCTTTCGGCCTCCAATGGAAGAGGGGGCCGGGGGGGGGGGGGGGAGTGGGGACACCTCAAAATAAAGACAGTGACCCGTACCAAACTTTCCCATAAACAAGCAGCCTCCTTGCTTTAATCATTATTTCAAAACCTATGGCCTTAATTTCTACCATAAAGCTACATAGAAAGAAAGTATAATGATTTTGGGATTGATCCAAAGCACCAACCAATAAAACTTCCCGTCATTGGCTTAGGGTCCAAAAGCTCGTAAAAAATGCAGAAAAGCCAACGATGTCCTTTTGCTAAAGTATAGGAAGTTTCTAGTAGGGCTTCGTGTTGCTACTTGCGAGCCATTAAAAAGTCCTTTTATTCCTTAACTTGCATCATGGTGGAGTAGAACATTTCAGTCTCTGTCGCCATAAGTCCAAAGCTGTCACTTCTCATTCCTTGGGATCTCTAACCTTATTTGTTTTTGTTATGAGATACCTTGTTAAGTTAACCAGTTTGGTCGAATAAAAAAAACTCCCCATCTGATGTAATTTATTATATGCTTACTACGCAAACCAAACTTTTTATTACCTCCGTCATAATTTTATTATCAACTCTCCACGATGTGGTGAAATTACATTTTATCATATCTATGACACTATCACCAACCCCAAGTAGTAGGACATGTGTTCAAGGATCCACATCCTCATAAGTCTTTAGTACTCTACTTTACATACTAATATTGTGTCAAAATAGAACCTTCCATTTTCTTCCAAACTCTCCGGAACCATTGCTAGCAACTCTCTACACACTATATGAACCGCTTCCAACCTCCAACATCACATATTATATCAAAATATACATACTTTTGAAAACAAAAGAAATTAAGAATCAGAGTTTGAAATTTTCTTTCCAATAACAAAATGCTAGAGCCACTTGCTTATTATCAAAATAGAATTTATTTGGTATTATATGACTATGGAACTTGCATATGAATCATATCATTCTATTGTAATCATTTGATAAATTGTGACTCCAGTAAAACCAAGGATCCTGTTAGTTTCCCATTCATATTTTCCCAACTAATTAATTATTTTTGGAGAGTGCTAAATACACATAAATTGTATGCATCGGTTTTTCCTTCAATTTTATTAGGGGTTTTTAAGGGCATGTAGGAGAGGGTCTTGAGAGATGGAAAAAGATATTCGTTTCAGAAAAGGAAAAGGGTTAAATAAAGTAAACAATTGCGTTACTTTGTTATAAGATTAAGATGCTGTTTTAACAAGTTGGGATAAAAGGTTTTGAGGGAAATGGTGGAAGAAATATCACAAAAAGAGAAAAAGAGCTAACCAAAGTAAATGGGATGTCATTTTCTTAACTTTATTCCATGAAGCAAAGTAAATCATGTACCACTAACAAGTCCCAAGTCCTCTACTTAAACACATGGCGACGATGACCCAACTCCTTACATTCAGGAGATATCTCA
This sequence comes from Gossypium anomalum, assembly GCA_025698475.1. Lineage (NCBI taxonomy): Eukaryota > Viridiplantae > Streptophyta > Magnoliopsida > Malvales > Malvaceae > Gossypium > Gossypium anomalum. Next base: position 13,357,023 of record CM046968.1, on the reverse strand, counting down.
ATCTTCCAATTCAATACTTTTTGCAAAGAATGGTTTCAACATCTCCTCCAAAGGTGAGAACATGATGAGTTAGCTTGTATTACCTGGCCAACGGCCAACACTAATTGACTATTTTTCCATTTTGATTCTAACAGGAAGTTCAATCCATCGGGAAATGGGCAGAAGGTGATCCTACTCGCAGAGCCAAATGGTGGTACTCCACTTTTCACACTGTCACGGCCATGATAGGTGCAGGTGTCCTCAGCTTGCCCTATGCCATGGCCTATCTAGGATGGTATGCAATTCTGGAACTTAAAACTCAATTCAACAAAAAGGCTTAGTTGAGACAAGTTGGGAAATTTTTTACTAACCTTCTGTTTTCTGATCTAAGGGGTCCAGGAACAATGGTTCTTGTATTATCATGGTGCATGACCTTGAATACAATGTGGCAGATGATACAACTGCATGAGTGTGTCCCTGGAACTCGATTCGATCGATACATTGACCTCGGGCGATATGCTTTTGGACCGAAACTCGGAGGATGGGTAGTGTTGCCTCAGCAGCTGATTGTTCAAGTTGGATGTGACATTGTGTACATGGTTACAGGAGGGAAATGCCTCAAAAAGTTCGTGGAGATTGCCTGCACCAGCTGCACACAGCTCAAGCAGTCCTACTGGATCTTGATTTTTGGTGGCACCCATTTCTTCCTGTCTCAGCTTCCCAATTTCAATTCAGTTGCTGCTGTTTCATTAGCTGCAGCAGTTATGTCTCTGAGTTATTCAACCATAGCCTGGGCAGGTTCCCTGAGTCACGGTCAGATCGATGGTGTGAGCTATGAGTATAAGAGCACAAGTCCGACTGACTTCATGTTTCGAGTGTTCAATGCACTAGGCCAAATTTCATTTGCATTTGCAGGTCATGCAGTTGCCCTTGAAATTCAGGCCACAATTCCATCAACTCCAGAAAGGCCTTCGAAAATACCGATGTGGAAAGGTGCACTCGGAGCCTATTTCATAAATGCTATATGCTACTTCCCAGTAGCCATGATAGGATACTGGGCATTCGGTCAAGATGTCGATGATAATGTACTTATGGCACTCAAGAAACCTGCATGGCTCATAGCCTCTGCTAACTTGATGGTGGTTGTTCATGTCATTGGAAGCTACCAGGTTTATGCTATGCCTGTGTTTGACCTGCTGGAGAACATGATGATCAAAAGGCTCAACTTCCCACCAGGGATTGCTCTCAGGCTCATAACTCGATCTACTTACGTAGGTGAGGTTTCCTCTATTCGAACCAACTGTACTTACACGACCGTCCGTAAGTTATAAAATGAGTTAGATATTTTAGTTACTTATAAGAACAATGGCTATTGGATGTTTGCAGCATTTACCCTGTTCATAGGAGTCACTTTCCCTTTCTTTGGAGATCTTCTGGGTTTCTTTGGTGGATTTGGCTTTGCTCCCACTTCATATTTTGTAAGCAACACACACACACACACACACATATAAACATATATGACTGATTTCAATTCAGTATTGCTATCTGCAACTCACTTAAATCTATATCTGTCATCAAAATTTTTGGCTTACAGCTTCCCAGCATAATGTGGTTGGTGATCAAGAAACCAAAAAGGTTCAGCCTCAATTGGTTCATCAATTGGGTAATGGATTTTTCATATATATATATATAAATACATATAGGTAAATTTGCTGATAATAATGGGTCTTTTCTTCTATATGTAAATATATTTCAGGGGTGCATATTTGTAGGAGTGTTCATTATGATGGCTTCAACAATTGGAGGTTTAAGGAATATCATAGCAGATGCTTCAACATACAGTTTTTATACATGAATGAATAAGCATTGTATGTTGTTTCAGATGGATGTATTAATGTGAATCCACTGATCAAATACTTGCTTTACCTTCAAGCCACTCAATGTCCTAGTGATTATATACAAATTGAGCGAAGTTTTATATATATATATATATATATAGCATAAAGTGGTTAAAACTTATAAATCCAAAGACAGTTTACCTAATTTATTTTTTTCATTTGAATGTAAACAAAGAAATTGATTGAAGAAAGGGACTGATCATTTACCATTCATCAAAACCCTGGCTGAGACTTTGCAACATTCGTATACACACGCTCACTAAGACTTCAACTTATCATTGGCCAGCTTTTAGTTTTAGTTTATTTTTTTGGTACATTATCAAGGAAGAACATTTATGGCAAGGAGAAACTAATGAAAGCTCTCAAAAGCACATGTTGCCAATTTCACTGTTTCTCTTCTTAGTATGTGGTTGCCCTCTAGTTGCTGACTAATGGTGACAAATTGGAAGAGATTTTGGACATCTTTGAATGCTGGTTCGAGTTTCCACCCTGTTTTGTGCATCCAAGAATAATGTTGGTTCATTTTTTGTCTCTGTCCAGCAACCTACAAGAAGAAATATTGTGAGACTTGAGGGACAAAAGAATAGCGTAGAGGATAAAATTCTAGCCTGAAGTTTGGTAGCAAATTTGAAGCTATGAATTGACAACAGTTGGAATCCATTTGAGTTTTGAACGATGGCCGCTCTTCCAGTCATATCATTTTGTCGATTTTTAATAATGCTTAACGATAAGAACCATCGGGAGAAGTGTTTACCTAAGAGAAGGTTGAGTCCTTAATTGAATAGTCTGAGAAATATTAGCAGGAAAGGAGTTGAGCATCGAATGGTAGAGAGAAAAAATCTTTTAATAGCACCTATAGGACAGGGACTAGATCCTTAGAAGATGAGTTCATTTCTCAATTGTCATATAATCCAAAGGGTATAGACCGTAACAATGTAGAAGTTTCTTGAATCCAGAGAGTTGATACAATTTCTCTAGAGCCAGTAGGAACCAGCTGGAGATGAATGAGTTGGTAAGAGAGTCGAAGTGGAGTGCAAGAGGGGAACCAAACTAAACGGCCCTTGCAAAACTACAATTTAAGGAGGGATGCATAGGGGGTTTCCCTATCTTCTTTGTAGAGAAGATAGAGATTATCATTAGTAGAGAGTTTTCTCGATTCTTTAGTGGGGAGGCAATTATTTCAAATCTTCCATAGAAAAATGATGATTTTGAAAGGAATTGATTAACTCAGGCAACTTGCTGAGATTGAGAGAGTGTTGGGTTTTGAATCGAGTTAAACAACAAAGAATTATTTAAATAATAATGTTGATTCAAACAACAAAAGAATCGAGTCAATCAACAAAACAATACAATGCTTTTGCTTCTTAAACAAAGAAAGAAGAGAGCAAAAAGGAAAATGAGCCAAAGAATGCATCTTAAGAAATCTGCAAACTGATCTGCACTATCTACTTTGTCTCTCAATTTTTTAGTCATAAAAAGATTACAATATAAGTCATTTATTTTCACTAAACACACCTAACCCCACTAATCTGCCTAGTAACAAGTGAAACATAACTTGTAGACATGCTGACTTATCTAAATTAGTACCTAAACACCTTAAGTAATTTACCAACTTAGCTCATTTACAACTAAATAACATAACAAAAGAACTAGTAATGAAATTAAAAGCTAAGCAACATACACACGTGCTGCATGCATGTGTGCAAACTATGACAGTTACATGCAAACACCAAAAAAACAACCAGCTGCATGGATGGTCATCTTCAACACTCCTCATTGGCCTCCATGTTGCTCACACCATTCATCTTCCCTAAATATTCAAACCTGACCTTTCCAAATGGCTTGGTCAGTATATCAGCCAGTTTGCATCTTGGCCAGCTCGCAAGTTTACACTTTGATGAGCTCGCATTTTGGTGAGCTCGCACTTTTGCAGCTCGCATTTCATTCAACTTGCAGCTTGCACTTTGCACAGTTCGTACATTTTTCAACTCGCACTTTTGCTGAGTTCAAAACTTGCATTTTGGTGAGCTCGCACTTCACCCTGTTGCTTGCTACTGCATGATTGGCCAACTTGCAACACTCTTTCTTGACCATTTTACAGCAAGCACCAATGTTATTTTCTTGTGCAACTTTTTTAAAAATTGCAGGCTGCAACACTACTAAGTCACATCTGTGATAAGTTTCAACAATAGGCCTGATGCCTTTAACAGGAAGGTCATCAAAGTCTTCATCTTCAGCTTCATCTTCAACTTTAGTCATATCCTCAATCAAATTTGACTTGAACATCTGACTGATATGTGATTCATCCACTGGACTGGTATAGGCCCTCGATGCCACAAAGTTCCAATCCAACACAAAGCTTCTATTATTCATTGAGACTATCATAACTTCCTATCCCAATGAATCAAATACAATGCAGCATCTATCTTTAACAATAACAGAGTATTTCTTCTCAAGCAATTGACCAATGCTAAGGAGATTATGATCTAACTCAGGCACTAAAAACACGTCGGGATTACTTTAGCACCTATTGGAGTGCTGATTAGCACAACACCTTTTCCTTTAGCCTCAATAAACTAGCCATTTCCAATTATGACTTTGGAAGCAAAACTAATGTCAATCTTCCTGAAAATGCTCTCATCAGAGATCATGTGGTTTGTACAGCCACTGTCAAATAACCAACTCTTATTGACTTTGTTGCTTGAAACAAAATAAGAGGCAGTGAACAGATGCTCCTCCAGAGCTTGGTTTCCATCAGCAGCCTGAGCTTGAACATGGTTCTGCTGTTACTGCCCTTTATTTTTGCACACATTTTCCATGTGTCTAAATTGTTTGCAGCTTCTACATTGATTATTAGATCTGAACCAGCAATAACTCTCCAGGTGATTAGTCTTCTTGTAGCTAGAGCATGGTGGATTTTTCTCCTTTCCACTATCTCTCCACTCTTCTCTTTCTTCTTTGTCCAGCCTTTATTTTCTTCATTGCTTGAGGAGCTTCAGCCTTCTCTATTTCTGGCCTGAAAGGCTCCTTCAGTGTGCTCCTCTTGCTTACTTGTCCTTCTCTGCTCTTGAGCATACAAAGCATTAATCAACTCTAAAAGGGAGATTGTTGATACGTACCTCGAGTCTCAAAGAGAGGAAATTTTTGACTCACACCTCCCAGGAAGTGTGTTTATGACCTTTTCAACCACCCTTCTATCACTAAATTGATCTCTAAGTAGCTTGATGCTATTGACTGTAACGCCCCGTACCCGAGACCGTCCCTGGAGTCGAACACGAGGTGTTAACAGACTTAATTCATTACTTTAAACAGCTCAAACAATTTATTTTTAAAATTTTCAGTCAAGCTAGCAATCTGCGTCACAGTTGCTTAAAAATTCATATCTCGAGTTTCGAAACTCGAAATCCAATTCCGTAAATTTTTCCTGAAACTAGACTTATATATATATTTATTAATTTTTTTTTATAGAATTTTTGGTCAAGCAAATTAGTACATTTTATTAGTTAAAATTTCCCCTGTTTCAGGGTTCGACTGCTCTGACCTCTGTGTATTACGAATCAGATATCTCCCTGTACAGAGTTTCAATGACTATGCCGTTTATTTCTAATAAAACTAGACTCAATAAGGAATCTTTACATATAAATCATGACTTCTAATTATCTTTGAAAAATTTATGGTGAATTCCCAAAGTCAGAACAGGGGATCCAGAAATTGCTCTGGCCCTGTTTCACAAAAATTTAAACATCTCATAAAATATAACTCATATACCTGTTTTGTTCCATCCATATGAAAATAGACTCATCAAGCTTCAATTCCATAACTTACTCATTATTTAATTCCATTTCTACTATTTTTAGTGATTTTTCAAATTCACGTCACAACTGCTGTCTGAATATATTTTATGGTAAATTTTACCCATTTTATGGTTCCCATGGATTAGCTAGCAATTTAGCATACATAACACCAAATATGATCATGATTAGCCATTCCAATGGCTAATCATTACCAAGCATTTCCATACCACTCAATAACCATATCATAAGACCATATATACAAAATGATTATAATGCTATACATGCCATACTCAAAATATACAAGCCATTATGCCAAGATGGTATACGGATAGTGTGAGCGTGCCTTCGACCGTTTCCGATTTCTGAGCTGCCTTGTCAACACTACAAGGAATGAAAAGGAGGGAGTAAGCACAAATGCTTAGTAAGTTCACATGCAAATAGCAAGTAACACAACTATATAAGCAAATATAAACATCATTTGCATGATCATCACCGAGACATTCATATCACATTTTCATTTATCATCTTACCATATTGTTGTTATATCGAGTTTTCAACCCGAGGGTACCTGTTCAAAGTATCCATTTCGCAACACTTACCAATACGTCCCTTTCATCTCAAGTATTCCTCTATTTGAGTAGAATTTTACCCGTTGAACACATCGGAATATAATTCAGATACATGGAAAGTTTGCACATAAGTGCCACATATGTAGCCAAGCTACCATGTAACCCGCCCATAAGTGAACTCGGACTCAACTCAACGAGCTCGGGCGTTCGCATCCATAAGTGAACTCGGACTCAACTCAACGAGCTCGGATGCCTAGTTACATCTCTTGAACTCGGACTCAACTCAACGAGTTCGGACATTCGCATCCACAAGTGAACTCGGACTCAACTCAACAAGTTCGGATGCCTAGTTACATCTCTCAAACTCGGACTCAACTCAACGAGTTCGGACATTCGCATCCATAAGTGAACTCGGACTCAACTCAACGAGTTCGGATGCCCAAATATCCTAGTGACATGTCACTTGTATCCCAATCCATTCCTAAGGTTCAACGGGACCTTTTTCCCAATCATGTGTCTCAACCATCTTCTACGGAATGCCGATACCGATCACATTTTCCAAGTATATCACATAATTTGACATATTATCAAACAATTATCACGAGTATAATATTTCATAATAATTATCATATCATTTAAATAACATAAAAACATTTAAAATAATAACTATGTTACCAACATTTACATATGAACTTACCTCGTATGTGAAAATGGCTACTTTTACCATTTCGTCCACAACTTGGTATTTTCCCCATTTTAGCCCGAATTTTAGTTTTCCTTGCTCTATCATTTAAAATATAGTCTAATTAGGGCTCACATTATTCAAATTAACCCAAAATCATATTTTGGCAAAATTATAGTTTTGCCCCTAAACTTTCGCATATTTACACTTTTGCCCCAAAGCTCGTAAATTAAACTTCAGCATATTTTATTATGTTTTATGACATGCTGAACATTTTTCCCTTCTATGACAACATCAAATTCTCACTCTAACACATGGTTATGAACAATAATATTTTTTACCGATTAAGCCGTTTTACTCATTTTTGCTTAAAATCACTTAGCAAAAGTTGTTTAACATAATTTCAGCCTTCATATTCTACCATAAAACATCAAATTAAACACATTTAACCTATGGGTATTTTTCCAAATATGAACCCTAGCTTAAATTATTGCTAGAATAAGCTTAATCAAGTTACCGGGATTCCAAAAACGTAAAGAACTTGAAAAACGGGATTAGAACGGACTTACAATCGAGCTTGGAGGCTTGAAAAACCCTAGCTATGGTTTCTCCTTGCTATATTCGGCCATGGGGTTGAAGATGAGCAAAATTGGCTTTTAATTTTGTATTTTAATTCATTTTACCCCTAAATGACCAAAATGCCCTTACTACTAAACTTTCCAAAAATTCCATCCATGTCCAATTTTTGTCCATAGACTTAGAAATTGGTAAAATTCTATTTTAGACCTCCTAATTAATATTTCAAAACAATTTCATACTAGAAACTTCTAGAATGCAAGTTTTGCAAATTATTCGATTTAGTCCCTAATTTCAATTTAAGCACTTTATGCATAAAATTTCTTCACGGAATTTTCACACAATCATGCAATCATATCATAGACCTCAAAATAATTATAAAATAATTATTTCTATCTTGGATTTTGTGGTCACGAAACCACTATTTTGACTAGGCCCAAAATCAGGATATTACATTGACCATTGCCATGGTATTATCTGCATATTGTTTCATTATTTCAACCTCTCTCTTCTTCAAATTCTCAAAATCTCTCATGAGATTAATGATTTGCTGCTGTCTGGTCTTTTCTGACCCTTGAAACTCCTCCTTTAGCTTATCCCAAGCTTGTTTTGGAGTCTCACAGGCCATGATTCTTGTCAATATCACATCAAAAACTCCATTCTGTAGGCAACACATTGCCTTGTACTTTTTGGCACAATCATCACCATGTTGTCTGATCTGTGCTATGGTTGGATTGGCCCTCAATGGTGGTGGTTCAATATCAGCATTCATAACTTCCCACAAGTCAAAAGCTTGATTGTAAGTCTTCATTTTAACCACCCAGGTGCTATATTTTTAACCATTGAAAACAGCTGGTGGAGGAGGTGAAAAACTAGTTGAAGATATTTTGACAGAAACAAGAAGGAAAATGACCCTCAAATATTAATGGCTCTTGATACCACTGTTGGGTTTTGAATCAATTTAAACAACAAAGAATCGATTCAAATAATGAACAATCGATTCAAATAGAAAAAGAATCAAGTCAATCAACAAAATAGTATATTTAAAGTGGCTACAATTATTTTGATGCTTAAGCAAAGAAAGAAGAGAGCAAAACTGAAAATGAGCCAAAGAATGCAACTTAACAAAATTTGCAAACTAATCTGCACTATCTGTTCAATCTCTCAATTTTTCATTCATCAAAAGATTACAATATAAGTCATTTGTTTTCATCAAACACACTTAACCCCACTAATTTGCCTAGTAACAAGTGAAACATAACTTGTATACATGTTGATTTGTCTAAATCAGTACCTAAACACATAAAGTATTTTACCAACTTTGTTCATTTACAACTAAACACCATAACAAAAGAACTAGTAATGAAACCAAAAGCTAAGCAGCATACACACTTGCTGCATACATGTGTGCAAACTGTGACAGTTACATGTAAACACCAAAAAACAATTAGCTACATGGATGATCATCTTCAACAAAGAGTGGTAGAGGGGATCTTTTGGAAAAGGAGGGAATCAACATTTTTAACCGTAAAAACAACATTGTGATTGGCTTTCCAGACTATTTTGGCATCTCCTCCCTATATGGAAAGTGTTCTACTAAGGAGATCTGAAGCACTGTTGATATTAAAAGATCTAAGGGACTTATTTTTATCCCAACTATTGAGATGAGGATAGAGGTAAGTTTGAACTTGAAAGTTGGAAGCATACAGTTCAACAATGTCAATAAGGGGTTGGTTAGAGTTAGGGCAGATCCAGTTGTTTCTTCCACCCCAAAGTTGAACATCCTTCCATCTTTTGAAAATATCCCTACCAACAAGAATGCATTTCTAGACCCAAAATTTGGAAGGTCTTGGGTTAACAGATTCAAAGGGGGTGTGACTGCAATACTTAGCTCTTAGGACTTTTAAGAGCATGCAGTTTTGGTCTGTCATTATTCACCAGGTGACTTTCGATAGGAGAGTTTCATTGAAGAGTTTAGTCTTACGAATTCCCAATCCCCCTAGTGAGATGGGAGCACAGAGTTTATCTCATTGACAATGATGAAATTTCGTAATGTTTATGTTATGACCCTATCAGAAGGCACTAATTACTTTATCAATTTCATCACAAATGTTCGTAGGGCATTTGAAAGCTGAAAGAAAATAGAGGAGAAGCGAAGTCAGAGTGGATTTAGTAAGAGTGAGTCTTCCACCCGCCAACAAACATTTTGTCTTCCAGGGAGCAAGTTTGTTGTTAATCTTGTCTAATAAGTTATTAAACAACTCTTTCTTCCTTTGCAATTTCCCCAGTTCAAACCTCGAATTCTTGCCAGGAAGGTAAACTCTTTTGGCATTAAAAATGGCAGTAAACCATCTTTTTACATGTTGCTTACTAGAAAGACTAACAAAAGCTTAGACTTTGCAAAATTAATTTGGAGACCCGAAAGAGAGCAAAATTTCATAACCTTGAGAGATCTGCATGTCTGCATAGAAGCATTAAAAAAGATGTAGCAATCATTCGCAAACAGAAAATGATTAATAGAAGGCATTCTCAAAAATCTTAATTCCATGAATGGATCCATTCACTTCAGCTTTATGAAGCATGAGTGAGAGGATGTTCATGCACAAAACAAAAAAAATAAGGGAAAAAGGATCCCCTTAGCGCAAACCTTGAAAAGAGTGAAGTCTTTCAAAGGAGAGCCATTAATAAGGACCTAGTAAGAGATAGTGGAGATACACTGATGAATTAAATTGATCCATTCACGTTCAAATCCCATATGCTTCATGACAATAAGAATGAAATCCTAATTGATCTTGTCAAAGATTTTTCTCATATCAATTTTAAAAGCTGCGAGACACTCTTTACCTCTCATTTCTCTCTTGATGGAGTTGTCCTTTGAATGGAGTGGATAAATTCACTTGTAGAATAATACCACATGAGATAAGGCGTCTAGGGACAAAAGCATTTTATATTTAAAATTGAGATTTTTTTTTATAAAAAAATCAAAATTGTATTTTTGGTTGAGATATGTTGTTAATTCTTATAATTTGACAAAATTTAATATTTAATTATTGTACTTAAAAAGTTAAAAATTAAGTCCTCTTATTTTTTTATTTAAAACTCTCAGTTCAATCATTAAAGTCGTAAGTATTTTCTGCCAAAATTTGTCAACTTGAAATTTTGATTAGGTTATCCTTACATGACATGACATATAATTAACGAAAAATAAACATGTTAAATTGATAAATTTTGACAACCTATCAACAACAATAATCATTGGGCTATGATTTTTAAATTAAAAAAAATAAGAAAATTATATTTTTAACCTTTAAAGTATGGTGGCTAAATCTCAAATTCTATAATAGTGTAGGGATTAATAGTGTAACAACCCAATTTTAGGCCTAGTCAAAATAGTGGTTTCGAAACCACTAAACCAAGGTTAGAGAAATTATTTTTAATATTATTTTATGTGTTGTGGCATGATTATATGAGTGCATGAAAATTTTGGTGAGATAATTTTAGTTTTTGTGAGCTTAATTGCGAAAAAGGACTAAATCGCATAAAGGGCAAAAGTTTTGTTTTCTAGCAAAAGGGTGTCAAATAGCTAGAGAACTATAATTTGAGGTCTTTAAACTGTAATTAGACCCTTGTATTAGAGGTGGCCGGCCATAGGGGACAAAAAGGAGTCATGTTGACTAGGTTAGGTTGACATTTGGTGACTATTTGACTAGAATAAAAATAAAATAAAAAGGAAAAGATATCATCTTTTCCTATCTTCTTCTCCACCAGAAATTTCAAAAAAAATAGGGTTTGAAAGCTTGAAAATTTACAGCCACTCTTCACCCTCACAAGTAAGTGATTTAGATGCCTATTTTTGATAATTTTGGTACTTTTGGAACCCTTGTAGCATGAGCTAGCTAATGGGGGGGCTATTTTGTGAAATGGTTAAAAGTATAAGGTTTGCCATGATAGTAATCATGTTGATTTCTGAAATTTTATGGAAGAAAACGAGTCTTAGTGGTTGAGTAAACAACTTTTGTGAAAGGATTTCTCATGAAAACTCTAATAGGACCATTTTGTAAAGTTTATAAAATAGATAGTAATGTTGTGAAATAATGGGAATTTTGGGTTTCTATAAGAGTAAGAAGGGTTCGGCTAGGCTTAATACTTGAAGAAATTCGATAAAAATCAATTTTTGAGCCTAGGGGTAAAATGGTCATTTTGCAAAAAATGTGAATTTTTGATTTGTCTAAATTTAATTAGTGATTAAATGAGTGAATTTTATTATTTTAGATCAAGAAATACAAAAATCGAACCTAGACCGGGGGAAGGCCAAACAAGTGGATTAAATCGGCTAGTCGTTTACATTTTGTAATCTAAGGTAAGTTGTACGTAAATAATGCAAATATAATGTTATTATGTATTTTACGATTAGTATGACATGAATTGCTGAGTTGTGTTGGGAATGTGAATTAAGATAATAAAGACTTTCAGTTGAACATTTGGAATAGATTTGGATATTCATGCCATGGCATTGGGCGATATGTGTGCTAGTGTAAGACATGTCTGGGACATGCATCGGCATTGAGATGAGAGCTAGTGTAAAAAATGTCTGGGACATGCATCGGCCTCGAGATATACAAGCTAGTGTAAGACCTGCCTAGGACATGGCATTAGCTTGTTGTGTGTCAGTGTAAGACCTGTCTGGGACACGACATCGGCCTCGATATAAGAAAGTCAGTGTAAGACCTATTTGGGACATATCATCGACTTTGATGTGCTAGACAGTGTAAGACCATGTCTGAGATATAGCGTCGGTATCTATTCCCATGTTTGGGGCTATTGAATATCCTATAGTATTCCAAATAGTTCAACGGGAGATTTATGGTTTATATCGAAATGAGAGAACTTATGACCATGTGGTGAGTGGTACAGATACCTAAATGAGAATTACGAAATACGTGCCTCAATTATGTTGTATATTTAATAAGGAAGGAAAGTGAGTAAGTTATGCTTATGATTACTTATGCATTTTATATGAAGTATGAAATGTGAATTCAATCAACGTTGTATGCTTAGTGAGAGACGAATATGAACAAACAATATTTATGAGTCCTTACTTTCATGTACAGATTGAGTTATATGGAAAGTACGATCCCTTATGGTAACTTGTAGTTATTTCATTATTTTAATGCGACTTATTAAGCTTTATACTTACCTCTTTTCCTTTCCAATTTCTTATAGTGCCGCCAAAGTAGCTCGTGGATCATCGCCTTACGTCGGAGAAGCCAGTCACACTATCCTTGAAGCGTTTGGTATAGTTAGTCTTTTTCTGTTTTGAGTATGGCAAGTATAGGGATCTAGAATTTTGTGTCATTGTTATTTTGGCCAAATAAGTTGGCTTGGGATGAACCCTTCATTTTGTATAAATCCTTGGATAATGACTAATATTCATTATTGATATATGCAAATGATGATATTTTCATGGATGAGTAAATTGCATGATTGAACTAATGCCTATTGTGGCTAATTAGACCTTATATTGTTGTGTGGATTGGTCATGTTAGATGATGTTGTAGGTTGGTGCATGTAAGAGTGGCATAAAAGCTTGGAAAATAGCCTTGTTTTGCCCACACGATTGGACATACGGGCGTGTTTAGACCGTGTGTGACACACGGGCAGCCTAAGGGCATGTCACACAGCCGTGTGTCCCTTGCACGTTAAATTTACAAGTTAGTATGCATGGTAGGAAACACACGTGCAGAGACACGGTTGTGTGTCTCAGCTGTGTAAAGGGCACGGCCTAGCACACTGGCGTATGTCGTGGCCGTGTTACCCTTATAGGTTGCTGACTTCAGAAACAGAATGTCTAGGTTTTTAGACACGGGCTAAGACACAGACGTGTCGAGGCCGTGTGAGGGACACGGGCCATAGACACAGGCGTGTGCCAGGCCGTGTGAAAACCCCTATAGGTTTGAATTAAAATTTAAATCCACACGAGTAAGGGGCATGGGCGTGTCCCTATATGCACACGGGCCTTCAACACGGCCATGTCAAGATGACCACACAGGCGTGTCGCCCCTCTCACACGGGCGTGTGCCCTTGTGTCAGGTGTCATTTCTCAGAATTTTCTAACGGACCCGAGTTGGTCCCGAGTGGTTTTCAATGGGTGTTTCAGGCCTCGTAGGCCCATATTATGAATTTTTAGAGTAAGATTGGAAAGTTTTAAATCCGATCGAGTTTTAATGACTCGAATTGATTGTATGCATGTATTTAAGCCAGGTAATGCCTCATGCCCGATCCTGGCTTCAGACCCGGGTAAAGGGTGTTACATTTGTGGTATCAGAGTTATGGTTTAGTCGATTCTAGGACTAACCTAGTGTGAGTATAAGTCTAGCTATACATGCCACAGTCGTATATTGATAGTGTGACGACTCTTGACGAATTAAATTATGTTTTTATATATAATAAATGGATCCTGACGTGGCTACGGCGGATGATGTGGAAAGTAATGTGCCGACTCCCGCTGAAAGGACTGTACCGGTAGATAGTGGGCCCGTGACAATGAGTCAGGGCGGAGGGGCTAGAGAAACTTACCTCCACATGATGGACGCTTAGTACTCGGAGTTTATTCGTTCGAATCCGAATACTCCACCTCCCCCACCTCTCCCAATTCCTCAACCCATCCTTATAGCTCCATAAGGGGCAGAAATGGCTAGAAGAGAGAAACCTCCAGTGGATAGAATTAGAAAGCAGGAGGCCGAGGAATTTCAAGCAAATATTGAAGATGATCCAGAGAGGGCAGAGTTTTGGTTGGAAAATACCATTAGGGTATTTGACAAATTATCGTGCACGCCGAAGGAGTGTATGAAGTGTGTAGTGTCACTCCTACAAGATTCGGCTTACCAATGGTGGAATACTCTCGTGTCAGTTGTACCGAGAGAGCGGATAACTTGGGAATTCTTTCAAGAAGAGTTTCATAAGAAGTACATTAGTCAAAGGCTTATCGATCAAAAGAGGAAGTAATTCCTTAAGTTGAAGCAAGGCTACTTGACGGTGATAGAATATGAGCACGAGTTTGTGAGGCTTAGCAAATATGCGCGAGAATGCGTATCTACAGAAGCCACCATGTGTAAGAGGTTCGAAGATGGATTGAACGAAGACATCCGACTATTGGTTGGTATCTTAGAACTGAAGGAGTTTGTGGTACTTGTTGAAAGAGCTTGCAAGGCCGAAGAATTGGCCAAGGAGAAGAGAATAGCTGACATCGAGTCTCGTGACTCAAAGAAAAGACAGATGTGAAGTCATAGCAGACCTCATCCAAGAGATTGAGAGAGTTTTCTACTTGATCAAACGCGTCAGTGGGGTTCTCGAATAAGAGTAAAAATAAGCAGTATGTGGCAACAAAAGCCCAAACCACTTCCATTGCGAGTGTTAGTAGTGCTCGCCGGATTAGCAAAAGTGTCCTCAGTGCGGTAGACGTCATTTTGGTGAATGCCGCGGAAGTGAAAGAGGTTGTTTCAAATGTGGGTCACTTGACCATTTTATCTGTAGTTGTCCCAAGATGGGTGAGAAAAATAGAGGTCAAGCTGTGAGATCGGGTAAGTCTCCTTCGAGGGGTAGACCACAGAAGAACCCGAGAAGTGAGGCTAGCAGTCGAGGTACGCATAAAGATTCCACTGTGAAGTCCGAGGGCAGAGCACCTACCAGAACTTATGTTATACGTGCCCGGGAAGAGGCAGAGTTTCCTGATGTGATTACGGGTACCTTTTCTATCCATGATATATCTGTCGTTGCTTTGATTGACCCGGGGTCTACCTATTTTTATATTTGTATGAAATTGATACCTCGTATGAATATGCTGGTCGAGTCCACTGAATTTGTGGTAAATGTGTCTAACCCATTAGGCAAACATGTGTTGGTTGACCAAGTATGTGGAAATTGTCCTTTGACAATTAGAGGTCATTGTTTTGTGGCTAACTTGATGTTATTACCGTCTAATGAATTTGTCCTTGGGATGGATTGGTTAACTTATCATGGTGTTGTAGTAGATTGTGGACGTAAAGTGATTGATTTGAAATGTGAAAGCGGAGATGTTCTTCGAGTTGAATCAGGTGAATTGGATAAATTGCCTGTAGTGATATCGTCCATAACTGCAGAGAGATATTTGAGAAAAGGGTGCGAAACTTACCTTGCCTTTGTGTTGAATACTCAAGCATTTGAATTAAAGATCGAGTCAGTACCAGTGGTATGTGAGTTCACGGATGTGTTTCAAAAGGAATTACCCAGATTGCCTCCAGTGAGAGAAGTTGAGTTTGGCATCGAATTAGCTCCTGGTACGGCAACCATCTCGATTGCTCCATATAGGATGGCTCTGACGGAGTTAAAAGAGTTGAAAGTTCAACTACAAGAGTTAACGGATAACGGTTTTGCGAGACCGAGCTATTCTTTGTGGGGTGCTCTAATACTTTTTGTGAAAAAGAAAGACAGGTCGATGAGGTTATGTATAGACTACATACAGCTCAACAAGGTGACTGTGAAGAACAAGTATCCCTTGCCAAGGATCAACGACTTGTTTGACCAATTAAAAGGAGCCACAGTGTTTTCTAAGATAAACTTAAGGTCTGGTTATTACTAGCTAAGAGTTAAGGAGTAAGATGTACCAAAAACCGTGTTTCAGACGAGGTACGAGCACTATGAGTTACTCGTCATGCCCTTTGGCTTAACAAATGCCCTGGCGATATTTATGGACTTGATGAACTGTATTTTTTGACCATATTTGGATAAGTTCATCGTCGTTTTTATCAATGACATATTGATTTATTATCGAGATGCAAGCGATCATGCGGAACATTTGAGAACTATTTTGCAGACCTTGAAGGATAAGCAGTTATATGCCAAGTTTAGTAAAAGTGAGTTTTGGGTCCGAGAGGTATGATTCTTAGGACACATCATGTCGGGTGATGGAATCAGAGTTGACCCAAGTAAGATTTCGGCTATTGTAGAATGGAAACCGCCGAGGAATGTGTTGGAGATTAGAAGCTTTTTGGGCTTGGCTGGATACTACAGATGGTTTGTAAATGGATTCTCAATGATAGTTACTCCTATGAAAAGATTGTTAAAAAATGATGTCAAGTTTGAATGGACGGAGAAGTGCCAATAGAGTTTCGAGAAACTAAAGACCTTGTTGATCGAAGCTCCAGTTTTAGTGCAACTGGAACCGAGAAAAGAGTTCGTGGTATATAGCGACACCTCCTTGAATGGATTGGGGTACGTACTCATGTAAGAAGGTAAGGTCATAGACTACGCTTCGAGACAGCTGAAGCTACACGAGAAAAACTACTCGACCCACGATTTGGAGCTAGCAGCCATTGTGTTCGCATTAAAGATTTGAAGATACCATTTGTATAGCGAGAAATGCTGAATGTCCACCGACCATAAAAGTCTCAAGTATTTGATGACTTAAAAGGAGTTGAATTTATGACAAAGGAGATGGTCAGAGTTGATAAAAGATTAAGAGTTGATAATAGACTACCACCCGGGAAAGGCGAATGTAGTCGCCGACGCTCTGAGTAGAAAGTTGTTGTTTGTCTTGAGGGCTATGAATGCTCAGTTGTCAGTGACTGATGATAGTTCGGTTCTAGCAGAGTTGAGAGCTAGACCGATGTTCCTACAAGAGATTTGTGAAGCTTAAAACAATGACAATGAATTGCAAGCCAAGAGAATTCAGTGTGAGTTAGGTGTTGAATCAAATTTTCGAATCGGTACCGACAGATGCTTGATGTTCTAAGATAGGGTTGTGTACCCAAGGATGGTGAGCTTATTTAGAGGATTCTGTGGGAGGCACATAGTGGTTGCTTGTCTATCCATCTGGATAGTGTGAAAATGTATAATGACCTGAAGAAAATATACTGGTGGTTGGGAATGAAAAGGGACATTTCGGAATTTATTTCTAAGTGTCTAGTTTGTCAGCAAGTGAAGGCTGAAAACCAAGTACCTTCGGGTTTGCTTCAACCCATAATGGTTCCCGAGTGAAAATGGGACCGTGTAACCATAGATTTTGTGTTGGGGTTGCCTTTGACGCCAAGGAAAAAAGATTCTATTTGGGTTATTCTTGATAGGCTTACCAAGTCTGTACATTTTATACCGGTGCGTACCGACTACCCACTTGAGAAATTGGCTGAGTTGTATGTTTCCGGGATCGTGAGACTTCATGGAGTACCCTTGTTGATTATTTCGGATAGAGATCTGAGATTTACCTCGCAGTTTTGGAAGAAGTTATAAGAGGTACTGGGAACGAAACTGAATTTTAGCACGGCGTTTCACCTGCAAACCAACGGTCAGTCGGAGAGAGTAATTCATATTTTAGAAGACATGTTACGGTGTTGTGTTCTCGAGTTTCAAGGCAGTTGGGAAAAGTACTTATATTTGGTTGGATTCGCCTACAACAATAGTTATCAGACAAGTCTGAAAATGGTGCCTTATGAGGCTTTATATGAACGCAAGTGTTAGACGCCCTTGTATTGGACCGAACTTAAAGAAAATCAAATTCACGGGGTGGATCTAGTTAAAAAACCGAAGAGAAAGTTAAGGTGGTAAGCGACAGCTTGAAAGCCGTTTCGGATAGACAGAAATCCTACGCAGATTTGAAATGAAAGGAAATTGAGATTCAAGTCGGTGATAGGGTGTTTTTGAAAGTATCCCTGTGGAGGAAAGTCCTTAGATTTGGTAGAAAAGGCAAGTTGAGTCCTCCTTTCATAGGACCTTATGAGATTATTGAGAGAATAGGGCCCGTTGCCTACCGATTGGATTTGCCCTCAGAGTTGGAAAAAATTCACGACATGTTTCATGTGTCCATGTTGCGTCGGTATAGATCGGATCCTTCGCATGTGATCGCGCCAACTGAGGTTGAGATTCAGCCGGATACGGCTTATGGCGAAGAGCCGGTTAAGATTTTAGCTCGGGAGGTTAAACAATTGAGGAATAATAGTATAGCACTTATTAAAGTATTATGGCATAGTCATGGAGTCGAAAAAGCCACATGGGAACCTAAGGAGACCATGAGAGACCAATACCCAAATCTATTCACAGGTAAGATTTTCGAGGACAAAAATCCCTAAGGGGGAGAATTGTAACAGCCCGATTTTGGGCCTAGTCGGAACAATGGTTTCGGAACCACTAACCTGAGGCCGGAGAAATTATTTTTAATATTATTTTATGTGTTGTGGCATGATTATATGAGTGCATGAAAATTTTGGTGAAATAATTTTAGCGTTTGTGAGCTTAATTGCGAAAAAGGACTAAACCGCATAAAGGGCAAAAGTTTTGTTTTCTAGCAAAAGGGTGTCAAATAGCTAGAGAACCATAATTTGAAGTCTTTAAAGTGTAATTAGACCCTTGTATTAGAGGTGGCCGGCCATAGGGGACAAAAAGGAGTCATGTTGACTAGGTTAGGTTGACATTTGGTGACTATTTGACTAGAATAAAAATAAAATAAAAAGGAAAAGATATCATCTTTTCCTATATTCTACTCCACCAAAAATTTCAGTAAAATAGGGGTTTAAAAGCTTGAAAATTTGCAGCCACTCTTCACCCTCACAAGTAAATGATTTAGATGCTTATTTTTGATAATTTTGGTACTTTTGGAACCCTTGTAGCATGAGCTAGCTAATGGGGGGACTATTTTGTGAAATGGTGAAAAGTATAGGGTTTTGCCATGATAGTAATCATGTTGATTTCTGAAATTTTATGGAATAAAATGAGTCTTAATGGTTGAGTAAACAACTTTTGTGAAAGGATTTCTCATGAAAACCCTAATAGGACCATTTTGTAAAGTTTGTAAAATAGATAGTAATGTCGTGAAATAATGAGAATTTTGGGTTTCCATAAGAGTAAGAAGGGTACAGCTAGGCTTAAGACTTGAACAAATTCGATAAAAATTGATTTTTGAGCCTAGGGGTAAAATGGTCATTTTACCAAAAATGTGAATTTTTGATTTGTCTAAATTTATTTAGTGATTAAATGAGTGAATTTTATTATTTTAGATCAAGAAATACAAAATCTGAACCTAGACCGGGGGAAGGCCAAGCAAGTAGATTAAATCGGCTAGTCGTCTACATTTTGTAATCCGAGGTAAGTTGTACGTAAATAATGCAAATATAATATTATTATGTATTTTACAATTAGTATGACATGAATTGCTGAGTTGTGTTCGGAATGTGAATTAAGGTAATAAAGACTTCCGGTCGAACATTTGGAATAGATTTGGATATTCATACCATGGCATTGGGCGATATGTGTGCTAGTGTAAGACATGTATAGGACATGCATCGGCCACATTATGAAAGCCAGTGTAAGACATGTCTAGGGCATGCATTGGCCTCGAGATACACAAGCTAGTGTAAGACTTGTCTGGGACATGGCGTCAGCTTGTTGTGTGTCAGTGTAAGACCTGTTTGGGACATGGCATCGACACTGATAGATGAGAGCCAGTGTAAGACCTGTCTAGGACACAGCATCAGCCTTGATATATAAAAGTCAGTGTAAGACCTATTTCGGACATGGCATCGACTTTGATGTGCTAGCCAGTGTAAGACCATGTCTAGGACATGGCATCGGTGTCTATTCCCATGTTTGGGTCTATTGAATATCCTATAGTATTCCAAATAGTTCAACGGGAGATTTATGGTTAATATCGAAATAAGAGAACTTATGACCATGTGGTGAGTGGTACAGGTACCTAAATGAGAATTACGAAATACGAGCCTCAATTATGTTGTATGTTTACTAAGGAAAGAAAGTGAGTAAGTTATGCTTATGATCACTTGTGCATTTTATATGAAGTATAAAATGTGAATTCAATCAACGTTGTATGCTTGGTGAGAGACGAATATGAATAAACAATATTTATGAGTCCTTACTTTCGTATACAGATTGAGTTATATGGAGAGTACGATCCCTTATTTTAACTTGTAGTTATTTCATTATTTTCATGTGACTTACTAAGCTTTATGCTTACCTCTTTTCCTTTCCACTTTCTTATAGTGCTGCCAAAGTAGCTCGTGGATCATCACCTTACGTCGGAGAAGCCAATCACAGTATCCTTGAAGTATTTGGTATAGTTAGTCTTTTTCTATTTTGAGTATGACATGTATAGGGATCTAGAATTTTGTGTCATTGTTATTTTGGCCAAATAAGTTGGCTTGGGATGAACCCTTCATTTTGTATAAATCCTTGGATAATGGCTAATATTCATTATTAATATATGCAAATGATGATATTTTCATGGATGTGTAAATTGCATGATTGAGCTAATGCCTATTGTGGCTGATTAGACCTTATATTGCTGTGTGGATTGGTCATGTTAGATGATGTTGTAGGTTGGTGCATGTAAGGGTGGCATAAAGGCTTGGAAAATAGCCTTGTTTTGCCCACACGTGTAACACCCCTTACACGCATTCCACACCGAAACAGTGTACGAGGTATTATTAGAACATAACACATACCATTAAATAAAATCGAGACAAAAATATGGCATCCAATTGGATCATGAAACATTATAACATATGTCTTTAACAATATTAGCCAACTTCAATGGCTTTGTACAAAATATTCGATCACATACTGAAGCCAATATTTTAAGCCTAGGCAATTATGACACATAACAAAATAGCTAAGCCTACTATACATGCCATAATTCAAAATGTTTAGTTCAAATACCAAAAGTATTGATAGTGCGGACAGATCTTCAACGATCTCTAACTCCCGTGCTAGCTGGATGACACTCGGTGCAAAATATGAAAATTTTGCAATTTAGTCCGAAGTCTTTTCCTTCCCCCGTTCGAGGTCGATTCCACGCCTTTCTTGATCTATAGCAACACATTTAGCTCATTTAACACTCATACTATCTATTTCAATCCAAAAAATCATATTATGAAAAAATTACGTTTTTGCCCCCTAACTTTTACAAAATTACAATTTTGTCCCTAGACTCAGAAATTTAATTCCATCCCTTATTCTTATGTTTTATGACATGCTGAGCATTTTTCTCTTCTATGACAACATCAAATTCTCACTCTAACATGTACTTATGAACATTAGGTATTTTTATCGATTATGCCGTTTTGCTCGTTTTCGCTAAAAATCGCTTATAAAAGATCGTTCTCCTAAGTTCAAACATTCATATTCTACTATCAAACATCAAAATACATGCATATCATTAATGGGTAAATTTTTAAACATAAACCCTAACTCGAACTAATAGTAGAAATAGGTAAACCGAGCTACGAGGATTTCAAAAATGTAAAGAACATTAAAAACGAGGCTTGAATGCAATTAATATTGTGCTTGAAAGCTTGGAAAAACCCTAGCTATGGTGTTTAGGAGAGTTTCGGCCAAGCTTGGTGAAGATGATACCAATTTTGGCTTTGTTTTCCCATTTTATTATTTTATTTACCAAATGACTAAATTGCCCTTCATTTAAAAACTATGGTGTTTTATCTTCCTTAGGTTTTTTTGTCCAAACAAATATAATGGTCTAATTACTATCCAAAGACCTCTACTTAAAACCCCCATTTCAATTAAATACTTTATGAACTAGAACACACATTTTTCACCTATTTCAATTTAATCCCAAACATCAAATTAAACACCCAGTCATAAAATTTTCAACCTCGGATCCGTGGTTTCGAAACCACTGTTCCATTTTGGCCCTAAATCAGGCTGTTACAACACTACTGGACACACGGGCATATGTCTAGACCGTGTGTGACATAGGGGTAGCCCCAAGGGCGTGCCGTATAGCCATGTGTCTCCTACACGTTAAATTTACAAGTCAGTATGCATGGTAGTAAACACATGGGCAGAGACACGACCGTGTGTCTCAGTCGTGTGAAGGGCACAGCCTAGCACACGGGCATATGCCGTGGCTGTGTGACCTTTATGGGTTGCTGATGTCAGAAACAGAATGTCTAGGTTTTTGGACACGGGCTGAGACACGGGCGTATCGAGGCCGTGTGAGGGACACGGGCGTATCGAGGCCGTGTGAGGGACACGGGCATGTGCCAGGCCGTGTGAAAACCCCTGTAGGTTCGAATTGAAAATTAAACCCACACGAGTAAGGGGCACGGGCGTGTCACTATATGCTTAGGCCGTGTGAGTCGTACGGGCCTTCAACACGGCCATGTCAAGATGACCATAGGGCGTGTCACCCCTCTTACACGGGCGTGTGCCCCTGTGTCAGGTGTCATTTCTCAGAATTTTCTAATGAACCCGAGTTGGTCCCGAGTGGTTTTCAATGGGTGTTTCGAGCCTCGTTGGCCCATATTATGAATTTTTAGAGTAAGATTGGAAAGTTTTAAATTCGATCGAGTTTTTATGACTCGAATTGATTGTATGCATGTATTTAAGTCAAGTAATGCCTCGTGCTTGATCCTGGCTTCGAACCCGGGTAAGGTGTGCTACAAATAGCACATTTTAACTTTTTTATAATAAAAGTGTGGATTAATATATATTTTTCCCTTGTACTTTAATTTATTCATGCTCGTTCCAAGCTTGAAGTACTATTCGTACAAATAAGAATCCCCTTTGTTACATGATTTCTTCTTCATATAGATAGATATAGGATCTAAGGTGCAATTACTTAGAAATGCATTTTGTACAAAAACCCTTCCTAACTGATAGAAAAGGATCCCATGATCATGAACCGATCTTACTTGGGATCGCAAATCCCAAGTTTGTTTATGAAGAGCAGATCTAATTGTATTAGTGTCTATAATTGATTTCTTCTATGTAATACTAATCGATAGGGCCTTATTGGTAAGTGCTACAAGATCTCATGCATTGGAACCCACGATTATGGACCCGAATCCATTAGTATGGAACATTTTCTTTTCCAAGTGAAATCCTTTAGTATATGAAAAAGTGAAAAAGTGCTTTCGTTGTTGTGGAATAAGAAGCCTTCATATCTTAATATATGTATTTAATTTATTCGGGGCTATTAGAGTGGGATCCACTTTTGGGGGAATATGAGTCGAAGCAATAACAAGAATATTTCTAGTGGAACATCTTTCACAATTTTTGGAGAGATAGTTCACAAATAGACCGAGGGATAAGTAATTCGCCTCATTCACATCCAGATCATGAATGTTTGGAATCCATATTATGCAAGGAGACATTGCTTTTGCTAGTTCGAATTGAAGGGTAATATAAAATCGGTCTATTTTTAACATTATATCCATAGTTAACGCATTTATCATAGTTAGAAGCTCCAGCTCCCTATCAAGGTTACGATCAATAGCGTCACTATCATCAATATCGTCACTAGCATCAATATCGACATCATCAATAAGAAAACCTTTAAGCTTGTTATCCAGGAACTTGTTTAAAAAAACTATAATGAAAGGAACATAGGAGTTTGCAGTAAGGTATTTGAACAAATAGGATCGTCCGGTTCCTATAGAACCTACCACTAAAATACCCCTAGAGGGAGATAGGGCTAAGCGGAGCGAAAAAGGGTTTTCCACTAGACGAGAAATAAAAACTATTAGCCCCACACGAAGTTTGTGAATAAGTGATTGTCTAATAATGAGCAAGGAATATCCGCCTTTCTGCTAAACAGGATGTATTGAACTCATAATTCATTAGATACTTTTTATGAATGTCAACTAAGTATCGTAAGTAAATCGGTCCCGGTTGTTCAATCATTTGATAACTAGAGTCATTCTTTGATAAATGATCACTATGAATCAGACTCGATAGAATTTGATCAATCATTTTTTCTGTCATTAAGGTGGAGAACTGAACCAAGAATTCTCTTTCTTTATCATTAATCGAATCCCTGTTCGCGACCTAAGATTCTATTTTATCATCAATCCAATCACCGCTCACATTTTTTATTTTTCTTATCAATGGATAGATCTTTTTACTTGTATGACTTAGATGTATCGTATTTCTTGAAAAAATGATTCAACTGATGGGATTTGGTATGATACTTATGAGATCAGCCATTTGTACCTAATTAGCACCTATATAAATTTTTAGCACGTAATTGGCATAAGGAATAAATTTGAACAAATAATTATCTAAGTATATTGGAACTTGAACAACAATTTTTCCAAATTCTTTCTAAACATGTTCTTTTAGTAATTTTATATATTTTTAATTTTTCATAAATTTTCATAATTTTATAACAGTATTAAATTTAAAATACATAAAATTTGATATTTTATATATTTTATTGTAAATCATATTTTATATATTTATACGAATATATATTTTTAATTTCATAATAATATAAAAATATAATATTTTATTAAAAATTAAAAATATATAAATTGCTTTAAAAATGTTTGGATGAATTTAGATAACTATTTGTTCAAGTTCATTCTTTTAATTGTAAAAAATTATAATTTTTATGATTTTTAAATAATGTTTTTAGTTTTTAATTTTTGTCACTTATCAAATATTGGGCTAGCAAGTGTCTTCAGAGCTATTAGTCGTCAATATCACATTAGCAATGTTACTTTTACTTTTGGGGTATTAAAGTGTGATAGAATTAAAGTTTAAAAGTACTAGTTAAGTCCAAAAATAGTTTTATCTACCAATTATATACAAATGACTAAATTTTTATGGAAAAAGATATATGAAAAATGAAAAAGAAAAATTAAAAAATTTAGATAGATACAAATAACTAAATTAAAGTAAGGGCGAGTAAAACTTGATTCGATTTAAAAAAATCAAAAAAAATGAATTGCAAGTTAATTAAAACGAGTTTCGAGTTCTGATTGAGTTGAATTTTACGATTCAAATAACTTGAATATTTCAAATAATAGATTTGTATAATATGTCTCTTCTCTTTGTCAATTTTAAAAATAAATAAATTTATCTCTCAAAAAAATTACAAAAAAAAATCAAAATAATTTTTAAAATCTAAAATATTTATAAAAGTTTTAAAATTTATATTTAAAAAAGTTATATTCTTTTCGAAAAAATTCTAATAAAATTAAATTATAAAAAAACTGGTGAACTCAATCATCTCAAACTATAGCTTTTAACTTTCAGGCTTTGAATTGTTTAGCCACCCAAAAAAATATCGAAAATTAAAAAAAAAAAAATCAGAAACTAAAAGAAGAAAAAGTGGTTGAAAACCATTTTCGTTTAGACGGAACGGAGGAGAGACTGTGTGTGGAAATATAGAGTCAGAGAGGCATGGAGACTGCCATACGTGGTAGATTATCTCTCTCACCAAACACCGTCTTTAATCCTAAACCAGGTTCTTCCTTCTCTTCACTTTCTTCTTTTTTGGGTTTTTAATTTTGGGTTATAAGTGAAGTTTGTAAATTTTCTTGATTTATTACTGAATAAACCATAAAACGCATCTGGGTATCGCAGCCACTTTGTTTAGCTGGCTATTATCGCTTATGTTCTGCTTAGTATCGCTTATGTTCTGCTTAGTTCCTCCAAATTATTCATCCAATAATCCAAGTTATAGATACAGAAGTGCTTTTATTAACTATGCGGATTAAAAAGGATGGAGCTTTATGCGGATTCATTTTCTGGGATGGCTACTTTCTTTCAGAAAGTTTTTATTACGTTGAGACTGTGGTTTGTGAAGAATGCTTAGGAATAAGAAATATATACAAACATACATATTTTAATTACAAAGTTCCTTTTGCTGGTATTATTTGAAAATCTTTGAGATTTGACCATGTACTTCTTAGAGGGCTAGAGCTTTGCTGGCAGTTACTGGTTTAGGAATGAAGATGGCAACTGTTATAAAATATCTCAGTTTCATCCAAGTTATTGAGGATGTTTTGTTTTTGTCCTAAAAGGGTAACATTATTGATGTATGGTCAGCTTAGTTTTATGCTAGTTGTTAGTGGGAAAGAGATCTAGATTCTCTGCCTTTTAGCTCACTCATCATTAGCCAGAGACTTTTTTGTTTTTTTTTTTTTTTTGACAAAAAGCCAGAGACTTTTTTTTGTTGTATAGTTTTGAGGGTATGAATTTGGTTATAGATGATTGGATCCATTTATATAGCTACTTACTTCTTCATCCAAGAAAATGAGAAGAAAAAGAGAAAGTTTGCCATCTTTAGATCTATCGAGAGTAGCTCTGAAATCTGGAAATGGTCGTTTGAATCTTAGTTGTTGACTTGTTGCAAAATATATTGAACACCTGAGAATAGTACATTTTCCTTATTGATGACCGGAAAATTGAATATTAGTTATGCTAGTCTTGCGTTGTTTGCTAATCTCATTTGCTTTCCTACAGACAGTAATTTAGTGAGTCTCTTGAGTCTTGATTTCCAATTACCGATTATTTTATTGACCGGATATGGTGAACCTACATTGCTTTGAGCCTCTTGAGCTAATGAAATGAATGATATTAACTATTAATCTTTTCAAAAGCTATAATTGCGATGTTCTGTTTCAATATCCAAAAACTGTCCTCCGTTCCTTGTTGGTCGTAAAAATTAGATTGGCATCAGTATAGCGCTTAATACTAATGGTTCCATGCTTTCTATCAATGTGTGTTAAATTGAAACTATGCAAAACAGGAGAGAAACGGTCACTGTGCAGAGGACCATGCATCAATCGTGGTGTTCTCATGGCTATATCGACCACAGGACCAAGTAAAGGAGGAGGAATCTTGGAGAAGCCAGTTATAGAGAGAACCACTCCTGGTCGTGAATCTGAGTTTGATCTGAGGTGCGTCCCCAAATTCAAATGTATTCTTGTACCTTTTAATATGTTGATGTGAAATATTCATTATTGATATTGTTTTGTTACGAGCATTCTTATCGTAAATTTGCTGGTTACCCTCCCTTTTTTAGTTGGTCATTCAAAACAAAATTGCTCTCCCTATAAAAATGATTTCACAATCCAGAAACCAACTGCAAACAGGGGAGATCTCCAATTTCACACCCTGTATCTATTTTGTGTCCACACTCGTTACTTGTGATGTTAAATTGGTGTCCTTAACTATTCATGTATTGGCACGCATGCACATGCTATATCTGTTATCTAATATTGCTTTCTAAATAGAACCTTCTTTGAACATTTATGGTTTTAACTTGCTCAGGAAGTCAAGAAAAATAGCCCCACCTTATCGGGTCATGCTGCACAACGACAACTACAATAAACGGGAATATGTTGTCCAAGTATTGATGAAAGTGATCCCGGGGATGACCCTAGACAATGCAGTTAATATAATGCAAGAAGCACACTACAATGGGTTGGCAGTGGTGATTATTTGTGCACAGGCTGATGCTGAAGAACACTGCATGCAGCTAAGGGGGAATGGGCTACTGAGTTCAATTGAACCAGCAAGTGGTGGTTGCTGAAGAGTGGATCCATTTGGCTTTTACCACTGTTAATGTATATACATACAGTGTTGTATGATCCCTGGACCTGGACATTTTGTATGGTCAAATTATAGACAAGAGGATGGATGTTAGGTACTAATTGTGAGTAAAGTTGGCTCCATTGATGTCTCTGTCTTTGCATTTGCTAAACAATTTGGGATAAGTGACACCTTAAAATATCAAGGGGAAAAAAGAACAAAAATGAACCTGAAGAACGACCAAATGAACACGTCTCACATTATTCCAAACCATGGAAGGGACCGATAGCTTTATTCTCATTGTTGTTTTCACGTTTTAATTAATGTCCACAAATGGCCTAAGGTCGGTTGCGTCTAGGAAAATATTTAAAAAAGATAAAATTGAGAGGCTGAATATAAAGAATGAAAAAGAAGAATATTTACTGAGTTGGAATAACACTAAAGATGGAAAAAAAGGTCAATTTAATCTTCAAAAAGCGTAAACCTAATAAACCATATGCTTGATAATAAGGACATTGTATGAGCCAATGGCATTAACCTGACTGCTTTTCTTTTAATTGTTGCGTTTCAATTTTCACTGCTGAACTGTGAACCCAAATTTTGTTAAGAAAAAAAAGAATGTAATCATGAATCAAAACAGAACGCCCAACATTGGCATTACCAATGGTGATGCTTTCACATTTTGAATATATTGTTAACCGATTATATTTCACTTTTGATTTACTCAGGTCAAACATGTAAAGTTTGTGATTGTAGATGCTTGTTTTCGGTTAATGTTCTATTAATAGTAGTTGTAGGAAATATTGCTCTCTACAAGAGCACTTTTGGGATGAACTCCCTTAGGGAATAATGAAAGGTTGGTATGATTTTTGGATTGTTCCACTTTTGGAATGTCCCAGAATGTATGACTTGGAGGCTTAGATACAGATATTGAACTTCTTAACTTTTATTTGGAATACAAATGTTTCCTTCTCATTTCTTCATTGAATAGACAATGCATTTGCATTAAAAACTCTTCTTGCTAAAATATTTTAAGTGGGTGTAACTTTCATGTAATCATCCTTGTACCCATTATTCATATAACTTACTTTCCATTATCCACGTTCAAGTGTCATGGGGCTAGAACTTTACTCTGGCAAACCGCATGACCTTAGGCGATTTCTTGGATTCAAATCCTACCTAAGTCAGCCTACTCTCGGGAAATGAGAAAAGAGAAAGAAGCAACGAAAAACAAAAAAGCCACAAAGAAAAATAGCGCACATTAAGTGCTTGAGTAAATGCTCTCAAAATTATTCTATTACTTTGAAGGTTTACAACTAAGTGATTGCAAATGAGGGGGAATACCTCTATTTATAGTTGCATTCCCCTAGATTCAATGGTACAGATCAAATTACATTAATGACTAATATCAATGTCTATCTACAAGATGAGAGTCTTAAGGGATTTAAATTCTATACATCTTTATCTCTTAGGATTTACATGAATTACCCTAGTAACTCTAGTTTTAATAGAGTATTTCACTAGGCTACTAAAACTTCAAGCAGATAGGTTTCTTCATATCTTCCACGAGTTGGGTCAGTTCAAGTGGGTCAAATGAGCCCTATTTAATCAACTAACCTCCATGGGACGTTCTATGCGCAATGGTCATGGGCTTTGATCTGCGACTCGTGACATTCTCTCCCACCCATTCTCGCAATGCCCTCATTTCATCCTCGGAATGACACTGGTTTGACTCGTCCCGGAACGGCCTCGATACCTCAGCTGATTCCCAACTAGTTTTTCTATCGGGTAGTTCTGCTCCTAGGAAAATTTGGCTCAGCGTCTGTCTCTATCGTTGCCTACCTCGAACTTGATTGTAAGAGGCCACCGCTCTTACTTGCCCTGATCGGAATCCTCTTGATCCTCACAAATAAGCCTCGACATACTCACTTTGAGCACCGGATTGACCTTGAATATTCTCGCCAACTCTTTTTTGTGAGCCCCTAAGCTTACCCGATTTAGAACTCTGAAAGGGTCCCTATGTCTTTGCCAAGCCAATGATAAGTCAAAATGAAAAATACTAAATAAGTGTTTGAGATGTACATAGCTCGTTGCATTTAATTGTTTCAACTACCAAGTTTTCATCACAACTTTTCTCCTAAAGTCTGATGCACAACCCACCTCTCTCATAAGTGGTAGCCCCACTGATGACTCAACAGGCTTCATATTGGTTTGCCACACCTCTAGCATTTCCAAAAGGGTACCAAGATAATGTTATTCCCATAATGAACATCTTTGGCTAGTTGGATTGCCAACAGTACCTTGGTTCCAACCCTCATGTCTCAATTTACACGCACAACACTATTAGATCTAGTGCCCTAAGTGTAGTATTTTCGTCTAAGTACACTTGTAATTTTTTCGAACAGATTGGTTAATAAAATTATTCATGAATCACATTAATGCTTTGTTTATTTTCCTTATATGGATTTTGTACGCAAAGCAAAATGGAAGCAAATATTGCTCATTGGTTATCTAATGTTTAACTAGTACTAAGTGGTATTATGTGATTGGATCATAATACAAAAAGATAGCTTGTATTACTAGATGAACCTAAATATGTCCTTAGTCTAACAGAAAATAAGCAAACTGATTGAAAGACTAATATGTCATATATTAAGTCCGATTGGGGAGATGTCTTGCCTTAGGCATCAGAGCAGATGACTCCCAGAAGATAGAGACATAGATGTAACTAACATAGATGACATTCACAGTGTAGCATATGTTAATCCTAAGTGGATAGCAGACTATGTATTCATGACTCATACACTTTGATGTAAGTAAAAGCCTAATTTTAAATAGATAAGGAATCGAAAGATGGTGCATTGGATGTACAACTTCTTTAATCTATAGTGTCTTTCACAATAGTGGAATTAATAGACCAAAACATGGGTAAATGATATCCTCTCATTGGAATTACATGGTTGATGAAAAACAAATGTGGCCACGGGTTGTCTGTCTTTGTGACGGATGACTTGATCACTATTTGATAGTGACTGTTAACTTTTCATGAAGAAAGATGTAATGATTACCATGAGATAAAATAGGATCATATTGGAAGACAGGATCATATTGGGAGAACGGATTTATCCCAAAGAGATCAATGATATCTTATGAGGGTAACACACTAATGATAAGGTCATTAGACAAACACTAGGTAGTTACTTTTATAATGGTATATCGTTGGGGAGAGCTCATTCACAATACTATAGTGGAATGACTTCGTGACTAAATGATTTTATAATTAATATGTGAAAAACTAGATCTTAATTATAAATCATTTGAGCCTCAACTACATATGTCCAATCGGTCCCTCCTCTAGCTCGTTGAAACCAGAAATGAATTACATGTTTGAATAAAAAGGAACGAAATGAATAGAAAAAGAAAAATGAGAAACATTTAGGAATGATTACGGTTTTGTCAAAAATGGAGAAATAGAATGATTTGAAAATAAATGTAGGTTTCCAAAAATGGAAATGAAAATGAAAATGGAAACTTACAATCCTATATAGGATTATTTAAAAAATGATGGAAGAATGAGTTTATATTTTTGGATTGTTTTGAAGCCCGAAAATGAAAATAAATCATTCGGTTCTCGAAATTTTACTAGGGGTAAAATCGTCAAAATTTTATCGGGGATAAAATTATCAAAATTTTACTGGGGTAAAATCGGGGTGAGAAAATTATTTAATATGTAGATATTAAATTTTATTTTGGGAAATAGAAAAACTGAATCGAGTTGGATCATATTACAAAGTACTGGGTCAAAAAGGCCTGAGAAGTACTTGTAATTGGACCCGATGTGGGAAAGGCCCAAAAATCCTCATGAAAAAAGGTGGGACGAGAAAACCCTAGTATGATTAACTAGGGTTGCTGCCCCTTATATCCTAGATAAATTAAGATATTGTTTTTCTAGTAGAAATAAACTTCTACAACTCTACGAAGGTTCTACCTTCTCTTCCTATAAATAGATGACAATGGTATAGCCATTGAGAAAACTTTTGAGAGATTGTTATTCTGGCGAAAAATAGAGAGAATTTATTCTCAACTTATAAACATACTTTTTAGAATAACAATTTTACCAGTTCTATAAAAGAAGAGAGAATTTTCGTTTTCACCCTAAAAGAAATTTTTTTTCTAGTCCTGTGTTTTGGTTCAAGCGTTTATATCTTGGATTATCGGAAACCATGATGTGTTTGTTGGAAAAGACCCAGTTTGAAAGCGGTTTTCTTGCACAACGGAAAGTTAAAATTTTAAAAATCGACCTGGTTTATGATTATTTATAGTAATAAACCTTAACCGAATTCGTACTTGTGTTTTTGGATAAGTGGATCATTGATGTTTTCCAACTTTCAACCAAACGATATTCTCCGCTATTCTTGTACCATGAACTGCTCTGAGTGTGGGCTCGAACCAATTGAACCAAAACACAGCGTGTAGTTTTGTTTTTCGTTCATTTGCCTATTGTTGACTCAACATCAAACAACAAATCCCAAGCTCAAGTATGGTGATATCTTATTTTGTAATGGCATGTACCTAGGTAGTCTTTTGTTGAAGTTGTTCATAAGGTGTTGATATTTTGGTTTGTTAGTAAAATGATGATTAATTGTATATATGGTTGTAGTAAGGCTATGTTGGTATGTTAGCCCAGCTTATAGATTGGTATGTGTTTAGCTTAAAATTTTGGTAGCCAAAGTAGCTAAATATTAGTTCAATTATGGAAAAATTGGAATGAAGGAAAGCTTGAATGGTTGATTGCTTTGCTAGTGTATTGATGATATAAAATGTGGTATCAATGAGGGTACATTGATTAGGCACTTAAAATGGATTGTTTTGGCTCATTGTAAGCATGCTTAATTGTGTTTTGAATTGGTTAGATGGCTGGTAATTGAGTTGCTTAGTGCCCAAGTAAATATGAAATGGTAAATTTGAGTTTTAAGGAACATTTAGGTGCACAAGGTCAGCCACATGGCCATGTGCCACATACGGGTGTGTTGAAAAATAGCATAGGTGTAGTTTTCACACGGGCTATGTCACGGCCGTGTGACCTAAGACAATGAGTTACACGGGCAAAGACACGGGCTAAGACACGACCGTGTGTCTCAAGTTAGTGAGTTACACGGGCTGAGACACAACCGTGTGTCCCAACTTCAAGAGTCACACGGTTTGAGGCTTTCACACGGCCTTGCCACACGGTCGTGTGTCCCCTATTTTTAGGAATTTTTGAAAATGGCCTTAAACTTTCAAAATTGTTCCAAATTAGTCCATGCATATTTTTAAACTATTTTTAGGGTCTCGTGGACTCGAAATAGGGGCTGTAAGAGTAATTTTTACTCTGAATTGGAATGACTTAGCAAACCTAAATTAAGTGCATTCTACTAACATCATCGAAGGAAATAATTGTTGGTGTATCAACCAATACTCTGATGCTAATAATTAGAATAGTCTTGTTATGTATCTAAATTCTAGCATTTTAGAAGGGATAAATAGTGATAAGAGTGTAGGCAGTGGAAGACTAAGTTTAGCATTGCATAGCATGATGCACTATTTGATTATATAAGACACTACTGTGCAAGTATTGGATGGACATGGTGTGCCCCTGTATATTATGACGATATTAGTTAGCTTATACAACTGCTTACGATGTAATTAAATGTTCTAATTGATTAGTAATGCCTGTGCACTAATCTGACGATGGAGAGGGGTTAGGAGTGTTACACTTGTGTAAACTGATGCAACTTCGCCCAAGCCTCCTTTTCGGCATATTGCGGGTAAAACTACTTATTCAGTTCCTTTTGGAACTCCGCTTAAGATCCAATTACAGTCCCACATCGTTTCTCATCTGTGGACTTACGACGCCACCATAAAAGAATGACATGAATAACATAAATTGCAATAGCGTTTACCTTAGTGGTATCATCCTCAATGCCCATCGTATGGAAGTATTGTTTGTAACACCCCTATTCCGTAACCGTCGCCGGAATAGGTAAGGGACATCACCGGACGGACAGAGCATTTCAGAACAACACAGAGTCACAGATATCAGATAACATTAATACATATGCATTCATCAACAATTCATCCATTAAGATGGTCTACAAGACCAAAAACGTACATTTAGGAGGGGTAGGGACTAAACTGAACCCATTCAAAATTTTCAAAACTTAATCAAACTTTTCAAAATTTTCAAAGTCACACGCCCGTGTGACTAGGCCGTGTGACTCACATGGGCACAAGTCCCATGTGGTCCAACCATGCCAAAAAGAGGTCCTATACTGACTTTTTAACACGGCCGTGTGCCATGACCGTGTAAAATTTAGCTAGCTACTGACTTTTTCACACCGCCACAAGGTACGCCCGTGTTCCCTGACTGTGTGGCATAATGCAGGCTTGATTTAAGCCAATTTGCCACCCCTTTTTGGGTCCAATCCTACAAGCAATAATATACAACATTCATACCAACATTTTCAACCAATTTCATGCTTGAAGATGACCAATTCATATTAGAACATGGCACATTACAAAAATG
Organism: Gossypium anomalum; assembly: GCA_025698475.1. Taxonomy (NCBI): domain Eukaryota; kingdom Viridiplantae; phylum Streptophyta; class Magnoliopsida; order Malvales; family Malvaceae; genus Gossypium; species Gossypium anomalum. The sequence continues at coordinate 13,322,638 of CM046968.1, read as the reverse complement.
CACCACAACTGTGCACAAACTTATCATTTGCTAGCCAATTCATATGGCATAACTTATATACATATAAAGCTTACAAACTTAAACATTCTAGCCTATACATGCCATACTTATAAATATGTACATTTCAAAAATACCAAAATGAGATTGATGGTGTGATGACAATCCTCAACTATCCCGAGCCTTCAGTAGCTACGATAACTGTCAAACAAATAGAAATCACACAGAGTAAGCTACATAGAGCTTAGTAAGTCAAATACAGCTAATCCATCCATTTAAACATATAACTAAAGTCAATAATCAGAGTTCAAGTTATTTCAGTAAGTAGTTTATGGTTTTGTACATACTTCACATTCATTATTTCACAGAACAGAGTCTTTCATATTCAGAGACTTAGTACGATACAAACGTACCTGCATAGGTTATACATTTCATATAAATACAAACGTACCTACATAGCTTATACATTTCATATACTCAAACTCAGATTTCGCATGCTATCATCAGATGGGTCAGAAACGATACAGATGCTCATAAACAAGTACAATGCCAACGTCCCAGACGTGGTCTTACATATAATTCATTATCGATGCCTCTGTCCCAGACAGGGTCTTACACGAAATCATATATGATGCCAATGTCCCAAACATGGTCTTATACGTAAATCTCAATCGAGGTCTGTGTCCCAGACACGGTCTTACATGATATCTCAGATCAATGCCAACATTCTTTCAAGAACTTACAAAGCTTTTCAGCCACCAACATGTTATCGGAGTTTATTCATCAGGCTCTCAAGATCGCCCAATACAGATAATAGTTTATATACATAGAATTTAATCAACTTAACACGTAAGTGTAGTTTGACTTACCTTGTACGAATTTTGGACGAAACGAATTGACTATTCAACTATTTTGGACTTCCCCCGATCTAAATTCGATTTTCTTTTTTCTTGATCTAATACAATTCAAATTCAACCATTCAATCATTCTTTTCATTCAAAATAATCCATGAACACATATTTAAGGCACTTTGCATTTTAGCCCTTATATTTTCACACTTTGACAATTTAGTCCATTTTCACCAAATCATAAATATGAAAAATTCACCAAAACTATAGCTTGGCCAACTATACATGGCTTCCATACAAGCCCAAATAACACATTTAATTCACAATTTATTCCTTCAAAACCTCATTTCCACAATTTAGCCCAAATAGCTCATTTTATCAAAAATTTAAGAACAAATCATGATAATCTAACATATATCTTTCATAATCCATATAAGAGCACTAAAAAGCTCATATAATCATCAATGGCACATTTTATAATCTTCAACCAAAACAAAAATTTAGACATGGGTTTTGAAGAACACAAAGCAATAATCACAGAAACATAGAAATTATCAAAAACAGACGAAAATTCATACTTAATCAAGGATTAAGCTAGTCGAAACCCTAAATGGCTTTCTTCTTTTTATTTTCCTTAGTATTTTTGGCAAAATGATGAATATCATGGCTTATTTCATGCTTTGTTTTGCTTTATTATGCATTAATATGCATTTTACCATTTTACCCTTTATTATAAAACATAATTTTCTCCTAACACATGTCCAATATTGTCCACTTACTTTACCAATGGTATAATTGCTATGCAAGGATTCTCATTTTAAAAGCCAAGGCCAAATAGGCACTTTATCAATTAAAATGCAACTTTTGCATTTTACGCGATTAAGTCTTTTTTCGTAATTAAACACAGAAACAGACAAATTAAATTACAGAAATTTCATAGATATAAATTCACATATCATAGACACAGAAAATAATATTAAAATATTTTTCAAACTCGGATTTGTGCTCCCAAAACTACTATTCTTACTAGGGTCAAAACCAAACTGTTACATTGTTCCACCCCCCAGAAAAAATTGTCCATATCTTTTGTGGACCTCATCCCCTTAAACTCTTTCGGCTTGGGGACATTCATTCTAGGTTGCTTAGGAACTGAAGCCAGCATCTCATTTCCCATAACAACTCTACACACAACTAGCTCTCCTTTAAGCTCCTCAATTTTTACCGTCATGGCCTTAGTTCTCTCCTTCAAAGCCACAACTATAGCTTTGAGAAAATTTGTAACACCCCTAAACCGTATTCGTCGCCAGAATAGGGTTACAGAGTATTACTGGACTTATTTCTTAAAAAAATATACAATTCTCGTACATTTTTCATAACCAAATACAAGTCATTCACAATAAATCATATTATCCCTAATACGAGCCTACGAGGCCCAAATCATGCATTAGAAGTGGTACAGGACTAAACCAAGAACTTAGAAAACTTTTCGGGAAACATAGAATATTTTTTAAATACAGAGGACACATACCCATGTGGCCCAACCGTGTGTCTTTCATGGCCAAAGACATGCCCGTGTCACAGACCATGTGGACATTCGAAATGGGATCACATGGCCGTGTCCCAGCCCGTGTCTGACCCCGTGTAACTCTCTGACTTGGGTCACACAGCCAACCACACGCTCGTGTGACTAGCCCGTCCTTCGAAATGGCCTCACACGTCCATGTGCTAGACCGTGTGGTAGGCCGTGCCAAAACTTTAGGGTATACTGACTTATGCCACACGACCCGTGTGTTGGGTCGTGTAGAGCATACTGACTTGATTTCTAAATAAGTACCAGGGGACACGCGACCATGTCACCTAACCGTGTGTCACACACGGTTGAGACACACACTCGTGTCTCTACCCGTGTGGAAAAAATAGGCTATTTGCCAAGCCATCTTTCTCACCCAAATTTGCATCCACCTAAACATGTCCAATGGCATATATCATATCATCAATAGGCATTCAAACCAATCTCAACCAAGCCTAAGTCATGCTATACCAATATCAACAACTATAATGCTCATAAGATCATGTTTTGCCAATTCAAAATATACCAATTTCACATTCACAATTCACCTAAATGGTCATTTTCAAATTTGCATTATTTGCCTAATGCTTAGTATACTAATTCATTCTCAAATTCAATCATTTGCTAACTTCATTACCAATTCTTAACATGGCATTCACAAGGCAAATATAAACCATTTATCAAAGACCATTTGCACATATATATACACAACCAAGTATACCAAAACAAGCCAAATCACATGGCTATACACATAACCAAAACATTCACCATTTACAAGCCAAATTAATTGGCTAAATACATTACCAACATATAGGCTATATTAACCACAAATCCTATACATGCCATATAACCAAGTATATAAGTTCAAAAGTACCAAAATGACAGCTGGATAGTGTGATGAGATCTCCGACAACTCCCAAATCCGAGCAAGATTCGAAAACACTATAAAACACAGAAAAATAAACAGAGTAAGCTATAAAGCTTAGTAAGCTGATATGGTTAATAAATATAACTTACCATTCATTCACAAATTAAATTATCTATCATAAAACAATACAATTTAATTTAATCATAAGGTTAATACATGTTCATTCACAAACTAGATCATGTAACTCACAAACTTCATAGATTCAATGCTTATACGGTTTATGTACATACTTGCACTGATACGTATCAATCTCTTACCCTTTCATATCTTCAATATATCCATTGAACCATTTGGAATAATATCGGATATTTGGGAATCTCGCACCCTAAGTGCCAATATAAGGCCAAAGCCATCTCAATCTCATATCTCATATAATGCTCACTCTCGAGCTATCAACGGGTCTGCTCACACAAGCTGACGAGAATCCGTAACACATGCCGAAAAACTCAGCCACCAGTAGAACATACGGACCAGCATCCAAAACACAATAACCCCTAATGACATGTCATTTGTATCCTAATCTATTCCTAAAGTTCAACCGGGATTTCACACATAGCCAATTCCTCGTCAAACATATTCGTAAGGTCGTTCTCACAATTAATTCAATAATAAAGCATTTAAAACACAATTATATTAATGCTTATTAACATACGAACTTACCTCGAATTTATACGGGGAGAAACGACATATCAATCCACTATTTTATTTTTCCCCCGATCTAATTCCGAACATCGTTTTTCTTAATCTATATATAATCAAAAATCTATATATAATCAAATTCAACTTATTTAATTCTCATTCTATTCAATTTAATCCAAGTTTCATATTATGGAAATTTTACACTTTTGCCCCTTAAATTTTGAATTCTTTACAATTTAGTCCCTATCTCATAAAAAATGCAAATTCATGCAATTAAGTCCACACCTATGCTAGTCAAATTTCTCCTATAATCATAGTAGCCCATACTTTTCATTATTTCACACATTTACCACACAACTGATCACATTTTATAAATAAATCCCTAATTTGCAATTTCAACCAAAGTCACTTAACAAATGTTGTTTATCTATCAATAACTATTCATTTTCTATCATCAAACATCAAAATACACACATATTCATCAATGGTAAAACCCTAGACCTTTAACAATTTTGCAAATTAGTCCCTGGGCTAGCTAGATTAAGCTACAATGACTTTGAAAACATAGAAATCATTAAAAACCGAGCAAAAATGCACTTACATGCAAGGAGTATATAGCCAAACCTTCAAGAGCTCAAAAATGGTGTATTTTCTTCCTTATTTTCAGTTCATGAAGAAGAAAGAAAGGGATACCTTTCTTTTACTTTACTTTAATTTATGTTGTTTTATCCATTTACCGAATTAACCTTATTCATTAACTTAAAATTCACCTATTTAATGTCCGTATTTTTCCACTCATACTATTAATGGTATAATTACAACATAAGGACCTATACTTTAAGTTTCCATAGCTATTAGACACTTTTAACTATTAGAACACCACTTTTGTACTTTATGCGATTTAGTCCTTTTTATCGAATTGAGCATTCAAACGATAAAATTTCTTAACAAAATTTTCCCAAAATCATACTATCATGCTATAGACTTGAAATAATAATAAAATAATTATTTTAACATCAGATTTGTGGTCTCAAAATCATTGTTCTCATTTGACTAAAAACGGACTGTTACAGAATCATTATTCTTTGTTTGATCACCCTTGGTGGCTATAACCCCCTTAACCCATCTCCATTGTTGGATTAGGGTTACGGAGCATTACCGCACAAAACAAAACATTTAACTTCAAAACAGAAAAAGTCATATGAATTAATTACTAACATTTAATAACTTGGTTTAAATATAGCAAAAAAAAATGAAAGAGCGAAAAAGTGCTTTCGTTTTTGTGGAATAAGAAGCCTTCGTATCTTAATACATGTATTTAATTTATTCAAGGCTATTAGAGTGGGATCCACTATTTGGGGAATATGATTCAAAGCAATAACAAGAATATTTCTAGTGGAACATCTTTCACAATCCTTGGAGAGATAGTTTCCCTTTTAATGGAAAAATCAAGTTCAATGAGGATTTGGTTCATCCTACACACACACGTCACGGGCATCCTGCTTTTTTATGTTATCTGGACTTGTTTTTAATTATTCAGAGCGAAGATATTATAAATAAGGTGACTATTCCACCAAAAAGTTTACTTTTAGTTCAAAACGATCAATATGTAAAATCAGAACAAGTGATTACTGAGATTCGTGTGGGAGCATACACTTTAAATTTGAAGGAGAGCGTTTGAAAACATATTTATTCTATCCGAGGGGAAAATGCATTGGAGTACCGATGTGTACCATTCACTCGAATTTACATGTAGTAATGTCTATCTCTTACCAAAAACAAGCCATTTGTGGATATTATCAGGTGGTTCATAGAAATTCAATGTAGTTCCTTTTTCACTCCACAAGGATCAAGATCAAATAAACATTCAATATCTTTTTTCCAAACAAAGATATATTTCTAGATTCTCCATGAATAATGATCAAGTGAGACATAACTTATTTAGTTCAGATTTTTTAGATAAAAAAAAGATAGGATTTAGATTATTCAGAATTGAATCAGAAGATAGGATTTTTTAGAGAATGCTGATTTATTGGCAAAGTGATGAAGAAATAGATTTATTATTCCATTTCAATTGATTCAAGACCAAGGGAAAGACCTAATGTTGCATTCCCATTCTAGTATCTCGATGGAAACACCCATAAATGGTATTTTCCATAGAAAAAGTATTCTTGCTTCTTTTTTTTTTTTTTTTTTTACGATCCTAGATACATAAGAAAGAGTTCAGGAATTACTAAATATGAGACTCTAGGGGCGCATTCAATCGTCAAAAGGGAGGATGTGATTGTCAATAAGTCAAAAAGGTTAAGCCAAAATACCAAATGAAAATAGATAAATTTTTTTTTTGAGGAAGTGTATATTTTATCCGAATCTTCTTCCATAATGGTAGGGAACAATAGTATCATTGGAGTAGATACCCAAATCACTTTAAATACAAGAAGCCAAGTGGGCAGATTGGTCCAAGTGGAGAGAAAAAAAAAGGATTGAACTGAAAATTTTTTCGGGTATATCTAATAAACCGTAATTTATACATATTTATAACCCATGCTTAATGCATTTTATGAATGATTTCTCCTTAGATTTGGTGAATTTGATGCTCCTAATGCCTTAGTTTCATGTTTTATCCTTAGGTAAGCATAGGAGAACGAAAGGAACGAGAAACGGGCCAAAAATGGAGAAAATGGGCCAAAGCACAAAATCAACACGACTTGGACCTCCTCACATGGGCAGATCACATGCCCGTGTCAATCTGAAAGAATTGAAGCACGATTCACACGGCCAGCTCACACGCCCGTGCCAATCTAACAGGCTCAAACACGGCTTGAAGTAATTGCACATGGCTGTGCCACACGGGCGTGTCCCTACCGAACCCTAGTTAAGCTTCATTTGTAAAAGGCCAAATTTTAGGGCTTCTTAGGCATTCCAAAGCCTATAAATACACCTTAAAGGAGGAAGAAAAGGGGGACGGAGAATAGGGAGTAAGGAATTACTCCGAAGAAGCCGATTGATCCATCTTAGAAGCCGGAGCCACCATCAAGACTGAAGATATCTCCTCAACCTCCCCTTCAGGAGTTTTGTGTTTTCTTTATGTTTTGTAGTTTTTATTATTCTGAGACGTGTTCTTGTTTAGTTATGAACTAAACCCCTAAATACCTAAGGGGGATGAAACCTATGACTAAACCTTGTTATTATTTCTGAATCGTATGATAAATATTTAACTTGTTCTTAATTACGTGTTCTTAATTCTTTAACTTGTTCTTAATTACGTGTTCTTAATTCTTGTTTTGGTATTTCAGGATATCACTTCAAGTTACTACTCTTAGTTGGAGGAGGAATAGACCCTGACTAAGAGTAACTTTGTCGTAATTAAGCAGAGTTGATTGCGCGCCTAGAGATAGGGTGACAAGATTTTGCCGGATTAGGGTGAAACCTAATATGGGATCCATAGATCGAGTTAATGCAACCTTAGGGTGTTAATTAGAGATAACTCTCAGTTATTCAACCTAGGGATTAGACGTTGTTAGTCTCGAAAGGGATAATAGGATACATTAGGGATTTCTACGGAACAAGTTGAATGAATAAATCGTCCGGTTTGGAGCCAGAATAACAAGTAAAAGTCTAGGTGGATTTTTCTTTAGGTATTGTCTCAATCAATCGTTTTCCACAACAGTAATTTCCCAATTTCTATTTTCTGCAAGCTCTTAGTTTAATTAGTTAGTCAAAACAATCCTCTTTTATTTGGCTAGATAATAAAAAGACGGTCATTACTAGTACTCATAGTCCTTTGGGTTTGACAATCTGCTCTTGCTAAAGTTATACTACTGTTCGATAGGTACACTTGCCTACGCCGTGATCATAGTTAGTTTTAAGAACGAGTCATTACAAATTTATAAAACTTATCACACGGAAAATCGACGATCAAGTTTTTGGTACTATTGCCGGGAAACTAAGATATTAGAAACGCTCAATTTTTATTACTTTAGCCATTTATTTTCTTGCAATTTAACTTTAATTTTTACTTTACTAATTTTCTTTCTTTTTCTCCTGGCAGGTTCTTATAGTTTATGACTAGAAGAAACTCGTCAGGGCCATTGCTTTTCGACGAGGAAATTGATCGTATAGCTCGTAGAAACTGACGAGAAATCAGGCACAGCTTAAGATACACAGAAGAAGAGCAAGAGGATGATATCTCAACTACTACTGAAGAGATGGCTGAAAATCAAGACAATTCGCTACCTCCAGCCATACCCGCTGAATTAGTAAATTAGAATCCTGCTTCTCGTACTATGTATGATTATGCTAAACCTAATTTTATAGGAACTGAGTCAAGTATAGTTAGACCTGCTATTGCTACAAATAATTTTGAATTGAAACCTAACACGATCCAGATGATACAGTAATTTGTTCAGTTTGATGGTTTGCAGGATGAGAACCCCAACCCGCACTTGGCAAATTTCCTAGAACTGTGCGACACTTTCAAAATTAATGATGTTTCTGATGATGCCATTCGCCTTTGATTATTCCCTTTTTCACTGAGGAATAAAGCTAAACAGTGGTTGAACTCACTACCACGAGGGTCTATTACCACTTGGGAGCAAATGACCGAAAAATTTCTATTAAAATATTTTCCACCGGCAAAAACAGCTAAGTTGCATAATGATATTTCTTCTTTTGTGCAGGTGGACTTAGAAACGCTTTACGATGCGTGGGAGAGATTCAAGGACCTTTTGCAAAGGTGCCCACACCATGGGTTACCTCTATGGCTGCAAGTTTAAACATTCTACAACGGTGTGAACCCTTCGACAAGACAAATGATTGATGCAGCTGCCGGTGGAACCATCAATAACAAGACACCTGAAGAAGCTTCTGAATTTATTGAGGAGATGTCACTGAATAACTATCAGTGGCAAGTCATGAGGACTAAGCCAACGAAAACAGCAGGCGTTTATAACATCGATTCGGTCACCATGTTGTCAAATCAAGTAGAACTTCTGAATAAAAAATTGATGGTTTACTTGGTTCTACGCAAGTACATCCAGCAATGAGATGTGATTCAAGTGGAGGAGGTGTGCCTATAGAATACCCACCATTCAATCCTTCAACCGAAAAGGAACAAGTCAACTATATGGGTAACAATAATTTCAGATCTCAAAATAACCCATATAGTAATACTTACAATGTAGGTTGGAAGAACCACCCAAATTTCTCTTGGGGCAGTCAAGGAAATCAAAGACCACAGAATCCTTAGGGTTTCCAACAGCCACCTTATCAACAGGAAAAGAAGCTTAACCTTGAGGAGATGCTATCCAAATTCATCTCGGTGTCAGAAACTCGTTTCCAGAATACCGAGACAGCACTCAAAAATCAACAAACATCAATTCAAGGGCTCGAGACACAGATAGGTCAGCTATCCAAGTTAATATCTGAACGACCATAAGGTAGTTTTCCAAGTAATACTGAACCAAACCCAAGGGAACAGCTCAATGCAATTGATGCTCAAGAAGGATGCGTTGAGACTGAGCCAGAACCAAGGTAAGAAAATGTGGAAAGCAAAGGTGATGGTGAGGTAAGTCATAATAAAACGGTGAACGTAGAATACAAACCTTGTGTACCATACCCTAATGCAACAAGGAAAGATCGCTCAGATAAACAATTTTGTAAATTCCTTAAACTTTTGAAAAAATTACATATTAACTTACCGTTTATCGAAGCTCTGTCAAAGATGCCAAATGCAATGAAATTTCTAAAAGAGCTTCTAGCAAACAATCGGAAGTTGGACGAAGCATCACACGTGGAGCTAAATACAGTGTGCTCGGCTATTCTACAAAATAAGCTACCTAATAAATTGAAAGATCTAGGGAGTTTTACAATTCCTTGCTTAATTGGTAGTTTAGATGTGAATAATACATTAGCCGATTTAGGGGCAAGTATCAATGTCATGCCTTAAATGTTTAAACAACTAGGTCTTGGGAAACCTAAACAAACTAGGATGAGCATCCAATTAGAAGATAAAACTATAAGATTTCCTAGGGGTATCATTGAAGATGTACTAGTAAAAGTGGATAAATTCATATTTCCCGTTGGTTTCGTTGTTTTAGACATAGAGGAGGAAACCAACACCCCTTTGATTTTAGGGAGGCCCTCTTTAGCAACTGCTAAAAAAATTATTGATGTTGGCACAGGTGAACTCACCCTTCGTGTAGGAGACGGGACGATCACCCTTCAAGCTCATAATTCTAGCATCACATCGAATATGGAAGGTAATGATCTACATCATCTTACTAAAACTAACAATACGACGCAACCTACTGTGCGGAGATTGAGCCTGAAAGAAGTACACGAGCCATGTTCCAACAACACTAGAAGACCCATTTATGAAGAATGAAGGCTACAGATAGAGGAGCTAGACGAATGGTGAGCACATAAACTGAGAACACCCGATAAACCGAAACTACGCCAAAATAAGCTCGATACCTCTCCACATCAACTTAAGGTTGGAGATCAAGTCTTATTAGATGCCGCAGACCCTTACACTTTCACTCCCAAACCGGCTGAGGAACCCCTCTTATAGTACTTAGTATTCTCCCGTTCGGTACAGTAGAGGTAAGTTATCCCAAGTTCGGCACCTTTAAGGTAAACAATTCCCGGCTCAAACTTTATTTTGATAAGAGTGATAGCTGGAATGAGGAGTACAAACTCCTTAAACCACCTTGACCATTCAACAAAGAGGTAAGTCGAGTTTAGACTATAAATAAGCACTTCTCGGGAGGTAACTCGAGTACTAACAGTTTTATTTATTTAAAATTTCAAAATTTTTAATATTTAGATCACGAACTGAATCTTTGAACACAGGTTTACCACAGGGACACGGCCAAGCACACGGGCGTGTGTAAGACCGTATGGAAACAGGGAAAGATTTTCCCAAAACACGAGCGACGATAAATCGCCACGGTAGTGTGACATGACCGTGGGCGAACCTGCCAAAACAACACGGGCGTGCGACACGCCCGTGTCTGAAGAGCATGGTAGAAACTGAGAAACTAACACGGGCATGAGACACGCCTGTGTTTAAACACCCGTGGTCGACACTGCCAAATAACATGGGCATGTGCATAGGAACATGGGCATGGAAGAAATGAACCATATCGCACATGGGTGTATCTGAGGGCCGTGTGACGAACTCCCAATTCACGACCCACACGGGCGTGTGCGATGATCGTGCCACTTACAAAATTACATTATTTCTTTTACTTCCACTTTTATTCTTAATTCTTTTGTTTATAATTCATGTATTCTCTAAACACAGCTTTTCTTTATGATTACTACCAGCTTATTTCTTCCTTAACATCATGCCCTACTCTATTGTCAATTATCGTTCTTACCAAACTAGGACATTCATTCAATACTCAGGAAGTTTCAATTCTCTCCCTATCTTATGATCTTATATTGTCTTATATATCTAACCTTGTACATTAAGGGCAATGTACATCTTAAGTGTGGGGGGGTATTTATTTCATTATTTGAGAAATCCCTGAATATTGCTTTGATCTCTTGTGAATCTCTCATATCAAGTAGTTCTTTGATCATTTGAACTCAATTATATGTGACATGTACTTAGGGTCTTTCGTGTTACCTTGTAATGATAAGTTTCATTTGGAACTATATTTGGTATTGAACTTATATTGTAAAGGACAAATGGTACAATATGCACAAGTTGAGTAATATTCTATAATATGAATGTTTGATATCTCTAGTTGCATACTGATCATGAATTGAATTGAAGATATATATGGATAATTATTATGAAATGGTATAAATAGGTTGAATGGCTTGTATTGATTCATGTATCCCTGTTGTGAATTGGTGCCAAATGTGGCATATTGGTTTCTTAGATTAATTAGATGATTATATGTTATGTTTTGGCATGGAATTGGCATGTTTTGAGTAGGTTTAAATGATGTCAAGTGTATTCTTATGACCTATTTGAAAGGTTGGTTTGTAGCAAGTAACAAATGACCAAACTTTACCAAAAACAAGTTCCTCGTACCAACATCAATATTCCCTCGTCGTAATGTCAGCCAATAGTTTGTGATGTCCTGACGTCAAGTGGTTTGAGATTGTGATGTGACATACTATTTGGCGACATCACAACATGGAGAAAATCTCGTCACAATGTTGACCTTGTACTTCTCAAACTTTACAATTAGGTCTTTATTCGATCCTGGGTTGACTTTAGAGCTTACATAAGATCATATTAAGCTTGGGAAAGGTTTTAAATTTGTTCTGAATGATTTATAAAAGGGTAGATAATGATTTTTGACTCAAATTATCCATTAAAGGTCTGTAACTATTCTATTTTGTACTGTAGCATTTTGTAGCTCAATCCCGATGATCGGGACGAGCTAGGGGTGTTACAACTAATTCGTAACTTGAGTAGACTAGTAATTTTTTTTGGATAGTTGGCTTAGTAATAGTTTTTACCAATCTAGAAATCCTTTAGTTACGATCCTTAGAATACTTACATGTTTTGTTGTAAATAAAAACTATATTTCAATTTTGACATATTCGCTTGTATATACCACACTTTAGTTCCATATTCAATTGCATATTTCTAAGCCTCGGTGCGCACGCTGGGGCATGCTCAATTCTCCAAATGCACTCTATACTCATCAAACATCCCCTGTATACAAACTTTTACTAGCTCATTCTCATAATGTGCATCATGTATATCCAACACTCTTTCCTTAAAGCATTAGATATAATTCATAAGACCTTCCTCAAAATCTAGTGTCCCCTCCCCAGATCAATCAATGTAACCTTCTCTTGGGTAGAAAAAAATTTCTCCCTAAACATCTTGCACATTTTCCCTATGACTCTACAGAACCAGGAGTAAGGTTGACATACCAGTTGTGTGCCTTCCCTATTAAGGACTTTGAAAATTCCTTCAGCTTTAAGTCATCATCCAGCCCATCAACTCCTAATGTCTTGATTAATTTCATTACATGTTTACAAGTATCACTTGAGTTTGTATTGGATGACTTATATTTAGGGTTGGTGTAGTCTTGGAGGTATGGTTTAGCAACTACCCTAACAAGGAATGGTAGTTTGAGGTCAAACTCAAAGAAACTAAGAATTTTATTTTTTTGTTCTTCTAAAAAACTATGTAGTCCTCATTTGGTAACAAAAATGTGGGTTTTAATGGTTTGGGCTACCAAGGAGGATGCTCTACACTTAGAGTTTGTGGTGACATGGTTTCTCATAGAAGTAACAAAGGTGAGAGTGGTAAGTATGTTGGTGTTCACAGTGTTGGTTGCATCGATTTTTATGGGAAGCACAAGAGTAAAAGCATCAGATGTATTTTCTTTATTTTCATTTTGGATAGGGGTAGGTCTAATAGAAGTGTTTTTTACGGGCTGAAAGTGAGAAGGGGTGGTGTTGGAAGAGAGTGTGGGTGAGGATATAGTTTCCATTATCTTTTTGTTATTCTGCTCTAACATTTGCATCATTTCTTCATTTTTTTTCATCATATTTATCAAGCCTTGAATAAATGAAGGGATTGGATTATTTGAATTTTGAGAATCCTCCATAATTTCAGGTGGAAGTTGAAAAACAATACGGTTGGTATTTTACTGAATGTAAGCGCTCCTCCTTAGTGGAGTCACAAAAATGTACAAGGTTCTTTTAGTTATGTGAAGAAACATTACAAGTCAGTAAAATGAAATTTTGTAGAGAGATAACAGAGAGAAAGGTTGGAGTAAGGTCTAGAAAACAAGTGCGATAGTAGGTAGTGGTGATGGAAACAATAAAGGGCTAAGAAAGGTTTGAGCTATGGTGGTTGTTGCATTTGTAAAATGAAAGTTGTACAGACAATTTTTAAAGAACTCAAGTTTACCAAACCATCAGAAAAAGCTTTCAAATGAAACTTTTAAGCCTTTATTTATAGGCCTTAAAGAAATTATTAAATAACAATTACAATAAGAGCAAAGAGGAATGATCATGCTAATATAAGGGATAATGGAAGTAAGAGAAGTTCCTCATGTCACGAGCCACAGATCAAAGTCCATGACCATTTCACCTAAAATGTCCCATTGAGGTTAATTGATTAAATGAGGCTCATTTGACCTGTTTGAATTGGCCCGAATCATGGAACATATAAAGAAGCACATTTGCTTGAAGCATTAGTAGCCTAATGAAACATTCCAGTAAAACTAAAGTTACTAAGGTAATTTGTAACATCCCAAAATAGGGCCTAAATGGAACAGTGGTTGCAAAATGGCAAATATGAGATAGAAAAGTTTATTCCTATTAATTTTTATAATTTACCGAGTGATTAGATGCATGTGTTAGAGTATCGATGGAAAATTTTATAGATAGCATGCTTAATTTGCCTACTAGGGCTTAATTGCAAAAGTTGATAAATATGAGTTTTAGATGCTAAAGGATTAAATTGAAGAGTATAATTGAAGTAGAAGTCCTTAAATGGTAATTAGACCATTAGATTTTCATGGACAAAAATGGACATACATAGATAAAAATAACTAAAGTTTTAATGAAGGGTATTTTAGTCATTTGGTAATTAAAAGATTAAAAAAGGGAAAAAGATGATAAAATGTGCCTATCTTCTTCATTAGGCCGAAATTTCAAGGGTTCTTCATAGCTAGGGTTTTGTCAAGCTTCCAAGCTTCATAGTAAGTGATTCCAAGCCCCGTTTTTAATGTTCTTTACGTTTTTGAAGTCCTGATAACTTGATTTAGCTTATTCTAGCGATAATTTAACCTAGGGTTCATATTTGGAAAAATACCCATAGGTGAAATATGTTTATTTTGATGTTTTATGGTAGAATATGAAGCTTGAAATTATGTTAAATGACTTGAGCTAAGCGATTTTAAGTGAAAACGAGTAAAATGACATAATCGGTAAAAATACATAATGGTCATAAGTACATGTTAGAGTAGGAATTTGATGTTGCCGTAGGTAAATAAATGATCAGCATGTCATAAAAAATAAGAATTAGTGATAAGCTTCATTTCCAAGCCTTGGGGAAAAAGTATAAATATGTAAAAGTTTAGGGGCAAAATCATAATTTTTCCAAAGTTAGAGTTAAGGACTGTTTTGATAAATGTGAATATTAAATAAGTTAAATTTGCTATTATAGATCAAGAAGAATGAAATTCGGGGTTAGACCGAGGAAAGAAAAAGGTTGAGGACTAAATCAAAATATTTGATCGTATTTTGTATCGAGGTAAGTTTGAGGTAAATAAACACAATGTTTTATTATTTATAATTAATGATGTTATTTTTCAGCATCTATATATTTATTTTATAAATTTATTCCTTGATGATTCAAGTAAGAATTGACGGAGAAATGATATTTAAAAGTTCCGGTTGAACCTTAGGAATGTGTAGGATACAAATGTCATGACATTAGGGTTTAAGGATACCAAGTAAGACCATGCCAAGGCATGACATTGGTAAGTTTTACAAGGCAAGGAAATCATGAAAGACCATGTCAAGACATGGCATTGATAAACTACTATAAGGCAAAGATCCCATGTAAGACCATGCCAAAGTATGGCAATGGTGAGTTCATAAGGCAAGGATACCACGTAAGACCATGTCAAGACATGGCAATGGCAAGTTTAAAAAGGAAAGGTACCCGTGTATCCTTAGTATTCCAAATGGTTCAATGGAAAATTCAAAGAGTGTACCAAAGGGAAGGTAAGATAAGTCCATGTTCGAAAGGTTCAGGTTATCTTGATAATTCATTTAGAATGTTGTTATTTATTTACATGCAAACTTACTAAGCTTTATGCTTACTCCCTTTCTTTTCTCCTTTTTTTTTTTATAGTATCACAAAGCCAACTCGAAAAATCGTAAGGACGCCGAGATCGCCTCACACTATCAACGAGTTATCTCAGTATTTTGTGACTAGAAATACTTTAAGTTATGGCATGTATAGGGACTTGGCTATTTTGTGTGTATGTCCTTATGATATGGTTAAAGAATGGCATGTGAATACTTGGTAATTATTAGCTTATGATATAGCTAAATAAGAACATGTTTTGGTATTATGTATGCCTAAATGAGGTTTGATGCAAAGAAACTATGAAAGAGTAAGAGTTGGCTATGGAATAGTTAAGAAATAGCAGTAGTGACCTAGTTTTGAAAAATCACTAAAAAATTTATAAATGGAATTAAATGGTGAATGATAGATCTAATTAAATCTTATTGAGTCTATTTTCATAAGAAAGAAACAGAGCAAGCAAATGAATTCTACATTCTGAGATATTTAAATTTCTGTAAGACTGGTTCAGAGTGGCTTCGTGATCCCCTATTACAACTTTGAAAAATCACTAGAAATTTTACAAAAATAATTATAAGTCAAAGTTTATATTTTTAGATTCCTTAGTGAGTCTATTTTCATTAGAAATAAACAGAAATTATCCAATTTCTGTATAATAAGATAATCAATTTTTAGTGAAGAGAGGGCAGGTCCACTGAACAGTGAAACAGGGGAAATTTTAATGAATAAACTGTACTAATTGGATAAACCAAAAATTCTGGAAACATTTTTGTGAGAAGATATATAATTCTATTTTTAGGGAAAATTTACGGATTTAAATTTCAAGTTTTCTAACTCAAGTTATAATTAATTTAGTGACTGTTATGCAGATGGACAGTTTTATTATAAATAGTGAAATAAATTGTTTTGATTTGTATAAGTAATCAGCAAATTTTTTTATGTTCCTGGTTTGATCCCGAACCATTCCAATTGCACGTTTTAGGGCCTCGAGGGCCCTTTTTAGGGATTTATTGGATGAATCTGAGCGAATTAATTTTTTTATTAAAAGTAAATTTTTTATTCCCCGAACAAGTAAGATAAGTCTGGTAACGCCTCGTGCTCGACTCCGACGACGGTCTCGGGTAAGGGGGGTTATATTTATTGGTATCAGAGTAAGAGTTTAGTCAGTTCTTGAAATATTCAGTATGAGTAAGAGTCTAGCTATACATGCCATACTTATATTTTGATAGTGTGATGACTCCTGACAATTTGAAAATGTTTTTCTTTTATAGTTATGGATTTCGAACGAGTTGGTGTAGATGATGTAGAAAGTAACGCTTCCGCTCTCGTAGAAGGGACGGTGCCACCAGGTAGTAGTGAAAGGCCCGTTACAGTTAGTCAGGGAGGAGGGGCTCGAGAAGCCTTCTTCTAAGCTATGAATGAATGGTTTGCCGAGTTCGTTCGTACGAATCTGACCATTAGACCTCCACCCCCTAATGATTCTCAGACTACCTATGTAGCTTCCCCAGTTACAGATACAGTCAAAAGAGAGAAGCCACCAGTTGATAAAATTAGAAAAAGGGGCCGAAGAGTCTCGGGCTACTAAAGATGACAATGCAGAGAAAGCTGAGTTTTGGCTCGAAAATACTATCAGGGTCTTTGATGAGTTATCCTGCACACCTGAAGAGTGCATGAAGTGTGTTGTATCACTTTTACGAGACTCGGCCTACCATTGGTGGAAGACACTTGTGTTAATAGTACCGAAAGAGAGGGTTACTTGGGATTTCTTTCAGGAGGAGTTCCGTGAGAAATACATTAGTCAGAGGTTCATCGATCAGAAAAGAAAAGAATTCCTTGAATTAAAGTAGGGTAAGATGACATTGATTGAATATGAACGTGAATTTATCAGACTCAGTAATTATGCCTACTCAAGCTATTATGTGCATGAGATTTGAAGATGGGCTCAATGATGATATTTGACTGTCAGTCAGTGTTTTAGAAATAAAAGAGTTCGTCATTTTAGTTGAAAGAGCTTGTAAGGAAGAGGAGTTGCTAAAAGGAAAGGGTAAAGCTAAAATTAAGATGCAAGACACGAAGAAAAGACAGATGAGCAAGTCATTTCAGTCTACATCCAAGAGGCCTAAAGAGTTCTCTACGAGATCTAATTTTTCAGCAGGGTATTCTAGCCGAAATAGAGGTAGAAGATTTATGGGTCAGAAAGCTCAGACCACCTCAATTGCGAGTGTAGGTAGTATTCAGCCCGATAGACCTGAGTGTCCTCTATGTGGTCAACGTCATCCAGGTTAATGTCGAGCAACTGAGACTGGTTGTTTCTGATAAGGTGCATCGGATCATTTCATTCGGGAGTGTCCTGAGATGGTTAAAAGAGAAGTGATATCGAGTGTAAGATCAGGTAATGCCCCCGTTAAAGGTAGACCTCAGAGAAGTTCGGGAATAGGGGCGGGTAGAGGTGCATCTGGAGATTCAACAGCAAGACCAGATGTTAGAGCACCTGCAAGGACCTATGCTATCCGTGCTCGTGAAGAGGCATCCTCCCCCGATGTAATTACGGGTACATTTTCTCTTCATGATGTTAATGTTATTTCTTTGATTGATCTGAGTTCGACCCATTCCTATGTTTGCATGAAATTGATGCCTAGTATGAAGATGTCCATAGAGTCTACGAGATTTGTGATTAAAGTATCAAATCCATTAGGTCAATATGTATTAGTAGACAAAGTATGTAAAAATTACCCTTTGATGATTAGAGGTTACTATTTTTTGGCCAATCTCATGCTATTGCCAATTGATGAGTTTGATGTGATTCTTGGTATGGATTGGTTGACTGCGCATGACGTGATAGTTCAATTCTTCGGGTTAATTCAAATGAGTCAGATAGTTCAATTGCCATGATTTCTGATATGTTTACTCAGAAATGCTTGAGAAAAGGATATGAAGCTTATCTTCCTTTTGTGTTGAATACTAAAGATCCAGAGTTGAAAATTGAATCGATTGCACATGGTATGTGAGTTTCTGATGTAATGTACCTAATTTTCATGGTATATCGGAATAGAGACCGAGAGATCACTAAATCCGACAAGTGAGTTGAAAATTTAATGAATTAATATCTATGAGTCAAATGTGAATATAAAAGCATTTTTGAATTAGTGAATTTGGTGATTTAAAAGAACTAATTAGGTAAATTAGGTCGAGAATGAGGTATCGAGACCTCGACTTCATAAACCGAGCCATAAATATTTTTAGAAATATTTATGGAGTGTTGGTGAGGTAGTATTAAAATTTAGTTAGAAAATTTTGACGTTTGGGTGGTTAATTAAATAAAAAGGACTAAATTGAAAAAGGTGTAAAAGTTGCTAAAATGATTAAATAGCTCAATTGTCAAATGAGGAAGGACCTAAAGTGCAAATAAGCCCAAAGGAGATATTTTGGGCGGCAATAGCTGAGAAAAATCAGAAAATGGGTGAAATAAGGGCAAAATTGGAAAATTGCCAAAATTAACTAAATAAAAATGGGACTAAATTGGAATATCTAGAATTCTCTTCATTTCTCTTCACATTTATCAGCTGAAAAACAGCCATGGAGGAGGGTTCAAGCTGGTTTTCATACTCTAGCTTCATGTAAGTTTAATTCTCGCTTTCTCCTTGAAATTTTTATATTTTTGGACTTTTACAATTGGGTCCAACTTACTATTTCATTAGTTTTTGATTCCATGGCTAATTTTTGAAGTTTTTATGAATGAGTACTGGAAGAATATGATGAAAAAAACATAGAATTGAAGCTTTAATTTTGATATATAGTGATTTTATCAAGTGAAATTGATGAAAATTGGTTTAGGACCTAATTGTGAAAGAGTTTGGAATTAATGTCTAGTATTAAAGTTCTGGTTTTCAAGGGTTATGAAGTAGTTTAAAATGATAGAATAAAGTATTAAATGAGAAAAATTAACTCAATTGAGGAGTTAATTGAGCAAGGATTGAATTGTATGAATTATGAAATTTGGGGCAAAATGGAAATCAATGTTTTGCACTAAAACTGTTTTGGGCAGCAGCAGTAGTCTAACTTTGAAAAATCACCAAAAATTTGTAGAAATCGAATTAGAGGATGAATGAAATATGAAATTAAAGCTTATTGAGTCTAGTTTCTTATAAAGGAAATTATGTAAGCAATGGAATTATAAATAATGAGATACAACAATTTTTGTGAGACAAGGTCAGAATGGTTTCGGGTTCCCCTGTTCTGAATTTGAAAAATCATCAAAAATTGGATAAAAACAATTAGGGGCTTAAATTTATATGTTTAGAATCCTGAATGAGTCTATTTTCAAAATAAACAAACGATAATATCATTCGAATTCTGTACGAGAAGATAATTAATTTTTAGTGAAGAAGGGTCGGAACTGTCAGACAGCAGAACAGGGGAGACTTCAATGAATAAACTGTATTAATTGGCCTAACCAAAAATTATGAAATTTTTATGGTAAGAAGGAATATGAGTCTAGTTTTTGAGAAAATCTATGGATCTTAATTTGGAGTTCTGTAGCTCAAGATAAAAATAATTTAGTAACTATGACACGGATGGACAGCTTGAATTATTCACATAAGTAAATAGTAAAAATTATGGATGATGTTACTTACAAGTGTGTTATTTATACTAAGGATGTGGATGGAGAGGAGGAGGAGGAAAATATACATATGTGTATGAATGACTTGTGTATAAATTGATCACGTGCCCGATTTTAATAGATAAATGTTGAAATGGAAATGATATAATGTTTTATTTGGAATATTTATTATGAAATTATGATTATCGCTATAATACAAAAATTAAACTTGTGAATTTATATAACTAAATTTTAGCGACCATTTGTTAATATTATTAAATTTCAATATTATTTTATGAATGGTGATTAATATTTATGTATGTTAATTGTTATGAAAATATATTTAAATTATTTGTAAATGTTTCGTACTTCTTGGTAATGCCTCGTACTCTATTCTGGTGATAGATACGGGTAGAGGGTGTTACATTTAATGGTATCAGAGCTATGGTTTAGTCGGTTCTCGGACCAAACGTAGTATATGTGAAGTCTAAAAACACATGTCATTAAAATATGTGATAGTGTGATATCTCTCGACTCTAATGAAATTTGTTTTACTTATAGAAAGAGATGTTTTTCAACCAAGCTAATTACGATAATGCTAAAAGCGATACTCAAATATACGAGTAGAAAGTTGATTATGAAGAATCGGTATAAAAAAAAAAGCATGAATAAATGTTTTATAATACATGTCGATGATGAATATTATGTTATATGTATTATTAAAAGCAAATTATATTACTACATGAAATATTATGTTTGATGACTAAATTACAAAATATATAAATGTGATATATGAAGTACATGATAAGGATTATTAGAGAATTATGAATGAATACTGAATTTTGAAATATATTACATGTATTGAAGATACTGAAGATATATAAGTATATGAATTATTGGTACAAGGATTAAATTGTAAAGCATGTAAAAATATTATGCGAAAGGTGTAAAAGTGATATACATGTATGAAATAATTTGCCCAAGTAGACAAGATTAGAACTACTAGGATGTTAAGGGACCTCAAAGATGCTCTCTCAATATTAGCACTCGGTGCTCTCTGAATTAGCACATCGTTGCTCTCTGAATATTAGCACTCCGGTGCTCTCGAATATTAGCACATCGTTGCTCTCAATATTAGCACGCCAAAGGCTCTCTCGATATTCAACACGTCGGTGCTCTCTCGATTAGCACATTTGTGCTCTCAGATAGCACTTCGATGCTCTCTGTTCATTAGTGCATAATAATGCACCTCAGTATAAGTCCCAGATATCCAAGTGTTCTATCTAGTCTACTGGCCTCAGTTAAATAAAAAGTAAACAATTTTCGTTATAAGATAAAGGATTATCCTCGAGTAAAAATGTTAGTTATGATGAAGCGTAACTCGTAAAAATGTACGGATAAATGTTTTATAATACTTGAGAATAATAAATGTTATATGAGTAAATACATGAAAATTAAATTATGAGGCTTTACGATCTATACCCCTTTACTAGTATAGTTATATGCAATGAAATTCAAGAGATTTATATTCATTAAGTTCAAAAGTAGAAAATGAAAAGTTTAATAGTTGAGCAATTGATAATACAGTTGGAACTGAGAATGAGTTAATAAGTAAAGATGGGTTCTGAATAGAAATATCATGTTTTTTTGAAAACTAGCTGAAATATATACTACCATTGTTAAAGAAAGAAGTTTTTTATAGGAAAATTGATTTATTCAGACATAGTATTTACAGAATAGTTAACTAAAAAAATTTCTTTCGAATTAGTTTCTTGAGTGAACTAAATGATGTGAAATTATTAATGACTATATTAGTCAATGAATTGGTGAATAAAAAAAAAAGAGAAAGAAAGAAAGAAAAGAAGAAGAAGAAGAAGAAGAAGAAGATATTTGAACATGGCTGTTACAATTAGGTAATTGGTATAAAATGGTAGATATACATTATATGTTAAAGGGTGAATTAAGTAAGGGAGGATGATAAGTAAAATTAGAAGGAATAATGAAGAGTATCTTCAGGTGAAAAGTTCCATGTTTATGATAAGAGTTTGAAGAACGATAAGAGGGTTATAGGTCAATAAGTATATGAAATCGAAGGGACGATTCTCGGATCAAATGAGGTGTGTAAAGTGTTTAGAAACACATGCCATATAAATTTGTGATAGAGTGACGTGTATGATCCGATCTAATTTTTGTTTTACTTATAGACAGAAATACTTTTCAATCGAGTTATTTCAAAAAGTGTTGAAACTGACACTAAGGTGTCTGAGTAAGAATGTGTTTATGATGAGTTGAAACTTGAAATGGTATGAAAAAAAGAGTTCATGATATGGATGTGATGATGTATGAAATAAAATAACCATAAAATCAGAAATATGGAAAAAGGGAAATGAAATAAAAGTTTATCTTGTGATGAGCGCACCTATGTTGTTTGGTATTTATATGATGTTATGTTGTTGATAAATGCTATGTTAGATGTGTATATATATATATATAAGAGCTAAAAGTCGAGGCTTTACAATCTTCACCCCCTATCATTATGGTATTATATAATAAAGTTTATGGAATTTATATTGAATAAGTTCACAAGTGTGAAACAAAAGAGTTCAAAAAGTGGAATAATTAATAATGTGGTCAAAGATAAGAATGGTTTAACAAGTACAAACGGTTCTGGAAGAGATGATAGATTGTTTTGAAAATCATTCAAATTAAATGATGCTACAGTTAAAGAGGAGGACAATCAACTTATCTAGGTATGATGTTTAAAGAATGTGTTATCAGGAATTCTTCGAGTTTTCTTAAGAAGATTGACATTGACAAAGTGTGGATTGTGACTATTCAAGTTAAATTTTTATATTAATTTTCTTTTCTTAGGTAATATTGATTAAGGTCAATGACATAAATCGAGATATGGTGTTTTGTTTGAACTAATGCCGTTACTAAACCTATTTGACTAGCATGTTATGAAAATTGTGAAAGATTATGTGTTTGAGTTGTTCTAACAACTTGAGGAGGAAATTGTTTTGAAAGGTTATTATTGTTTGACAATTAAGATGGAATCAGATGTTTTAATCAGAACAAGTTATTCAGTTGGAAGGTAAATTTGAGATATATGCATGTAAGTCGATCCTCGAGTTTGGAAATGAATTTTATGTATTCATGGGCAAATAGACGGATAGTCTGGAAAAAAAATTGCTACATACTCCCTGACCCCAAGAGTTTAAAGTGCCGAATATCATAGAAAAATTTGAATTTAAGACAGTAATAATTTATTTAAGCTGTTGAAAGATTGTGAGTAGCTATCGATTAACCTTTGAGAGGAGTAAATGTAGATATGTATGCTCTGAGTAATGAAGTTTTGTTTACTTTGTGAGTGATGACTACTTAATTGATCTTTTATAATGACATTCAGAAAATTAAAAGTAATCGAGTACAGTGTAAGGTTCTTAGGCAACATTACAGGATGGAGGATTTATGCTGAAACCTTAACCTCTTTTCTGGTAAGATTTTCGGGGACGAAAATCCCTAAAGGGGGAGAGAGTTGTAACAGCCTAATTTTCAGTGGTATCGGGAATAGAGACTGGAGATCACTAAATCCGACAAGTGAGTTGAAAATTTAATGAATTAATATCTATGAGTCAAATGTGAATATAAAAGCATTTTTGAATTAGTGAATTTGGTGATTTAAAAGAACTAATTAGGTAAATTAGGTCGAGAATGAGGTATCGAGACCTCGACTTCATAAACCGAGCCATAAATATTTTTAGAAATATTTATGGAGTGTTGGTGAGGTAGTATTAAAATTTAGTTAGAAAATTTTGACGTTTGGGTGGTTAATTAAATAAAAAGGACTAAATTGAAAAAGGTGTAAAAGTTGCTAAAATGATTAAATAGCTCAATTGTCAAATGAGGAAGGACCTAAAGTGCAAATAAGCCCAAAGGAGATATTTTGGGCGGCAATAGCTGAGAAAAATCAGAAAATGGGTGAAATAAGGGCAAAATTGGAAAATTGCCAAAATTAACTAAATAAAAATGGGACTAAATTGGAATATCTAGAATTCTCTTCATTTCTCTTCACATTTATCAGCTGAAAAACAGCCATGGAGGAGGGTTCAAGCTGGTTTTCATACTCTAGCTTCATGTAAGTTTAATTCTGCTTTCTCCTTGAAATTTTTATATTTTTGGACTTTTACAATTGGGTCCAACTTACTATTTCATTAGTTTTTGATTCCATGGCTAATTTTTGAAGTTGTTATGAATGAGTACTGGAAGAATATGATGAAAAAACATAGAATTGAAGCTTTAATTTTGATATATAGTGATTTTATCAAGTGAAATTGATGAAAATTGGTTTAGGACCTAATTGTGAAAGAGTTTGGAATTAATGTCTAGTATTAAAGTTCTGGTTTTCAAGGGTTATGAAGTAGTTTAAAATGATAGAATAAAGTATTAAATGAGAAAAATTAACTCAATTGAGGAGTTAATTGAGCAAGGATTGAATTGTATGAATTATGAAATTTGGGGCAAAATGGAAATCAATGTTTTGCACTAAAACTGTTTTGGGCAGCAGCAGTAGTCTAACTTTGAAAAATCACCAAAAATTTGTAGAAATCGAATTAGAGGATGAATGAAATATGAAATTAAAGCTTATTGAGTCTAGTTTCTTATAAAGGAAATTATGTAAGCAATGGAATTATAAATAATGAGATACAACAATTTTTGTGAGACAAGGTCAGAATGGTTTCAGGTTCCCTGTTCTGAATTTGAAAAATCATCAAAAATTGGATAAAAACAATTAGGGGCTTAAATTTATATGTTTAGAATCCTGAATGAGTCTATTTTCAAAATAAACAAACGATAATATCATTCGAATTCTGTACGAGAAGATAATTAATTTTTAGTGAAGAAGGGTTGGAACTGTCAGACAGCAGAACAGGGGAGACTTCAATGAATAAACTGTATTAATTGGCCTAACAAAAAATTATGAAATTTTTATGGTAAGAAGGAATATGAGTCTAGTTTCTGAGAAAATTTATGGATCTTAATTTGGAGTTCTGTAGCTCAAGATAAAAATAATTTAGTAACTATGACACGGATGGACAGCTTGAATTATTCACATAAGTAAATAGTAAAAATTATGGATGATGTTACTTACAAGTGTGTTATTTATACTAAGGATGTGGATGGAGAGGAGGAGGAGGAAAATATACATATGTGTATGAATGACTTGTGTATAAATTGATCACGTGCCCGATTTTAATAGATAAATGTTGAAATGGAAATGATATAATGTTTTATTTGGAATATTTATTATGAAATTATGATTATCGCTATAATACAAAAATTGAACTTGTGAATTTATATAACTAAATTTTAGCGACCATTTGTTAATATTATTAAATTTTAATATTATTTTATGAATGGTGATTAATATTTATGTATGTTAATTGTTATGAAAATATATTTAAATTATTTGTAAATGTTTCGTACTTCTTGGTAATGCCTCGTACTCTATTCTGGTGATAGATACGGGTAGAGGGTGTTACACCTGATGTGTTTTCAGAAGAACTACCAAGTTTGCCTCCTATCAGAGAAGTTGAGTTTGGTATTGAATTGGTTCTGTGTACAACACTTATTTCTATTGCTCCTTATAGAATTGCTCCAATGGAATTGAGAGAATTGAGAGTTTAGTTGCAAGAACTAACAGAGAAAGGCTTTGCAAGACCTAGTTGTTCACCATGGGGTGTATCAGTGGTCTTTGTAAAAAAGAAAGATGGTTTGATGAGATTGTGTATAGATTATTGGCGGCTTAACATGGTGAATATTAAGAACAAGTATCCACTGCTTAGAATTGATGATTTGTTTGATCAATTGAAGGGAGCAACTGTGCTCTCTAAGATAGGTTTGAGACCCGGATATTATCAGTTGCGAGTTAAAGAGTTAGATGTTCCGAAGACTACTTTCTGGGCTAGGTATGGCCATTATGAGTTCCTTGTGATGCCATTTGGCTTGACTAATGCTCCTGCCATTTTTATAGACTTAATGAATCGAATTTTCTGACCTTACTTGGATAATTTTTTAGTTGTGTTCATTGATGATATCTTGATTTATTCTCATGATAAGACTGAGCATTCAGAGCATTTGAGAACAGTTTTATAGACTTTGAGAGATAATCAGCTTTATGCCAAGTTTAGTAAAAGTGAGTTCTAGTTATGGGAAGTTGGTTTTCTTAGACATATAGTCTCAGGTGAAGGTATTAGTGTTGATCTGAGCAAGATTTCAGCCATTGCTGATTGGAAGCCTCCCAGAAATGTATCAGAGGTCAGAAGTTTTCTTGGTCTCGCCGGTTATTATAGACGACTTGTAGAGGGATTTTCCATGATAGCTACTCCATTGACAAGATTGCTACAGAAAGATGTCAAGTTTGAATGGACTGAAAAGTGTCAGCAGAGTTTTGAAAGTTAAAGGCATTATTGACTGAAGCTCCTGTCTTAGTACAACCAGAATCAGGTAAAGAGTTTGTGATTTGTAGTGATGCGTCCTTGAATGGACTAGGTTGTATACTTATGCAGGAAGGAAATTTAATTGCTTATGCCTCTAGACAGCTAAAGCCACATAAGAAAAATTATCCGGTACATGATTTAGAACTAGATGCCATTGTATTTGCGTTGAAAATCTGGATACATCACTTGTATGGTGAGAAGTGCCAAATATTTACTGATCATAAAAGTTTGAAATACTTGGTAACTCAGAAAGATTTGAACTTGAGGCAAAGAAGATGGCTACAGTTGATTAAAGATTATAAACTAGTGATCGATTATCACCCGGGTAAGGCAAACGTAGTTGCTGATGCTTTGAGTAGAAAATCTTTATTTGCATTAAGAGCTTTGAACACTAGTTTGACCTTATCAGATGATGGTTCTATCTTATCCGAATTAAGAGCTAAGCCAATGTTTCTCGAAGAAATTTGTGAAGTTCAAAAAGATGACAGTGAGTTGTAAGCCAAAAGAGCTCAGTGTGAGTCGGGTATAGAGTCAGATTTTCAGATCAGTTCTGACGGTTGTTTAATATTTAGAAATCGAATATGTGTACCAAAGAATGATAAGCTTATTAAAAAGATTTTAGAGGAAGCACATAGCAGTTCTTTGTCTATTCATCTAGGTAGTACAAAGATGTATAATGATTTGAAGAAAATGTATTGGTGGGTAGGAATGAAGAGAGATATCTCAAAGTTTGTTTCTAGATGCTTGATCTGTCAGTAGCTAAAAGCCAAACATCAGGTACCTTCAGGTTTATTGCAGCCTGTGTTAGTTCCTAAGTGGAAATGGGACCGAGTTACCATGGATTTTGTGACAGGATTGTCGTTGACACTGAGAAAGAAAGATGCAGTATAGGTTGTGATTGATAAGCTAACAAAGTCGGCTCATTTTATTCAAGTTCGTATGGATTATTCACTTGACAAGTTGGTCGAGTTGTATATTTCAGAGATAATCAGACTACATGGAGTGCCGTTATCGACTATTTCAAATGGAGACCCGAGATTCACTTCGCGATTTTGGAAAAAGTTACAGGAAGCTTTGGGCACAAAGTTGAGTTTTAGTACAACTTTCCATCCTCAGACCGATGGTCAGTCAGAGAGAGTTATTCAGACACTTGAGGATATGCTCATATGTTGTGTCTTAGAATTTCAAGGTAGTTGGGAGAAATATTTGCCGTTGGTAGAGTTTGCTTATAATAATAGTTACCAGTCGAGTTTGAAAAGGGCACCTTATGAAGCTTTGTATGGATGTAAATGTCTCACACCTTTATATTGGACAGAGCTTAATGAAAATCAGATTTACGGGGTTGATTTAGTTAAAGAAACTAAAGAGAAAGTGAAAGTTATCAGAGTTTGCTTCATAGCAGCTTCAGATAGGCAGAAGTCTTATGCGGACTTGAAAAGAAAAGAGATTGAGTATCAAGTTGGTGACAAAGTGTTCTTGAAAGTATCCCCGTGGAAGAAAGTCTTTAAATTTGGTAAGAAAGGCATACTAAGTCCACGTTTTATTGGATCGTTTGAGGTGACTGAAAGAGTTGGACCATTAGCATATCGGTTAGCTTTGCCGCTAGAGTTAAAGAACATTCATGATGTGTTCCATGTGTCCATGTGTCCATGTTATGTCGTTACAGTTCTGACCTTCACATTGGGTCGGGTAGCCCTAAGTACCTGGATTTCAAAAAAGTAAAATTTACAAGAAAATAGGACTAAATTGACTAACCAATTGAAGTTGGAAGGTTAAAACCTCTAAGTGTTGTGCGTTCTTTCTCTTCTTCTTTTCTTTCTTTCTTTTCTTTCAATTTTGCATGAATAATTCTCTCTCCCTCTACTTACATTCTTATTTCATTTATTTTTTTTCATTTTAATCCCTTATTATAATATATATAATTTTATTTTATTTATTTATTATAACATATATATATATATATATTAATTTATCATATATATAACACATATCACTAATGTCGTCCACAACTATTAATTAAATGCATATTTACTATTTTAGCCCCTTTAATTTATTTTCAATCTATAATCCAACTTTTAACCCTTACGTGATATAGTCCCTATTCCTTAATAGCTCCTAATTCATGCAAATTACCTATCCAAAATTTAATTCGTCTCTAATATAACTCTGTAAATATTTACGAAAATTATTTACGGGGGTTCGGTTCATAGGAACCGAGTCCCGAAAAAATGTTTTTTGACACCCCTGCTTATCTAGTTGTTACAATTCACCCCCTAAATAAATTTCATCCCTGAAATTTACCTGAAAAGAGGTAGGGATATTGAGATCTCATCGTCTCTTCTGGCTCCCAAGTAGCTTCCTCAGCGGTATGACTACGCCATAGAACTTTTATTAATGGAACATGTTTATTATGCAACTCTTTCACTTTGCAGGCTAAAATTTCGACCGGTTCTTCTTCATAAGACAAGTCAGGTTGAATTTCAATTTCTTCCGACGAAATAATATGAGAAGGATCTGAACGATACCTCCTAAGTATCGAAACACTGAAAACATTGTGTATTTTCTGCAATTCTATAGATAATGCCAATCGATATGCGACTGGTCCCACTCTTTCAATGATTTCATACAGTCTAATAAAATGAGGACTCAGCTTCCCTTTTCGATCAAACCTCAAAACTTTCTTCCAGGGTGAAACTTTAAGAACAACCTTATCACCAATAGCAAACTCAATTTCTCAACATTTTAAATCTGCGTATGATTTCTATATACCAAAGGTTGTTTTCAATCTATCCCAGATTATCTTAGCGATATCTTCCGTTTCTTGAATCAATTTTGACCCAATTTTTCTTTCACACAATTTCATCCAACAAACAGGTTTTCGACACCTACAACCATATAAAGCTTAGTACGAGGCCATTTGAATACCCGATTGGAAGCTATTATTGTACACAAATTTGGCCAAAGGTAAATAACGTTCCGAACCTAATTCAAAATCGATTACACAATGTGAAGCATATCTTCCAAAATCTTGATAACACGTTCAGATTGTCAGTCTGTCTGCGGGTAAAAGGCTGTACTGAAATTGAGTCTCGTACCAAGAGATTCATGAAACTGTTTCCAAAATCTTAAACTGAATCGCGGATCTCAATCGGAGATAATAAACATAAGAACGTTGTGCAATCTAACAATTTCCTGAATGTAAACTTCAGCAAGCTTTTGAAGTGGCCAATCAATCCTGAATGCAATGAAATAAGCTAATTTCGCAAGTCGATCAATGATCACCCACACAACATTTTTCTTACTTGAAGATAAAGCTAACCCCATTACAAAATCCATCGTTATGCGTTCTCATTTCCACTTAGGAATTGAAATAGGCTGAAGTAATCCTGTGGGAATCTAATGTTTTGCCTTAACTTGCCAACAAGTTAAACATTTAGCTACGTATTCAACTATTTCTCTTTTCATTCTTGGCCACTAATACAATTATCGTAGGTTGTGATACATTTTCGTTCCTTCGTAAGGTAAAAGGGCTATCGTGAGCTTCTCGAAGTACCAACTCTTTTAATTTTGCAACATTAGGAACACAGATTCGATCCTGAAACCTTAAACAATCACAACCATCAATGCTGAAATTTTCTATTGAGTCCTTTTGAACAATTTCTTTTTTCTTCATTAACTTAACATCATCTAATTGTTCTACTTTGATCTAATCAAACAACACTAGTTTGATTTGTGACTCAACCGTCAAGCTTCCATCATTGTTGATACTAAGATGAGAAAACATCATTCGTAGTTCAACTGCTACCTTTCCACTCAACGAGTCAGCTATGACGTTAGCTTTACAAGGATGATAATCAGTAACACAATCATAATCTTTTAGAAGTTCCATGTAACGCCCCGATTTTGGGCCTAGAAGTATTAGGTTTTGAGTAGGGGTACAGTTTGGAGGTAGCACATAAATATTTAATTGTGCAAGAAGTGACACAAATCTATATCGGTTTCAGTGGTTAAGTGTGCTGGGAGGAGTCTGAGAAGTCTTAGGTTCAAGCCTGAGCAAGTGCAAAAAGTTTTGTTTTTAAAGGAATAAGCACTGTCTCTAGTCAGTAGGCTTTTAAAATAAATATGGGTATTTTATGACAAAAAGGCTTGCTGGTTTAGTGGATAAGGGCGTGTGGAGTGTTCCAAGAGGTCTGAGGTTCGAATCCTTGCATGCGCAAAGGGATTAAAATTTTACAGTGCTGGACAGCTAGAGTTTCTGTTTCATTAAAAGTTTGAGTAGTGGGTGTTGGAGTGGAGTTTGAACTGTGTAGTTGAGATCGGTTGAGGGATTTGAGGAGAGATTTTAGGAGGAAATCAAGGGAGGTTGATGAGAGAGGGAGTAGCATGCCGAATGTGGGATTTGCATGTTGCCAAATTTGAAATTTGATAGGAGTGGGAGAGGGAGTCGATTTTGGAACTGGTGGCTTTCAAGAATTCAGCTTGGGATGGTATTAACTCACATTTTCTCCCATTGTGCCAAATTTTTCATTTTGGATTTTCTATTTCTGCCAACTGTTTTCTCTCTTGGAGACCGATTATTGTTGTGGGTATAACTAGTACCTTTCTTTTCTTTTTTCTATTGTTTATGGTTCTCATTGGCCGAATGTTCCCATTACACCCCTCTCTTAAATTCTTCGGCTTTTAACTCCTAATGCTTGACCGATTCCTTCTCATCTCCCTCTCCCCTCAATCATTTCCTAGCTACTCGATTATCTTCTTATCTTCTCTCTCTCTCAATCATAATACTTGGCCATATACTTCTGCCTCTCTTACCCTCACTGTGCTAATTTTCCTTTCATTGTTGTCTGACGTCTTTGTAGTCATTCCTATTTATCAGTTCTGCATTTTGGTAAGTCTGATCTTCGGTATGGGTACACGATTCTTTTTTCTTTCTCCCTCTTTTCCATGTTAGTCTTGCACTTAACATCTTCCTGTACGGCCATTTCTGATAGGGGTGCGAGTGTTCCTGTACATCCCAAAATTGGGCCTAGTCAAAATAATTTTTTCGGGACCACAAATTCGGTGTTAATGTAACACCCCGTACCCGTATTCATTGTCGAAATAGGGCATGAGGTATTATCAGAGTTTACAAATTAATTTTTTTTTTTACAAACTCAATATAACCCCTTTATAGATATCTAACCTTCACTGCAATTTTAAACTGAGACCAATCCATATCAACCAATCCAATTCAACATATTTTCAAGATAGATTCACGCATATTTATAAGATAGTCTCATCACATACCAAAACCAAAATTTGTTAGCCATACCAATGGCTGACCTTACATTCATTTCACATTAACATTTACTTTATTAGCTTATACATGCCATTGATTTCCAAAATAAAGTTTCTTTATATACCGAAATCTTGAGGTTGATAGTGTGATGTATCTCCGACTAAATCCGACCCCGAGCTCTTAACACTACAAAACAGGAGAAAAAGAAACAGGGTAAGCACTTTGTGCTTAGTAAGCTCATGTAACAAGAATTATACTTACCTAATATTTTCAATACAATGCAATAAACATTCATATATCCATTCAGTGCATTATTACCCTAACATGCACAAACTCAACATTCAATTTAGTACAATAATTTCCATGTATCAATAATATATATATCATGATTGATGAGCTCATCAGTACCATGATTTCCATTCCCTTGTAATTTTTCCATATTTATCCCGTTGAATTTTTTAGAATTTCGATGGATTTTCAGAGGTACACTTTTAGTGTACAATTCCGGGTCCGTCAATTCATATTCATGTGTGCATATTTCCATTTCAAAGAGCACACTCCCATGAACCTCATCCTTACAGCGGGATTACCAGTATAGGCTAAATCCCCTGTAATATAAACTCATAGAGTATTGTCGGGATTACCAGTCCAGGCTAAATCCCCTGCAACGACAATTACTCTAATGAGCTTGGATCTGAATTACCAGTCCAGGCTAAATCTATTTTACACATATTCTTCGAGAGGCCTATATCAGGATAGGATCACCCGTCCGGGCTAGATCCTTTTTACCGTCAATTCCTTTTCAGAGATCCATCGAATTTTCCTTCCATTCAATCGGGATTTCTTCCTCTTTTTATCAAGTATATCAATGTTTCATCAATTTTCATACAATGAACATTCAAATCATATTCACATCAATAACATATATTTCAAGCATTTAAGAATATAATTCAAGTTACATAAACTTACCTCGATACTTGTTCGTATACAAAAATCTACTAATCCCAAACTTTTTCCTTTCCTCGATCTAGCTTCGTATTTGAATTTTCTGGATCTAAATAAATAAATTTAATTATCAATTTAATACATTTCATGTTCATATGCAACATTCTCTATAATTCCACTATTATTTATAGTTCATTCAAAGCTATCTACTTGAGTCATAGTCACTAAATTATTTTTATCTTGAGATACAGAAAGCCAAATTAGGATCCGCTAATTTTATTAAAAACTAGACTCACATATCTTCTCACCATAAAATTTTCAGACTTTTTGGTTTATCCAATAACTACCGTTTATTCTTTAAAGTCACCCCTATTTTGTTGTCTGATAGTTCTAACACTTCTTCACTAAAAATTAATTACCTCTATAGAGGATTCGGATGATGTTCCTATTTCTTTCTATTGAAAACAGACTCATTCAAGATTTTAAAAATATAAACTTAAGCCCCTAATTATTTTTCTTCAATTTGTTATGATTTTTAAAAGTTAGAATAGGGGAACCCAAATTTATTCTGACCTTATCTCACAAAATTTATTATATCTCATGATTTACAAATCCATTGATTACTTTGTTTCTTCTATGAGAAACTAAACTCAATAAGGTTTAACTTCATATTTGTTCATCCTCTAATTCGATTTCCACAATTTATGGTGATTTTTCAAATTTAGCCTACTGCTGCTATCCAAAACTGTTTTAGTGCAAGCTGTTTATTACTATTTTTCCCTTAAGCTTTTAATAAATAATAATTTCGTCCCTACTCAATTAGCCTCTCAATTGAGCTGATTTTTCTCAATTAACATTTTATTCTATCACTTTAAACTACTTTATAACCTTTTGGAATCAAAATTTCAGCACTAGACTTTAATTCCAAACGTTTTCACAATTAGATCCTAAAAATCAATTTCTATTGAAATTACCTAATAAAATCATCTCATAAACAAATTAAAGCTTCAATTTCATGTTATTTCATCAGAAACTTACAGTACTCAACCATGTTGACTTTCAATTTCATCCATGAAATCAAAAACTAATAAATTTAATAATAGGACCTAGTTGTAAAAGTCTTAGAAACACAAAAATTACAAGAAATAGGCAAGGATTAATTCACTTGGTGCAAATATTATGGAATACCAGCTTAAAGAACCCCTCCTATGGCGTTTTGGCTGATGAGAATGAAGAAAAATGAAGAGAAATCTAGATATTTCCTATTTAGTCCTATCTTTATTTAGTTAATTATGCAATATTCCAATTTTGCCCTTAAATCATCAACTTTCCTGCTGATTTCATGCCCTTGCCGTCTAGCACAAATAAATTTTGGGTCTAATTGCCTTTTAAATCCGTTCTTATTAGACACTTAAGCTATTTAATCATTTTAGCAACTTTTACACATTTTCCAATTTAGTCTTTTTCATTTAATTGACCACCCAAACATTAAAATTTCCTAACGAAATTTTAATACCACATTGCTAACATTTCATAAATATTTACAAAAATATTTTTGCCTCGTTTTTATGAGATCAAGATCTCAATACCTCGTTTTTACCCAATTTCTTCAATAATTTTTTTTTCTAACTAACCACTAAATTGGTAAAATTTTTCTATTGATATTTTCATACAATTTTCCTATCATATCAATATTCATGCAAAAATATTAAAATTAATTTCTCTTTAAATTGAATTTGTGGTTACGAAACCACTGTTCTGATTACCTTGAATTTAGGCCATTACAACTCTCCCCCCTTTTAAGGATTTTCGTCCTAAAAAATCTTACCAGTAAAGAGGTTTGGGTATTGTTTCCTCATTGCCTCCTCCGGTTCCCATGTCGCTTCCTGAATCCCGTGCTTTTGCCACAATACTTTCACCAAATTTATCTTTTTATTTCTAAGCTCCTTTATTTCCCGTGCCAATATCTTGACCGGTTCTTCACTGTAAGTCATATCCGGTTGAATCTCTACTTTTGTCAAAGAAATAACATGTGAAGGATACGATCAATACCGTTGTAGCATAGACACATAAAAAACATTATGGATTCTATCAAGCTCTAGTGGTAATGCCAATCGATAAGCGACCGGTCTAATTCTTTCTATGATTTCATATGGCCCGATAAATCTTGGACTCAATTTACCCTTTCGACCAAACCAAAGAATTTTCTTCCAAGGAGACACTTTTAGGAATACCTTGTCACCAACCTGAAATTCAATCTCTTTTCGTTTAAGATCAACATATGATTTTTGACGATCGGAAGCTACTTTTAAACTATCCCGAATAACCTTTACTTTTTCTTCTATTTCCCGAATCAAATCAACCCCATGTATCTTCTTTTCACTGAGCTCTGTCCAATATAACGATGTTCTACATTTTCTACCATACAAAGCTTCATACGGAGCCATTTTAATACTGGACTGATAACTGTTATTGTAGGCAAATTCAATCAAAGGTAGATACCTCTCCCAATTACCTTCAAACTCTAGTATACAACATCGGAGCATATCTTCCAATACTTGAATTACACGCTCAGATTGGCCCTTTGTCTGAGGATGAAATGCAGTGCTGAAATACAACTAAGTACCCAAGGCTTCTTGCAATTTGTCCTAGAAACGAGATGTAAATCGGGGATCTCTATCCGATATAATGGAGACAGACACTCCATGTAGCCTAACAATCTTAGATATGTACAATTCAGCCAGTTTATCTAAAGAATAATCCATACGTATCGGAATAAAGTGCGCTGACTTTGTCAATCGGTCAACAATCACCCAAATAGCATCTTTTTTCCTCGGAGACAACGGTAACCCCGATACAAAATCCATAGTGATTATTTTCCATTTCCATTTTGGTATAGTGATTGATTGAAGTAACCCTGAAGGCACCTGTTGTTCAGCTTTAACCTGCTGACATACCAAACACCTTGATACAAACTCAGAGATATCACGTTTCATACCTAACCACCAGTACACATTTTTAAGATCATTATACATTTTATTACTCCCTGGATGTACAGACATAGTACCACTGAGAGCCTCGTGTAAAATCTTCTATATGAACTGTGAATTCTGGGGTACACATACCCTACCTCTGAATAACAAACAACCATTAATCCCAACCTGAAATTTAGAATCAATACCTGACTCACACTATGCCCGTTTAACCTGTAACTTCTCATCATTCTTTTGAGCTTCACATATTTGCTGTAGAAATGTCAGTTTAGCTCTCAATTCAGCTATGATTGAACCATCATCAGTCAGTGACAACTGGGTATTCATAGCTCGTAAAAGAAACAGAGATTTTCGGCTCAAAGCATTAGCTACAACATTAGCTTTACCTGGATGGTAATTAATAATCAAATCATAGTCCTTTATTAGTTCAAGCCACCTACGCTGTCTCAAATTCAAATCTTTCTGCGTCATCAAATATTTCAAGCTTTTATGATCAGTATAAATATGACATTTTTCACAGTACAAGTAATACCGCCATATCATCAGCACAAATATAATAACAGCTGATTCAAGATCATGTACTGGGTAATTTCTTTCATGTAGTTTAAGTTGTCTTGAAGCATAGGCTATTACTTTACCTTCTTGCATCAAGACACAACCTAAACCTTTTAATGAGGCATCACTGTAAATAACAAATTCCTTACCCGGTTCAGGCTGCACTAATACAGGTGCTTTCATTAGTAGATCTTTCAATCGGTTGAAACTCTGCCAACATTCATCAGTTCACTCGAACTTTCCATCTTTTTGCAATAATCGAGTTATCAGAGAAGCTATCATAGAGAATCCCTGTACAAATCTCCGATAATAACCAGCTAAACCTAAGAAACTTCTAACTTTAAATACATTCTTCGGTGGACTCCAATTGACAATAGCTGAGATTTTACTTCTATCTACCTTGATGCCTTCGGTGGATACAATATGTCCAAGAAAACCCACTTCTCGAAGACAAAATTCACATTTACTAAATTTAGCATATAACTGCTTCTCTCGCAGAATTTACGACACAATTTTTAAATGTTCTGCATGTTCTTCTTCATCTCGAGAATAAACCAAAATATCATCAATGAATACTACCACAAATCTATCTAAGTATGGTCTGAATATTTGGTTCATCAAGTCCATAAATACTGCAGGTGCATTAGTTAGCCCAAACGGCATAACCAAAAACTCATAATGCCCGTTCCTGGTTCTGAAGGCTATTTTTAGCACATCTGACTCATTTACCCGTAGCTGATAATAACCTGATCGGAGATCAATCTTTGAAAACACAGTAGCACCTTTCAGCTGATCAAATAAATCATCAATCCAGGGTAATGGGTACTTATTCTTTATGGTTACTTTGTTGAGCTGTCGGTAGTCGATACACAGTTTCAAATACCCGTCCTTTTTTTTCACAAACAAAACCAGAGCACCCCAAGTTGAATGACTCAGTCGGACAAAACTCTTGTCAACAAGTTCTTGCAACTGTGTCTTTGACTCCTTTAATTCTGTAGGATCCATCCGGTACGGAGCTATGGAAATCGGAGTAGTTCCCGGAATCAAATCTATAGAAAATTCCACTTCTCTTTCTCTGGAAACACATCAAAAAATTCACATACCACTGGCACTGCCTGTATCTTTGACTCAGATACTTTGGTGTCGAGTACATAAGCCAAGTAAGCATCATACCTTTTTTTGACATACCTCTGTGCTGCCATTATTGAAATCACATCAGAT
This sequence comes from Gossypium anomalum, assembly GCA_025698475.1. Taxonomy (NCBI): domain Eukaryota; kingdom Viridiplantae; phylum Streptophyta; class Magnoliopsida; order Malvales; family Malvaceae; genus Gossypium; species Gossypium anomalum. The sequence goes on along the minus strand of CM046968.1, from coordinate 13,284,761 downwards.
AACCCCTCTATCTGATCAGATTTAACCGAAGCAACTCACCATTATGACATTTTAGCACAATATATTTTTGTCTACAATTTACTACTACATCATGCTGGGTTAGCCAATCCATGCCCAATATCATGTCAAATTCATCAAATGGCAGTAATATCAAATCAACTAGGAAACAATAACCTCTTACCATCAGTAGACAATTTTTACAAATTTTACCCACCAAAACAGATTGGCCCAGGAGATTCGAGACTTTAACCACAAATTCAATAGGTTCAATAGATAAATCTTTAACACATGCAATCTTTATACATATATATAAATGCGTAGAACCAGGGTCAATTAATGTAGTAATATCAGTGTCAAGTAAAGAAAATGTACCAGTAATAACATCGGGTGCTGAGGCATCTTCTCTGGCACGGATGGCATATGTCCCAGCAGGTGTTCGTGCTTCAGGCCTACCTACAGTATCTTTTGTAGCTCTTCGGCTACCACTGACATTACCGGATGGTCAAGGTGGTTTACCCTTCGAAACTGGATTAATCGGCTTCGATATCTGTTCAGCTTCTTTTTTACCCCTTCCTGGACAATCTTTGAGGAAATGGTCGAGAGAACCACATCGGTAACAAGCCCTTATCTTTAATCGGCATTTAGCAAAATGGGTTTTATTACAATATTGGCATCTCGGTTTAGGGGTACCAACACTGCCAACACAATTCACTGATGGATTGGAAGGTCTTGGATTAGTGCGTTGAGAACCTCACTCTCTACTCGAATACCCAGTGGCTGAGGTAGAATGATCCTGGTATTTCTTCAATTTCTTTGAAGCAGAAAACTGGGATTTTCCCATCGTTCTTTTACTAAAAATGCGAGCCTCCCTCTCTGCCTGTTTCTTCTCTTTGCTCAATTCTTCTGCTTTATAAGCTCTCTCTGCCAATGTAGCAAACTCTCGAATTTCAAGAATTCCGATTAGTAGCTTAATATCTTCATTCAACCCTTCTTTGAATTGTTTACACTGTAATATCTTAATTTTGCCTGGCCCATTGGAAGCCAAAGCATAGTTCAAAATCTTAAAATAATAATAAAAGTCTCATAATAGTCCTTTTACAAATTTTAAAACCTAATAACTCACCTAAACTTACCCAATACAAAAAGCCCATACCCGGTTACAACCCAATAGCCAAATCGGTACCTAGACCAGCCCAACTTAAACTAAACCCAAGCAGTTGTAATCCAAACCCTATTACACTCGTGACCCAGAAAACTTAAACCCAGTACATAAATTGGCCCAAACGAAATCAGACCTAATAAACTATGTGGCCCGATAAGTCCAAATTGGTTTCAGATTTGGAAACCCTAGGGTTTTCAATCACCCTTTTTTGCGCCGTAGCTCTCATGAAACCTCAGCCTTTACCGTCGCCATTTTAGTGCATCACGCGCACATTTACCGCTGGATCTCTCGGGGTTTACTTGCAAGAAGGGAAAGGAATGACAGACATGGCAAAGAATCGGGTAATAAATTGATACACAAATTTTGTACACTAGGACAGAGGCTATAAAAAGCCCTTAACAATCAGACATTTATTGCTCATAAAGCAAACATAAATTTTCTATTCAGAACATCAACAACCATTTTTCCTTTCCCAATGATACCTAGTTACCAAGTCAAAGTCTTTCAATAGTTCAAGCCATCTGCACTATATCATATTCAAATCTTTCTATATCATTAGATATATGGTATTTTTCAACATACAAATAATGTTACCAATTCTCAGAACAAACACAATGATTATCAATTCAAGATTATATATCAGGTAATCCTTTTCCTATGATTTCGATTGTCTGAAAATATAAGCCATTACTTGCATTTCTCCATCAAAATACCATCTAATCCATTCAATGATATATCACTGTAATAATATATTCCTTACCTGATTCAGGCTGATCCAAAATTGATGTTTCAGTTAACAGAACTTCTAACTAATCAAAACTTTGTTATCATTTATCGATCCATTTCAATCTCACATCTTTCTATAATCTGAAATCCATATCACTTGACTTTCACAATCAAATCAAAATTTGTAGCAATAATACGTGTAGTTATCTCCGATCGATGAATATCCTTTACAAACAACCCATAATGACAAGAAAATCGAGATAATGTAATCCAAGATGCGAAGCCATTCTGAGTCTTCAAAAAGATAATCCACGTTAAATAATAAAGAGACCGATGACATCTCAGAAAAATCCAGAAGAGTAATATTACACATTTGCCTTTCAGATCTTTAACCAATAGAAGTATAAGATATTATCATATGAATCTTGTCATCAAATCTTCTATCAAACATACTGAATCAAAAGACTAGAGAAAGATAGAACAATACCACTCATGAATTAACCAGTCTTACAATCATTTCTGTTTAATATCATGATTAACCAACCTTTCCATATAACAAGTATAGCATCTGAACCTGAACAATTATTTATATCTCTGAGAATAATAGTACATGTAAAATATCCATACAAAATACACTGAAGAGATTTCTGTAGCATACCCGATCATATCAGCCATACTCAAATATTTTTACAATTTCATCACTAATCTGCTGATTAGTATAGTCATCAATAATCTTGCACTATTCAATTCACCTAGGAAACTGATTCAGAAGAAATTTTCAGTTAACTCATTCTGTAGATACCATATCTGGATAAGTCGATTTATCATAAATAATTTCTTTCTTTAACAGTAGCACTGCATATCTCAATTGGGTTTCAATAAAATCTGATATCTCTCTTTAAAACCCATTTTTACTTTCTAGCCCATTCTCAGTTCTGACTACATTATCTATTATTCAGCCATCGGACTTTTCAGTTCCACACTTCTGAACTAAATCAATATAATTCTTGTAACTCGTATTGCATATAACTATACTGATAAGGGGGTAGAGATCACAAAGCCTCACAATTTTTCTTTCACATATATACACATACATCATAGCATTTATCATCAATATGTACTATAAAATATTTATCCATACCTTTTCAAGTTCTATTTCATCACAAGTAACATTCCACTCAAATACTTGAGTATCTCTTTCAAAATTATCAGAATTAGCTCGATTGGAAAGCATCTCTGTCTACTTGTGAAACAATTCTCATTAGAGTTAGGAGATATCACACTATCACAGGTTATATAACGGCATGTACTTCTAGACTTCACATATGCTACGTTCAGTCTAAGAACCGACTAAATCGTAGCTCTGATACCAATAAATGTAACACCCCTAACTCATATTCATCATCAAAATAGGGTTACGAGGAATTACTAGACTTATACACTAATATTTGTACAAAATTGAGTCATAAATTTGCATTCCAAATTAAAACTTTTCAAATTTTACTATAAAGTCCCTAATATGGGCTTACGGGGCCCAATACATGCTTTAGAAGTGATTTAGAACTAAACCGGTAACTTTGGAAAACTTTAAAAAAAATTCTTGAAGTTAGGAGCACATGCCCGTGTGGCCAGCCTGTAGGCAATTCTGACTTGCAATTTCTTAAGCATCAAAAGGGCACATGGCCTGGGCACACGATTTTGCCACACGACCAAGACACACGACCGTGTTTAGCCCTTGTGGCCAATTCGAAGCTAAAATTTAAGATGCAGGGGACACACGGCTGAACTACACGCCTGTGGGGCTGTTCGTGTGTCACACACGGCTTAGACACACGCTCGTGTGGACGAAATTAGGCTATTTTCCAAGCCATATTTCTCATCCAACTTGTTGTCCATTTACACTAACACATATGTGTATTGATAACTCATTTCAAGATAGTTAATTCACACCAAAATCAAGTTTTATACATGTCATAGAACTACATCAAACCAGTGTACCCGTAGGTACCTCAAATGACAATTTATATTCATGTCTATCTATATTCCTTGTTCATATTTATGCATATTGTGCCAAACAAACAAATTTAATTTATTCATTCATTATCCATTTCAACTTGTATATCATGATATAGACTTTTATATATAACACCAAGGTATGTCCATAGCTAGCCATTCCAATGGCTATCACTTTCAAGTATTTACATGTTAATTATTGCCCATTTAACCTATACATGCCATTATAACCATGATCGCGTGATTCGTAACAAGTAATAAATATTTATAATAAAGATCAAACCTAGACTAACTATTATCACGACGAAAAGGCAAGCGCACCTATCGAATAATAATATAGTAATGGCAAGATCGGGATATCGTACCCAAGGGAACCAAAAATACTAGTAATAACTATCTTTTTATTATTTGACCTAGGAATAAAAGGGTTTGTTTATTAAACTAATTAACTAAACTAATTAACCAATTAAACTAAAGCTAAAAGAAAATTTGGAAAAAGACTTGAAGAGAAGCAATCGATAAAGACAACACCTAAAGAGGAATCCACCTAGATTTCACTTGTTATCTGACTCTGAACCAGACGATTTATTCACTTGACTTGATCCGTGAGACTCCCTAACCTACATTATTATCTGTTTCGAGACTAATAACGCCTAACCCTCAGTTGAATTAATTGAAATCTCTTTCTAATTAAAACTCCTAGGGAAACAGTAAATCGATCTATGGACTCCCTTATTAGGTTTCACCCTAATCAGGCAAAATCTCGTAACCCTATCTCTAGGCATTCAATCAACTCCGCTTAATTATGCCAAGTCTACTCTTAGGAAGGGTCTATTCCTCCTTTGCATAAGCACATTAGATCATGAGTCAATACCCAAAATATTAACTCAAGCATTAGAAACACATAATTAAGAACAAATCAAGTATTTATCATATAGTTCAGATAATAACAACAAGATCCATCATAGGTCTCACCCCCCTTAGGTATCTAACGGGTTTAGTTCATATTGAAATAAGAATACATCTCAAAAGTATGAAAATAACAAAACATGAAGAAAACTCTAAAACTCCTGAAAGGATTCTGAGAGAGATCTTCAGTCTTGGAGTAGCTTCGACTTTTGGGATGGATCGCCTGGCTTCCTTCAAGTAATTCCTGGTGTGTGGTTTCATGTTCCAGAGAGGTTCTGGCCGTCCTCTTAGTAGGTCATACTTAGGGTGTTTATATAGGCTTTGGATTGGCTTTCTTCTTCCTTAAGTATCCTTTTTTCGTGTAAAATACCACTCTTTGAAAAAGGGACACGCCCGTGTGCCACGACCGTGTTACGTGGTTGCCAAGCCGTGTGAATCGTGAAATCTTTGGACGACACCCTTGACAGACACGGGCGTGTGAGCAGCCCGTGTGGCAAGGCTTAGGCCGTGTGATCTTCTTAATTTGGTCCTTTTTGTCTCTTTTAAGCTTGTTTTTGGCTCTTTTTGACTCTTGGTGCTCTCCTGAGTACAAAACATGAAATAAACAGATTAAGAGCACCAAAATCCACAAATCTAATATTAAACATCCATAAATATGCTAAGTATTTGGGGTAACAATATGTATAATTTAGCGTTTATCAAATACCCCCACACTTAAGCATTTGCTTGTCCTCAAGCAAAACTCTCATTTACTGCTAGAATTCATTCATTTCAATCACATAATCATTACCGATAATGTTACAAATTATTCCACGGAGAATCATACAGTGAGAATTCAACCATAAGGGCATTAAAAACCTCAAACAATCTAAATAGAATATTTTGATAATAAAATTATAGGTAATCTCCTTCCACTAAGTAATTAACTTTAGTCCTAAATATACAAAAGATGACATCCTCACTAAGGATTCACTCAAATCACTCAATGTGTTTAAAGTTCAAAATTAAGAACTCGATTGTCTAACATGAGATGTTATCACTATAGGCTTGCATGAAAATCAAATCTCCATCACTTGCAAATGATATGATACACAAATCAAAAGGTCTTTGCATGGTTGTAATGGGGTTTAGGTTACAGGTATGGATACAAGCTGAAGAAACAAAGGTTAGAATCGAGATGATCTCAATATATCACCCCACTATCAAAAACTTAATTACTGAATGACAACAAATATCTAGAACTATATTACATGAGTTCTCTTTTTCATGACAACTTTAGCTTGCTAAGAATTACAATAATAATGTTGAGGTTAGTTTTTTTTTTTTTTAAGAACAAATCAAGTCAATACAATATAGGAGTTATACTCCATGATTCAGTAACAAAAATTGGTGATCATAATGAGGTAACAATATTAAATTCAATCTCGAATAAAAAGGGTCAAATTAAGTAAGAGGATTTCAATAAAAATGGGTTAATGGGTTAATGATGAGGGTTAATCAATAAAGAAAAAGGGTTTGTAGGCTCAAAAGGGGGTTCACTAAGGGTTTAATTATGTGGGAAGGCTTTTTATGGAGTAAGTGGATTAAATCCTAAGTGTCTTTATCATCTCAGTATATCAAACCATATGTGTGATCTCGACATGCATAATCAATGCAAGTTCTAGAATAACAGTTCAATGTTGACAAGCTCAAACCACAAAAGAAGTGAGCAAGAAAGAAAGCTATATGCTCAAAAAGGCTAAAAAATCTCACCAAAATTTTGGGTTTTTGATGTCATTCCTATATACTTAAGATTTCAAGATAATACCTCAATTCAGGAAAATAATCTGAAAATTTTAGTTCTCAAAATATCAATTTATCATGCTTGATTCTTTAAGGTCCTACAATCAAATAATCATGCATAATTCCTTTGGTCTAGTTCATGACATATCAATAATAATTATAGGTTAATCAGAATTCATTCTATCAATATTATGAGAAAATCACTTAAGCACAAGACCACATTTAGGGATTTGAGAATAATGCAAAAAGTTAGGTTTAATGTTTATGTTCACCCCCCACACTTAAGATGTACATTGCCCTCAATGTACAAAGATAGACTATTCAAATATAAAGAAAATCATAAGAGAGAAAGAGGTGAAACTCCCTGTTATATAGATGCAGAGCTTGATTCTGAGGATGTAATGCTTGGGAAAAGTAGTAGCTACCATTGCTCTTAGCTAGATGAAGAAATTGGGTCGTTGAGCATGGCATTTATTTTGTATTGTTCCTTGTTTGTTTCGTCATTCCGTAAAATATTCCTAGTAGCTTGCTGGGAAGTCTGTAGAATCATGAAGAGCTTATTAAGAGTTGGTGTGGAAGAGAGTGCAGTGGGATTACTTGTTAGAAATACCAGATAAAAAAAATGAAGAAAGAAAAATGTATTAATATAGATATGTCTTTAATAAGAAAATAATAAAATTGAAATGAAATTAAAAATTAAGAATAAAAATAAAAATAAAAAATAAAGATAAAATAAAAAAACTAGGAGGGTCACACGGCCTAGAGACACACCCGTGTACTCTGAGAGTGAGCCCGTGTTTTTCAAATTTTTCCATTTTGGGTCGTACCCAGCTACTATCCCATGCTCGTGTATGTGGTACCACGTCCGTGTATCGTTGTCCAAGGTAGAGAAACAAAATCGAGCCTTGCCCTTGGCAAGCCCATGTTTTTTCCATTCCCACGCCCGTGGTCATCTATCAACCTCACCCACGGCCATGTTGCACGGCCGTGGGGATTTATCGCATCTCATGTTTTTGCCCTGTTTCCACACAGCCGTATCGCACGACCGTGGTACTTCCCCTATTTCGCCACAGCTTTAGGCACGCCCGTGTGGGTGGCCGTGTGAGGGTTATGGATCTGCGTTCAGAGATTCAGTTAGTGGTCTAAAAATAAAAAAAATCTTGTAATTTAAATGAAATTTAAATAAATCAAAATTGTTACTACTCGGGTTGCCTCCCGAGAAGCGTTTGTTTATAGTCTAAGCTCGACTTTCCCTTATGGATGTATTCAGGGAGGTTCGTGGAGTCGTAGCTCCTCTCCATCGTCTTTAAAATTCTCACCGTTGTAAAGTTTGAGACGATGACCGTTTACATTGAAGGTTTCTTGTGATGGATGGCTTACCTCTACTGTGCCATATGGAAAAACAGATTGAACTATGAAAGGTCCTGACCGTCGTGATTTCAGTTTTCTAGGGAACAATTTGAGCTTTGAATTGTAAAGCAAAATAAAATCTCTGACTTCGAATTGCTTCGTTTGCTTCAAGCGAGCGTCGTGGCGCCGTTTCGTTGCTTCCTTATATAGTCGTGAATTTTCGTATGCATGGGCTCGCCACTCATCTAACTCGTTCAACTGTATCAACCTGTTTTGACCTACAAGTTTAGGATCAAGGTTTAGAAACTTAATAGCCCAAAAGGCTTTGTGCTCTAATTTTAATGGTAGATGACATCGTTTTCCATAAACGAGTCTGTAAGGTGATGTTCCTATGGGAGTCTTAAACGTGGTTCTGTAAGCCCATAATGTAACACCCCAAATTTGGGCCTAGAAGTATTGGGCCTTGAGTATGGGTCTGTAAGGAGGTTGTATTTAAGTATTTAATTGTGCAAGGAAATGACACAATTAAATGTCTACTTTAGTGGTTAACGGCCCTGAGAGGTGTTGGAGAAATCTTGGGTTCAAACCTGGGCTTTAGCAAAATTTTGGTTTTAAGTGAATAAAACCCTGGATGCTTGGAAGTAGGCCTTTTATAATATTAAATGACATAAGGAAGCATGTGGTCTAGTGGTTGTGGCGTCATTAAGGTTGCAAGGGAGCCTGGGTTCAAGTCTTGGCTCTTGCAATTTATTTTGGTTTTTCTTTCAAAGGAACCTGGACTTTGGCCTATAGACCTTATAATTAATTAAAGATAAAATATGACATAGAAAGAGCCTGTGGTGGAGTGGCAAGGTGGCTTGTGGTGTAACTGTGATGTCTGAGGTTCAAGTCTTGGGATGCGCAATGGAGTATTTATTTTGCTATTTGAGCTGCGAAGAAGGTGGAGTTGGACTGAAACTCTGTGGTTGAAATGGTCATAAGAATGAGGAATTTTCCTATTGGTTGAAAGAAATCCCACATCGGGAAGCTGACATGAGAATTGGTGAGAAGCTGGCTTTAAATAGACCAAACCAGATAAGTTGGGAAGGAGGATTCAATGCAGGATGTGCCAAGGTTGGTGATCGTGGACTTCGACACGTTCTCATAAACAGGAGTGTATTCACGCCCTTCTTTGTTGGAAGTCGACAAAAGTCGAAAAGCCGAAACCTCAGCATTTGGGGCCTCACGAGTGTGCGAATGCATGTGGGGGGAACCGAGCCCACAAACCATAGGCGATAGACTGTAGAGGCCGCCACGAACGTTCTCGTGTGCTGGGGCTGTTCTGGGCCTTGATGGGCCTGTGGGCCTGCTTGTGTAAATCTAACTGCTAGGTGGAATATGGTTGGGCTTGTCATGTCGCGTACATGGCATAGGCCGTTCTGGGCCACGTTGGGTTGAACTAGGTCGTGTCAGCCCAATGGGCTTGTGGGCCCTCACGGATAAAATGTATGCTATGTGGTAGGATTTGGATTGGGTTACGTCGTTCGTATGGTCGTGAATAGTTCTGGGTTAAATGGGCTGTATGGGCCCAATGGGCCCATGGACTTGCGTGGGTAAATTTCGCTGTTAAGCAGGAAGTAGATAGACTTGTCATGTCGCCCACGTGACCTAGGTTGTTTTGGGCCTCGATGGGTCGAAATGGGTCGTGTGGGCTCGATGGGCTCGTGGGTCCACACGGATAAAATCTGCAGTAAATGACTATTAATGAACCGGGCTATGGTGTACAGTCGTATCTAAATTAGGTTAAATGGGCCACACGAGTGTGTGGGCCTACTTGGGCTGACTAATGGGCCTTAGGCCCATTTGCACTGTTATGTCTATTTAGGTTACTTAAGTCGCTCGAGGCGACGATGGACCTTCGATTGGGCTGTTAAGACCCCAGTTTATAAAATTACCGAAATACCCCCGATTTCTAAAATTACCAAAATACCCTTGTAGTGTAATATTACCGAAATACCCTTGTAGGGTAAAATGACTGTTTTGCCTTAATGAGTAAAATGACTGTTTTGCCCTTGTGGGTAAATAACTGAATTGGACTATGAATCTGACTTATTTGACTATGATTGTACGACTGTGATTTAACTGTTTTGACTGTGATTGTACGATTGTGAATTAATTGTCTTGACGGTGGTTGTACGACTAATATGCTTTTACTATATGTTTAAAAGACTGTTACCGAATATGGCCATTCTACATACACGTGTGATGATTGAGCATGACATACATGACATATTGCATGGGGTTGGGACTTTGATATGGAGGAAGTACTGTTCTGATAGGATCGCATGGGTCGCACGAGACGACTGTGGATCCAGTATTGATCTGTTAAGGTCGCATGGGTTGCATGAGACGACTGTGGACCGATGGACGACTTACTGCCGCTTATTCTGATTATGGCTCTGTGCCAAACTAAATGTGGCTTTGTGCTATGTTGACTATGGCTTTGTGCCAAACGTATTTACCTGTGGCTATGTGCCTAACATACTTACTGATGACCCTATTTCGATCATATTTACCGAAGGCTGTGTACCGATTATATTACCATCACTGACGGCTTCGTGCCAAACATAGTACAGTCACCGACGGCTTAAAGTCGTATATATTTTAGTAGCTTTGCTGTGTTACTATTAGCAGCTACGCTGCGATATTGGTGTGCTGGCTGGGTGGGTCGATTTAATCCCCACATGGTGTGATGGTTGGTACGGGAGGTGTGATGGTTGGATTGGGTTGGGTTGCATACCTGCATTGTGATTATACTATTTTGGGCTTAGGCCCACACTATCACTGCATAGGGTTTAGGCCTGCATCAGATCATTATTAAATAGGGCTCTGTGCCCGCACCTTTCTCATTTACATCATTCTTTGTAATGGGATCCATCCCAGACTAATTCTAAATTCTATCAGTTTACTAAATGCTTTAGTTTAGGAGGGAATTACACACTGAGTTTTCATAAACTCACCCCGTTTATTAATTGTACAGGTAATCCCTAGCGTTAGGTGGTTCGGTGCTATGAGGGGCTCGGAGATGACCACACACTGTTTATGTTTTTAGATTTGTTATTACTGTTGCGTATTTCTTTTTAATTGGCTTGTAATAAGGCCTCTCTTGATTCTGGTTTTATTTTACTTTGGGATTTTAATTACTATGTTTTATAATGGTTAAAAGTAGATCGCGGTTTTCCAAAACTACAACTATTTTCAAAACACTGTGTTTCCCAACTTAACTTTTAAACATCACTTTGTCGTAGATCGGTTACTTTTAGAATTAGCTTCTGCAAAGTAAAAAGGAATTTTGGAAATAAAATTAAGAAGTTTTCAATGCACTACGTTTTAAATAAGAAGGGTTTCTAATAAAAACATGGTCTTCGAAAAACACTTCAATTTGACACGCCAGATTCGAGTCTAACTTCTAGGCCGGGTTTGGGTGTTACACATAAAGCATCATCTACCTTTATCACCCAGTCTTTCCTGTTTGATTCAACTATTTTCTCGAGGATTCGTTTAATTTCTTGGTTTGCTACTTCGACTTGTCCACTAGTCTGAGGATGATAAGGAGTAGTTGTTCTGTGATGAACTCCATATTTCTTAAGAGTTCTCTCAAACTGGGTGTTACAGAAATGAGTGCCCCCGTCACTAATAATTACTCTAGGTGTTTCGAATCTTGAGAAAAGTTTCTTAAGGAAACGTACGACTACTCTAGCATTATTAGTAGGTAAAGCTTGGGCTTCCACCCATTTGGACATATAATCAACTGCTACTAAGATGTAGTTATTCTCAAATGAACTAGGGAATGGACCCATGAAGTCGATACACCAAACGTCAAATATTTCACAAGGAAGCATATAGTTTTCAGGCATTTCATCACATTTGGAGAGATTACCTGTTCGTTGGCATTTGTCACAAGAAGTCACATACCTGTTAGCGTCTTTGAATAATGAGGGCCAATAAAAACCTGATTCAAGTATTTTATGTGCGATCTTAGTTCCACTATAGTGTTCTCCAGTTGGTCCTGAGTGGCAATGTTCAAGTATCCTTAATGTTTCTGGCCTACTAACGCATCTTCGAATGACTTGATCTGCATATATGCGAAACAGAAAAGGGTCGTCCCAAAAGTAGTTTTTCACATTGCTAAAGAATCTCTTCTTTTGCTGGTGTGTGAACCCTTTTGGGATTATGTTAGCATCCAAAATATTTGCGATGTCTGTAAACCAAGGTACCTCAGAATCAGATATAGTGAAGAATTGTTCTCAGGAAATGAATCATTAATTTCAGTTTCATCAAGTTTTCTGATATTTGAATTTTCAAGCCTGAAAGATGATCCGCCGTGAGATTTTTAGCTCCTCTTTTATCTTGAATTTCTAAGTCGAATTCCTGCAATAACAAAATCCATCGAATGAGTCGAGGTTTTGCATCACTTTTAGTTAAGAGGTATCGAAGGGCAGAATGATCAGTGTAGACAACAACTTTAGATAATATAAGATATGATCGAAATTTATCAAATGCAAAAACCACAGCTAGCAATTCTTTTTCTGTAGTGGTCTAGTTCTCCTGTGCGGCTGTCAATGTTTTGCTAGCATAATAGATAGGTTGAAAGTGCTTGTCTCTTCACTGTCCCAACACTGCACCTACTGCATAATCACTCGCATCACACATTAATTCAAAAGTTAAGTTCCAGTCAGGTGTAATTATTATCGGAGCATCAATTAATTTTTCTTTCAGGGTGTTGAATGCTTCTAAACATTCCTGATTGAAGTTAAAAGGCACATATTTTTGTAGTAGTTTAGTCATAGGCTTAGTTATTTTAGAAAAATCTTTAATAAATCTTCTATAAAAACCGACATGTCCTAAAAAGCTTCGAATAGCCTTGACCGAATTAGGAGGGGGTAATTTTTCGATTATTTCAATTTTAGATTTATCCACTTCAATCCCTTTACTAGAAATTTTATGCCCTAATACTATACCCTCTTGAACCATGAAGTGACATTTTTCCCAATTAAATACAAGGTTCGTTTCCTCACATCTTATTAAAACTCGCTTCAAATTTTTAAGGCAAAGATGGAAAGAGTTACCAAATACTGAGAAATCATCCATGAATACCTCCATGATGTCTTCTACGAGTTCATCGAAGATGGCCATCATGCAGCACTGAAAAGTGGCAGGAATGTTACATAATCCAAAAGACATTCTACAATAAGCGAACGTACCGTATGGGCATGTGAATGTCGTCGTTTCTTAATCTTCAGGAGCTATTGGGATTTGGAAGTAGCCGGAGAGTCCATCTAAGAAACAGTAGTACATGTGCCCGGATAATCTTTCCAACATTTGATCAATGAATGGCAATGGGAAGTGATCTTTCCTTGTGGCATCATTCAGTTTCCTATAGTTAATACAAACTCTCCAATCTGTAACTATCCTTGTCGGGATTAATTCATTCTTCTCATTAGTTACGACTGTCATGCCTCATTTCTTTGGAACAACCTGCACTGGGCTTACCCAAGAACTACCAGAAATAGGATAAATAGTTCTAGCATCTAGAAGTTTAATTACCTTAGCTTTAACTACTTCTTTCATATTGGGATTCAGTTGTCTTTGAGCTTGTACACAAGGCTTATATTCATCTTCCATTAAAATTTTATGGGTGCAAAAAGAGGGGTTGATTCCTTTTATGTCAAAAATTTTCCAAGCTAGAGCCTTTTTATGCTCTTTTAATACTTCAAGTAGTTCCTCTTTTTCTTTAGGTTGCAGGTTAGAAGCAATAATCACTGGTAATATAGAATTATTTCCAAGGTATGCATATTCCAAGTGATTTGGCAGTGGTTTAAGTTCCAGTTTGGGAGGTTCTTCAATAGAGGGTTTTTACTTAAGTTCATCGTTCATTTTGATACCCTCATACTCTGCTCGTCTCGAAGGATGTTCGTTAAGGTCATCATCTGACTCTTCTTCTTGAGCTAGGTACAGTTCTATTGTGTCTTCTTATATAATTTACTGAAAAGAGTCATGAGTAGCATGATCAATAGAGTCAATAAAATAACATGAGTCATCCTGTTCCCTAGAAAATCTCATGGCATCATATATTTTAAAGATAATCTCCTCGTCACCTACTCTAAGTGCCAATTTACCATCACCCACATTGATTACAGCCCTAGCAGTGGTTAGAAATGGACATCCTAAAATTAAAGGTACTTCCACGTCTTCGTCCATATCAAGTACAACAAAGTCAACAGGGAATATGAATTTATCTACTTTCACAAGCACATCTTCTATAATACCCCTAGGATATTTAACAGATCTGTCGGCTAGTTGAATACTCATCCTAGTGGGTTTGGGTTCCCCAAGACCAAGTTGTTTGAACATTTTATATGGCATCAAATTAATGCTAGCACCTAGATCAGCTAGTGCTTTCTCAACATTTAAACAACCAACTAAGCAAGGGATGGTAAAACTTCCTGGATCTTTTAGTTTGGTTGGTAGTTTGTTTTGGAGTATGGCTGAGCACTCCTCATTGAGCTCTACTGTGGATAAGTCCTCAAACTTTCTTTTATTTGTTAGGAGCTCCTTTAAAAATTTCGCGTATGTAGGTATCTGCGAGATAGCTTCGACGATATGTAATTGTTTAAAAAGTTCAAGAAACTTACCAAATTGTGCATCCATGTGGGCTTTTTTTTAATTTTGCTGGGTATGGAACTGACGGTCTATATTCTTTCTGTACTGGATCCTCACTATTTTTGGGTTTTTCCTCCTCCCTTTCACTTATCACGATTTCTTGTGTTAGCTTCTTTTCAGCTTCAGCTAACACTTTCCCACTCCTTAGTGTAACTACTTGCACATGCTCTTTCGGTTTGGTGTTACTATGTAAGCCACCTTGTGGTTGTTCAGAAATTAGTCTGGTCAACTGGCTTATCTGAGTTTCGAGTCCTTGAATTGATGCTTGTTGATTTTTGAGTGCTGTATCGGTATTCTGGAAACGAGTTTTCGACACCGAGATGAATTTGGATAGCATCTCTTCAAGGTTCGGCTTCTTTTCC
The DNA here is from genome assembly GCA_025698475.1 of Gossypium anomalum. Taxonomy (NCBI): domain Eukaryota; kingdom Viridiplantae; phylum Streptophyta; class Magnoliopsida; order Malvales; family Malvaceae; genus Gossypium; species Gossypium anomalum. Next base: position 13,269,755 of record CM046968.1, on the reverse strand, counting down.
TGTTGATATGGTGGCTGTTGAAAATTCTGAGGATTCTGTGGCCTTTGACTCTATTGACCACCCCAAGAGAAATTTGGGTGGTTCTTCCAACCTGCATTATAAGTGTTACTATAGGGGTTATTCTGATATCTAAAATTATTGTTACCCATATAGTTTACTTGTTCCTCTTCGGTTGTAGGATTGAATGGTGGGTATTCTGTATGCACACCTCCTCCACTTGAACCACACATCATCGCTACATGTACCTGCGTAGAACCAAGTAAACCATCAATTTTCTTATTTAGAAGTTCTACCTGATTTGTCAACATAGTGACTGAATCGACGTTATAAACGCCTGATGTTTTTGTTGGCTTAGTCCTCATGACTTGCCACTGATAGTTATTCAGTGACATCTCCTCAATAAATTCAGAAGCCTCTTCAAGTGTCTTGTTATTGATGGTCCCACAGCAGCTGCATCAATCATTTGTCTTGTCGAAGGATTCACTCCATTGTAGAACGTTTGAACTTACAGCCATAGCGGTAATCTATGATGTGGGCACCTTCGGAAAAGGTCCTTGAATCTCTCCCATGCATTGTAAAGTGTCTCTAAGTCCATCTGCACAAAAGAAGAAATATCATTACGCAACTTAGCTATTTTTACCGGTGGAAAATATTTTAATAGAAATTTTTCAGTCACTTGCTCCCAAGTGGTAATGGATCCTCGTGGTAGCAAGTTTAACCACTGTTTACTTTATTCCTTAGTGAAAAAGGGAATAACCGAAGGCGAACAGCAACATCAGAAACACCATTAATTTTGAAAGAATCGCACAGTTCTAGGAAATTTGCCAAGTGTGTGTTGGGGTTCGCATCCTGCAAACCATCAAACTGAACAAATTACTGTATCATCTGAATCGTGTTAGGTTTCAGTTCAAAATTGTTAGCAGTAACAGCAGGTCTAACTATACTTGACTCAGTTCCTGTAAAATTAGGTTTAGCATAGTCATACATAGTACGAGGAGCAGGATTCTGATTTGCTAATTTAGCGGGTATGGCTGGCGGTAGCGGATTGTCCTGATTTTCAGCCATCTCTTCAGTAGTAGTTGAGATATCATCCTCTTGCTCTTCTTCTGTGTATATTAAGCTATGCCTAATTTCTCGTCGATTTCTACGAGCTATACGATCAATTTCCTCATCAAAAAGCAACAGTCCTGACGGGTTTCTTCTAGTCATACACTACAAGAACCTGCCAGGGGAAAGAAGAAGAAAGTTAGTAAAATAAAATAAAAATAAAGTTAAATTGCAAGGAAAATAAATGGCTAAAGTAATAAAAATTAAGTGTTCCTAATATTTCAGTTTCCCGGCAACGGCGCCAAAAACTTGATCGCGTGATTCGTAACAAGTAATAAATATTTATAATAAAGATCAAACCTAGACTAACTATTATCACGACGAAAAGGCAAGTGCACCTATCGAACAATAGTATAGTAATGGCAAGACCGGGATATCGTACCCAAGGGAACCAAAAATACTAGTAATAACTATCTTTTTATTATTTAACCTAAGAATAAAAGGGCTTGTTTATTAAACTAATTAACTAAACTAATTAACCAATTGAACTAAAGCGAAGAGAAAATTTGGAAAAAGACTTGAAAAGAAGCAATCGACAAAGACGACACCCAAAGAGGAATCCACCTAGATTTCACTTGTTATCTGACTCTGAACCAGACGATTTATTCACTTGACTTGATCCGTGAGACTCCCTAACCTACATTATTATTTCGAAAGCCTAACCCTCAGTTGAATTAATTGAAATTTCTTTCTAATTAAAACTTCTAGGGAAGCAGTAAATTGATCTATGGACTCCCTTATTAGGTTTCACCCTAATCCGGTAAAATCTCGTAACCCTATCTCTAGGCGTTCGATCAACTCTGCTTAATTATGCCAAGTCTACTCTTAGGGAGGGTCTATTCCTCCTCTACATAAGCACATTAGATCATGATTCAATACCCGGAATATTAACTCAAGCATTAGAAACACATAATTAAGAACAAATAAAGTATTTTTCATATAGTTCAGATAATAACAACAAGATCCATCATAGGTTTCACCCCCCTTAGGTATCTAAGGGGTTTAGTTCATAATGAAATAAGAATACATCTCAAAAGTATGAAAATAACAAAACATGAAGAAAACTCTAAAACTCCTGAAAGGATTCTAAGAGAGATCTTCAGTCTTGAGTAGCTTCGGCTTTTAGGATGGATCGTCTGGCTTCCCTCAAGTAATTCCTGGCATGTGGTTTCGTGTTCCAGAGAGGTCCTGGTCGTCCTCTTAGTAGGTCATACTTAGGTGTTTATAAAGGCTTTGGATTGGCTTTCTTCTTCCTTAAGTATCTTTTTTTCGTATAAAATACCACTCTTTGAAAAAGGGACACACTAGTGTGCCACGACCGTGTTACGTGGTTGTTAGGCCGTGTGAATCGTGAAATCCTTGGACGACACTCTCGACAGACACGGGCGTGTGAGCAGCCCGTGTGGCAAGGCTTCGGCCGTGTGATCATTCTTAATTTGGTCATTTGTGTCTCTTTTAAGCTTGTTTTTGGCTCCTTTTGACTCTTGGTGCTCTCCTGAGTTCAAAACATGAAATAAACGGATTAAGAGCACCAAAATCTACAAATCTAATAGTAAACATCCATAAATATGCTAAGTATTTGGGGTAACAATATGTATAATTTGGTGTTTATCAAACCACTATTGTTATACCTTTTCTACCAAATTGGAACGATGGATAGTGTGAGTGATCTCCGCTGAGCTTCCAATCCAACGAGCTTTCAATTTACTATAAAATAGAGAAAAATTAAAACGGAGTAAGCATATAATGCTTAGTAAGTCTGTATAACTTGGTAATCAACTCACCAACCGCTCTTACTCAAATTAAACATGCAAGGCACAATTATACCATTTGTTCTCAAGCCTTATCACACATTCTCATCACCCATGTTAGTCATATGATTCATGTAAACCATAATAAACACATATATAAGCTCATCCATATTCGGATTTTCATACACATATGTTTTTTCACCTCATGTATTCATGTAACATGTATGTCAATTATTTTCATGTATTTCAGATACATTTAATATCATTTCATCTCAATTTCCAGTATATTTCTTGTCAAAACTTTATTCAATAATCGATTGAAGTACTAATAATCACTCAGGTGATATGCTCAAAGTGTAGCAATATATTTTCATGAATGAATGTATTCATCAAACTGTTCATATTCAAACATAAATATCTCATATTTACATATTCTATTTCATGTAACATCATTTCACATTTTCCAAGTGAACACATGTAACAATCGCTTTTCTTTTCATGTCACCGTTTTACCCGTTGAATCATTGAAAACATCGATGGATATTTCATTTTCCAATAGTACACTCGAGGTGTACATTTCCTTTTCAAATGGTAAATACAAAGTATACCTTTACTTTTCAAATGGTACACACAGAGTATACCTTTCCTTTTCATATGGTACACACAGAGTATACCTTTCCTTTTCAAATGATATACACAAAGTATACATTTTCAAGTGTACACACAAAGTGTACATAGCCATTTCATGTGGTATACACAAAGTATACCTTTCTTTTCCACATTCGATAGCCGAAGCTATCCCTTTTCACAAGGTACACATAAGGTGTACATTTCCTTTTCATAATGAGATCAAAAGATTACCCTTTCGGGACAACCTTTCTGCAACACATGCAAGATCTCATTTCATATCGGTTATCACCTTTATCCATCGAATTTCATTTATCCAAACGGGATTTAGCATTTATCCAGAAATTGTTGGATATATGTTCAATCTCATAATTTTACGCATTTATGTAATTTACAATTCACATTTAGCTCAAGCTCAACAATGACATTTTAGTCATTGATCACTTTACGAATATTATCATTTATTTCAAACATTATCAATCATCGGGATTTATCGGATATATAATCATTTCACATGTACATTTATAAAATCACAAATACAATTCAAATCAAGCACAAAGACATGCATAGCTAAGTTATCCGAACTTACCTCGATAGATGTTCGTATACATAAAGTCTATTTATCCTTCATTTTCTCCTTTCCACATTCTAACTCCACATTCGATTTATTTTGGTCTATACAAGTAAATTTGACATCAATTTAATACAATTCAAACTCAATTTGGTCCAATTTACACTTTAGGCAAAATTACCATTTTGCCCTCTAACTTTTAATAAATGGCGATTTCGTCACTAAGCTCGAAAAATGAAATTCATGCAATTTACTCCTTATTCCAAACCTAATCAAAATTTCCATATAACTTTTACAGCATATGCATTTCAAAATTTTCAAAATTTTTCTAAAAATTTCACTACTTTTCAATTTAGTCCCTACACATGTTTTCACTAAAAATCACTTTGTAAAAGTGATTTCTCTATCAATAACCTTTCATTTTCTATCGTAAACTTTCAATTTACAGCATATTCATCCATGGGTAATTTTTTAAACTTTGATCTTCTTTCAATTTAATCCTCCAAATAGAGAAATTGAGCTTTCTCGATCATAAAAATATGAAAATCATTAAAAACGGGACATAGAACTTACCTAATTTGGGCATGAAAGGTTTCTTTCTCTTTCCTAAGGTTTCCATGGAATTTTTGGGGAAGATGATGATAAAATGATATCTTTTTCATTTAATTTAATTAATATCATTTAACTTTTCCACTTTTCAATTTAGTCCTTTACCTTTTTCTATTTTTCCATGGATGATTCACTAAATATATCTACATGTTTTCATCAATGGTCTAATTTCTATATAAGGACCTCTCATTTTGAATTCCATAGCTATTGGATCCTTATAGCTTCTAGAATTCAACTTTGACATTTTTTTTAATTTAGTCCTCTTTGCAATTAGACACATAATCGATAAATTTTTTCTATAAAATTTTTCATGCCATATTTCTATCACAATATCTATCATTTTATGAAATTTAAATAATTTCATTTTTTGGGCTCGAATTTATGGTCCCGAAACCCCTGTTCCGATTTTTACCGAAAATGGGCTGTTACACTTCAATCATATCGTCCCTTTATGAGCCTTATACATCAAGTTTACCAACCCTGCAAATCTTGAACAACAAACAACTCATTTACCAACCTTTCAACCAATCCAAAACACATTCAAATATATCTAAAACATGACAAAATAATCAATCTATTGACTTAATCGATATACCAACATAGATACTATACAAATACTAACCAATTCAATTCATTTAACCTTCATTTCTCATCAATAGCTAATTCAAATAGATTTTCTCACTTTGATTCACATAAAATTTAGCAATAGCAATCCTCTTTTCATACCCGGCCACCAATAAGATTCTCGTAGATTATGATACATTTTCGTTCCTCTCAGATGCATTGCAAAAGGACTGTTATGTTCTTCACGAAGTATCAACTCTTTCAATTCTGAAACATCTGGTATACAAATCCGATTACGAAATCTCAGGCAATCATGTTATCAATACTGAAATTTTCTGCCACACCATTCTGAATCATTTCTCTTTTCTTCTTTAATTTGTAATCTTCTAATTATGCTGACCTGATCTGATCAAACATCATCGATTTAAATTTCAATTCAGCCAATAGACTTTCATCATCACTGATACTGAGCTGTGCAAACATCACTCGTAATTCAATTGCTGCTTTTCTACTCAATGCATCAGCCACAACATTTGCCTTTCTCAGATGATAATCAATAACAAAATCATAGTCTTTTAAAAGTTCTATCCACCGACGCTGTCTCAAATTCAGCTTCTTTTGGGATAAAAGATACTTGAGACTTTTATGATCAGTATAAATATAGCATTTGTCACTATACAAGTAATGTCTCCAGATCTTCAGTGCAAAAATCATGATAGCTAGTTCCAAATCATGCGTCGGATAGTTGCGTTCATCTGATTTTAATTGTTGAGATGCATAAGCTATCACCTTTCCCTCTTGCATTAAAACACATCTGAGGCTATCCAAAGAAGTATCACTATAAATAACAAAATCTTTTCCCGATTCGGGTAATGTCAAAATTGGTGTTTCAGTCAACATTTCCTTTAACCTCTCAAAACTTTCCTGACACTGATCATCCCAGACAAATGAAACATTCTTTTGCAACAACTTTGTCATTGACAAAGCTATATTTGAAAATCCAATTACAAATCTTCGATCGTAACCAGCCAAACCCAGAAAAGTACGTACCTCTGACACATTTCTCGGTGCTTTCCACTAGACAATTGCTTCAATCTTTTTTGGATCAACTCTAATTCCATTTGTCGATACCACATGTCCCAAAAATACAACCTCTAATAACCAGAATTCACATTTACTAAGCTTCCCATATAACTGTTTCTCCTGTAATATTTGTAAAACAATTCTGAGATGCTGTTCATGTTCAGATTCAGACTTCGAATAAATGAAAATATCATCAATGAAAACCACCACAAACTGGTCTAGATATGGTTGAAAAATTAGATTCATAAGATCCATAAGAGCAACAAGGGCATTTGTCAATTCGAAAGGCATAACTAGGAATTTATAATGGCCATACCTTGTACGAAATGCCGTCTTTGGTACATCACTTTCTTTCACCTTTTAACGGGTAGTAACCCGATCTCTAATCAATCTTTGAAAACACAGAAGCTCCATTTAACTGATCAAACAAATCATCAATAAGAGGTCACAGATATTTATTCTTAATTGTCACGATATTCAATTGTCGATAATCAATACACAATCACATCAAACTGTCTTTCTTTTTAACAAACAACACTTGAGCTCCCCAAGGTGAAATACTCAGACAAATAAATCCTTGATCCAATAACTCTTGTAATTGCACTTTTAATTCTTTTAATTTGGTAGGCGACATACAGTATAGGGGTATTGATATCGGAGCTGCACCAGGATACACTTCAATTCCAAATTCAACCTCTCGATCTAGTGGTAATCCTGGTAATTCTTCAGGAAAAACATCAAGAAATTCATAAATAGTTCGGATCTTTCTGAACTGACTTTCAACAGAATCTGAATTAATAACATATGCCAGAAAAGTTGCACAACCCTGATAAAGAAGTTTATTAGCCTGAATTGCTGAAATAATACGAGTCAACCCACTGGTTCGAATACCATTTACCTTGATCTTATTTTCGTTTTCACTCTAAACAGTGAACTTCTTTTTATAGCAATCTAAGATCACCCTATGCTCAGATAACCAATCCATTCCCAGAATTATATCAAAATCGCCAAATGGCATTATCAGCAGATCAACAGGAAAAATTATGTTTTGTATCATTAGAGGACACCTCTTTCACACCTGATCTATTAACACAGTTTTCCGTAATGGACTAGACACTACTATTGATACTCTAGATGTTTCAGATTTTAAATTTCTCGTCTCAACTAATTTTGTATTTATATATAAGTGTGTAGATCCTAGATCTATCAAAACATAAACGGGTTCTAACTGTAATAAGAATATAACTATCACTACATCATGTGCATCACCCTCTTCACGTCTCCGCACGACATATGCTCGAGCTAGTACACTAGCGTCTGATTGTTGAGTAGATATATCACTTCCTCTTCTAGCACCACCTCTAGAAAATGAACCACTTCTACCAGATCCTCGACCTCTAGGAGTAGGCACTGATCTATGTGATGTAACAGGTGCAGTATTTTCATTTCTTGGGCAATCTTCAATGAAATGCTCAGCAGATCCATAACAGAAACATCATCGAGTTAATTTCCAGCATTCACATCTATGTTTCTTCCCATAATGTTCACAATCTAGTATTTTAATATCTCGTGACGGACCTCTTACACTTCTAGTGGAAACTGATGTTTGCCTTCCACGATTTCTTTCACTTCTATCTAATCTAAAACTCGGTCTCCAGTTACCTTGAGATTCTTTCAATCTTTTGGGTTGAGGATTTGAACTGGTGGCTCCAGGGTGTTTCCCAAACGAACGAGTATCTTCTAGCTTTTTGTCGAGACCCAATACCTGTTCAACCATCATTGCTCTCTCAACTAAATCTACAAATTCTGTGATTCTGAGATATACCAGTTGCACACGTAGTGTAACACCCTGAATTTGGGCCTAGAAGTTTTGGGCCTTGAGCATGGGAGCGGTTGAAGGCAGCTTTTAATATTTTGTTGTGCATGTAAATTTCGTTAATGAAGGCTTGTTTCTTCGTTAAGTGTCTTTGAGAAGTGTTGGAGAAGTCCTGGTTTCAAACTCGACTCTAGCAAAAATTTTGGTTTAAGGTGAATCAAACCCTGGGTGTAGTAGGTAGGCCTTAAGAATATTGTTGGAGAAATTGTGCCACAAAAAGCCTTGTGGTCTAGTGGCAAGGTAGCGCCACATAAGAGGCAGGAAGGTGGCGTCATAGAATTGGCAAGGAGGTCCAGGGTTCGAAACTCATGGCAATCAAAGAGCATTTATTTTGCTAATAGGGGGTGGCAAGAGTTGGTGTTGAATTTAAACTCTGGTGATGGAGGGATCCTACATCGGGAAGCTAACATAAGAGTAGATGCGAAGCTGGCTTTAAATAGAGAGAACCATGAGGAGAGTAAAGGTACCTTTCTTGGCTGATCCCTTTCACTTTATGGCGTGCTCGTTTGGGTTGGGCGTCGGCTAAGAGTGCTCAGAGCGCGGATTAACTCCAGTCTCCTATCAGGTGTGTATTTCTCACTATTCTGGCTGTAGGATGGCTACTTCGGGCCGAAAGGGGTCATGTGGGCCCAATGGGCCTACGGGCCCAATTGGATAAGTTGTTTGATTGTGTAGTAAATATTGGACTAGGCTAGGTGAATCACATATCTGTGGCTAGATTTGGGCTAAAAGGGCCACACGAGCGTGTGGGCCCATTTGGGACGAGAAAGGGCTTTAGGCCCTTTCGTATTGTTATCCATGTTTAGAATACTTTAGTTTACCAAATTACTGAAAAACCCTCGACTTGTAAAATTACCAAAGTACCCCGATTTACAGAATTACCGTTTTACTATCGATTTACAAAATTACCAAAATACCCCTGGTTTGTAAAATTACCAAAATACCCCTGGTTTGCAAAATTACTAAAATATCCCTGTAGGGTAAAATTACTAAAATACCCCTGTAGGGTAGAATTACCAAGATACCCTTGTGGGGTAAAATTATCATTTTGCCCCTAGGGTGTTAAATGACTGTTTTGCCCTTGTGGGCAAGTAACTGACTTGGGCTGTGTGGTTGACGGATTTGATTGTGAGTATATGGATGACTTGACTGTGATTGTTTGATTCAAATATGGGCATGGTATTCTGATTCTGTATGTTGTATGCCATGACATGTATATCTGTTGCATGAGATATTGATATACATGATATGACATGATATGCATATGATATGTGATGAGATGCACATGATATGCTATGATATACTCATTATATGCATGGGTTGGGTTTTATATAGATGGAGGAAGTTCGAAAAGGGCTTTGCCCCAGTTTACCAAAAAGGGCTTTGCCCCAGTTATTAAAAGAGGCTAGGCCTCCAGTTATATGATAATGCAGCTATGCTGCCAGTGGAGAGTTTGGTTGGGTGGGTTGAGTTATTCCCCACATGGAGAGCTTGGCTGGTACCGGTGGAGAGTAGCGGATGGTGGTTTGAGTAGTCTCCCCAAATGGGCTTGCATACATTCATTGATATTACATGTGAAATTGAAATGGGCCTATGGGCCATACCGTTTATAGTAAAGGCTTCGACCAAGTAACCGTTAAACGAAAGGCTTCAACCCAGTATATGTCGAGACTGAATTAGGGCTTAGGCCCAGTATGCTGATATTAGTTGGGCTCTGAAAAGGGCTCGTTGCACACTGAGTTTTCGTAAACTCACCCCGTTTATTAACCTTTCAAGTAATTTCCAGCCTTACACGGATTGGAGCTACGAGGGGCTTGGAGGAAGCTGCACACACTGTTTATGTTACAGTTTTAATTATTACTTTTAAATGTTTTTATGTGGGTTGTAGTAAAGCTGTTGTAATTTTCTGGATTTCTAATTTGGAATTTTTTAGTAATTGTTCTTATAATTGCTAGCATTAGAACACGGTCTTCCAAAGCAACTACTATTTTCAAAACATCACATATCCGCAATTATTTTAAATCAAGCTTCCGCAACCACCAAGATTTTTACAAAGTTGTTAAGAATGTAATTCAGCTGAGGTTTTCTAACAAGGTTTAAAAAGGGTATAAGTTTTTTTAATGGAAACATGGTTTCGAAAAACACTTCAATGTGACACGCCAGATTCGAGCCAAAATTTCAGGCTGGGTTTGGGGTGTTACACGTAGTTCATCACATAATCCTCGTAGAAATCTCTTACAACTATCAACTTCTGTTGGTACAAATTCAGCTGCATATCTACTAAGTCGTGAGAATTCTCGTTCATAGTCAACTACTGACATTTCACCTTGTTTTAACATCAAGAATTCATGTTTTCTATCTTCAACGTTTAGTTCACCCACATATTTCTTCTGGAATTCTCTTTGAAATAAATCCCAATTTACCTGTTTTGTTGGTATATGTCGAATTACCGATTCCTACCATACATAAGTCTCCCCTTGTAATAAAGATACAGCACATAATAAACATTCTCGATGAGTGCATTCTAGCTGTTGCAGAATTCTTTTTGTTGATTCCATCCAATTTTCAGTAGTAGATGGATCGACTCCCTTTAAACCCAGAAATTCTGTGGCACCATACTTATGTAGTTATTTAATCAGGGCTCGTCGAGTAGTGGGGGCAGATGTTGTAGCAGGTACAATTTCTGCTACTCTTTGAAGGGCATCAGCTATAACCCTAAGTATTTGAGAATCATCTCTCTCTCTAGAATTACCTCTTTCAGCATTAGGTGATTAATTTCTTACCAGATTTACACTAGGTGTTACTGACTCGGTTTCATCTCTTTCATATGATTCATCATCTTCCGTATACATTTCTTGATCAGTATCATCTATGTATTCATTTGACATTTTCACTATAAAACAGAAACAAATAAATATATTATCATCCAAATCCTGACTCAAATTTAACTCAATTATGGCATGTATCCCTAGACTCAATTTCGAGCTCGATTTAGTCTGAGAATCGGCTAAACCTGAATAGCTTTGATACCACTAAATGTAACACCCCTTAACCCTTATCTGTCATTAGAACAGGGTTACAGAGCATTAACGGACATTTCAGATCAAATACGAATATCATATAATTATTCACACATAAATATCATACTTCAATCATATCATCCCTTTATGAGCCTTATACAACAAGTTTACCAACCCTGCAAATCTTGAACAACAAGCAACTCATTTACCAACCGTTCAACCAATCCAAAACACATTCAAATATATCTAAAACATGACAAAATAATCAATCTATTAACTTAATCAATATACCAACATAGATACTATACAAATACTAACCAATTCAATTCATTTGAATTCATTCAAGCCAAACTAAATTTAAAGCCAAATATCAACCTAAATTTGCATAAATTAATTTCATTCATACTTTAACCAAAATAAGCCATTTATAACTTCAACATAACATATAATTTATATTTATTTATATAAGGAATTAATATCATTCTTTACTATTCTTTACAATCATTTCCAAAATCACAAATACAACAACCTAGGTACATGCCATAGACCAAAAGAAAAGTACTTCACCACAATGAGTTCGAGATTGGCCTTGGATGCTGATTCGACAATTTGACTTTTACCTAACCTGCGCACGAAAATAAACTGTACGCTAAGTATAAAACTCAGTGGTATTTCTATAGTCCGAATACTTATTAAATAAGAATTTATAATATTTATATATATATAAACACACATAATAAAAATCATTCAAACAAATAATCAAATTAATTTCAATTTTTTTTTTTACTATTTCAATTGCATAATTGCTATTCAAATAGCTTTTCTCAATAGGATACACATATTATTTCACTTTCACGAACCCATTGGTTCAAACATTTCAATTTCATAACTCAATTCAATATCTCAGTCCATTTCATATTCAAAATTATCCAACAGTATCATTCAAAATCATTCATATTGTCAATTCATTCATTTACCCCTATTAACAAGACTTAAACTTTAGCGGATACACGGATCCAATCAAAACACACCAGTATGGCACCCAGTGCCTCATCGAATAATTCGAAGTAATAAGTTGACACCTAGTGTCTCATCGGCTTTGTCGAAGTAAGTTGGTACCCAGTACCTCATCGAATTTATCCGAAGTAATAATATGACACCTAGTGTCTCATCGACTCGTGGTCGAAGTAATCCCTAAACACTTCCAATCTTGTGGCATGCCAACTATATCCGACTCAGTCCAATACAGTTAATAGGATTTCACATCACTTTTCAATTTCCAATCGATACACATTTCAAATAATCACATATATTCGCAATTCAATTCATTTCAATTCATTTTTCAAATATAATAATAAATATCAAATGTTCAAATTCCACAATAATAACATATTCACGTCAATTTTATCAAATTCCAAATCAATCCATTGCATTTGTATAACACAATACAAATAATTCTCACCTTATTCACTTACCATAATATTTAATCAAAATTCAACAATTAATAACTAAATTCGGATTATAGAAATACAAGCCGTAATTTTTCCCGAGTCAGTCTTCGTCAACTTTCTCTTTTCCTTTCTTAGCCGAGGTCTCTGGCCCAACGTTTTCTACGAAATTAAAATAATTGAAAATCATCAATACAACACAATTGAACATTGAATGTTTCAATTTATACATAATTTTTACCTAAATTCCAATTTAACCCTTAAATCAAAACTAATTCTTTTTCTTACAAAACTAATTCCATATCTCATTCAATCCGCACTTAAAATAATTTCAACTCTCTAATTTCATCATAAAACCCTTATTTTAAAATTCTTTCAATCTAGTCCCTAGTACTCAAAACTTATAATTAAATTTACAATTCAATCTCTTTTCTACTTCTAACTTGAAATTCTATCAATTTAACCCTTAATTCTTCAATTAATTCAACATACTCTACATCTAAAAATTCACTAACTTTCAAAATTTCAATATAAATCAAGTAGTATTTTGTTCTAGGATTTCAAAAACATCAAAATTACAAGAAAATGGGCTAAATTGACTTACCAATTGAACTTGAAACTTCAAAACCCTAATATTTCCCTTATTTTCTTTCCAAACACTAATTTTTCCCTTATTTTCTTTCCCTTTTTCTTTCTTTCCTTCCCCATTTTTTTTCGTTTGGCTATTTTTTTTCTTTGTTCTTTTTTTTTATTTATGTTTTATTTTATTTTATGTTTTATTTTAATAATTTAATATAATAATAATTTAATAATAAAATAATATTTACTTATATAATAAGTAAATAAGTAATTATTACTAATTTATGTATTTTATTTTTCCACATGTATTTCACTATTACCACACACTTGGCACTTATGGTTTAATTGCTAGTTTAATCCCTTAAATTTCCTCTAGTCTATAATTAAACTTTTACACTATATTCAATCTAATCCTTATACCTAATTAACCTTAATTCAGGCTAATTCACCTAGTCAAAACCTAATTAACCACATAGCTAACTTCACAAATATTTTTAATAAATATTTACAAATTCATTTTTCGAAAACAAAGACTCGAAAATGTACTTTTCGATAACCATAAATTTTGGGTCGTTACATGAGCTCCTTGAGAATCTGATTGATATGATCCACAAGTCAAAATCTACAGGAAAAGAAAAGCAACGAGGTATGCATTACAGAACGCTTAGTAAGTTCATACGAGATTTCACTTAACTTACCTAAATTATATATCAATTTAATCAATAGAAATACAAACATGCATAACATGACATTTCTTTGACATCCTTAATGTAATACCCCAAAAATTACTATAGTAGAAAAGTAAGATATTATCCTTGATATAGAAAACTAAGGAAATAAAGTAACAAAAGGGAAATTTTGAGTTATGTCAACATTGGGAAGTATATTATGACATATTAATTCAAGAAAGGACTAAATCGTAAAAGTGAAAAAAGTTTTATTGGCCAAGAGTAAACATTCAAAATTTGAGGGATTAAAGTGTAAATATGAAAAATTTGAAGGACCAATAGTGAAAATATTTTAAGGGTGGAATGATCTAGAAACTAAGAAAAATGTATGAATTAGGACCAAATTGAATAGGTAAAGAATTATTAGAGACTAAATTGCAATTTTACGAAATTAAGTGATGACTCAAGGATGAAATTTTAAAAGATCATGAAGGGCAAAATGGTCAATTAGGAGAGAGAAATCTAGAAGGCAATGATGATGTTGGTGATATTTTAGATTAATTAAATAAATAAATATTAGTTTATAAATATTTTTATTTGATTTTTAAATGATATTTTACTATTTTATTATTATTTTATTTAGTATATATATATGGAAAGAAAGAAAAAAAGCCACCACCATCTTCCCATGCATCCAACATATGAAGAGAAAAGAATGAAAGGAACTTTCTTTTCTTTACAATTTGGTCCTTTCACCAAAAATCCATCATTTTCACTTAGAAATCAAAAGAATTTCCATAGCTACCAAGAGAGAAAAATATTAAGGAGACTATGGGGAGCTAGAATATCAAGTTACATTCAACAAATAGAAGTTGGAGGAGAGAGAAAATCAAGTTAAAGATTGAAATCAATAGTACAATGTAAAAACATCAAGATTTCAATATACTTTTAAGTTGATATTTTTATGGTAGAAATATATTTGAGTCTAGTTTCAAAAACATCAAGCGGATCTTAATTTGGAATTCTGTAGCTCAAGGTATAAATAATTTAGTGACTATGACTCAAATGGATAGCTTTAAATAAATATATAAGGAAATAGAGAAATTATAGATAATGTTACTTATAAGTATGTTATATACATTAAGGATGTGAAATGGAGAGGAGGAGGAAAATATATGAATATTCAGCTAGCATCGGTGTATATTAAAAATGGCTAATTTGTATGTTTTAGTCTCAGAGACTAAATTGATTAAAAGTAAAACTTTAGGGGGTATTTTTGTAAAAATGTCAAAAATGACCAAATTGAGGGAAATGAATTGTTTTATTGTCTAAATTAATAAATTGAATGAAATTATTAAATTAGGTCAAGATCGGGTGAAAAATAGGGGAAAATAGAAAATTACCAAAATACCCCTGAATCTTGGATTTCTACAATTTAACCAAGTAAGTTTATGTAACTTAACTATATATGTTATTATGCTTGAATTGAATTGTATGAATGTGATGGTATGTATGTAATGATATAAATATCATATATATATATATATATATATATATATATGAAATATAAGTTGTTCAATAAAGCCCGATAAATGATAATACCTAATAAATGGTAAGTCCCGATTGAATAATGAATATCGATGGATATATGTGATTTCCCATATTAAATGAGGTCCTGCATGTTGCAGATAGGATTTAGCTCGGACGAGTAATCCTATTAATCTCATTACAAATAGGATTTATCCCGGACAAGTAATCCTGATATGAGCCCTCTTGAGCATATGCTATAAAGTGGATTTAACCCGGACGGGTAATCCAGATTAAGCTCTTCAGAGCATAAAGGATTTAGCCTGGACTGGTAATCCTGATTAAGCTCTTATGAGCATATGTTGGAGACAGGATTTAGCCTGGACTAGTAATCCTGTTGTATGATATGTGGCTTGAGAGTGTGCTATCTGAATAAGTGCCCTAATGAGTACCTCTGAGTATGAATTGGCGAATCCTGATTTGTACACCTCGTGTGTACTACCTGTGTATCCATCGATATTTCAAATAAATTCAACGGCAAAAAATTCTGACATGAAAAGAAATGGTTTTTACATGTATCTGCCTGAAATACATGAAAATGATGTTACATGAAACATGGAAGTATGAAATGATGATATATGAATATGCTTATCTATAAGAGTAGATTTGTATATCTTGAGTGTACTACCCGTGTGATTATTGATATTTCAATTGATTAATGAACAAAGCTTTGACAGGAAATATATACTGAACTTGAGACGAATTAATATGAAAACGTACTTGAAATATAGAGATATGTTTTGAAAATATTATAGGGACTACATGCATGATTTTGATTAATTTCTTATATGAATGTCATATAATTATGAAAAATATGTTTATCTAATCTGTAATTTTTGGTAATGCTCTGTAACCTTCTCCAGGCGACGGATACGGGTTAAGGGTGTTACACTTAAGCATTATTGTATCAATTCATAAAACAACCAAAAGTTAGTACATTGGTATAATAAGATCAAAGTATTCAAATCACAAACACATACCACCATACTAATTATTTTCATGTATTTCCCTCATATACATTTTATAAACATATTAACTAAGTTCGTAATCACTCTTTCCAATCGTTTACACCTTTAGTGCATATGTACACTTCCAAACCTACATAAAACATGTCCAAACACATTCCAAACAATGTATTTTAGACAGTTCAATTCAATCCATTATAAAATTTTCAATGCCATATACATAATCAATTCAACATTTAACCACTTTAAGATATCAAATTCATATAATTCAAAATTATCATGTTACCCCAGTTATTTGAGCTGAATGAATATAAGAATATACGTCAGGTTACCCATCTCGTCCGAGTTAAAGTTCTATCTCAAGTATCTCTAATATATCAATTGCTCATCCAAGCTAAACATATGATCGTGTCAGGTTACCTGTCTGGGCTAACATGTACCAACACATTAAATAACTTAGCCAAAGTTGTAATGTACAGGTTAGGTTACCATCCGGGTTGAACCTTTAAACGACCTCAGGTTGCTCATACGAGCTGAACATATATTACTGTTAGGTTACCCAACCAAGCTAAACATTTATCAACACATCAAATAGCTTGGCCAAAGCTGTAAACATATATGTAAGGTTACTCGTTCGAGCTAAACCTATAAAACAGTATCAGGTTACTCGTCCGAGCTAAACTAGTGTCACATGTATCTTCGAGTCTGCAACAAATGTTGGATTTCGATAATCACTGGTAATCTTCCTTATCCATGGGTACTGGACCTGAACTAAGTTCATCAAAGTAATCCAACGTATAAGCCCATATTCATTTCTATACATCTTTAGTCCAAATCTCACCTTTTGTACCAAAACGTAAATAATTCAAATTTTAACTAAACATAAATATATTTACAACATTAAAGGCAATATAATTTAGGCTCAACACACGCTATGAACTTACTTGAGGAAAAAAGACCGATAAGGTGTTAGGGACTAATTTACAAATTTCATTTTTTTTTTGTGATTATCCTTTGACTGGTTTAAATCTCGATCTATATCATAATTCAATTAAATCATCAATTCCAAACATCAATTAAAAACCTACTATAGTTATGTAACAATTCAATTTCAGCTATTAGATATTTTCTCAAGTTATGTATTTTATTCAATTTAGTCCCTAAAACCAAAACAATTATAACTTTCACATTTAAGCTTTTTTTTTTAATCCGATTTCAATTTCATTCTTATATAACCCTCTATTATCTATAATTAGAGAAATTTCAAGTCAATTTTGAAACATTTAGACATTAGTCCCTAAGTTCAAAACTAACAATTTTCATTTTACAAACTAGTCCTTTGTCATATCTAAGTATCAAATCTAACCAGATAACACCAATTTCATCATGCATTCATCAATGATAGCATTTAAAAGTTTAGAGATCAAAGGTCGATTCTATCCTTCAAAAATGGAATTTTGGTGCATGGAGAAGAAATGAGAATTGTTTTCTCTTTCTTTATATGTTTAAAAATTTATAAATTAGGAACATGTATTACTATAATGGAAATTTTAACATTATTTTACCTATTAAGCCACCCAAATTGTCCACTAAGTTAAAAAATCGTATATTTTCCATTTTTGAATTTATTTTAATTATTGTATCACATTTTTTCTTCTTTTTTTTTTGCTCTCTCTCTCTCTCTCTCTTTTTGTTTTTTTTAAACCACCATAGTGTATCTACCTAAACCCTCAATCTCTATGGCCTGACGTTTATTTCGTAATGTATTAAGGGACCAAGGATAACAAAGAGTTCAAATTTTCAATTTATGTATGGTCTTTGGGTTTCAATTTTTGTAGGCTCGTCAAAAAGGAGTTACTAGGCTCAAATAAGGAGACTAGGGATTCATAGCATTAATGTATAGTCATTTGAGAATTGGCTATTCAAACAATGCTTTAGGTCATCCTTAAGCATCCCACTATACATAATTTCTTTCATACTTCAAATTAAACCAAACGAATAATAATCAATCCAAGCATTCATGTCTCTACAACTATCTAAAAAACTTATATCTCATATGGCATCATCAGACATTCTTACTTAGGTACTTCTAATCTATTCTGCAATTTAATTAAGTAACCTAATCAATTCCCCTTAAAAATAATCAAATTATCTCGTATCAATAAAAAATATCATGCTTGAAAAAAATCATTACATGCTTCATTATTTTCAACCACTATCCACAGTGTTAATATAATCCAAGCACCATACAACAATAATAATTTTTTTAATAAATAATCAAAGAAAACACACAAACGAAACCATACACAAACTAATCCTATGTACCTTCCCCCACACTTTAGAACATACATTGCCCATAGTGTAAAATAATTAAGGTGCAAAAACAAGAAAATTTCCCTGAATCGGTCGAATCCTTGTTGCTATGATGATCTTAGATTATGTGTGCTCCAAGTGGACGAAAGAGTACCTAAAAAAAATACTACGACAAAAATATATGAAATATAATGTAATAAAATAACAAATAAAAATAAGAGGAAACATAATAAGTGCCGATAATGGATGAAAAAAATCTCCGATGAACTTGGCCCTTTAATGTTGTGAGGTTATGTTATGTCTAAGACATGCGACATTAGGGTGCGATGTCGCGACATCGAGCCCAGTTTCTGGCTTATTCGATTTCTCTTTTTTTTTTTTTTTTTAGTTCTGTCATTCCATGGTATCTACACCTATTGTGGGAAAAAAACTAAACACACTAAGTGTAAGGCCCTAAAAATAGGCCTAGTAGTTTCGGGTAAGTTTACCAGGTTCCAAGTGAAAAATTAGGAGTTAATCAGGGTTATTAGTAATTTTTCTCTTAGTTTAGTTAGCTTAAATTCATTTAAAAAATTGGGAAATAATATTCCGAAAAATAAAAATATTTTTAGAAAAATTAATTTTATAGTTTTAAGTAGTTTCAGGGTAAAATAAATATTTTGGGTCAAATTAGAATTGAAAAATAAATTAAAATGAGGGTTTAATTAAGATAATTTAAAATATTAATTATATAAGACAATTTTGCAAAACAAGGGAAATGCTTGAGTGGTTTTATGGCAAATTACCCATATTTTTGGAATTTTCGAGGGAAAGGATTACTTTGTAAAACAAGGGAACTGTGGAGTGGCCTAATGGCAATTTCCCTAATTTTTAAAAACCAGGCGAGGGTTCTTTAGCTCAAAAACACTACTGTAACACCCCTTACCCGTGTCCGATGCTGGGGTAGGGTTCGAGGCGTTATCGGACCAAAACGTAACCATTCTCACAAAACCGAGCCATAAAATTTCATTCAATTTAAAACCATTTATACATGTGCATATCGTCCCTATTACGAGCCTACGAGGCCCAAAACATACATTGGGAGTGGTTCGGGACTAAACCGAGAACTTTAAAAACATTTGGAAGACTTGGAAAATTTTTCATGGAAACAGGGTCACACGCCCGTGTGGGTAGACCGTGTGGTCACACACACACCCATGTGGCTTAGGACACACCCGTGTCCTTAGCCCGTGTAACTCTCTGTTTATGACGTCATCAACACAATTAGGGTCACACGACCAAGTCACACGCCCGTGTGCTAGGCCGTGTGGCGAATTAAATTTCAAAAATTAAGTGCAGACTTCACACGGCCTGGGCACACACCCATGTCCTAAGGCCGTGTTCTTCACACAGCTGAGACACACGGCCGTGTCTCTGCCTATGTTTTTACTACTGGGCATTCTGTTTTACCTAATTAGGGTGCAGAGGACACACGGCTAGATCACATGCCCATGGGGCAGACCGTGTGTCACACACGGCCTAGACACGTGCCCGTGTGTCTACCTGTGTGGACAACTTTGAGGCTATTTTCCAAGCCATTTTCCAACCTTAATTGCTCACTCACTTATACATTTTTTATGACAAGCAACATAGTATATTTAGTCACTCAAATACTCACAATCATGATTAATCCATGACTTTGTAATGTCAACATATCACATACTCAAACCATCATGCTTTCATACGGCATTCCACACCAATTTCATATTTATTCATTCTTATAAACCTACCTTCAATCTATTCAATTATACCATAGTTATGGTCATACCTATTAGTCCCAATTCATTCATTAAGCATATGTGCCATTTATCACATCCATTACCAATAAGCAGCCACAAACCACATCACAAAGCCTAAACACATTGCATGCATGCATAAATAATTAAGGTTACAACCCGAGAAGCAAATATAAGCCACATCTCATGGCCTTATACAAAATGAATCATAATACCATCATGAACCAACACAATTTGGTTATTCAAAATGACCAAGTCTCCTATACATTCCATACTCAAAATGTTGAGACTAACTATACCCAAATGTCCAATTGATAGTGTGATCGAGTCTCCGACGTCCTTCGATCCTCAAGCTAGCTTGGCTACACTATAAGAAATGGAAAGGAAGGGGAGTAAGCTTAAAGCTTAGTAAGTTCATATGCAAATAATAAGCAACATAAATCATACAATTAATATAAGGCAAAGTTTCATAAATGTCATCAAGTCCCATAAGCACAACTTTCTCATATGCATTCTTACCATATGTTTATAACATACCGAGTTCTTTACTCATGAGTTTTACGTACATACTTGTACTAACTCGTAGCACATTCTCATAGTTCCTCATCGTTAACTTACTTGTTGCATAACTCACTGATTTACTCGTTGAACACTTGGAATACTATCGAATACACAGAAAGCTTGTACATAGTGCCTCATACGTAGCCACATGCTACCTCATATCACATATCACACATTTCTCACTCTCGAGCTAATCACGGGCCTACTCACACAAGCTGATAGTCAGGACCTAACTACAAGAGTCACACACAAGCGGTGATTGTGCACCATGAACACATGCCGGCTACCCGATACCAGTAGAACATACAAGACTAGCACCTGGATTCATATAGTCACATATACACATAATCTCATGAGCTGATAATCACATAGTTCCTAGTGACATGTCAAATTGTATCCTAGATTATTCCTAAGGTTCAAACGGGATTTTCTCAATGCCACATCTTCGTCAAACTCGTTCACAATTTCATCCCCATATACCATAACTTCGTTCATACACTCATCATAACAATTAAATATAAAAATTCATACATTGATAAGACATTAAAACATGACACAACATTACATTATTTACATATGAACTTACCTCAGTACAAAAATAGTAAAAACGGATCTAATTGTCGGACACCTTATTTTTCCCCCGATCAAGGTCCGTTCCTCGTGTTTCTTGCTCTATAATACCAAATTAGCTTATTAAATACACACACTATTCAATTCAGTCCATAACTCATATTTTTAAAAAATTACCTTTTTACCCCTAACTTTTCACATATTTACAACTTAGTCCCTAGGCTCGTAAAGTGAAATGTGTCCATTTTCTTTGTCACCCAAGCCTAGCCAAAAACATATGCTCATAATAGCCCAGATTTTCCTTCGAATCAGATTTTTATTACTCATTTTTTATAACTTTTACAAAAAGGTCCTTTTTAGGTATTTCCATGAAAAATCACTTCGTAAAAGTTGTCTAACACACATCAAACATTCATATTCCCCCATTAAACATCAAAATACATGCATGTCACACATGGGTAGATTTTTAAATATGAACCCTAGCTCAAAATAAGGCTAAAAATAGGTAGATCAGTTAATGACAACTTCAAAAATGTAAAGAACATTAAAAATGGGGCCAGGATGAACTTACCATTGAGCTTGAAAGTTGAAGAAAAACCCTAGCTATGGCCCTTATAAATTTCAGCACACACAAGAAGAAGATGAGCCAAGTTTTGCTTCATTTTTCCCTTTTTATTCTTTTATTAACCAAATGACAAAAATGCCCTTAAGGCCTTTCTTTCAATTTTTTCCTATCCATGCCCATTTTTTTCCATAAAATTTTAAATTGGTCAAATTGCTATTTAATACCCTCTAATTAAAAATCCATGGAAATTTCATGCTCAAAGCTTCTAGAACATGTATTTTGCAACTTATTCAATTTAGTCCTAATTATCAAATTGGACACTTTATGCAAAAATTTCTTCATGAAATTTTCACACAAGGATGAAATCATATCATAGACCTCACCATAATCATAAAATAATTATTTCTATGTCAGATTTGTGGTCTCAAAACTACTATTTTGACTAGGCCCAAAATCGGGATGTTACAACTGCAACTCCTTCACTTCACACACAATTTTCACCAGATTTCTAAGCATTTTCTCTCATTTTTATTTTTCATTTTTGAATTCCACATATCAAATATTAGATATCATCTTTTATTTTCTCCAAATTCTCTCAAAATTCTCCAAAAAAGATTTTCAAAGTTGGGAAAAAACTCATCCGAGTTCTTCAAAGATCTTGGTCCAATCTTCAATATTGATGATTCTAGATCGATTAAAGGTAATTCATTTTAAAGTTTTTTTTAATCATTATTTTTTATTTAAATCGATTAAAATGGTTTTTCAAATCTTGATCTCTTCTCTCTTGAACATGAAATTCATCAATGGTGAATTCATGGTTTTAAGTTGGAATCCAAGTTTAAATGGACATTTAATCTCAAATCATGTTTATTAAAAGTTTTTTTATCAGAAAACAAAAGATTAAACTCATTTGATTTATCAATTTTGACAAAATCATTTTTAACATAGAACATGAGTTGATTTTCTGAAAAATTATGAAACGGTTTGTTTAATGAAATTGATGCTTAGGTTTTGTGTTGATAGATTAGAAATGATGTTTAGAAATGGTTTTTGGTGTAGAAAAGGTCATTTAGGGGCTGAAATTTGTGTTTCGACTATACCGTGAGTTTTCAGTAAGGTAGATTGGAGAGGCATTTTAGATCTGTGTAGTTCATGATTTTTTCGATTTTCTTGTTGTTAATGATAGCCTGTAACATGTATTTTATCTCTGTTTAAGCTCCACAATGAGGAGAGGCCATTTTTAATCAGAATCGAGGTCCAAACACAACTATTTGATACACTTTAGCTTGAGAAGCAAAGTGTGAAGGTGGGTGGTTTTTAAAGGCAATTGTTAAACATGTCTATTTACATTCTAAATTGAGGTTTTGAATTGTGTTTCTAATGATTCAATTGTATCTCATATGGTTTAGATTATTAAAATTGATTTTAATTTTATATAAGCATATTTGTAAATGATTTATGAAAATTTTGAATTGTGTGTTTGGTATGATTGATTTGGATTGTATTGAATAATAATTGGAGCATGGATTATTGCATATTAGAGCACTTGATGATGGTTTTATGATTGGTTTTAGATCTATGGACAAAGACACTTATTGTGTTGATCTATATTGGTACTAAAATTGCTAAGTGACATGATTTAAATTAAATTTTTATATCATGAATTAAGTGCTTAAATATCAATTTTTATGCCCTGTATGATTGGTTATATTAAAAACATAGCAAGGTGGATCCATTGGATATAGATCGCATATCATAGGATTAGTGAATACTCACCACTATATGTGTTATCTATGAGCATATGGCTCTAGGAGTATTGATTTTGTTGGAGTGGATAAGTGTTGAGCCTTTTTCTCCACTCAATTATTGGCGATTTTTAGGTGATATAAGGGAGTGTGTGGCTACGCCCCACTCAACCGGAGTATTGTATTCGATATTTGGGAGATTGGAGATCTGTTTATCCAATGCATGATCATATGTTTATATTTTGCCATGGGTGTCATTTACCAATATAAGTGCTTGTTTGTTAATTAAATTATGTTTCCATATGCCATAATAAATGTGACTTTTACTCATGGAATAACATATGGAATTATGATGTTATGATGTTGCATTATTATTGGAAATTTCAGTCAATTGAATGCTATAATTGAGCATGAAAATATAATTGAAACTATGATTCATATACTCGAAATTTGATACATGATTTGCCTTGGTTTAAGTATGTTTTTGGTGTGATTTACCTATTGAATTTATGGCCACTCACTAAGCTTTTTCAGCTCACACCTTCACAACTTTGTGCAGAAGTTTTTTTTTTTTTCGACTTTGGGGAGTTGAGGAGCAAGGGCAAGGATGGTCCAAGTATAAGGCTATTTGGTAGTATAGATTAAGGACTCTTCTTTAGAAACATTAAAGGGCATTGTGGCACTCAATTGGGATAATATGATATACTTGTAATGGATATTTGAGACTTTTATTAGGATTTTAATTTTGAGATGTTACACTTGTTTTTTTTAATGATTGATTTTATGGTTAAATGTTGTGTGGATTATGGTACGTTGCTAAGTGATATATCATGGTGATTGAAGCATGAATTTTTCACTAATACATTTTAATTATAGCTTGTCAAGAAGTGGATGGCGTGGCTAAGGTAAGTCCATTGTCTGATTTAATTGTTGTTTGTTAAGCATGATTTTGAATGTTTAAATTATGAATACATGTTGTTATTAGTTGTAATTAGATTAATTAAAATTGTACATATATGATTAAAGTAATAAAACTTAGCTAATATAGCCTTAATTAGTAAATGGATTAAGGAAAAATGGTTAATTAAAATAAAATTTAGGGGTTTCCCAAAATTGATTAAAATGAAGTTGGCAATCATTTAAAATTAAAATTGGGATCATTTAGTTTTAAGTGGTAAAATGACTAAAATACCCTTAGGGTTAAATCCTTAAAATAGTTTTAAAATGGTTCACAAATCACTTTCGCAATAAGATTAGACAATTACTAGTTAGAATTAAGGTATTATAAGGTCGGGGTGTGTTTTAGGGTGGTTTTGTGCTGGAGAGTCACTTTGGTGGCTAATGTGTCACTTCAGATTCGGGTCGGTCAGTTCTGGTCAGGTTTGGGGTGTCATACTAAGACTAATAAAATAAAATAAGTGAACAATAAAAATAAAAAAATAAAAACAAAACAAAATTTAAAATAGGGAATAGAAGTTCTTCAAAAACCAGGACGATCCATGTCACCACCATAGAAGAACTTCTAGTTGGTTTTCAACACTTTGATTCGTTGTTTGTTCCTCTGTCGATGTATATGAACCAGCCCCTTTTGTTACTTCCAATGATGTTGCCTTATTTTTTTACCGATGCGACATCCACATTACGATCCACTTAGTACCAAATCCAAGCCAACCCCAAATCATTTTTTGAGGTATTATTGCCTCAAGCTTCCTTCTCTCAATGTCGCATGAAGGTTTGGTCACTCGAGCTTTCTTGCCGTTTTCGAATGAGAATGAATGAAACTCTCCAACTTCTTCGGTCGGCACCTTCTCTACGATGGCCAGAAAGTGTATTGGCTCTTCTACACTTCCATTCACTGTCAGTTTAAGCTCCATGTTAGTGGTTAGTTCATCTGTCACTTCTACTTTTACAGTTATATATGTTACTATGTCAGTTGGATCAGAGACCATTTCAACTATGTTCAACTCCTCCTCATGGTCTTCAGTTACAAGCTCAGTTTGAATCTCACCATAATTCTAATCATGGTCATCGATAATACAAGGGTTCTTTTGATCCAAGTTGTGAGCGTCAGACATGTCCTCTTTCTTGGAAGGCAACGCTTCGGATAATTCTTGCATTATTTTAATCATTTGCGAAATCATATCTGACATGTTTGATAATACCTCAGAGTTGGTCGTCTTGGTGGTTTCACATGAAGGCATTCTATACGAATCACAGAGAGGCTCATCTGAACATTTGCGCTTGTCATGATCTTCTTCAAGTGCCTCATACGAATTACCAGTAAACTCTTGTGGATGTTTGACTATATCAGCACCTCAATCATCACTCCATTGGTACATTGATGTTTTGTTCCCTCGTTACCTCATCTCGATCATGAACAATTTTTTATTCTTCATGATCTCTCATTCTTCATGTACTCCCTCCTCGTATAGTTCGTCATCCAAGAACATCTCATCATTAAACCACATGTAGTCAGTTTCATCCATGTTTGAATGATTTTATAATATTATCTTTATGGATCAGAGACTGAATAAATAGGTGTTCCTCTCCTCTGAGGCATATCCTGAAATTGACAAAAAGAAATAAAGAAATTAGTTAACTAGATTAATAAAATTAAAAATACAAATCGTATTTATAGTTCAAAAATTTTCCTAATTATTCTATTAAACACAAAAATTGAAATCAACTTAGTAACGTTGACTCCCTGGCAACGGCACCAACAACTTGACCACCTTCGAACGTACTAACGTCCAGAGTATGAATACTACTACAAAATATATTATATTTAAGGTGGTGTCCGCAAGTATATGGGTCAGGTTGTAATATAGTTTGTTTACAACAAAACACTTAGTAAGTATTCTGAAGATCATAGCCAAGGGAGGCTAGTACTAAATTAATTCTAACCTAAACGCCAATAGATCTAATTAGTACTTTAAGTAAACTATATTACGAATGAACATAAATAAAGGATTTTTAAGGTTTTTATAATAATAAAGACAAAATAACATAAAGGAAATAGACTTCAAGAGATAGAAAGGGAGAATAAATCAAATCTTGATTATAAGTGATTAGCTCGCTTCGATAATCTCCATCAACTGTTGTTTCGAGTTCCTCGTCAATCAACTAGTCGATACCCTAGCAGGATCTTCTAATCTTCCACTAACATAACGAGTCAACAAGAACTACTTATCTTCCGACCTCACAGTCCATGCTGGTTTAGGGTAAATGTGTTCACGAATGGGTAATACCAATTTTGAGTTAATTCTCACCTTGATGACTTCTCATAGTTGTCAGGCCTAGGGTTTGTTTCACATTCTTCCTTTCCCAAACAGTTGATCCATTGAGTAACCCTATAAAACAGTTAATAGATCATACCTCTACTCATTAATCCCCCATAGAGGGATTAGTTCCTAATGGCTTTCATAGACAATATGAAATCGGTATAAAGAGAAAGCATGCTAATTAAATCCACAAGATAAAGTAAATGAAAGAGCCTAATTGTATTGATATTAATTGCGAATCCATAAAGTTTGAATGCTTCCACAATTCAGATTTCTTGAAATCAACAAGAACAAATAAAAGAAATCTAAAACCTAAAAACGAAAGAAAACTAAACTAAATTTTAAAAAGAGAATTTAGGTTAAAGGAATGAGGTCCTTAATTTGCCAAAAGAGCCTATTTATAGCCTTTAAGTGGTCGTCGTCCTTAACCCTAAGTCAGTTGACATTCCCTAGCTTTATGTTCGATTGTGCGAACCAAAACGCCCCTACTTCCTGCTTAATTTCCATCCCAAAGTTGATGTCCTAAAGTCGATGTCGCGACACACCAGGACCTGTGTCGCGACATAGCAACTAGTATGCTGCTCTGTAGCCATCTACAAGGGTATGTCGCAACATTGAAGGCAGACTTAAGTTTGCTTCATTCTGTTCCCTATGTTGCAACATCCCTATGTTGCGACATCAGACCTCCCGTGTTGCAACATAGCGTCCAGTATCAACCTAAAATGTCTTCTTACGGTGTCTTGTACACTTGCAAAGTACGCTAGCTCTCTCTTAGGCCTTATTCGGCCCTTAAGATCAATAAAAGATTCAATTTGTACATTTAATTGAATGTAAGTAAAACTAAATAAACTTAACTAAAATGTAATGAAAATGCTTGTATTTAGGCTTCTTAAGTGTGAAAACTAGTTTAATCTACTACACCGAATTACTGCAAATCACTCTGACTAATATTCATTCTACCTTGTGGGTTGTATCTTGCTAGATGATAAAATTCTTACATCACTATAGAGATATACTTAATACTCCACAATTTCACATAGCTAAACAATGGTTTATATTAACCCATGATTAGAAATGTGTATACATATGTATGTGTATATGTATAAAGAGCCGAATTGCGAAGAGAATTATTTCACTATTGTTTATGAGAAAAGTTCGACGTTCACATCGTTTATATAATTTTACACTTTATTTTGATTTTGAAACAAAGTTCTAATTTTGATAAAGTTCATATAATTTTAGCTAGTTTCACTTTTCGCTAGCTTTGCATCCGGCTACGGTTAAATTCAATTCAAACATTTCTATGACATTAGACTAAAGAGTATTTATGATTTATTTTTGTAAAATTAGATTGATCTATATATTTCATTTATTTATTATTAAAAAATAAATCAAACAAAATCATTATCAACAAAATCACCATACGTTCCATGAATTGGTTTTTGTTGTTATTTATTTGCTCAAATAATCACTTTTAATTGTGATTTTATGTTCTTTCTTTATCGTGTGGCACACTTTTCACCAAAGAAAGTACACTTGCTCACATATCACTTGCTATGAATGAAACTCACTTGCACACATGGCAAAGTTGGAAAGATTCTTAGGTTGTTCCACTTTTGGAATGTGTTAAAGAGTATGACTTGGAAGCTTAAATAGAGATGATGAACTTCTTTTAACTTTTTTTTTTAGAATACAAATGCTTCCTCCTTATTTTTTTCATTGAACAAACAATGTATTTGCACTTAAATCTTTCTAACTAAAATATTTTAAGTAGATGTAATTTTCATGTACCGATCCTTATAATCGTTACTATAACTTACTTTCCTTTATCCAAGTTAAAATAACTTCTCTCACTTCCACTATCCATTATAACCATTTTTAACAATTTATTTAAAGCAAAGTTCCATTTTTAATTTCTTTAAAAATTCTGTGCAACTTTTTTTTTTTTTTTTTACAATTACAACCAAGCAGCTTTAATCTTTCTCAGCTCATCACAACTATTTGCCACCATACTTGTTTTTTAGAGTCTGTTCCGACTTCCTCCCCACCATTTATCCACGACACTCCATTTTACTAATTTGTAACGTCTACTCAACCAAAAGAACCCCCTACAGTGATCCCTGATGAAATAAACAGAAAGCAAAAATATCCATTACAGACTATATACAGCACCAAGCAACAGCACGTCCATGTATTTGACCTCGCAGTAGTACTTTTGCTGCAGGCAAAAACACTTATTCCAAAACAATTTATTCATTTCAACGGCCTCACATGCCAATCTAATGAGTGTAAGACAACATTGTGCCTGGCCTGAGAAGATGACAGACAGGTATGAATAATTATAAATGTAATAACAAAACAGCGGGTCAATTTGGATTTCAGGATCTTCACCGGGTTTATGTGAAACATTAAAGAATTCATAGCAATCATTCCCCAAGGTGCCAACTCCTCCCCAACGGAGTACCCCAACCCTAGTGAACAATTTTCTTGATGGAAAAATCAGAACTAACCATTAGTAAGTCGTCAAGACTCTGTTGAGAGGAGGGATTGGATTCCAAAAACAATGAAAAGAACTCCACCCGAGAGTGCAACCTGCATCAAAATAGATATAAACTTGGTTTTACTAGTTGCTCACCAAATTAAATGCAAACCATAACTGTCGCACAAGGATGAAAAGGAAAAGTATGGATCTAGATTACAATTTTCTCAGATATCTGAGATGCCAGACTCTTTCCTCCTAGTACAGCAGCAGTGGTGCACACTGCTTGTCCCCTGAGAAAAGGGGAAAAAAATGGTGAAACCTTACTAATCACTAATCAGCAGCATATACAGAGTGAAGATATATAAACATATAAAATGGAAACAGCATTGTATACATACAGAGTGGTTTCAAAATATGAAGGAAATAGCGATGCTTCAGTAAATATGTATAGATATCTCTAATGGTAGTAGAACTTACAAAATTCCACCAAGAACCACACCGAATGGATTCTCATCTGCAGCCAAACCAATGGTAGCAAGCTGAAAAGACAGTGAAATACTCAGTCCAACATGATAAACATGCAATAGTCCTGTTAAAGAAAAGACAGAAATATGACATTCATGTTATAAAGTTTACCTGGCTCTTGTCGCCCCATTCACCGAAGAATGTAATGGAAAATGCCTGCAGAATAGGCACTTTCATATTATTTAACAAAATGCAAGCTTATCAAGATTCAACTAAATAGATTATATAACTTATGACCTTCAGAAATATGGGAGAGAAGAACTGTGTGAGAAATGGCCGCCTCTCCTTTTTTGAATCATCATCAGCCTGATAGCATGGGGAACAGTTAAATGTCTTCATAATCTTAAAATGTTACTAAAAAGGCTAAATACTAAAAAGCCCTTTCCTTTTCCAAATATCCTAAATAAGCTCCTATACAATTTTATCTAATTCACCCCTTAGGTAGGGCTTGGGAGCTAAGATTTTACAATTTGAATTTGGATTTCAGAAATAGTGTAAATTGAGTAGTAAACTATTTAGAAATGTAACATTCATGATTTCTCAAATCCATGGATTTGTTAGATGCTTATCTAGTAATGAATTTGAAATTCTTAAAATACTTTGGGATTTGACAAATCCATGTTTTATCCTTCTCTAACATATATTGTATTGAGTCTCAACTAATTTGCTCAACATATATGCATCCCATTCTTACCATTTATATAATAAAAGAAATACAAATCCAAATTTCGAAATCCATATTCCCAAACGGAGCATTAAAGTTCTAATCAAATAAGTTCAACACTGAAAGAAAACATGTTGTCGGTGTATAACACTTTTCCCTTTTGAGAAATATACTGTTGTTTCTGTACCTTATTGCCCCCCTTGACCGTTCCTGGGTTTGCCTTCCAGTCAGCATCCTAGTCACACCAGTAAAGTTACATTTAAACAATTTCATTTTTCCCTAAACAGGGAAAATTCTACTTAAACATCAGGAAATTCATTAAAATAACCAACCAGTTTTGCTTCAACTTCAGCCAATTCTTCAGCCTCCCTATTATAGAAATATAGTCAAATCATAACATGATTAACTTACGCTAAAACAAAGTTTTACCTAATGACCAATGACAAATTCAGTCAGCCATCCCTATGACAACCACCCTTTATAACAGCATTTCATTATAAGAGTCAAGTTTCTAACAGAATCAATTTTTTATGTTTTATTTTAATCCTCTATAACAGCTTTTCACTAAGAACAACAACAGCCATAATTATGAAGTATATTTTTTATTAATTAGTTCTCTACATCAGCTTATTGTTTCAAACTTTAAGTAAAGTTATAGCTATTTCATATAAGCAAACCTATTAATTATATTTTATTAAATAAAAATGATCTTAGTTAAGATATTGTTTTAATAAAATTTTTAAATTTCACATAAAAATATAATAATCATATTTCATTAAATAAAAATAATATTTAATAAGTAGAATTAAATATATCAATTCAGTAACCATTAAGTTCTCTAATTAAGTACTCTATTATGAATCTGAAACATCATAAACTTATAAATTGATTACTTAACTTAGTAACTCATGATTAACTAATGCATTCTTCACCAAGATAAGCATTATATTGCCACCAATAGAATGGAATCTACCAAACAAATTTCCATTAAAAACTTCTTTAAATAGTTTATTAATAAAATATAAATATAATTGTTGGTGTTTAAAGTGTTTCATTTAATTTATTAAATAAAATATAAATATAATTGAAAACTGCAAATTGCACCTTAAATATATTTTTATTTTCTATAAGGTGAAAAAAATAGGTTTACAAGAAATATCCCGCTGTAACATCCAAATGTTGTTATATTATAACAGCCACGTCTTGGTAGATAAATAAGACTATTATAAAGAGGGTTGATTGTAGAAGCCAAACCCAAGAAAATGATATAGGACTATTGAAAGAGTCTAAAGAGGTAATAAAAAGCATTACCCATTCTCCATAAATGCATCCCATAAAGACCACAGACCAAATCCAAAGAAAAGCAGAGTCGTAATGTGATGTGTCCATTTCCTAGAGATCTGCATAATAAAAAAATACAAGAAGAGAATGAGAGCATTTTCCCTACAAGTTCATAATTGTTATATGTACAGGAGTGCATGGTACATAATTAAATTTGATTAAATTAACCACCCAAGCAGACTAAGGTTTGTTGTATAGTTCATAATGAAGGTCACCACACTTTTACACACTAGAGTTCAACAGTACCACAGTTACTGATAGAACTACACAATACGTCCCTATTACAGGCTTCACTTTGTATCCAACTGTTCAAACATAATTTACATCTGAAAAGATTTAATCCATGTTTGTAAAGAACACTCTAAGATTTTAGTTCCACAAGAGATTGAGATCTAAGTTTGGAGGACAATATCTTATCACCAATAGCAGCAGCCCCAATATTAAATATAGCATATAGCTTTAAGTGGGTAAACCTATAGCCACACTGAAGTACATCCAGTGCATTTTGTAACCTATAACTTTAGAGATCAGGGATCAATCAAATTGACTTCAATTCAGTTCTCATCCTAACACAGATATTCATATTTTCCAGGCAAAAATGACCAAGAATTTACTTAGTTCACTAAATATTGCTAGGAGTTGCTCAAAAAAAGGCCTTTAATGTGGTTGTTCAGGTCCTTTAAAAGAAATTAAAATTGATCCACAGGTAAAAGAAGCCTTTCTCAAACAGCAATCAAACCACTTACAAGATTTGGAGCAGCCCAGCCAACAACAGCAGAAAGAATAGTCATCACCTACAGATAAAACGTTTCAAATAACTTGATGCTTAATTAAATAAAAGTTAACAGAGGGAATCTGAATGAAAATGATGCATGGAGAAAGGGAAAGAGAAAAACACTTACAATTAAAGCTGCCAGGCATCCTAACAAGACAAGTTTCCTGGGATGGCGCATTGCCAAGATCTGGAAACAATAAAATACGTGATTTTAAAAGTCCAATAATCGAGCTATTTCAAGATAAAATGCAGTAAATTTTTTGATTTTGGGCCAAGCACAATATTATAGGATTTAATACAATATTTAAGTGAAAACATGGAAGTCACAACAACGCAATTAAAGATACAAAACATAGTGCTTTCTGACATTTAAGTATATATCATATTCGTCTCTAAATAAAACCTGTATCACTGACAAAGTTAATACTCTTATCCATCATGCGTTGGAAGTTTGGAACTAAATACATACCCTCTCCAAGAACCAGAAAAAGACATTAGTTTTTCTAAGCTTAAAACCATGTTCCAAGTTTTTAGAACTCTAAACAATCTACGCTCCATTTCTTCATTCATAAACAAGGCTTGCTTAGGTTAAAACGGCAACTTCGTGTCACTGTGATAAATACGCATATTATCACCAAAGAAAAACTAAACGAACAAACATTAAAATTATTAACCTCATGAATAAAAATGATGATGTACTGCGTTTTAAGAAATTTAAGCACAAGTTAATTCCAGTAAAACCACTTGATTACTAAAAACCAGAAATTCAACACTTACACAAGAAAAACATTTTACTACAAAATATTCAGCTATCGTTACTGTTGTCTCTTAGAACAGTTCATTCCCTTGAGTGTAAACAAATATTTCATTCTCACACTGGCCGATGGATAACAATTCAGAGTGTGGGTAACCTGAAAAGTTACAGTTTACATAGATGAAAAGGAAATATATTACTTTAAAGGTCTGCAATCTGGTTCTTTCTTTTTCCTACATATGAGGAAATCCCAGAGGGAGGGGGCATTTGAAATTAATCCTCTTAAGAGATAACAAGAAATACAAAGACTGTGTTGTTGAAGGACGGATTTAACTGGCACAGATGACTTCGGGAGTAACTCGTGTGAAACAAACAGATACTAACCAGCCACATTTGCTAAAGTTTTGGCATTTCAAAGATACTAGCCAACGAAAGAGTAAAATGACCCCTTATTTTTTTCTAAGGATGGATTTAGCTGGCACAGGTGACTTCTGGGGTAACTCATGTGAAGCCAACAGATACTAACTGGCCAAGTAAATTTTGTGAGGAAACTAAGACCAAGAAATAGTGCAATATTAAACAAAGGTGAATTTATTCATGTCCACGTGATCGATCTGGAATGCACCTAATGAAGCAACTGGTTTTCTTTTTCCATTCAGAACTCATTCACAATCAATTTTTAAGTAATTTAAACCCGCAACATTCCTTTTCCTTTTAGGAGTGAGCAGTCCTTCAAAACTTTATAATCCAATCAAATGTCTGATAAGCAGGTTTTTTAGCCTCTTGCTTTGTTTTACACGCACAAAGCAGAATAAAATACTTAAAACATGATAAATTGAAAAAAAAAAAAAAAAGAAGAAGAAGAAAAAGGAAAGCAACAATATTAAAACAATACAAAAGGTGTTTAAAAAAAGCCCAAAAGGTTGTAAAAGTAAGTTGACTGTTCATTATTGACAACCTGAACAACTCAGTTTTAGTTTCAAGTCCTTTTCAGAACCATATTCAATACATATTAGTGAAACACCAATTTAATAAATATGATTAACAAACCAAAGAAGAAACTCAAAATATAAGATTTGACTAACCGCGGCAGCGAAGAACGTCTTGTCGCCGATCTCCGATAGCACAGTCATGGCCAAAGACTTGGAAAAGCCCTTTTCAAAAGAAAAAAAGAACGATGATTAATTGTCGCAAATCAAAATTAAAAAGAAAGCCATAGTCGATTCTTCAATTTGAACAATAAAAGAAAATTACTTGCACAATTGAGGTCATGATTGCAGTTGCAGAGAGTGCCGAAAGAGAAATTCACAGAAAATAAAAGATTTCTTCTTTTAATTGTTTTGTGAAAAGGAAATCGACTCTCTTTCTCTCTCTGTGATTGAGTTCGAGCTCCGAGTTTATGACTCGGGCTGAATCTTTAGGATCACCGAATCAGCTGCCCAGAGAAAGAGACGATTAAACTACTGCTTAAGGGGAGTTATATGGCAAGCAGAGGGGAAGCTTTCGCCCATTAAAAGTTTGGTAAATTACAATGCAGATCAGCAATTATGCTTCACTTTCTGTTTTGGTCACTCCTTTATTATTATTTTTCTTTTTCCGTCCATTTCCCTTAGGAGCGTGACGAATAGTGGGGCTCGCAGTTAAAAATAATAATATAATAATAAATTTAGCTTTAAATATTTATCTATTGTTTTAATTTGATCATGATTTTAAAATTTTAATTTTAATTTATAAATTATAAATTATTTCAATTTAATCTTAATTTTAAAAAATTTAAAATATATTAAATGTATATAAATATTTTAAAAAAATTATAATAGTTTTTAAATATACGTATAAGTTATTAAAAAGTTTACATTTTCCTCCACTTTTCCCGCTATTACTGCCACTTTTTCCCCCTCCCCTATCGAACCAGTTGGTTTAGACGATTTGAAGGATTAATGGGAACAAACCCTATAAAGGTTGGGTGTTTTGGTGTGCAGTAAATTGAGCACCCACCACGAGTATTGTAACGCTCTAAATTTTCCGATTAACTATACGAGATATTTTCGGTAACTTCATCCTAGATAAGAAATTCAATTTTATTAGTTCTTTTTGGACAATTGAGAGACCGTTGAAAAGCAATTTGAGATGTTTTTAAAGTTTCGAATTCAATTAAATAAAAATATAAATGACAATTTTTTCTCCCAAGGCATTATGTCAATTGAGGTATAATTATGATTAAATATTAATGTTTTAAGATTGTCTGTGGTGGTGAGATGATCTGTAAGCTATTAAAATCATTTTAGTCATCAAAAATAAATATTGACCACATGTACCAGAAAAGCTTTGACGTTTGACTCAAAAGTTGATATTTTAAATTGCTAAAATAACACACTTAACGGCCCCTTTGGTCCGCCATTGTTGAGCAAAAGAGAAGAAAATTTATTCTTCTTTCACAAGCTTTTCTCCTCCAAATCTCTCCTAAATCTCTACACTTTTTCTTCATTTAATCATCATTTTCATCACCCATATTTAGAGTTTTTGAGCTTCCACGAAACATAAATGGGTTAGTACAAAAAACTGAAGATTAAGGTGAATATTTGTGATTTTACATCATTTTGATACTCTATCTTATGTTAGTTGAGTTATTTGAATAGCTATTTAATGTTGTCATTATGAATTGCTTATGAGTTTTCACCAAGGGCGCAGTAAAAAAATTTTAAATTATGCAGTCAAATTTTAAAAAATAAAAAATATATATAAAAGTCATATAAACTAATCTACACATAATATAGGTAGATATAAGTATACTAAGAAGTTGAAAATTTTAGATCCACTCTCCCAACATATTTTTGGGGAAAGTAATGATTGTGAGGTTTACAAAGTATTTTTTTACTAATATGTTATTATATTATCTCTATCATTCAAATTTTGTTCTTAGCTCTCAATTCTTCAAAAGCCAAAATGCTTTAAAGGTTAAACTTGACTTATTTGACTTTTTTTTTTTTAATATTGATTTGTATGTCACATTGGTTATTCACCCTTTTTGTTGTTGTTCTTTTTCTATTTCACTAGTAGACTTTTTAAAAAAATTAAGCTTTAAACACAAGTTTTCATGAAGCCAACATTACAACTGGAAATTTTCTTTCATATAAATAAAAATCACTTAAGTACTTTTTGGTGTCATGAGAATGTCATATATCAAAATTTAAACACAAGATGCAATATATCAATTTTCAAACATATGATTCACGATAATCACACTAATAATAACAATTTCTAAATAAAAATACTACATTTCTAATCAATATTTTATAAATACAATAAATCCTAATTTCTTCATAGATTTGTATTTAGTTAGCCTCTAAAAAAATCATTACATAGTCAAGATGTTAGGAATCTCAAACAAAATCAATATCACAAAATCATTCAATCAATAAAAAATTAAATCTTGCACAAAAATCTTAATATATCACAAGAAAAGTTAAAACTCTAATCTTCTAGAGGTTAATCAATAAAGCTTGAAAAGAAAAGAAGAATTGTTACAAAGACCCACTTGAAGTATTGAAAGATTGATCACCTTTCTTGTAAAAATACTAAAGAGTGTGTGTGAGAGAAAAAGAGAACTTTGAGAGAAAAGTAATTTGTGTTAAATGAAAATAAAAATATTAGGGATTTTTGAATTTTAGTGGATACAGATATTCATTTATTTTTATATAAAAGATTTTTTTATAAAATAATTTTCTTTCAAAAATTTTGGTGAATAATTTGAAATTTTTTACAAGGTCAATTCATCAATTATATAAATTTTCTAAAAAAATTTATGAGTGAAATTCCTTTTACTTTTTCTTAATGGGGTCTCATGCATGTGGCTCCGCCCATGGTGCTCACAACATGCTTATTTATTTTGTGATAAAAATTTATTAGAGAAATAAGCTCTCAACAAAGGGAAGGAAAAGATTGTTGATTGAAGTGGAAAGTGGTAAGCTTTCCATCATTTTGTTGATTTTAGATAAGTTCTTATGGGACTTATCATAATTACTTTCTTACAGGAGTTATTTAACTTAATAATATGTTAATTACTGAATTAAAAGATAAATTAAGAATTATGTGAAATTTGTGTGTGGGTGACTTAAGAGAAGGTTACTTGAATGGTTATTGATTAATGGAAATATAGATTTAAACATGAAACATAAATGTAGGTAGATGTGTATATATGGATATGTGATTACATATGTGATTGATGATGATATATGAAATTTGTGTAATGTAAATGATAAGATAAGAATGGTGAAAGTTAAAGGTGTCCTTTGTTGAATTAATGGTATGAGATTTAATGGTTTGAACATGTTTTTAATATATTTAGAGACTTTTAAAGCTCTTGAAATATTACATTAATATGTTGATTGAGTAATGCCCTTGTAAACTTGGTAGGTTTAGGACACGGTTGGCATACCAATAGGGATTATTAGCACACGTAAGAGTTATATGGAGACTTGGAGATTGGTGTTGTTACCTTGGCTTGACATTCAATATGGGCCAAAGGAATGTTCTCTTTAAGAACCTTGGTTGTGTGGGTTGGAACGTACATTTGTGTAATGATTATATACATACATGGTTGTGTGGGATGGAATTCTCAAGTGCTCAAATCTCGTTTTACTAAGGTTACAAAGGGCTAGAAGGATGAGTGAATGTAATAGCCCGTTTTTTAATGGTGACGAAACATTGGTTTTGGAACCATAAATTTCTATCGTGTCAACCCATAAATATTATTTATAGAATATTTACTGAGTCATTAGAGCCGTTTTAATATTTTGTTAAGAAATTTTAACGTTTAGATAGCTAATTAAAGAAAAAGGACTAAATTGTAAAAGGTGCAAAACTTAGTAATTACTGCATTTAGATGATTTAATAGCTTAACTAATAAATGTGGGAGGGCCAATGAAGCAATTAAACCCTTGTTAATAGATAGTGGACGGCAATTTTGTAATTAAATAAAAATTAAACAAAGCATAATTAAAAGAAAATTTCACCACCTTCTTCATTTTTCCATGGTTTGTCGAAAACACCATGAAAGGATAAGCTTGGAGTTTTGGCTAGCTCACTCCTTTTCATGAGTAAGTTTTTGAGCCCCGTTTTTAATGAATTTTATGTTTTTAAGATCGTTACAACTAGGTCCAGTTAAACCGTACCTCTGTTTTTGAATCTTTTAAAAATTTTAAAAGTTGCCATTGATGAATCTTGGTTTTTTTTTTTATGATAATTATGTGTTTAAATCTTTGATTGTGGTATTTGGTTGTTTTGTGAAGTAATTTTTATCAGTTTTTTATTTAAGGATTAAATTGTTAAAATGTTAAAATCACATGGTTGATTGATGAATAAGAGGTGTATTGTGGAATTTTTAGAAGCCTTGAACATTTGGCTATATTTTGATTCATTGAAAATGGTTAATTTTATGGTTTTTAGGTTAAGGGACTAAATTGTAAAAGTTGTAAAAGTTAGGGGTAATTGTGTAAATTTCAAAAATAAAAGGGTATAAATTGTAGAATAAATTGGAATATGAATTGTAAGCTAGTAATTGAGAAATTTTACGTCAGTTCAAGACCCTGTTGATAACGTGGAAAAAGGAAAATTATGGAATAGTCCCTAAACTTCTACAACTATTACAATTCAGTCCAGGTAAGTTCGTTTGGTTTGTAAGTTAATATCTATATGAATTTTATGGTGATATGATATGAAATAGTGGATATTATTTGTTCTATTGATGATGTAAAGTTTTTTGGAAAATGTTATTGAATTTTGATACTTGGGTCGGATGAACGCGAGATAAAGTACAACTAAATGATGGTGTGTTATGTGGGGTTGGATTGGAGATTGATGTGGTGTACTTTATATATTTTTCCCGAGTATACAAGGTTCTGCATTTTTTGCGAACCTTCATGTTATACTATCATATTCTGGCGTGTTAAGAGGGCAGATGTATAGCCTATGAGCTAGGCACTTAGTGCTGAGGTGTGTTATCGGTTGGATTAGCTTTCATAAGCTTTGGCGTGTTATTGTTTGGATTAGCTCTTATGAGTGTTTGGCATGTTTCTGTTGGACTACTTGTGTACTCGTATCTATAAGTCGTTCATCCGGTCGTAAATTATTGTATTATAACTTATTTAATAACTTTGAATAGCTTGACATGTACTTGATATCTTGAAATGATTTCGTTCTGGACATGTATGATTTCTAAAAATTATTATTCGAGAATTGAATTGAGCTATGAAATTCACTGGTTTGAAATTGTGGATGATAGGAAACATTAGTTGTGGAATCATCTTTGGTTAAATTGTTATATTTATTTCGGTACGATTCATTATTTTTGTCCGTCGAACTTACTAAGCTTCAATAAGCTTACTTGTGTGATTTGTATTTTCTTGTAGATATCTTTTTGTGGGATGGAAGACCGGATCAGCACTTGAGTCACACTATCCATCCGATTTCGGTAGTTTTTGAATGTTTATTTTGGATTATATGGCATGTAATAGGTTGTTATGTCAACGACCTCGTTTTATATGTGTATATATAATCATGTGCCTAGTTGATCTTTGGATTTATGTTTGTTTCATAATGTGAAGGTATTATATGGTTGCTAAGTGTGGTGATGAACATAAGTTTGTTAAATGTAGTTTTTTGTTTGATTTTGGTAAGCTTAGCTAAGAATAACAATTGATATATGTTTGATTTTAACTTGGTAAATTAGGAGGTTGGATAATTGGCTCAAATAGGATAAGCATATATGTTTGAATAGTTGAATGGTTGATGATTTATATCATTGTACATGTATGTATAATTGCGGTACCAATGATGGTACATTGGTTAGGCACTTAAAATGGTTGATTTGGCATGATTTGAGTAGGTTTAATGGTAATTTGAATAGGTCTAAGGGCTGGTGTTTGGAGTGCTTGGTGTCCAAGAAATCTTGAAATGGTAAACTTGAGTTTTACGGTTCATTTTGGCGCACACGGGCTGCCACACGACCATGTACCATACACGGTCTAAGACACGGCCTTGTGTATCAAGTCAGTGAGTCATATGGTTTGGCACACGATCTATAACACGACCCTGTGTATTAAGTCAGTGAGTTGTACGGTTTGAGACACGGGCTAGGACATGACCATGTGTCCCAACTTCGAATACTCACACGGCCTGGGTTATGTCACACGACCGTGTGTCCCCTATTTTTAAAATTTTTCATATTCTTCCTAAAATTTCCTGATTTGTTTCAAATTAGTCCCTAAGGGTTTTAAGATTATTTCTTTAGTCCTTTAAACTCGATTAAAGCCTCGTAAATGTAAGTTATTATTGCAATTTCATTACATTGTGGTATTTTGAAAAATTATATTGAAATGATTATGATTCTACCTGTTTATTTTTGTTAACTTGTTATAGCATTCCCATAACCATATTTTGGTGACAGATACGGGTTAGGGGTGTTACAGTGAATTCAAGAATGCACATTTGTAATCATGAAGAAGAGAATAAAATCATGAGATATTAATTGAATGGAATTAAAATATGCTTAACACTCTTATTTATATGATGATTGTTGTTATCTATTTCCTTATGAATTGTGCTTATATGACGTTATTTGTCACTTTTATTTTCGAAAATTATCTTAATGTTTCTTGTTTCATATTATGTTTACCTTTGTCCAATGGGTAACTATTAACTTAGCTAACTCCTTCAATGAGGTAAGATAAGTATGATAATTTCTCTTTAACTTACCAAGCAATTATGCTTACGCGTTGTTGTTTTTACGCATAGATTGTAGATTCATGGATTCGTAAAGCCAAGCTAAATCTGGGACATCAAACTATCATTGAGGCCACCAAGAGCATGAAAGTTGCATATTTAGTTTATGGCATGTACTAGGGTGTCTACATTTAAATATCTTAATTTCATATTATTTGGTCTTTATGTTGAATGTTATTCAAATTTGAACTTGGAAACTCTTCTTGGTATATCACTATACTATTCTTCTTTTGATTAATCAAGGGTATGCCTGGTTAATTTACTTCCGAGTGTGCTAATTTTAATTTTAAAGTGTTTTATAATAGTTTTTGTATATATTTGAGAGGTCTTTTAAGTATGTTGTATGCATACTATGAATAAAGGGACTTTGCAAAAACACTTGAAGTATTTTTGGATGAACTTAGTAAATCACATTGCGACTATGAAGTTGCAACATCATGACTTTGTATTTCTCCTCATCGCAACCTCATCAACTTAGTCACGCCACAATGTCATAAGTTTTTTGTCGCAATGTTGCGCTACTATTACAACCTTACACTATTTCAAGTTGTTTTGACCTTTCGGGACCCGTTTTAGGTTCTAATAACCTCTGATCAAATCTGAATAAATTCTAAATTATTTTAAATTATTTTTAAAACTTTAAATTTTTATAAAAAATATTTTAATTAGTTTTTAAAATTATTTTAAAATTTTAATTCTTAAAAAATCCAAAATTACTTACTTGTACATGCTTCGTTGACATCACTCATCTGTACCGATCGTCTGGTACAGGTTAAGGGTGTTACAGGCATGCATTTGAAATTCTATAATAATATATTCTATAAAAAAACCTATTGATAGAAGGAATCAACAAGGAGGAGACAAAAGGGAGAAGGTGGTGCTTACAAGGACACCGATTCACCTGTGACAAGCAAAGAATTAAAGTACAGTGCAAGGCCTACGAGACAGCCATGTGATCTATGCCAATAATATACACAGGCAAAGACACGAGCTAGGACACGGCCGTGTGTCCCAACTTCAAATGCCCACATGGTATGGGTTATGTCACACGGCCGTGTGACCCCTGCATCTCAAATTTTCATGTTTTTTTCAAAAATTTCTAATTTGTCTCAATTTGATCCCTGATTGTTTCTAATGTAATTTTGCAGCCCCGTAAACTTGAACAAAGGCCCATGTGCATAATTATTCTATGTTATGATATATGTTTATAAATTAATTGAATACTTATTATGGAATTAAAATAAATTATTTTATTTGGTTTTCTACCACTCCGATCCCTAATCCGAAAATGGAGTCGGGATATGGGAGTTATAGTAAGCTAGTTTGGTATTGATTTTCCAAGTAGTATCAATACCACTTGAGAGAA
The DNA here is from genome assembly GCA_025698475.1 of Gossypium anomalum. Classification (NCBI taxonomy): domain Eukaryota; kingdom Viridiplantae; phylum Streptophyta; class Magnoliopsida; order Malvales; family Malvaceae; genus Gossypium; species Gossypium anomalum. The sequence continues at coordinate 13,226,801 of CM046968.1, read as the reverse complement.
TTATCGATACCTCCTCTTCAGTATCGATACCTACGTAACAATTTTGGGAAATTTATCCAAGTGGTCCAAATGCAAGTTTAGTACTTATTTTATGTTTATTTAATGAATGCTTGACATGTTTTATTGATAAAAAGTAAATGTATGACTTGCAATTCATGTGAATGTTATGTTAGTAAATAAAAAGAAAAGATCCATGCGTAATAACGTGACGATTTGAGATGAACATGATGCAAAACGGTGGTGCTCGACGATCGGGTCGGGTATAGAGTGTTACATTTGGTGGTATTAGAGTCAGGTTCAATAACACTTAGACCTAATGATTATTGTTAATGCGTTGATTGGGGTTTCACAACCTAAGTGATTAAGTTATCTTGATAGCTTGAATTGCATGAGATATCTCTTGTTTGTGATGCATGTGGGGTAGGAATGAGAACACATTGCCTTTAATTCCAAAAATTTCTTACAGGAACGAGACTTGGATCATTTCCCCGCCACTCACAATGTTTATTTGCTTATGTGTGTATGCTAGATAATTAGATATTCCTCATAGACCTGTGAATGTAAGAGCTAGTGCTCAAGAGGATGGTACATCCTCTACACCTCCTATGTTGCCACATAAAATGAACATACCTAATGAGGGTGTACCCCCTCTGATTAAAGTGATAATTGGAGTGTTTCAGCGGATTGGTGGTACTAACCCTACCCTTGCACTACCAATCCTGCACCTGTGAATTGTGAGTTGTCGCTTGAACATCTTCAGGCGTTAGGCAGTAAAACATTTTCTAGAGTTAAAAGGATTGATCCGACCATAGCTAAATACTGGTTGGAAGAAGTTGAAAGGATCCTCGATCAAATGTCCTGTTCTGGGTGTGTGAGAGGTCCCAAGTTCAAGCCTTACCTTTAGCAATTTTTTTTATTTTTGGAATTAAGCCCTATCCTTGGTCAACGGGCTTATATTTAATTGCCTGTAAGTTCATATCAGAATGAGCCTGCTGGTCCGAGTGGTAAGGGTGTTGGTGTGTTGGAGGTCCTGTGTTTAAATCCCTGCATTAGTGAAGGTGTTAAATTATTTTTTGTTCTGTTATTTGATAGAGTTTCGGTCAAACAGAAATTCTAAGGAGGTTGAGTAGTGGGTTAGTGGGAGTAATTTAGGGGATTAGGGATAATTTTGTTTTATTCAATTTTTTTCAAATTTTTCGGTTTCCAGAGAAAATCTGACATTCCTTCTTTGCTCTCCTTTGTCGTTTCCTTTTCCTTTTTTTGGCTTTTTTTCAAACGGAATATTTTTCCTTTCCTCTTTACTTGTTACGACAAAATTTCGTCTTTCCTCGTTCGGTTAAGCTATGTATGTATAGAATGGTTTGCTCGTTTGGGGTTTTTTTAATCCGGTTTTTTGTGTTTTCAAAATCTTTTTTTTTTAGTCTTATTGATTGTTTGGCAGTAACAAATCAAGAAGTACGGTGCTCTCCTCGTTCAGGATCGTAATCGAATCGTTGAGGTATTAGAATAAGTGTTGGATTTCGGTAGTTGTTCCGTAGTTACGATTTGGTCGTGAAGTAAGTCTGACTCTTACGGTTGGTTTGTCAATTTTTAGGTCCTAGAGGGTTCGTGGTTGCTGAAGCGTCAAATCTATACCAGGTGTGTTCCCGAAACGTAGGAAAATAAGATTTCACGAAAGCTGAAAAACCCCACCGTCGACACCACACGGCCCTGTAATAGGCTGTGTGCAATGACACGACCGTGTGATCGAAAAAGGCCAGGCTGTGTACAAGACACAACCGTGTGAGCCACACAAGCTAGGCCAAATTGGGCGTGTGGTCCCATACGAACATGCCGTGCGGGAGTGTGGCATCTGGGCTAGGCCGTGTGATCCACACGGGCAAGGCCAATCTGCGCATGTGGGGGTGTGTAGGCCCACACGGGTAACCCATAAGAGTCTGCGGGCCTATATATCTGAATTTTTCCCTAAGGTTGCACAGGTCATCTCAAATGACTATGGGCCTACAGTAGGGTCGGTAAGGGCTAACAAACCTTAAACTGTATGATCTATTTGACTGATATCCTATACTGAGCATGATAGAATTGTGCATGTAAGATTATTGATCTAGTTAATAGCATGTTAAGCATGTTAAATTGCATAACTATTTCTGTATCTGTACTGTTATTGGGGTGGGATGATGTATATTGTTGAGGTGTTTTGAAAGGCAGCATGACTATTATCTGGTAGCATGGCTATGTTATATCTGTTATGTGCCGCATCGGTACAATATGGTGTGTAGGGCTAAGTGGGTGTTTTAAACCCCACATGTTGTGTAGGGATGGGCAGAGATGGTGTATAGAGGATGGGGGTAAGATATCTGATTTCTGATTCTGATTTGCATATTTGTATCTATATCTGTAATGGGCTTAAGCCCAAATCTGTATCTGACTGATTCTGATTTTCTATTGTAAGCATGCTTAATTCTGTGGGGTTACACACTGAGTTTGCGTAAACTCACTCTTTTCTGTTTATTATGTACAAGTAATCCATAGTCTTAGGCGGATCGATGCTACGGAGCCCTCGGTGACCACATGTTCGAACTGGTTATAGTTACAATTTAATTTTTTATGTTCTGGTCTATTCTGGGTTTATTCCGTGTAATTCAGACTTTATGGACTGTTTTAGTTTAACTTGGGTTAGACTGCGATTTTATGATTTTACAACTGTAAACTCAGATTCTACCAAAAGCAAGGGTTTTTCTAAAATCTTGAACACCTTTCTAAACACAACGATTTTAATAACTTCCGCTACAAAAATGTTTTACCTCTAAGCGATTGAATGAATGAGAGCTTTGAAATTGTTCATAGCTATAAGGGCTAATGAACTGGTATGATTTTAAACTTAATGACAACAGTTTTCAACCCCATTTTATGTGACACTTTTAGATTCGGCCATAACTTCTAGGTTGGATTTGGGGTGTTACATTCGTACTCAGATTAATTTGTGGTCGTCTTTACAGATAACATTTTGGTGTATTCTCATTCTGAAAAGGATCACGACTAGCATCAAGGGGTTGTCTTGCAGATTTAAAGGGATAATCAACTATATGTAAAGTTAAGTAAGAGTGAATTTTAGCTTGAGGAAGTGACATTTTTGGGACATGTAGTTTCTACAGAAGAGATTCGAGTGGATCTTAAGAAGATTGAAGCGATTTTAGAGTGGAAGCCGCTTAAGAGTGTTACAGAAGTTCAGAGTTTCTTAGGTTTTACTGGTTACTATCTTAGGTTTATTTAAAAGCTTTTCCTTATTGTTGCACCCTTAACGAAACTACTTTAGAAGAATATGGTGTTTGAATAGATTGATGAAAGATAGAAAAGTTTTGAACAGCTAAAGGCAGTATTGACGAAGGCACCTTTATTGATTCAACCGGAACTATGAAAAGATTTTGTAGTTTATAACGATACTTCTTATACATGACTCGATTGTGTGTTAATTCAAGAAGATAAAGTTGTGGCTTATGTTTCAAAACAATTGAAGACGCATGAGCGGAACTACCCAACTCATGATTTGGAGTTAGCTGCTGTTGTAGCAACCCGATTTCGAGCTTAGTCAGAATAGTAGTTTTAGACTACAAATTCGAGACCGAGAAATTATTTTCATTATTACCTTGGTGTTATAGCATGATTATATGAGTGCATGAAAAATTTGACGAATTAATTTTAGCGTTTATAAGCTTAATTGCGAAAAAGGACTAAATCGCATAAAGGGTAAAAAAGTTTTATTTTACTTGATAGATATACCAAATAGCTAGAGAACCATAATTGGAGGTCTTGAAAGAGTAATTATACCCCTTAAAGAGGCATGGCCGACCATAGGAGACAAGGAGGGTCAATTTTCAAGGTTAGGTTAAATTTGGTGGCTTATTTGACTAAAAAGAGAATAAAATAAAAGAAAGATGATATCACCCTCTCATCTTCCCCATTACCACTGAAAATTCTCAGCAAAAATAAGGGTTTTGAAGCTTTAAAATTTTAGCCAAGCTATCCTCTTGCAAATCAAGAAATACAAAATTCGAACCTAAACTCGGGGAAGGCCAAGCAAGTAGACTAAATCAACTAGTCGTCTACATTTTGTAATCTAAGGTAAGTTGTATGTTAATAATGCAACTAGATTTTTATGATGTGAGATTAAATTGATATTGCCTAAATTGTTTTAATTTCGAATATGAGTATGCATGTTGAGAAATTAATGTAATAAAGACTCCCGGTTGAACATTAGGAATAGATTTAGATATTCATGCCATGACATTGGGTGATATGCGTGCTAGTGTAAGACATGTCTGGCACATGCATCGATCACATTATGAGAGCCAGTATAAGACATGTCTGGGACATGCATCGGCCTCGAGATATACAAGCTAGTGTAAGACCTGTCTGAGACATGGCGTCAGCTTGTTATGTGTCAGTGTAAGACCTGTCTGGGACATGGCATCGACATCGATAGATGAGAGCCAGTGTAAGACCTGTCTGGGACACGGCATCGGCCTCGATATATGAAAGTCAGTGTAAGACCTGTCTGGGACATGGTATCGAATTTGATGTGCTAGCCGGTGTAAGACCATGTCTGGGACATGGCGTTGGTATCTATTCCCATGTTTGGAGCTATTGAATATCTTATATTATTCCAAATGGTTCAATAAGAGATTTGTGGTTTATATCGAAATGAGAAAATTAGTGATCATGTTGTGAGTGGTACAGGTACCTAAATGAGAATTATGGAATTCGTGCTCTATTTACGTTGTATGATTAGTAAGGAATGAAAGTGAGTAAGTTATGCTTATGACCGTTAATGTATTTTACATGAATTATGAAATGTGAATCCAAATCAACATTGTATGATTGATGAGAAATGAATATGAGTAGGTGGTATTTATGAATCATCACCTTAGTGTGCAAATTAAGATTTGTTAGGAGTATAATCCCTTATGGTAACTCATAGTAATTTCATTATTTACATGTGACTTACTAAGCTTTGTGCTTACCTCTTTTCCTTTCCATTTCCTTGTTATGCCACCGAACTAGTCTATGGATCAAAGAACATCAGAGGCCTTGTTCATACTATCATTTGAAGCACTTGGTATAATTAGTTCTTTTATTTTGATTATGGCATGTATAGGACCTTGTCTTTTGAGTTTTGTGTCATTGTTAATTGGCCAAAATGTGTTGGTTGGGGTTTACCCCTTTATTTTTTGTAAGGCCATAATAATGGCTAATGTTTCTCAATGATATGCAATTGATACTGTTTCATGGATGGGCATATTGCATGAATGAATAAGTGCATGCTTGGATTGTTATAGTGTAATGACGGTTGATTTTAATTATCACGTTGTGGTTGAATTGGCCTTATGTTGATGCATGGAATTGGTAATATTGATGTGGTATAAGTTAGTGCAAGCAAGGGTGGCAAAAAGGCTTAGTAGATAGCCTTATTTTTATCCATACAGGTAGACACACGGGCGTGTGTCTAGGCCGTGTGTGACACACGGTCAGCCCCATGGGTGTGTTGTCCGGCCGTGTGTCCCCTGCACGTTAAATTTGCAAGTCAGTATGCATGATAGTAAACACACGGACAGAGACACGGCCGTGTGTTTCAGCTGTGTATAGAACACGGCCATTGGCCACAGGCATGTGCTTTGGCCATGTGCCCCTAAATTGTTGCTGACGTTAGAAACAGAATGTCAAGGTTTTTACTCACGGGCTGCGACACGGGCTATAGACACGGGCATATGCCCGACCGTGTGAAAACCCCTGTAGGTTTGAATTTGGAATTAAATTCATACGGGTTTGGGGCACGGGCGTGTCCCCTTGTGCTTAGGTCGTGTGAACCATACGAGCCTTCAGCACGGCCATGTCAAAATGGTCACACGGGCATGTCGCCCTTTCACACGGGCGTGTACCCCTGTTTCAAGTGACATTTTTTTTAAGTTTTCAAAGGTGTTTGGATTAATCCCAGACCGTTCCCAAAGTGTGATTTGGGCCTCATAGGCCCATATTAAAATTTTCTAGAGTAAGATTAAAAAGTTTTAAATTTGATCGAGTTTTTATGACTCGAAATGATTGTATGCATGTGTTTAAGTCAGGTAATGCCTCGTGCCCAGTCCTGGCCTCAGACCTGGGTAAGGGGTGTTAGAGCTGTAGTGTTTGAGCATAAGATTTGGCGTCATTATCCGTATGGAGAGAAGTGTGTGATTTACACTGACCACAAAAGCCTTAAGTATCTCCTCTCCTAAAAGGAGTTCAATTTAAGGCAAAGTCATTGAATTTAGCTTTTAAAAGAATATGACTGTATGATCGAGTATCATCCTGGAAAGGCGAATGTTGTTGCTAACGCATTGAGTAAGAAGTCGATGACGGAGTTAAGACCTATGTTTGTACGCTTGAGTTTGGTTAATGATGGTTTTTTGTTGGTTAGACTTCAAGTAAGGCCGACTTTGTCTCATCAAATTAAGGAAAAACAACTATTAGATAGAGATTTGTTAAAGAGAATTCATCAAGTTGAACAGGGTGTTATGGGAGGCTCTAATATTGATGCAGAAGGTATCTTGAATTTTTGAGGTAGATTTTGTGTACCGCAAGATGTGGATTTAAGACAAGCGATTCTCACCGAGGCACACAGTAGCCCTTACGCTATGCATCCCGGTAGTGGTAAAATATATCACAAACTTTTTGAGATTTATTGGTAGCCTTGGTTTAAGAGTGATGTTATGGATTTTGTGACTCGATGTTTGGTTTGTCAAAAGGTGAAAACTGAACATCAATTTCCTTCAGGGTTGTTGCAACCTATTGTGATTCCTGAATGGAAGTGGGAAAAGATTATTATGGATTTTGTATTGGGTTTGCCTGTGACTCCATCAAGAAAGGATTCAATATGGGTTACAGTTGATCAGTTTTCGAAGAGTGCGCATTTCTTAGCTATGCATACTAATTATTCGTTGTAGAAGTTGGCAGAGTTGTATACTATTGAGATTGTTCGTCTTCATGGGATTCCAGTTTCTATTATTTCTGATAAAGATCCACGATTTACTTTGAGGTTTTGGAAAATTTTGTAAGAGGTTTTAGGGTCGAAGCTTACTTTCAATACGGCTCATCATCCCCAAACTAATGGTCCATCTGAGAGAGTAATTCAAGTGTTAGAAGATACGTTACGAAGTTTTGGGATCGAGTTCAGTGGTAGTTGGGAACAGTATCTGCCTTTGGTAGAGTTTGCTTACAATAATAGTTTCTAAGTGAGTATTCGCATGGCACCGTTTGAGGCTTTGTATGGTAGGAAGTGTAGGACTCCTTTTTGTTGGATAGATTTGGATGAAAAATGAGTTGTTGGACCAGATTTAGTTTGAGAGACTGAAGAGAAAGTGATGGTGATATGCGAGAGGTTGAAAAGAACGACAAATAGACATAAATCTTCTGCGGATTTGAAATGTCGAGGCATCAAGTTTTAAGTTGGCGATAAGGTGTTTTTGAAGGTTTCTCCTTGGAAGAATGTTTTGAGGTTTGGAAGGAAGGGTAAGTTGAGTCCTAGGTATGTTAGACCATATGAATTTTTTGAGAAGATTAGATCGATAGTTTATCAACTCAAGTTGTCACAGGAACTTGAACAAACCCATGATGTTTTCTATGTGTCTATGCTTCAGAAGTATCATTCAGATCCATCACATGTTATGCCAGTGGAGGAGGTCGAGGTTCGACCTAATCTTACTTATGAGGAAGAACTGGTAGAGATTCTAGCTCGTGAAGAAAAGGTTTTGCGAAATAAGAGAGTTCTATTAGTTAAGGTTTTTTGCCACAAGTACAAAACGAAAAAGGCTATTTGGCAAACTGATGAAGCGATGAGAAGTCAATATCCTTACTTATTTAGCTTAGGTAAATTTCGAAGACTTTTTTGTGAGGGAAAGTTGTTACACCCCAAAATAGGGCTTAGAAGTTTCGAGGGTATTTTAAGAATTTTATATGCTTGGAATTTTGTAAGTTTGGTAACCGATAATGTTTTTAAAAAAGGCTATTAGGACTTTAAACCAATTTCTAATAATGAGTTTTAAATATCTCTAATTTTGAAAATAGGAGTAATTTGTAAAAGACTCAAAATTGAGAGTTTTTATGAAGCATTTTGCCTAGAATTTTAAAATTGAACCTAATGAACCCTCATTCCCAGTTTTATTTCAAGATAGTTCTCCCTTTTTGCTAGTGTGCTGTCCCTTGCTCTCCTCTTGTTCTTCCAATTGCTTTTGATCTCCAATTCATAATTCATCTTAATTTCTAACATCTCTTGAACTATAATCTCCACTGAAACCAAGAAAACACCTAAAAACTTCATTAATTTCATCATCTTCTTCAATATTGGATTTTCTGGAATTTCGCCAAAGTTCATTTTTCTTGCATTCAAGGTAACCAATCATCTTCCTATTAGTTTTAAATGTTATCTAGACTTTTAAATCGAATTTCTACCCATTAAAATGCATGTTTTAGATAAAACCCAAAATTTTGGTCATTAATGGTGGATTTCGGGTTGGTGGATTAAAAATCAGTTTTAAAGTATTTTTCAACTTGTTTTAACATAATTAGAAGGTTTCTAAAGTTATTTTGAAGTTTCGTTAAGGAATTCTCAAGTTTTAATCAATTTTCGTCATAATGGACAAAACTTGTTGAAAAATGTCGGTACCTTGAAACATGTAGTTTTGTGTAGTTTAAAGGTTAAGAATTAGTCATAGATGACTATGTAGCTGAAAGGAATTCATTTCGTGCGAAAAGATTTAAGTGTAGGCTGAGATACTCGAATTTAAAGTTTTCTATGTTGAATGTTTCGGTTAATAGTGAACGTAGTATGCCTTCGTTTTGATTCTAATATGGTTATTATGTTTAGCTAACTGAGAAAGAGTAGGCTCAAATGATAATAGATAAATTAAGCAGATGTAGTGTAACATCCCCAAAACCCCTTGGTCAAAAATAATATGAGATATATTTTTAGTGAAATAAAATATAAAGTAAAGGATAAGAGGTGTTAGAGAAAAATGAAGAAGTATGTTGTGAAATATTAATTTGAGCTAAGGACTAAATCATAAATATATGAAAATTTATGTGAGGGGTTAAAGTATAAATATGGAAAAGTTGAAGAGTCAATAGTGCAAATATATTAAGGGTGGAAGGGTTTATAAAATAAGGAAAATGGATTAATAAAGACCAAATTGAGTAAGTGAAAGAAATACGAGGGACTACATCACAATTTTACCAAATTAAGTGATGATTTAAGGATGGAAGTTTGAAATATCATCAAAGGTAAAATGGTCAATTAGCAAGAGAGATAATTCTAGAATGTAACAATTACGTTGGTGATATTTTGTGATTTTTTAATAAAATATTTTATTAATATAACTTAATTAGATATTTATTAATAATTTAATTATAAAAATATTGATATAAAAGGGAGGAAAAAAGAAGAGTTTTCTTCATCTTTCCAATGTGAGGAAGAATAGAAGAAGAGAGAAATTTTGATTTCTTTACAATTTAGTCCCTTGCCAAGAAATCTCACTATTTCACCCAAAATTCTTTGAAATTTCCATAGACACCAAAGAGGAAAGATGAAACAGAGATCCTAGAGAGTACATTCATCAATTTAGAATAAAAAATTGGTAGATGAAAGTGAATAAAATTAGAAGAAAAGAGAAACATAGTAAGGAAGATGAGAAAGAAACGGAAGTGAGGAAAAAGGAAAGAAACTCTTGACAAAAAAAAAACGAAAGTTTTCATACAAACCACACTTGTATTCAGTAAATTTAATTAAATATATTGTGAATAAAATGTATGAAATGTGTATTTTAATCTCTATTCTTGAAATACAAAGTATCTAATGAAGCATGACATGTAGAAACTTAAAATACAAAGCTTCTAAGTAAAAGATAATATGATGTGTGTTGTAAAAATCATTAAGATTAAGAAATGATTATGTTGTCTACACATAAATATGAGTGATTAAATTGAATATAAATTAAAGGTATAATGGCTATGTATGATTAAATGAAAGTTATGTAAAGAACCACGAAAAAAAGTAGATAAGTTTACTTGTCGAAACCATTTTTAAATCGAGTTTTGGAAAATGGGAATCGACTTTAAGAAAAACGAAAACAGGAGTCGCCACCAATCTTTTTAGGTGTGATTGGATCACCTTATAAAATGTTTTGTTTTAAAACATTAATTTTGGTCTATGAAAGCCGAGAAAACGGATTCGGGAGTTGGTTACGTACGAGGAAGGGTTAGCACCCTCGTAACGCCCAAAAATTGGTACCTAATTGATTATCAAGTGTCTTTAATGTCGAAAATTTGAAAGTTTTAAGATGCAAACCTCTTTTAATTAGAATGTCTCAATTTTGAAAATTAAGGCTCACTTATTTCAAACGAGTCAAAACATCACATCCAGTAAGTTAAGACGCAACATTTTAAAACCTTCGAAACTAAGCTTGTCTTTCGAAAATTTTTATCTTGAAACAACAAAACGTCATATCCAGTAAGTTAGGACACTATGTTTTAAAATCTCAAAATAATCGTTTAAGTTTTAAAAACTCAAAATCACTTAGAAGGGTGCTTGACTATTCGAATTCAACGAGAAAAGTCGCAACCCAGTAAGTTAGGGCACTACCTTTCTAGAAGTTTCCAAACATCAAGCATTGCCTTTTTTTTAAAAAAAAAACCTTGGAATATTATTTTAAATGACGTTTTAGGATGACATATTAATGCATCATGAAGCATAGATGTACAAAATATTCTAACATTTCCATACAAACATAAATAATATCATTAAGACAAAACTAAATAACATGAACATACGTTTAATGAAAAAAATTATACTAGGGTAAATGTTAGATAATAAACAAATAAAAACATGAGTAAACTAAAAGAAAAACATAATACATGCAAAAATTATACAACAATATATATCATAAAATAGCACATGAAAGAAATAATTAAACATAGCATATAAAAAAAATAAAACTATGCACAAATAAGATAAATGACATACACTAAAAAAATGAATAAATAGAACATTTACAAATTATAAAAATATAATGCAATAGTTCAAAATACATGAAATGATAATATAATATATATACATGCATAGAAAATATATATTTGAAAATAAACTATATAAAAAGGTTAAATATTATAATATATAAAATACATAATCAAATGTATAAAAGATAGGAATAAATATACATATTTGAAAAATGAAGAAATTAAAATAAATAAAAGGTTGAAAAACTAAGATAGACGAAGAATAAAATAAGAACTAACCACAGAGAGTAAGAACGCAAGAGGGAGAGAAATTTGAGTGAATGCTCTCAAGAATTCTTATTGCTTCCCAAAACTCAAGTGTTTTACAATGAAGGGAGAGGCCTCTATTTATAGTTGAGCCTTCCTAAATCCAACGGTACAGATCAATTACATCAATGGTTAAGATTAAAGGATATCTACAAATTAAATCTCCAAGATTATAAGATCATATCTTCAAGATTGCATATCATATCTAAGATTGCATATCATATCTAAGATTGTATCATATCTAAGATTGCATATCATATCTAAGATTGTATCATATCTAAGATTGCATATCATATCTAAGATTGCATATCCTTAAAGATTATATTTTCATATGAGTCAAGCTTGTAGATGAACCTTAAATCTTTTCAAGTAATGGGCCATTCTGATCGGGGCAAATTATATTTGTAATTCTGGACTGAACTTGGACTTCGTTTTTTTTTTGGGTTTATTATTTTTGTTTTTGGACTTATTTCTGGGCTCAGGCAAAATTGAGTGTCTACAGCTGCCCCTCATTGCTCATTGCTGTGTAACAGGAATAGAGCAAAGACTATAAAAAGACCAATTTTGCCCGGTCTCGCCGAGTCTTGAGTCATTGATCTTCTTTAAATGGCCTCTTGACGGCTTCAATCTACTTCTTGCAAACTCATGACTGTCATGTTGATATCTTCGATCTGCTCTTTTTCGAACACAGAGACGCCAAATCTGCTTCTTCGATTTGTTCCCTGACAATACAGAGATGCCAAATCATCTTAGATTTGCTTCAGCGTAAACACGTGAAAGCCAAATCTGCTATGTCTTCGATTCGCTCCTTGTAAACACAAGGATGCCAAATCATCTTGGATCTACTTCAGTAAAATCATCTGAAGGTTAGATCTGCTATGTATCTGCTCTCCGTCGAAATGGTGATGCCAGATTTGTTATCTTGGACCTGCTTTGGTGTGAGAACATCCGAAAGTCAAATCTGCTATGTCTTCGATTTGGTCCTTGTAAACACAAGAATGCCAAATCATCTTGGATCTGCTTCAGTATAAACATCTGAAGGTTAGATCTGCTATGTATCTGCTCTCCGTCGAAATGGAGATGCCAGACCTGTTATCTTCGATCTGCTTTGGTGTGAGAACATCCAAAAGTCAAATCTGCTATGTCTTCGATTTGTTCCCTGTAAACGCAGGAATGCCAAATCTGCTATCTTCAACTTGTTCCCTATAAACATAGGTTTGCCATGCTGAAATCTTCGATCTACTTCACTGTAAGCACAGGAGTGTCATATCTGCTATCTTCGATCTGTTCCGTATAAACACAGGGATGCCAAATCTACTATCTTCAACTTGTTCCCTATAAACACAGGGATGCCATGCTGAAATCTTCAATCTGCTTCACTGTAAGCATAGGAATGTCAGATCTGCTATCTTCGATCTGTTCCCTATAAACACAGGGATGCCAAATCTGCTATCTTCAACTTGTTCCCTATAAACATAGGGATGCCATGCTGAAATCTTTGATCTACTTCGCCGTAAGCACAGGAATGTCAGATCTACTATCTTCGATCTGTTCCTTATAAACACAGGAATGCCAAATCTGCTATCTTCAACTTGTTCCCTCTAAACACAGGGATGCCATGCTGAAATCTTTGATCTGCTTCGCTGTAAGCACAGGAATGTCAGATCTGCTACCTTCGATTTGTTCCCTATAAACACAGGGATGCCAAATCTGCTATCTTCAACTTGTTCCCTATAAACACAGGGATGCCATGCTGAAATCTTCGATCCACTTAGCTGTAAGCACAGGAATGTCAGATCTGCTATCTTCGATCTGCTCCCTATAAACACAGGGATGCCAAATCTTGTTTCTTTGATCTACATTGTCCCATAAAAGACATAACATATAGAATGCGTATAAGTTCATGCCTAATAATTAGGATGCTATGATCGAAGTGAGTCAAATTCTCCTAATTAGACATGTTATAATGCAAAATGTTATGAATATGACCCCTATTTCGGACGTCATCACTCATTTATCAATCAAGCTTTCCACCTCGCTCTTCTCGACATATCAATCATACTCTGCTCATATGCCTCGAATCTTCTCCATCAATTTAGTCTATCGTACTATTCCCCAAATGTTACGACCCACTGAAAATGTTTCTGAAATGATCCTTTTTTAAGATCAATATTTCTTAAAATGTCCAACCATCTTTTGGACTGAAGAAGAAAATCTCTCAAGTATCTCCAACCCATACATATGAGAATTCCTTAAACAATTGTCTTGTTTCAGTTTCTTGTATTATCTAGAAATTTCCAGAGTAATATGCAAAACTTCGTTTGTAAAGATATTTTAGTTCATCTATTATTATTTTAATGCAACATGCTTTATGAATAATGGGAGACAAATAAATTGATCCTGAGGATAATTAGATGTGGACAAATTATTGGAAGGAATGCAAAAGGATTAACCTGAGAATATATCTTTGCGAAGAAAAAGAATCCAAAGATAGTAAATAGGACAGAAATCAGATGCCCCAGATATCGCCCCTTGAGCCTCTATACACCAGCTCCATGAAGACTTTATTGAGTTCAACATGTGTTTAAAAGATCTAAAGTAATTCGTTAATGCCTCGATATGTAACATACTTCACTTCTCGTCAAATCTGGTATAGCAAGGTCACTGCATGACTTTCCAAATTTGAGCTGCCCTTTCGGGTTTTCAACTCAAAACCCCTTTAGTCTCAATGCGCCCTTTGCGGGTTTTCACCTTGGCCTCTCTATTTTTTCTTTTTTCTCTTTTTTCTTTTAATTTTTTTCTCTTTTTCTTTTCTTTTTTTCTTTTTTTTTTGAAATAGAAATCCCAAAGTGCCCTTTGCGGGTTTTCACCTTGGCTTCCCTTCTCCTTCAGATAAAGTACTCCTTGACCGAGTCCGAATTCACTGGATTAGATAAATTCTTCCTATCTATTTCTTGTCAAAATCAGTGCACCTCTAGAGAAAGCCCTCTTCGCAACATATGGCCCTTCCCAATTCGGCATCCTTTTGCATGGGAATGATCTCTTTCAGCACAAGGTTTCCTTTATGAAATTCTTTTGGACGAACCTTCTTTGTCATAAGTCTGTGTCATCCATTCTTGGTACATTTGCTTAGGATGAATACTTTCAAGTTAAGTTTACTAGAGGTATTCAATTCTTTACTCCATCAAAGCTTGGAGGAAAAATCTTGATTCATAAACCCATGAAAAAGGGATTGCCCCAATAGTAGTCCTGGCTGTTTTTTGTCAAACCCTACAAAAAGATGGTTCAATGATTCTCAGCAGACAAGAATGAAGTTGCTGACTTTATCCTTCAACCTAGAAAGCTGAGGTACAGAGATTACTCCCGGAGCATACATCCCACCATGACTCGATGATGTTTCTGAAGCATCCCTAATCTTCATAAATTGCCTCCAACTGTGAAGCTACCAAATGAGCATAGCAAATAGGAGCCATAACAAATATGGCTGTGGTGCTCCTTTGATACATATAGGATAGAGAATGAACAAACTCTTGCAGATCATGAGCCGAAAACCTAGCCTGGTCTAAGAGAACATGATAGTGGGTCTGCCTCGTGATTCCAATGGGTGCCAAGGTAAAAATTATTATTCTTTGGATGGCATACTTTGTTGTCAATGACAGTACCATGTAGCACATTGTCAGGAGATCCCTACTGAAAAAACTTGGTATGATGGTTTTTGGTACAACAATAACCACAATCTTTAGGGTTCCACTTCTCGTCAAGGAACTTGTAAGCCTCAATAACTTGATCAAAACTTGATTGAATTGAGACTCGCTAACCCCATCTCTGAAAATAATGATTTGATCAGGTTTCCTCTTCCCTGAACTTGTATAGAAGTCTAAGAGAGCTTCCTTCATGATACCGTTATCCACTTTGTCAGAAACTAGTTTTGAAGAAAGAATCTATCATTTTAAGCGACAGAGACTGTGTACGGCTTGATGCCCTATAGTTGGAAATCAATGGCCACCGCCTGGAGCTAACCATCGCTGCTATTAACGGCACATCAGACTGCTCAGGAAAGCCAAACAATGCACCCATTCCAAGGATGATGGTTGGAACCTTTGAAACAACTAGAATTGAAGGTGTTTGCCCCAACGTAAGCATAAAGAGTAGGCGGTAGTTTCTTATGCCAATTTTTACCAGTCTCGATCATCTTCTGTAATTTGTTTTTTTCTTCTTTTTCTTTTCTTTTGGCAACCTTTGTTGTATTATGGTATGACGCATTATCTTTGAAAAGACTGCAACCTTTTAGTATTGTGCAGTTATATATAATTTTTTTTTTAAATGGATGACTTTTGACTTTGTAATATTAACATATGAAGTTATCTCTCCCTCTTAATAGAGTAGTTGACGTCCACAAAGATGAGTCATTGTCAGCTTGAAACTTTTGACGAGCTCGGGCCCATAACATACATGCCCCATAAGTCTTGACTCCTTTAAATTTGGCATTCATTGTACAACTGATGCGATCCCTTTCCATGGTGGACCAACAGTGCCCCAAAACCTCATGTTTATCCTGGCAATTGCAAATCCTACTGCATGCGCCTTTAGACCACATTTTTGAATTCCCATAATAGTCTCAACAAGGTCTTGTTTTGTCTCCTCAGCTAATTCCAATTTCCCAATCTTTCCTTCCTTTAAGGCTATATTTCCTACCACCACTTCATGGGGTAAAAACCATTTTCAACAAATTCAGAAACAAGTCACAATTTCTGTCACCTTCAAAGTACTGAGATTCCTCTAAACACATATCACACTCAAACGGAACTCTGAATCTGTAGTATCGTTGCCCGTGTCATTGATATCTAGGTATCTATGATAGGCACACAAAAGAATATACAAGGAATAAATGAATTCAAGAATGACTATTTACATGAAATGAAAATTTATAAAGAATGTCAAAGGTCAAAAGAATGAAAGAATATTTACTCGGGTAAATGATAAAAGTATGTTTTATTGAAAATAAAAATGTCTGAACATGAGCCCACTTCTCAAAAGAAATCTCATTACTCTTAGGCTTTAGAGCAACAAGAGTGTTCTGAATATTACTCCGTAAAATTCCTAAAGATTACAGGAAGTTCTTCTGCAGTCTAATTGTTTAAAGAACTTCCTGGTTCGTAAGGGTGAACGCCCTCAAGGTTTCTTTGTTCAGTCCCTTCCTCATGTATGACATTGATGGGATGATTTTCATTTCCAAACACCCCCTTCTCCGGGTAAGCTATCCCTCCTGACACAAAAGTCGAGGATATGTAAGGGAACGTCGTTAATTCTCATTCAACTTTTTTTTCACTTAGCCGTGACCCTCTTCTCTCTCTCTTTTTTTCTTTCTCTTTTTAATAACTTTAACTAATTAGGGTCTTTTATAATTTTGAATGCAAATGATGTAATGAAATACTATAAGATGCAAATGAATGCAAAAGGTATCGATCTCGATTCAATCTCATTTAGAAAACTTTATTTAGAAAAAGAATATCTTTACATATAAATGGATTACAAATACGCTTTTGCCCTAATGCCCAAAGTTTTAACTCTATCTAATAAAAAGGCTAACTCTCGACCTACATCCGATGATGGCTCATGCATCATACTCAATATGTCAGCTCGTACTGCTAAGTCTCGAACGTGTTCAGCTACCTCTCGGATCTGAATTATGGCTTCTCCAATAAGGTAATCTCTATCTCTAACTTTTTCTTTAGACTAGCACAGTTATCCCTTTAAATGATCCTCTCGTGCCTCAAGCTACTCGATAAAAAGCTTACTATCTTGCAATGCTGATTCCGACTCCTCAACTTTGCCTTTTAGCTTCTTTACCTCTACCGTGGAATCACGACTTCGTTGCAGATGAAGGGATCGCCCAAGCTCAGTCACCCTAATTTTTAACCCTTGATTTTCTTTCTCTAAGGTCAAATTCCGTAATTGCACCTCTTGGAACTTCCTCTCCCAATATTCGGCTTTGGACTTTTCCCCTCGGACCTCTTTCTGCAACTGATCTGAAGACCCTCTTATTCCTGCTCTCTTCAAGGATACTTGTGCCTTTTTGTAGTGTTCTTTTAAATCATCTCGATCTTCCTCTATCTTTCTCTTTTCCTTTTTTACCTTCTTGACCTCCATCTTTTGCACATCGACGTTTAGGCTCAAGTATATCTTTTCTTCCTCGAGCTTTGCTATCCTCTTCTCGAGCTCCAAGTTATTTCTCTCAAACTCTTGCTTCATAATTTCTAACTCCGAGGGCATCACTTGCAAATATTCCTCCATCAGTCGAACTCCTTCCACGCTTGGCTTAGGGATGTTATCATTAATCCTTCTACCTCTCCACTCGACGTACTCCAGAGTCGCAGCAGGGCTAATAGCTACTCCCTTTAATCGACAAGTTTTGTTTCAAGCATTAGAGATCTCACTGACCTTCCTCTTGTAGTCGACTCCTCTATACACAAACTCACTCTGAACCAACCCGTAAATTGTCGGTATGAACTGTCTCAATCCATGTTGCCTCAACACAAGCAAAGGGGCATAACCAATGGCACCCCAAATTCCCAATGAAGGGACCCAATCAAAACTGCTACATCGGTAAAGAATCTCACTAGGAATCATCCATGGAGCCCTCCGCTCCACATCCTTTGACTGCAGGTTCTAAAGTAGCGCTATCCAATTTTTTCGGGAACATCAACTCTCCTAGTTGAAGCTGCTATGTCCTTCAACAGGGAGTAATCCTCAAAGAAGACTTGACAAACCACCCTATCTATTAATTGGAAGTGACTGCAGAACCAAGCTAAAAGTAACTGAGCATAACCAACAAACCTGCCTACACTGGCCCTCCTACATGCATTCAAGGACATGAATGTCTCCGCCAAAATCGCAAGAACAGAAGTGACCCGTTTGCTAAGTCGATGGAAGGGATTTGTGGTATTCTCATCCACATATCCCAAGGCATTGGGGAAAACCATCAATCCGTATAAGATTAAGGCAGAAATGTCTACCCTCTTTGCCTCGTCTGGATGTGTTTGGATCAGATCTTTCAAAGCTCTCCACGGAATGCACTTACTCTCACCCTTTTCCTTAATTCTAGCCATGATCCACTGCTCGCTCATCCTCGTAATGGTCATCAACTTCTTACCAAAGTTTGGGACACAAACAGCTCGAGAATAAATCCTATCACACTAAAATCTAGGACACCAAAGTAAGGTTGTGTACTCCTCCACAGTAGGCACTAAATCCACCTCCCCAAAGGTAAAACAACTGTAAGCTGGGTTCTAAAACTGAGCGAGAGCTCGAAACAAGTTCTCATCAACCTGAATATCAAACAAATAGGGCAAATCTCCGTACTTACCATAGAATGATTGCTTGCTCTCATTGCCCCACTAATCCCAAATCACCTTAAGCTCCTGCAGATTATTCTGTGTGACACTGATGCGAGTGTAGTCTAACAGCTCCTACATATATCCCACAATTATGCTATCCCCTTTTTCTAGCTGAGTTTGCTCAGACCATCTATGGACATTAGCGTTGCCCTCCACTCTATCAAGAAGTTCGTTCTCCATAATAAAACTTTCTAACTTAAAAACTGACCGTGAATCGATACCTTTTAAATGCGAAATGACATGCAATGAAAAAAGGAAACAGTCAGTATCACATAATATTAATAAACTCAAGAATGATATGTGAGGGTAATATCTAAAGTATAATTCTAACTAAGTTGAGCTCTTACGGTTTTTCTATATGAGGTTTTAGTTCTAAAGTTTGAGGTACCCGAACCAGCAGATTCCTCGATCCTCAACCATTATAGGCTCATTTGAATCGAGTTTAGTTCAGGGGAATACATTTCCATATGGCTGCACGGAGATGAAAATCTCACGAAACCATAGGTACGGATGTATCCCGAAAGTGATCCACTATCCTACACGGAGGCGAAAACCTCACGAAGGCGTAGTTTCTCACTCCCACTTAAGGGTGTGACCACAACGGTCATGCAAATACAATACGTATCAGAATATATAACATATGCAATAATACAAACATATGTAATGCAAAGAGGATTGAATTTTAAAATTTTTCAAATTTTCGACATTAAGACAAAAGGTAATCAATTATACGGCTTGACTCTCTTATTATTCCCCAGTGGAGTCGCCAAGCTGTCGAAACCATTTTTAAATCGAGTTTTGGAAAATGGGAATCGACTTTAAGAAAAACGAAAACGAGAGTCGCCCCAATCTTTTTAGGTGTGATTAGATCACCTTATAAAATGTTTTGTTTTAAAACATTAATTTTGGTCTACGAAAGTCGAGAAAATGGATTCGGGAGTCGGTTACGTACGACGAAGGTTTAGCACCCTCATAACGCCCAAAAATTGGTACCTAATTGGTTATCAAGTGTCTTTAATGTCGGAAATTTGAAAGTTTTAAGATGCAAACCTCTTTTAATTAGAATGTCTCAATTTTGAAAATTAAGTCTCACTTATTTCAAACAAGTCAAAACATCACATCCAGTAAGTTAGGACGCAACATTTTAAAACCTTTGAAACTAAGCTCGTCATTCGAAAATTTCTATCTCGAAACAACAAAACGCCATATCCAGTAAGTTAGGACACTATGTTTTGAAATCTCGAAATAATCATTTAAGTTTTGAAAACTCAAAATCACTTAGAAGGGTGCTTGACTATTCGAATTCAACGAGAAAAGTCGCAACCCAGTAAGTTAGGGCACTACCTTTCTCAAAGGTTCCAAACATCAAGCATTGCCTTTTTTTAAAAAAAAAAAAAACCTTGGAATATTATTTTAAATGACGTTTTAGGATGACATATTAATGCATCATGAAGCATAGATGTACAAAATATTCTAACATTTCCATACAAACATAAATAATATCATTAAGACAACTAAATAACATGAAAATACGTTTAATGAAAAAAATTATACTAAGGTAAATGTAAGATAATAAACAAATAAAAACATGAGTAAACTAAAAGAAAAACATAATACATGCAAAAATTATACAACAATATATATCATAAAATAGCACATGAAAGAAATAATTAAACATAGCATATAAAAAAAATGAAACTATGCACAAATAAGATAAATGACATACACTAAAAAAAATGAATAAATAGAATATTTACAAATTATAAAAATATAATGCAGTAGTTCAAAATACATGAAATGATAATATAATATATATACATGCATAGAAAATATATATTTGAAAATAAACTATATAGAAAGGTTAAATATTATAATATATAAAATACATAATTAAATGGATAAAAGATAGGAATAAATATACATATTTGAAAAATGAAGAAATTAAAATAAAAAAAAGCTTGAAAAACTAAGATAGACGAAGAATAAAATAAGAACAAACCACAGAGAGTAAGAACGCAAGAGGGAGAGAAATTTGAGTGAATGCTCTCAAGAATTCTTATTGCTTCCCAAAACTCAAGTGTTTTAAAATGAAGGGAGAGGCCTCTATTTATAGTTGAGCCTTCCCAAATCCAACGGTACAGATCAATTACATCAACGGTTAAGATTAAAGTATATCTACAAATTAAATCTCCAAGATTACAAGATTATATCTTCAAGATTGCCTATCATATCTAAGATTGTATCATATCTAAGATTGCATATCATATCTAAGATTGCATATACTTAAAGATTATATTTTCATATGAATCAAGCTTGTAGATAGACCTTAAATCTTTTAAAGTAATGGGCCATTCTGATCGGGCCAAATTATATTTGTAATTGTGGACTGAACTTGGACTTCGTTTTTTTTTTGGTTTATTATTTTTGTTTTTGGACTTATTTCTAGGCCCGGGCAAAATTGAGTGTCTACATTACTAAAAATAGTTTTGGACATTAACAACAACTCTGCTTTGAAAATTCACCAAAACTAATATAAAATACTTAGAGGGTGTATCAAATATTAAATTAAATATTATTGAGTCTAGTTTTGTATGAAAGAAATGGTGTAAGCAATGAAATTGTATATTTTTTTATATATTAGTTTTTGTGGGAAGAGGTCAAAATGGATTCGAGTTCCCCTGTTTTAACTTTGAAAAATTATAAAGAAATTTAAAAAACTTATTAGGGAAAAAAATTTATACTTTTTAAATTCTTAATAAGTATATTTTCAATACAATCAAATGAAAACACCATCTGAACCCCGTACTAAGAGATAACCAGGACAAAGGAAATTTTGAAGAATTTACTATATTGATAGGATAAAGTAGAAATTCTTAAATTTTAACGGTAAAAATATATTTGAGTCTAGTTTAAAAAACATCAAGTAGATCTTAGTTCTGAATTCTGTAGCTCAAGATATAAATAATTTATTGACTATGACACAAGTGGACAACTTTGATATGAACACATAAGTAAATAGTGCTATTATAGTTAATGTTACATATAAACATGTCATAGTAAAAGATAAAGATTCTAATATATATACAAATAAAAGATCTAGAACAGAGAGGAGGAGGGAAAAAAATAGTAGATGAATTTGAAATGTTACGAAATGGTTATAAGTGATGGAATGACTAATACATGTGAGAATGTTTAAACGAATTTATAAAATATTAAGTGAAGAATTGTTAATTGATGTGATTTTGGAATCTTGGCTAAAAATTTATGAATAATTAAATTAATTGGCACAATTTAGAAATAAATATAAAATATACAAAAAGTGGGTAAACTACTTTAAAAAGTGCAAGTCCTCCAATGGATCTTTGATTGAACATAATGTTTTAATAAGATCCTTTAACTCATAAATAGTTCTTCCATAAATTCAATTATTACTAAAATGAGTAAAATGATCTTCAACAATCAAATAATATGATAAATCCATCTGAAATTTTTGTAGTTGCTTCGGCAATGAATGTGACATCTCAGAGGTACCCGGCAACCGGGTCGGGTATGGGAGTGTTAGATGTAGTCGATATCAGATTTTAGTTGCATTGCTGGTGAATTCATGAACTTAAATTCTCATTGGTTATTTTATTTGTTTCAACATTGTATTGTCTGGGTATGTTTTACATCACGTTCTGTTGATGATAGGGGGCTGTTCTATTTCAGGAGGTAAGTTGTATTGTTGATGCATGTTTGGTTGTAAGTATAAGCTGGTTGTTTTGATGAGTTGTTACTGGCAAAGCCTTTTTGAATATGTTATTGTTGATCGATCAACTAGGTGATATGTTTGGCATGATCTGTTTGCATTATTAAACAACATATTTAATTAAATGCTCGTTATATGTCAGTTGTAAGAATGAATGATATTCAGAAAATGGAAGGATATATTGGCGGATGAAAGATGAAGAAATTTATTTTGTGCACTCTATGCCACATGTTATCTGGCTTTGTGAGGGTTCGGGAGGATTGTACGGAGAATGTCTATGCAAGATATTTGGCTCTGTGGATGTTCAGTTGGACTATACGGAGATATATGTGCACAAGTATATGAAAACCCTACAAAGGTTCTACGTAAGTAAGAGACTCTGCGAAGTCTAAGGCTTTAAGCCTCATGTATTTAAGCAAGCCCCATGACCATGGGGACACGCAAGTTAAGGCGATCTGCAAGACTTATCTCATGATTCAAGATTACGACAGTCCGCTAGACTAGTTCTCTAAACTTCATGAAAAAGTTATACATGGAATTCCACTAGGAGAATTCCACAGAACGGTACGTCTATATAAATATGCATCTATATGTAAGTATTCAACTACGTATCTGCATGTATGGTTCTACCATATATGAGTCTATATCCATGAATCTTCTAGATAAATCTGTATGTAAGACAGTCCGTTGGGATTATCTTTATGATTCAAGCTATGAAAATTCGCTGATCTTATATTCATATTTCAAATATTAAGAGTTCAAGAGACTATCTTTCACAAGAGTTAGTATGGACTACTATTAAATCAAGAGATCGCGTAGGTTTTTCCTTATGCTCAAGCTACGAAAGTTCATATTAATTTATTCCCTCAAGCCAAAACCCGCAAGGAACTTCTTTCATGTAGGAGTCCACCAAGGACTACTTTAAAATCAAGAGTTTGTAGTGACTATCCGCCAAACGAGAGTCTGGTAGTGATTATCATTTACGAATGAGTTCACGAGTATGAACCCGTATTTATGAATCCATGATTATGATTCCAAATATAAATGTTCTCAAGTATGGTCTGCAAGTATGGATCCGCCAAGTTCGAGTTTGCGTATGTAAGGCTTTATATTTAATGTGTAAATTCGCATGTAAAACGAGCGATAAAAATAGAGAATTGTGACAATGTAGAAAGAGTGAAATTTTCAAGTTGAGCGAACGCAAGGGATGACAAAAGTACGCCATGGATGACAAGAGTATGCTTGTGCAAGTGATGTCAAACAGGAGATCAAACCAAAGAAATTCTAACTTTTAAATTCATAAATGGTATGTTATATTAGTAACTCACTAAGTTCAATCGAACTTTCTTAGTTTTGATATGTTTTCTAGGTATAATGGTTTATATAATGAGTTAAAGAGGGATCAAGCCCGAATTCCTGCAAGCTTAGGTGAACTTGCATTCTTAGCAGTAACATGAATATAACGAAGTAATCTAGAGGCTGAGCCTCAGGGTTAGAATTTTCTTCTAATGAAGTATGAAGTATAGTATTTTATTTACAATGAAAGAAAAATTATTTAAAATATGAAAGCTATTATTGTTAGTTTTTCATAAGTTCGCTTGTTACAGTTTTTTTAATCTAAGGATCTATATTTGTATTTTGATTTAGCAGGGCAGCAAATTTAAACATCTTAAGATGTTACTAACATATGCAAACTAAGTTAAGTATGATTAAAGAAGGCTTATTTGGTTGTTTTAGTCATGTTAAATTTTACAAGTTAGTTGCAAATTGTCCATAGTTGTTTCAGAAAAGTAATATAACACACTATACTAGGGTGTTACATTACACCTCTAGTCCCTTTTGCTTTTTCCCTCAATTCAATTTAATCACTCTAATTTTCGATTTTATCATTTTAGCCTTAATACTTTTCACTCTCTTACAATCTAATCAAAACCCTAGATTAATTTCTCTCAATACAGAGACTTTTCCAAATGCCTGCATTTGTCTTCATTGTCTTATGACACTGATAATTTCACACTTTTTACTTTTTCAGATTATAACTAATTCACCATTGTTTATCATTGTTTCAAATTCCTAATTTTGGGGATGTTACAGTAAGCATCGGAAGGAAGGGTGGATTTTTTGTGTAGAAAGGAGCAGGGGTGAACAAAATTCTATTCTACTCGAAAAAAATTAAAACAAAATTCAAATTTCGAATTATTCAAATTGAGTTAATCAAATCAACTCGAATTTTTTTCTAATTTTTAGTTTGAGTCAATTTTTTGAATAATTCAAATAAATTAAATATCAAACTATCTTATTTTAAATTTATATTATTATTTAGCCTAAGTATTTTACACTTTTACCCCCAAACCCTTTTACTCTCCCCCATCGCGTTTGCCCCACCCTTTACCTCCAAATCAAAATCCTCTAGAAAATCCCTAAATCATCCTTCTTCTTCATCAATTTTTGAAATCCCTCTCCCGTCCAACCGTTCCTCACCCGTCTCCAGTTAAACTATCATTTTTCTTCATTAGTTTCTGAAATCCCTCTCATGTCTGGTCGTCCTTCACCCGTCTCCTAACCTAAAAAACCATTCGCATCTTTCGTATTCACTAATTGAGAATGATATATCCTTTTCTGGTATTTTCATGATTATTTCTTGTTTGTTCATCAATTGTTGTGGGTTTTTTCATGATATATCCCGTCCAACCGTTCCTCACCCGTCTCCGGTTAAACTATCATTTTTCTTCATCAGTTTCTGAAATCCCTCTCATGTCTGGTTGTCCTTCACCCGTCTCCTAACCTAAAAAACCATTCGCATCTTTCGTATTCACTAATTGAGAATGATATATCCTTTTCTGGTATTTTCATGATTATTTCTTATTTGTTCATCAATTGTTGTGGGTTTTTTCATTTTTAGTATTTGGGGTTTCGAATTTGTTATGGTTTGTTTTAGTTTGGTTCTAATTTGGTTCAGTATTTGTGGCGTTGCTTCTATTTCGTTCTCTTCATTTTGGCTGCAGGTGACTTGTTCTTTTTTTTTTTAATTATTATTAGTATGGTAGCTACTTTGTATTAAGTTTGCGGACATTGGTTTTGCCTACACCTTATGCTTGTGAAATGGTAAAATTTTGTATTATGGAATTGTCCATTATGGAAGATACTTATGAATATTAGTAGAGAAGCAAATGGAATCAACTTTTATGGAAGGTAAATTATCATGTTAGTTTTTTAATCGAATTGGTCGTATTGATAAACCGATGGTATGACCAATTCGACCATGAGTTTGATTTAAAAAATAGTGTCTAATTTTACAATTTTTCACTCATATCTACAAAATATTAAATGCCAAAGTTTGATTTTCACCAAAAGGAGTTGATGCACTAGTTTCAAATTCTAGATTAATTATTTAAATAGGCTTTTGTTATTTTTTAGATTTATTTTTGCACTATGTTAGGAAAAAAATCCGGTTTAAAACGATTTTCTTTCATAGCAGAAAATTAAAACTTTGAAAATCGACCCGGTTTGTGATATTTATAGCAATAAACCTTAGACCAAAATTGTACCTGTGTTTTTGGAGAAGTGGATCCTTGATGTTTTTCGGATTTGAACCAAATGATCTTCTCTGCGATTCTCGTACCAAGAATTGCTTTGAGTGTGGGCTCGAACCAATTGAATCAAAACACAAAACTAGAAAAAGTTTTCTTTTCTTTTTAGGGTGAATACGAAAATTTTATCTTCTTTAATAGAAACCAGTAGACCTGTTATTCTGGAAAATATGTTTAATAGTTAAGAATAAATTCTCTCTATTTTTTGGCAAAGTAATAATCTATCAAAGGTGTGTCTAATGCCCTACATGTGTCATCTATTTATAAGAAGAGAAGGTAGAATCCTTGTTGAGTTATAGTGGTTTATTTCAAATAGAAAAACAACTTTCTACTTAGAGTAAAAGTAGGGTGGACGACACTCTTTTATATCGGGTCCAATTACGAGTACTTCCTAAGCCTTTTGACTCAATACTCTGTAATGTTATCCAACCTGATTCTGTTTTTCTATTTCCCAAAATAAACTTTAATATTTATATTCAATTAAAAAAATTTTAATCCCAATTTTACCCTGGTAAAATTATGATGATTTTACCTCTAGTAAAATTTTTGAAAAAATATATTTAATATTTCACAACTCAACTTATTCACTATGACCGAATCATTTATTTTCATTTTCAGGCTTTAAAACAGCTCAAAAACATAAATTCATTATTTCTATCATTTTTTAGTAATCCATTTACATTTGCAAATGTATCATTTCTCATTTCCATTTCAATTTCTATTTTGAGAAACCTACATTCATTTCCAAATGATTCCATTTTTCTACTTCAGAGAAAACCATAATCATTCTTGAATGTTTCTTATTTCTCTATTTCTATTCATTTCGTTCATTTCAATTCAAGCATACAATTCATTTCTCGTTTCAACGAGCTAGCGGAGGGACCAATTGGACATATGTAATTAGGGCTCAAATGATTTATAATTAAGTTTCGGCTTTTCGCCTATTAATTATAAACTCATTTAGTCACGAAGTCATTCCATTATAATTTCATGACTGAGCTCTCCCTAATGACATACCATTACAAAAGTAACTACTCAGTACTTGTCCAATGACCTTGTCATAAGTGTGTTACCCTTATAGGATATCCTTAATCTCTTTGTGATAATATCCTCTCTCCCAATATGATCCTATTTTATCTCATGGTAACCATTACATCTTCCTTCATGAAAAGACAATTATTATTAAATAGTAATCAAGTCATTCATCACAAAGACGAATGACTCGTGGCCACATTTACTTTCCATCAACCATGTAATGCCAGTGAGAGGATATCATTTATGTAACACCCCTAACTTGTCTCCATCACCAATTAAGGTTACAGAGTGTTACAACACATAATAAATCAAATAGCAACATTAAACCATCCAATTATTAATTTAAATATCAAATATTCAAAACTAATCCTTATTCATAGCTTATATCAAGCTTATGGTACCTAAAAATATATTTAGAAACAATTAGGGACTAATTTGAAATAAAATAGAAAAATGTAGGAAAAATAGAAAACAGGGGTCACACGGCCATGTGACCAGGTCGTGTGACAGAGTCTAAACCGTGTGGCTCAAGAACATGGTCGTGTGGTCAAACCGTGTACAATTCGAAAATAGGGTCACACAGTCGTGTCGCCAGACCGTGTGCTCCGTGTGCTTGATCATGTGCAAATCAAAATAGGGTCACACGACCGTGTCTCCAAACCGTGTAACAACCTGTAACCGTCTGTGACAAACCTACACAAAAAAATTTAATAGGCCACATAGTCGTGTGGTGTGAATTTGTGTGGCACACGGCCGTGTAAAAACTCGTGTCCAAAGTCGTGTACACCTAAAATTGCTTCCAAAACAAGTCAAAACATCATTCATTTATTAGGTACCAAGCCAAACCATTTCCAATCACTTTGACCTATTCAAAACATATCAAAACATTCCCAAATCATACCAAATCATCCACCTTTGTTGACTAACCAATATGCCATCACTGACACCACATATAATCAACATTTATCAACCAATCAATTCATCCATTCTAGCATCCTAACTAACATTATGTTGATAAGCTATAAAAGTAACATATTTTAATCTCATTCTTAATGCATTTTTTGATGATTAATTATATAACTTAGTGAATTTGATGCTTCTAATCCTTTAAATTCATATTTCTATACTTTAGAGAGCATTTAGGAGCGAAAGGAGCGAAAAACGAGTCAAAATCAGACAAATAGAGTTGTTTCCAGGATCCACACGGCCTCGGCATTTCTACACGGGCTGGCCACACGCCCATGTGCCAGCCCGTGTCGATATTGCACCCTACTTCCCAAATATACAGAAAAACCCAATTTTTAGGCTTTCTGAGCATTCTAAAGTCTATAAATACCAATTAGAAGAAGACCTAAGGAGGCGCTCAGAGAAGATTGAAGAGAACACTCGAAGAACGCCATCGGAATCAACTCTGAAATGAATCTCCTTCAAGATCGAAGATCTGCATTTAATTTCTTTTGAAGTTTTATTGAATTTATTTATGTCTTGTTTTTATCCTAACTGTGAGATGTTTCTATTCAGGATTATGAACTAAATTCCCTAGATACCTAGGGAAGATGAAACCTACGATGAATCTTATTATTTGATTTCTGATTTACACGATAAATAGTTGATTCTTGTTCCTAATTATGTATGATTATTTCTTATTTTAATATTTCTGAGATATTAATTCAAGTTTAATGTGTTTATTTCAGTGGAGCAAAAGTCCCTATTTAAGAGTAGATATAGCATAATTGAGTGGAGTTGCATGCAATCCTAGAAATAGGACGACATAAATCTACTGAATTAGAGTCAAATTTAATAGGGGAATCCATAGATCGAGTTCATGCAACAATAGGGGTTTTAACTAGAAAGAGATTTCAATTAATCAACCTAGAGTTAGTTATTCTTACTCTCGAAAGAGATATTAACATAATTTAGGGATTTCTACGGATTAAGACACAAGTGAATAAATCGTTTAATTCAGATTCATAATAATAGGTGAAGTTTAGGTGGATTCTTTCCTGGGTATTGTCTATCTCATTGGTTATCTTCGATTATTTTCCTATTTCATTCTCTATTGCTTTCTTAGTTAGATTAGTTTAATAATTTTAGATTAAAAATAATCACTCCAATTTGTCGGCTAAATAATAGAAAAACGGTAACTACTAGTACTTTTAGTCCTCGTGGATACGATATTCCCTACTCACCATAACTATACTATTGTTCGATAGGTGCGCTTGCCTTAGTCGTATTTATATTTGTTTTAGTGACCATCATAAGCACATCAAAACTTGTTACCATATAATCATCCAAAATATCATTCAAACATGACTTATAATAACACATTACCAAAATGTCAAATATGTAATACATATAACAAATTTGCATATAAGTGCACTTAAAATTAAAGTACCAAAACATGTTCAACATTTGCAAAATAAGTATCCTATATACATGCCACAAGTAACCACAATTCAAGACTTAAATATCTACCGATGTTAGAAGATGGTAGGTGAGAGCTCCTTTGACCTAATCTATACGTTTCGGTTATCCAAAACCTACAAAACATAACAACAGAAGTAAGTATATACAATACTTAATAAGCTCATACAATTCAATTCAATAACTTACCTTATTCATTTAATAGGTAATTGCAAATGCTATTCAAACTAATACTCCTATCATGACAAAGTTCAATAATTATGGATCAGCAAATAATGATCATACGAATAGTCAGAATTCATATTTTGTCCACATTAATAATTCAATGTATATCCTTTGATTTTTCCAATGGAACTTTGTAGAATAACACAATACACAAGTGCGAGAAACATTTAATGCTCATTCGAGCTAGTCGGGTACATAAATACATGTGTCAGGTTACCCATCCGGGTTAAACCATTGACAACACAGAAAAATAGCCTGGCCAAGGCTATGTATACATGTAAGGTTACCAGTCCAGGCTAAACCTTTAAAACGACAACGGATTACCAGCCCAAGCTAAATCCGTGTCACATGTATATCCGAGTCCGCAACAAATGCTAGAGCTTAGTCCAGAACGGGAATCATTCAGAAACCTCGTGTATGAGACTTTTACTCGGTCTATCGGGATTATCTCAGAATTTGATTTATTACCACTTAGTTTGATTTCCATTACAACAATTTATATATAAATATTTAACAACATTTAGTAACAAATCATAATCATGGAAGATATTATGAACTTACTCGTCAAGTGATTCAACTATCAGGGACTAATCGGTAATTTTTCTTTTTCCTGGTAGTCCTCCGATCATTGAGATTCTTGATCTATAGTATAGTTTAATTTAATTAAATCAATTCAAACCACATAAATAATAAACTTTATGCATTTAAGTCCTTTTAATCATATATTACAAAGTTACCCCTAAACTTTACCTTTCATGCAATTTAGTCCCTAAACCCGAAACTATCAAATTGAACACATTTAAGCTTACACCAAGCTAGCCGAATTTCCTATAATCCATGAACAGCCCATATATTTCTCAATTTCACTATAATTCCATAAAATTTTACTATTTTAACAATTAAATCCTTAAACATCAAAATCACTAAAAATTATTTTATAAAATAATCTTATTTAGCTATCAAGCTTACAAAACCATCATCAAACTTCAAAAACTTCACAAACCCAACGATGGAACATTTCAAAACATTTAATAGTTTTACAAATTAACCTCCAGGTTAGCTAGATTAAGCTAAAATGATCTCAATAACATAAAAATCACTAAAAATGATTGTTGAATACATACCATGCATGAAAAACCAAGCTTGGTCGAAAGCTCCCTAAACTTATCAAATTTCGATTTGGTAAGGTGAAAAGAAAAATATGATGGCCATTCCATCATGTTATATTTTAATTTCATTTATTTACTATTTTACTATTTTACCCTTAAAAATTAAACATATTTTCTTATAACACAACACCAAAATCGTCCATTATATATTAGTTAGGTAAAATTACTATTTAAATCGCTCAGTTCACATCTCTATAAGCATTCAACACATTTAAATAATAGCAATTAACTTTAGTAGTTTTTATGATTTAGTTCTTTTATTTAATTAATTATCTAAACGGTAAAATTACCTAGCCAACTCTTAATACGACATTATAGGAACTCTATAAATATTAAATAAATAATAATTACAGACTCATTGGTCGGGATCTTAGTCCCGTAACCACTATTTTTGACACCACTAAGAAAATGATATGTTACAATTTACCCATGTCTCGGTCTATGAATTTTACTGTTCTGAATGACGCTACATACTACAAAAATCGTACACCCAACACACCAACTTTTAGTTCCTTATCTATTCGAGCTCATGTTAAATGTACGAGTCATGCATACATAGCCCGCCATCCACTTAAGATTTAGGTATGCCACACTATGAACGTCCCAAGTGAATAAATCCATAAACGGATTCAGTATCTATTCTGCTTGGGTAATGTCCGATGTATTGTCAGTCACATCTATGTCTCTATCTTCTGGGAGTCATCCACTCCGATGCCTAAGACAAAACTTCTCCCCAATTGGACTTGATAGATGGCATATTAGTCTTTCAATCGGTTTGTTCATTTCTGATTAGACTAAGAACATGTTTAGTTTTGTCTACTAATATAAGATGTCTTTCTGTATTACGAGCCGACCACGTAATACCGCTTAGTATTAGTTAAACATTAGACAACCAGTGAGGAACATTTGCTTCCATTTTGCTTTGCATGCAAAAGCCATATGAGGACATTATACAAAGTATTAATGCAATTCATGAATGATTTTATTAATCAATTTGTTCAAAAAAATTACAAGTGTACACTGATGAAAATACTACACTTAGGGCACTAGATCTAACACACTAGACTTTGCTCAATTTCCATAAGTTGTTGCATTTGATACTACTAAACCGAATAAAAAAACTAGCCAAATAACTCAATAGTAGTTAAAACCTTATGAAAGTACAAAAAAAAGAACTAACAAGTGAATTTAAAGACAATGCATTAATCATTTAACATGAGAAAGATTCAAATGAAAAAAAAAAAAGCACTACAATACTTAAAAATGTCATTTACTAATATGTTCATCAATTGTTCTAATGATAATATGTTATTTTGTTTTCTTATTTGAATTTATGCTAATATACGAGTTAATATTATTAAATTGTTTATCATGTATGGTAGTTAAATAAATAGTATTATTAAAGTGATGGAAAAAAGTTAGGTTGTATTATATTTATATCATTTAATGCAAAGTGAAACCATGTCTTGGTTAAAATGTTTTTGTGACATCTTTCTCATCAATTTCTAATATTAATTTTTTTTTTGTTTACTTGTAGATAAGTGATCCAATGTTAAAATTGTGGTGTAAAATTTTTTTTGTGGCGTCTTTTTCATTAATTTCCAATGTTAATTTTTTTTATTTACTTGTAGATAAGTGATCCAAAGCAAGATGGTTCAACTCAAAGTTCACAAAAATTTTCCCAAGTAGAGATGGCCAAATAAGAACCAAGCGAAGTGTTCGAAGAAAGATTACTCTAAGGGTAGCTTGTTGGAATTATTTCACCAAATATGTAACTGAAGAGGGGGGAAATAGTGCAATGCACAATGCTTGTGATGTTACACCATGGAATCAACTTTGAGTTCTATAAACAATTTGAATAATCATTTGAAAATATGCTTAAAAAGACCTCGAGGAAATACATCTGACCCAAAGAAATCAAATTACCATTTGTGAAGACTAGCCAAGAAACAACGGATTTATCAACTTCTGTGTTTGACAAAGATTTTGTTAGAATGGCATTGGTTCATATAATAATTGTGGATTAACAGCCTTTTAAAATTATAGACGAAGAGGGGTTCAAATACTTGCCCACGGTTTAGTCTTCCATCTCGTTGGACAATTAGAAGGGATTGTCTTGATTTATTTAACTCCATTAAGTGTATAATGGTAAATTATTTTGAAAAAAATATAAGTAGAGTTTTTTTGACAACAAACACTTCTATAGAGGATATCTTACCTGGTTTTAACGGCACATTTGGTGGATGATGAGTGGAGGTTGCAAAAAAGGATTATAATTTTTCGTTCAATATCTGCTCAAAGAGGTGAAAGCATAAGTCAAGTCCTTGAAAGATGTCTTCGAGATTGGGGGATTTAAAGGGTCTTCACTATTACAATTAATAATGCATCCGCCAATAGTGTTATCGTTGAATATTTGAGAAAGAAATTGAAGCATCGAAATACTTTTGTTGCAAAGAGGAAATTTGTGCATATGAGATGTGTTGCACACATTCTTAATCTCATTATGCAATATGATATTAAGGATACTTATGTGTCTGTGGATCGACTTAGAGGTGTTGTAAGGAATATAAGAGCATCTAATAAACCATAATATATACATATTTTTACCCCATGCTTGGCATATTTATGGATGATTTTTCCTTGGTTTCATTGAATTCGATGCTCCTAATCCTTTAAATTCATGTTTTATACTTAGGTGAGCATAGGAAGGCGAAAAGAGCAAGAAACGGGCAAAAAAGGACAAAATGGGCCTAATTCAGTGTTTCACATGGCCTAGGCATTTCTACACGGGTAATCCACACGCTCGTGTGAGGCACACGGGTAGGCCATACGCCCGTGTGTCATGGCCGTGTCGACTAGAAACCAACTCAGAATTACACACGACTTGAGCATTGCACATGGGCGTAGCACACGGCCGTGTCCCTGTTAGACCCAAGTCTAATTCTATTCAGAAAAGGCTAATTTTAGGCTATTTTGGGCATTCCAAAGTCTATACAAACACCCTAGAAGAGGATTAAAAGGGGAGACGCAGAGTAGGAGGCAAAAAATACTCAAGGACAGCCATCAGAGTCAGCTCGGAAGCAGGATCTACTCTAAGACTGAAAATCTCCATTCAATTTCCTAGATGTTCTTTGGGTTTCTTTATGTTTTGTTGTTTTCCCAATTTTGAGATATTTTCCATTCTTATGAACTCCCTAAATACCTAAGGGAGATAAAACCTAAGACAGATCTTATTACTATTTGAGTTATATGATAAATAGTTGTTTTTATTCTTAATTGTGAGTTTTAATCCTTGCTATAGTATTCCAGGATATTAATTCAGGTTTTGATGTGCTTATTCAGTGGAGCAAAAGTCCCTGTTTAAGAGTAGATCTTCCATAATTAAGCGGAGTTGCATGCAATCCTAGAGATAGGACGACATAAATTTGCCGGATTAGAGTCAAATCTAATAAGGGAATCCATAAATCGAGTTAATGCGATAATAGGGGTTTTAATTAGAAAGAGATTTCAATTAATCAACCTGGAGTCAGTTGTTTTTAGTCTCGAGAGAGATATTAACATAAATCAGGGATTCCTACGGATTAAGTCAAGTGAATAAATCGTCTAATTCAATAGTAATAAGTGACGTCTAGGTGAATTCTTCATTAGGTATTGTCTTCTTCATCGGTTTTCTAAAAGTATTTTCCAACTTTAATCTTTGCCGTGTTCTTAGTTAATTAGATAGTTAGTTTTAGTTTAAAACATTCCTTTAATTATTAGGCTAGATAATAAAAAGATAGTGATTACTAGTACTCTTTGTCCTTATGGATACAATATTTTCGGTCTCACCATAACTATACTACTGTTCGATAGGTGCGCTTGCCTTAGTCAAATTTTTAGTTAGTTTAGCGACCATCAAGTTTTTGGCGCCGTTGCCGAGGACTAAGATATTAGGAACATTTGATTTTTATTACTTTAGCCATTTTTACTTTTATTACAATTTACTTTTTGTTTAATTTTAATTCTCTAATTTTTCTTTGTTTGCTTCTGGCAGGTGTCTCTAGTTTATGACTAGGAGGAACCCGTTAGGACCTTTGCTTTTTGACAGTGAGATCGAGAGCGCAGCTTGCAGAAACCAAAGAAAAATAAGGCGAAGCCTACAATACATAGAGGAAGAGCAAGAAAACAATATTCGTACTACAACCAAGGAGCTAGTTGATAATTAGAATAATCTACTACCTCCTGTGGTTGCTGCAAATCCAAAAAATTAGAATCCTACTTCTCGTACTATGTATGATTATGCTAAACCTAATTTAACAGGAACTGAATCGAGTATCATCAGACCTACTGTTGCTGCAAATAATTTTGAACTGAAACCTAACACGATTCAAATGATACAACAGTTTGTTTAGTTTGATGGTTTGCAGGATGAGGATCCAAACACTCATTTAGCGAATTTTCTGAAACTCTGCGACACCTTTAAGATTAATGGCGTTTCTGAAGTTGCCATTCGTCTTCGGTTGTTTCCCTTCTCTTTACGAAATAAGGCTAAATAGTAGTTGAACTCATTACCATGAGGGTTAATTACTACTTCGGAACAAATGACCGAAAAATTTTTACTTAAATATTTTCTGCAGGCTAAAACGGCTAAATTAAGGAATGATATCTTTTCTTTTGTGCAGATGAATCTAGAAACTCTTTATGATGCATGGGAGAGATACAAGGACTTATTAAGAAGATGCCCTCATCATGGGTTACCTCTATGGCTGCAGGTTCAGACTTTTTACAACGGTGTGAACCCCTCAACAAGGTAACTTATCGATGCAGCCGCCGGTAGAACTTTAAACAACAAAACACCTAAAGAGGCTTACGAATTTATTGAAGAGATGTTACTGAATAACTATCAATGGCAAGTCATGAGAATGAAGCCGACAAAGCAGCTGGTGTTTTCAACCTCGACACGGTCACTATGCTATCTAATCAGGTAGACCTTTTAAATAAAAAGATTGACGGTTTGTATGGTTCTACTCAGGTACATCCAGTGATAAGGTGTGATTCAAATGGAGAAGGAGTACACAACACAGATTATCCATCCTTTAACCTTGGCACCGAGGAGGAACAAGTCCACTATATGGGTAATAATTCTAGACCTCAAAATAACCCCTATAGTAACACTTATAATGCAGGTTGGAGGAACCATCCCAATTTTTCGTGGGGTGGTCAAGGGAATCAAAGGCCACAACATCCTCCAGGTTTTCAACAACCACCTTACCAACAAGAGAAGAAATCGAACCTTAAAGAAATACTCACAAAATTCATCTCTGTGTCAGAAAATCATTTTCAAAATATTGAAACAGCGCTTAAGAATCAGCAAGTGTCGATTCAAGGGATCGAAACTTAAATAGGACAGCTTGCTAAGTTGATCTCTGAACGACCACAAGGTGTCCTACCAAGTAACACTGAAACTAACCCAAGGGAGCAACTTCATGCCATTACTGTGCATAATGATAAAGGGTTAGTTGAGAATGAATCGAAACCGAGGCAAGACAATACGGAAGATAAAGGTAAGGTTGATGTAAGCAATAATAAACAAAAACTGGTAAGCAAAGAGTATAAACCTCGTGTGCCATACCCCAATGCGACAAGGAAAGACCACACGGACGAATAATTTGGTAAATTCCTTAAACTATTAAAAAAATTACATATTAACTTACCGTTTATAGAAGCTCTTTCGCAGATGCCAAACGCAGTTAAATTTTTAAAGGAGCTTTTAGCAAATAAACGAAATTTAGATGATTCGTCACATGTGGAGCTAAACGCAGTATGTTCAGCCATTTTGCAAAATAAGCTACCTAACAAACTGAAAGATCCAGGGAGTCTTACTATTCCTTATTTAATTGGTAGTTTAAATATTAAGAATGCATTGGCTGATCTAGGGGCGAGCATTAATGTCATGCCCTATAGATTGTTTAAACAACTAGGTCTTGGGAAACCCAAATAAACTAAGATGAGCATTCAATTGGCAGATAAAACAATTAGATTTCCTAGGGGTATTATCGAAGATGTGCTTATCAAAATTGATAAATTTATATTCCCAGTTGACTTTGTTGTTCTAGATATGGATGAGGATAGTGACGTACCTTTAATTTTAGGAAGGCCCTTTTTAGCAACTGTTAGAACTACCATAGATGTTGGCTCAGGTGAATTGATACTTCGTGTTGTAAATGACACGATTAAACTTCAAGCTCGTGATTCTGTTAATATATCTAGTAATCGAGATGATTGTTTAAATTCTGTTAACTCGACTAATATTAAGGCGCAAACTTCTTTGCAGGAATCTCTTAGGAAGAACATGATAGAGCCTTATTCTAATCCATGCAACAAAAACAGAACGACTCACGAAGAACGAAGGCTTCAGATCGATGAACTAGATGAATGGCGAACACATGGCAAGGAGAAACCAAAAGCACACGATGAAGCGAAGCGACACCACGATAAGCGTAGGGATGAAACAAAGCAATTTAAGGTCGGGGATAAAGTATTGTTAGATGAAAAGGACCCTCGAATTACTACTTCAAAGCACAATACAACCAGAGCGATTCCCTTCACGGTACTGAATACCTTCCCACATGGTACAGTCGAGGTAACACATACTGAATTCGAAACTTTCAAGGTAAATAATACTCGACTCAGACCTTATTTTGATAGAATTGATAGCAGAGGTGAGGAGTTTCAACTCCTCAAGCCACCGTGACTACACGAAACTGAGGTAAGTCGAGCTTAGACTTTAAATAAGAGCTTCTTCGGAGGCAACCCGAGCACCAACACCACTAACTAGTTTATTTTAGCTATTTTTAGTATTTTTTATGTAGGAACAGTGACCCACAGGAC
This sequence comes from Gossypium anomalum, assembly GCA_025698475.1. NCBI lineage: Eukaryota > Viridiplantae > Streptophyta > Magnoliopsida > Malvales > Malvaceae > Gossypium > Gossypium anomalum. The sequence goes on along the minus strand of CM046968.1, from coordinate 13,188,997 downwards.
TGGACACACGGGCGTGTCCTAGGCCGTGTGGAAACAGGGCTAAAAATCCCCAAGTATTGAGCCACACGGCCTGTGATAGAGCCACACGGGTGTGCGACACGACCGTGTAGACCACATGGCCTGGACACACGGGCATGTCCTAGGTCGTGTGAAAACTAGAGCTAAATTTTTAAATTTTTAACAAGTTAGAGAGTTACACAGGTAAGGCACACGACTGTGTGTTCGTACACACGGGCGTCTAGGGTACCACACGGGCTTGGGAGAAGTGAAAAACATCGCACACGGCCGTGCGATATGTCACACGACCTGGACACACGGGCGTGTCCTAGGCCGTGTGACGAATGGTCATTAAATTTTCACGATAAACACGGGCTAAATTCGAGCCAAACGGGCGTGTGACACGGCCGTGTGGCCCAACACGGGCTTCACATGACCGTGTCCCCATTTAAAACTTTAACCCCTTTTTTATCTTTTTCTATTTTGTCTTTTTTCTCCTATCTTTCTCGTAATCGCCGTGACCCTTTAACCCCCCTACTCCGGCCACCTTCCACTCCTCGTCCGGCCACCATTGTCCCCTCGCCCCACTTCTCCTTCCCCCACCCTTTCTTTCCCATTCTTTTCCTATTCTTCCTCTACCCCAACCCCCCCACAACCTCCCCTCCCACCCTCGCTCCTTTTGACCACCAAACACATTACGCCTATGCCCCCGTCCGCTCACCACCACCGGTTCGAACCACTTCGACCGCTTGAATGCACCGACCGATAACCACCACTGTCGGTCACGCTTTCTTTACCCGTTCCTTCCTCATTATTATTATTTATTTTTATTATAGTTATCATTGTCATTATTAATATTATTTATTTCTTTATTTCTTATTATGTTTTGATTTTATTGCTTTACTTGCTCCACATCTGATTGTTTATTGTATCTGGACATGCTGATTATTATTTTGGTTTAATGATGTTCTTCTTTTGGTGATGTTCTACATAGTTATTCTACTTTTATTCTCATTATTCTTCATTATTCAATTATTTTAATTAAATCTTACTCTATTCTTGCTTGGTTTTAGTATCCTGTTTATTAGTTTTATATATATATATATGTTCACAGTCATGATTACTATCGGCTCTATTTTACATTCCTATTTTTACTTGAGTTTTGCTACTATTTTTATGTCATTATCTTGCCACTCTATTATTTCATTTTTATTTGTTTGTTTATTTATTTATTCATGATCATTATTAGTTTTAATTCAGCTTATTAGGTATATGTTTGGTAGTTGGCATATTGATTATTATCTTTAATTTGTTTAAGTGGTTGAGCCAAACTGAGTTAATTCTTATGAACTTGCCTATTGTGTTGATTCGTTAATTTGATTTATTTACTCCATTTATTACAAGTACAACATGACGAACACACGAGGCAAGAAGACTGCCGTGCCCGCATCGAAAAAGCGGAAGGGTCCTGGCGCAACCTCCTCGAGCGCCTCGACCGAAGCTCGTCACCCTTTACTTCGATTCTCGTCAGGCCCACAGGACGACTTGTTTCAGCTTTTGCGCGTGCGACTTCTAGGTTTGGGCCAATGTATTAACTGGGCCGCATTAGAGCAGGTCGGACTAGCTGATGAGATCCGTGCTTTCATCACCACTGCTTCGTGGGATCGGTTCTTTACGATTATCGAGCCCACCTATTCAGAGCTTATCTTGGAGTTTTGCACTACGTTCCATCTACAGCATGTGATGAATACCCATGACGAGGTCGGTACTATCACTTTTCGACTTGGTGGCTTAGTGCGACATATGAGCGTCCCTGAGTTTAGTGTAGCTTTGGGCATCTACACCGATGAGTTTATAGGTGCTGACAACTTTCTTCACCTCCACCGTCACATCCATTACTCATCTTTATGCTGTTGGACCGATCTCACAGCCAGTCAGATCTATTATGACCTGAGTCGCTCGAAGGCGACATCTTTTTCTCCGGCTCTACGATACATCCACGCCTTATTAGCTTACACGTTGACTGGCAGGAGAGAGAGCATAGGACTTGTAAGCACTACTGACGCATACTATTTATGGAGCATGGCCACTAGTCACGTCTTTGATCCGGCATACTTCATAGCGCTCGCCTTTCGCCATCAGACGGACCGCCATAGGAGGGGTCCTATCTGTCTTGGTCCCTATGTGACTCGTATCGCTCGGCACTTCGACCTCTTCAACACTCCAGAGACGTCATCGACACTCACATTAGTAGGCCAGATGTCTCCTTAAGGATTATCTAGTATGACACACATAAGGATGATAAAGCGACGTCGTGGATTCGACCCCCCTCAATACAGACTCGTCCACTCTGATGACCAGGATGAGCCAGAGGACATTACTGATGATATCACTCCCCCTCACGAGGACCCACACCCACCACCACCACCGAGTCACCGACCTCCTGCTGCCACTTTGACAGATATATCCAAGCGACTCACTCGCTTTGAGCAGTAGTGTTTTGAGCGGTTCAACAGCATCAATGCCACTCTTTGAAAGATTTGCCACCACCTCCACATCTCTCCTTTGGCACCGTCGACCCACGAGGCATCCAATGATGAGGACCTTTGAGTCCATTTATTTTATTACTATTATTATTTTGATTTTTAATTTTAATTTTTTTTATTTTTGAAGACTTATTTTTTATATTTTGAATTATATTTATCTTATAGTACTTGTCAAGTACTCCCTTAATTCTCTTCCATAGTTGTGTTTATTTTCTTATTAGTAACTCGGAATCATGCCTTTTATTGGCCTTATCTAAAATTCTAGTTTTCGCTATTCCAAAGATTTCACCCAAACATTCAGGGCAGTTTCGCTTCTCTCTGTCTCTTATGATATTATGCTTATATTGTTATTATCTATCTTTGTACATTGAGGACAATGTACATCTTATTATTTATATGATTATCAGAAAATCCCTGAATTTTTATCTCGTTCTCAAATAATTTTCTCATATTATTATTAGAGTGAATTCTGATTGATTTATAATTTTTATTGATATGTTTTGAATTAAATCATAGGTAATTGTACATTGATTGTTTACACTTTAAGACATTAGAGAATCAAGTATGCTACGTTGACTTTTGAGAATTAAAATTACTAGGTTGCTTCCCCAGAATTGAGGTATTATCTTGAAGTTTTGAATTTACAGGATTAACATCAAACATCCATAATTTTTGTGAGATTTTGAGCCTCTAGAGCATACATTTTTTTCTTGCTCACTTTATTATTGGTTATGAGTGTCAATATTGAATTGTTATTCTAGAACTTGCTTTGATTATACATGTCGAGACCACACCTTTGATTTGATATACTAAGATGATAAAGACACTCAGGTTTTAACCCACTTACTCCATAAAAAGCCTACCTTCATAATTGACCCCTAGTGAACCCCTTTGAGCCTTAACCATTATTTCTTGATTTTCCCCTTAATGTTAACCCACAACTTAACTTTTTTTGATTCATTTAAGAATTTCTCCCTTTTCATTGACTCTTTTTTTTCGATATATGATTTGATTAGTTACCTAACAATGTTTGTTCATTCCAGTTGCTGAATTATTTCTTATTATGTACTTTCCATTATTATACTTGTTCTTATTCTTAAAAAAAAAACTCGTACATTTATATTCATGCAATTACATATTGTTCTAAAGAGCTTGGATAAGTTAAAGTCATTATATTGAGAGAAAATCTCACTTAAGTAGTTTTGGATAGTCTTAATTCTGAAAATTATTTGTAATTTAGTAATTAACTTTATTATTCTAAGTTTGGTAACTTATTAAATTAATCTTGATTCTAACCTTCTTTTTCAGCCTTTATCCACACCTCTAACCCAAGCCCAATTACAACCCTTTAAAGATCTTTTGATTTGTGTATCATCTCATTTATAGTGGTAGAGATTTGATTTTTATGCAAGCCTATGGTAATAACTTTTCATGTTTGACTATTGAGTGCTTAATCATAGAACCTTAAACACTTTGAGTAATTTGAGTGAATCTTTAGTGAGGATGTCAACCCTTGTCGATTTGGAATTAAAGGTAATAACTTAGATAAAGGGGAATACCTATGATTTTATGATTAAAATGCTCAACTTGGATTGCTTGAGACTTTAATGTTCTTTTAGTTAAGCTCTCAATGTATGATTACTTAGGGATTACTTCGAAACATTACTAATGAGAATTATAAGTTGAGAAGGATTTATTTTTATTGTGAGTTAAGGATTTTGCTTGAGGATAAGCAAATGCTTAAGTGTAGGGATATTTGATAAACCATAATATATACATATTTTTACCATATGCTTGGCATATTTATGGATGGTTTTTCCTTGTTTTCATTGAATTTGATGCTCTTAATCCTTTAAATTCATGTTTTATACTTAGGTGAGCATAGGAAGGCGAAAAAAGTAAGAAACAGGCCAAAAACGGACAAAATGGGCCTAGTTCAGTATTTCATACGGCCTAGGCATTTCTACACGGGTAATCCACACTCCTGTGTGAGGCACACGGGCAGGCCACACGCCCGTGTGTCATGGTCGTGTCGACTAGAAACCAACTCAGAATTACACACGTCTTGAACACTGCACACGGGCGTGGCACACGACCGTGTCCTTGTTAGACCCAAGTCTAATTCTATTCGAAAAAGGCTAATTTTGGGCTATTTTGGGCATTCCAAAGTCTATATAAACACCCTAGAAGAGGATTAAAGGGGGAGACGAAGAGTAGGAGGCAAAAAAACTCAATGACAGCTATCGGAGTCAGCTCAGAAGTAGGATCTACTTCAAGACTGAAGATCTCCATTTAATTTCCTAGAAGTTCTTTGGGTTTCTTTATGTTTTGTTGTTTTCCCAATTTTGAGATGTTTTCCATTATTATGAACTAAACTCCCTAAATACCTAAGGGAGATAAAACCTAAGACGGATCTTATTACTATTTGAGTTATATGATAAATAGTTGTTTTTATTCTTAATTGTGAGTTTTAATCCTTGCTTTAATATTCTAGGATATTAATTCAGGTTTTGATGTGCTTATTCAGTGGAGCAAAAGTCCCTGTTTAAGAGTAGATCTTCCATAATTAAGCGGAGTTGCATGCAATCCTAGAGATAGGACGACATAAATTTACCGGATTAGAGTCAAATCTAATAAGGGAATCCATAAATCGAGTTAATGCGATAATAGGGGTTTTAATTAGAAAGAGATTTCAATTAATCAACCTGAAGTCAGTTGTTTTTAGTCTCGAGAGAGATATTAACATAAATCAGGGATTCCTACGGATTAAATCAAGTGAATAAATCGTCTAATTCAATAGTAATAAGTGACGTCTAAGTGAATTCTTCCTTGGGTATTGTCTTCTTCATCAGTTTTCTAAAAGTATTTTTCAACTTTAATCTTTGTCATGTTCTTAGTTAATTAGATAGCTAGTTTTAGTTTAAAACATTCCCTTAATTATTAGGCTAGATAATAAAAAGATAGTAATTACTAGTACTCTTAGTCCTTATGGATACGATATTTTTGATATCACCATAACTATACTACTGTTCGATAGGTGCGCTTGCCTTAGTTGAATTTTTAGTTAGTTTAGCGACCATCAGCACCACCATCAAGATTAACAAAATTTTACCAACGGGCAAAAGAAGAAATGATAGATAGTAAGACTCAATTGTATTTAGATGTGACTACTAGATAGAACTCAACATATATGTTGTTAAAGGTGGCAGAAAAATATTAATATACATTTGAATCATATACATGTGATAATCATAACTTTTTTCTTGACCTCACTGTTGGAGATGGAGTTCCTACATTTGATGTTATTTATATTAGTAACCATTCCCATAAGTTAACTAACACTTTTGTTTTTATATTTGCTAGACTTATCCAAAATACCCGAAGATTAAGAAGGTAATATACTAAGCATTAATTTATAAAGTTAAATGTTTATTTAATTTATTTTTGCAAATATTTTTTATTATTTAACTAACTCATTCAATACTTTTACTAAATGTTTCAAGCTTATTGACGGTGTTTGAAGCAAAAGAAGAAGTTTAAGCTATTCTATAACAGTTTTTGAACTGATGTGTTTTTGTTACTAGTTTGTTGTGTTATTGCTATTGTTTATTTCACTTTTGTTGTATTGTTTTTATTTTTTATTTTGTTGTTTGGACAAATGTAGTTTTTTCCTATATTTTGGACTTTTGCTCATGTTTTCTATCATAATCTTGTTATGTTATTAAAAACTTTAAAGAAAAATATTTTAAAAAAGATCATATAAAAATAAACAATACTAAAGTCATTTTTTTAATTTAACTCAAACAAATAGGTTCAATTCAAATTCCATTTTATTTGACTCGATTTGAGAAAATTTCAAATCAACTTAGGATGATAAAATAGATTCATCAACTCAATTAACTTGAGTTTTTTATTTGATTCAATCGAACGCTCACTCTTAAAAAAGAGAATAAATTTAAAAGAAGAACCAGGGTTTTATTAAGAAAATATGAAAAATAAAAATAAAAATAAATAAAAAAAGACATGAAAGCCACATGACAATTAAATAGAAGCTAGGTCAATGTCATGTTATGTTTTCGTAGTAGCTTTAATATCGCATAACAGTTTAGTGTTAAAAATATTACAAATCAATAATATTAATAATCAAAATCTGAGAAATTAAGGTTTAATCACCAAAGTATAATTTAAACTAATAACTATTGTTGGTAACGAAATAAACAAGTAGCGTGGCGTGACCCTAACGCAGTTGAAATTTGTCCCTAAATCAAACCCCTGACTCGCGGAAGTGTAGCACACACGCTAAGAAAAACACTCTTATTTAACCTTTTAAAATCACCACGTTTTCTCCTTTTTCCACTTTTTCCTTTTCAAGTTTCACTTATGATATTTGAATAGTTTAGTCGTCTCTTTCCCTGGGCAGCTGATTTCGTCATCCCAAAGATTCAGCCCAAGTCAAACTCGGAGCTCGAACTCAATCACACACAGAGAAACACAATTGATTTCCTTTTCCACTAAACCATTTAAACTAGAAACTATTTACTTTCTGTGAATTTCATTTTCGGCACTCTCTGCAACTGCAATCATGACCTCGCTTGTGCAAGTAATTTTTTTTTATAGTTCAATTTAATATTCGACTATGACATTCTTTTCAATTTAGATCTAGTTTTGATTTGGCGATGATTAATCATTACTTTTGTTTTTGTTTTGAAAAGGGCTTTTCCAAGTCTTTGGCTATGACTGTGCTATCGGAGATTGGCGACAAGACGTTCTTCGCTGCCGCGGTTAGTCAAATTTGAGTTTTCTCTCTATGTTTTTTGGTTGGTTAATTCATATTTATTAAACTGGAGTTTCACTATTTTCTACTGAATATGGTTCTGAAAAGGACTTGAAACTAAAACTGAGTCGATCATGTTGTGAATAATGAATAATCAACCTACATTTACAACCTTTTGTATTGTTTTAATAGTGTTGCTCTTTCCTTTTTCTTTTTCTTTTTTTATAAGTTGATCATGTTCCAAGTATTTTATTCCCCTTTCTGCGTATAAAACAAAGCAAGAGGCTAAAAAACCTGCTTATTAGACATTTGATTGGATTATAAATTTCACGTGTAAAACCTGCGTATAAATTTCACGGTTGAAGATCACTTAGAAGATGGTTGTGAATGAGTTATTTTCTTTTTTTGCTCAGCTTGTGAATGAATTCTGAATGAAAAAAAAAAAAACCTTGACTTCAGTTGCTTCGTTAGGTGTATTCCAGATGGATCACTTGCACATGAATAAATTAACCTTTGTTTAATATTCCACTGTTTCTTGGTGTTAGTGTCCTTGCAAAATTTACTTGGCCAGTTAATATTTGTTGGCTTCACATGAGTTACCCCAGAAGTCACCTGTGCCAGTTAAATCCATCCTTCAAAACAATAAGGTGCTCATTTACTTCTTCATTGGCTAGTAGCTTTGAAAATGCGGAAACTTCAACAACACAGTCTTTGTAATTTTTGTTATCTCTCTTAAGAGGATTAATTTCAAATGCCCCCTCCCTCTGGGATTTCCTCATTGTTACACATCGACCGGTATGGGAATGAAATATTTGTTTACGCTCAAGGGAATGAACTGTTCTGAGCAACAATAGTAACGTTAGCTGAATATTTTGTAGTAAAATGTTTTTCTTGTGTAAGTGTTAATTTCTGGATTGTAGTAATCAACTGGTTTTACTGGAATTAACTTGTGGAAAATTTTCTTGAAGGGCAGTATATCATCATTTTCGTTCATGAGGTTAATATGTTAATGTTTGTTTGTTTACTTTTTCTTCTGTGATAATATGTCTTTTTATCACAGTGACTTGAAGTTGCTGTTTTAACCTAAGCAAGCCTCATGTATGAATGAAGAAATGGAGTGTAGATTGTTTAGGTACTGAAAACTTGGAACATGGTTTTAAGCTTAGAAAAGCTAATGTCTTTTTCTGGTTCTTGGAGAGGGTAGGTATTTAGTTCCAAACTTTCAACGCATGATGGATAAGAGTTTATTTTTGTCAGTGATACAGGTTTTATTTAGAGACAAATATGATATATGCTTAAATGTCAGAAAGCACTTCCTACGTTTTGCATCTTTAATTGTGTTATACTGATTTCCATGTTTTCACTTAAATATTGTTTTAAATCCTGCAGTATTGTGCTTGGCCCAAAATCACAAATTTTACTGCATTTTATCCTGAAATAGCTCGATTATTGAATTTTTAAAATCACGTATTTTATTTGTTTCAAGATCTTGGCAATGCGCCATCCCAGGAAACTTGTCTTGTTAGGATGCCTGGCAGCTTTAATTGTAAGTGTTTTTCTCTTTCCCTTTCTCCATGCATCATTTTCATTCTGATTCACTCTGTTAACTCTTTTTTTAATTGAGCATCAAATTTTTTGAAATGTTTTATCTGTAGGTGATGACTATTCTTTCTGCTGTTGTTGGCTGGGCTGCTCCAAATCTTGTAAGTGGTTTGATTGCTGTTTGAGAACGGCTTCTTTTGCATGTGGGTAAATTTTAGTTTCTTTTAAAGGACCTGAACAACCAGATTAAAGGCCTTTTTTGGGCAACTCCAAGCAGTATTGGGCATCTTTGTTTTAGGACGAGAAGCTGAGAACTGAATTGATGTCAATTTGACTGATGTTTATTCTCTAAAGTTACAGGTTACGAAATGCACTGGATATGCTTCAGTGTGGCTATAGTTTTGCCCACTTAAAGCTATATGCTATAGTTAATTCTGCTACTGCTGCTGTCAGTGATAAAATATTGCCCTCCAAACATAGATCTCAATCTCTTGTGGAACTTAAATCTTAAAGCATTCTTTACAAACATGGATTAAATCTTTTCAGATGTAAACTATGTATGGACGGTTGGATACTAAGTTAAGCCTGTAATAGCCACTGTATTATGTAGTTCTATCAGTAAATATGGTATTTGTCGAACTCTAGTGTGTGGAAGTGTGGTTTCCTTCATTACGAACTATACAGCAAACCTTCTCTGCTTAGGTGATTAATGTAATCAAATTTAATTATGTACCATGCACTCATTTTACATTTAACAATTATGAACTTGTAGGGGAATGCTCTCATTCTCTTGTATTTTTTCAATTATGCAGATTTCTAGGAAATGGACACATCACATTACGACTGTGCTTTTCTTTGGATTTGGCCTGTGGTCTTTATGGGATGGATTTATGGAGGATGGGTAATGCTTTCTATTACCTCTTTAGTCTCTTCCAATAGTCTTATATCATTTTCTTGGGTTTGGTTTCTATTTGTCATGTGTCATTAGGTAAGCTTTGCTTTACCGTAAGTTAATCATGTTATGATCTGATTATATTTCCTTAATAGGGAGGCTGAAGAATTAGCTGAAGTTGAAGCAAAACTGGTTGGTTATTTTAATGAATTTCCTGATGTTTAAGTAGACTTTTTCTCTGTTTGGGGAAAAAAATGAAATTGTTTAAATGTTTCTTTACTGGTGTGACTAGGATGCTGACTGGAAGGTAAACCCAGGAACAGTCAAAGGGGGGAATAAGGTACAGAAATAAAAGTATATTTCTTAAAAGGAATAGTGTTACATACCGACAGCATGTTTTCTTTCAGTGTTGAACTTATTTGATTAGAACTTTAAGGGCTTAATTAGATAAATTTGTATAGGAGCTTATCTAGGATATTTGGAAAAGGAAAGGGCTTCTTAGTATTTAGCTTTTTTAATAACATTTTTAAGACTATGAGGACATTTGACTGTTTCCTATGCTATCAGACTGATGATGATTCAAAAAAGGAGAGGCGGCCATTTCTCACACAGTTCTTCTCTCCCATATTTCTGAAGGTCATAAGTTATAAAATCTATTCAGTTGAATCTTGATTAGCCTGCATTTTGTCAAATAATTTGAAAGTGCCTATTCTGCAGGCATTTTCCATCACATTCTTTGGTGAATGGGGTGACAAGAGCCAGGTAAACTTTATAACATGAATTTCATATTTCTGTCTCTTCTTTAACAGGACTATTGCATGTTTATCATGTTGGACTGAGTATTTCAATGTCTTTTCAGCTTGCTACCATTGGTTTGGCTGCAGATGAGAATCCATTTGGTGTGGTTCTTGGTGGAATTTTGTAAGTTCTACTACCATTAGATATCTATAGATTCTATACATATTTACTGAAGCATTGCTATTTCCTTAATATTTTGAAACCACTCTGTATGTATACAGTGCTGTTTCCATTTTATATGTTTATATATCTTCACTCTGTATATGCTGTGATTAGTGATTAGTAAGGTTTCCTCTTTTATTTTTTCCTTTTTCTCAGAGGACAAGCACTGTGCACCACTGCTGCTGTACTTGGAGGAAAGAGCCTGGCGTGTCAGATATCTGAGAAAATTGTAATCCAGATCCATACTTTTCCTTTTTATCCTTATGCGACAGTTATTGTTTGCCTTTAATTTGGTGAGCAACTGGTAAAATCAAGTTTATATCTATTTTGATGCAGGTTGCACTCTCGGGTGGAGTTCTTTTCATTGTTTTTGGAATCCAATCCCTCCTCTCAACAGTTGAGTCTTGACGACTTACTAATGGTTAGTTCTGATTTTTCCATTAAGGAAATTGTTCACTAGAGTTGGGGTACTCCGTTGGGGAGGAGTTGGGTTGCTATGAATTCTTTAATGTTTCACATAAAACAGGCGAAGATCCTAAATCCAAATTGACCCGCTGTTTTGTTATTACATTTATAATTATTCATACCTGTCTGTCATCTTCTCAGTCCAGGCACAGTGCTGTGTCTTACAGTCATTATTAGATAGGCAAGCAAATGCTTCATCTATGTTCATATCTTGCACTCAAAGGCATGTGAGGCCATTAGAAATGAATAGTATTTGTTTTGGAATAAGTGTTTTTGCCTGCAGTCAAATACATACACGTGCTGTTGCTTGGTGCTGCATATGGTCTGTAATGGATACTTTTGCTTTGTGCTTATTTCACCAGGGATCATAAACTTTACATGTTTGAGATTCAGCAATCTCTTCCTATGATTGCGTACCTGAGCTAATCAAAAGTGAACTATAATCAGTTTAAAATTTCAAAATGTGCAAGCATCACCATTGGCAATGCCAATGTTGGTCGTTCTATTGTGAATCATAATTATATTCTGTTTTTATCAAGATTTGGGTTTACAGTTCAGCAATGAAACGCAACAATTAAAAAGCAAAGAAATCAAGTTCATGCCATTGGCTCATACCATGGCCGTATTATCAGTTATATGGTTTATTAGGTTTTTCCATCTTTAGTGTTCTCCCAACAAAGTAAATAATCTCTTTTTTATTGTTTATAATCAGCCTCTCAATTTTTTTTAAAAGAAATTATTTTCCTAAACGCAACCGACCTTGGGCTATTTTTGGACATTAACTAAAACGTGAAAACAACAATGAGAATAAAGCCATCGGTCCCTCCCTTGGTCTGGAATAATGTGAGAGGTGTTCCATTCCTGGTCGTTCTTCAGGTTCATTTTTGTTCCTTTTTCCCCTTGATATTTTAAGGTGTCACACTGTCACTTATCCCAAATTGTTTAGCAAATGCAAAGACAGAGACATCTACGGAGCCAACTACTCACAATTAGTACCCAACATCCATCCTCTTGTCTATAATTCGACCATACAAAATGTCCAGGTCCGGGGATCATACAACATTGTATCGACACTCACATATACAGCATTTAAAGCTCTAAAAGGAGTATGTATATACATTAATAGTGATAAAAGCCAAATAGGTCTACTCTTCAGCAACCACCACTTGCTGGTTCAATTGAACTAAGAAGCCCATTCCCCCTTAGCTGCATGCAGTGTTCTTCAGCATCGGCCTGTGCACAAATAATCACCACTGCCAACCCATTGTAGTGTGCTTCTTGCATTATATTAACTGCATTGTCTAGGGTCATACCCGGGATCACTTTCATCAATACTTGGACAACATATTCCCGTTTATTGTAGTTGTCATTGTGCAGCATGACTCGATAAGGTGGGGCTATTTTTCTTGACTTCCTGAGCAAGTTATAACCATAGATGTTTAAAGAAGGTTCTATGGAGAAAGCAATATTAGATAACAGACATAGCATGGGCTACTCCTGCACGCATGCCAATGCATGAATGGTTCAAAGACACCGATTTAACATCACACACGCAACAAGTGTGGGCACAAAATAGTTACAGGGTGTGGAATTGGAAATCTCCCCAGTTTCTGGATTGTGAAATGTTCCAGTGAGGATGCACCGCTCATTTTTGTAGGGAGCGCAAGTTGATTTTGATTGTCCAACTAAAAAAGGAGGGTAACCAGCAAATTTTCGAGAAGAATGCTCATGATAAAACAATATAAATGATGAGTATTTCACATCAAAATATCTAAAGGTACAATAATACATTTGAATTTGGGGATGCACCTTAGGTCGAACTCAGATTCACGACCAGGAGTGGTTCTCTCTATAACTGGCTTCTCCAAGATTCCTCCTCCTTTACTTGGTCCTGTGGTCAATATAGCCATGAGAACGCCACGACTGGTACATGGTCCTCTGCACAGTGACCGTTTCTCTCCTGTTTTGTATAGTTTCAATTTAACACGCATTGATAAAAAGCAAGGAACCATCAGTATTAAGTGCTCTACTGATGCCAACTAAGTTTGATGACTAATAAGAAATGGAGGACAGTTTTTGGATATTGAAACAGAACACCATAATTAAAGCTTTCGAAAAGAATAATAGTTAATGTCATTCATTTCAGTAGCTCAAGAGCTCAAAGCAATTGAGGTTCACTATATCCAGTCAGTCAAATAATTGGAACTCAACAGACTCACTACATTACTGTCTGTAGGCAAGAAAATGAGATTAGTAAACAACGCATGATTAGCATTACTAATATTCAACTTTCCGGTCATCAATAAGGAAAATGTACTACTCTCATGTAATCAATACATTTTGCAACAAGTCAATAACTAAGATTCAAAAGACCATTTTTGGATTTCAGAGCTACTCTGAATAGGTCTAAAGATGGCAAAATTTCTCCTTTTCTTCTCTCATTTTCTTGGATGAAGAAGTAGCTATATATATGGATTCCAATCATCTACAACCAAATTCATACCCTCAGAACTATACAACAACAAGAAAAATGTCTCCGGCTAATGATGAGTGAGCTAAAAGGCTGAGAATCTAGATCTCTTTCCCACCAACAGCTAGCAAAAAAAACTAAGCAGACCATACATCAATAATGTTGCCCTTTTAGGAAAAAAGAAACATCCTCAATAGCATGAATGAAAGTGAGTTATTTTATAACAGTTGCCATCTTCATTCCTAAACCAGCAAGTCCCTGCAAAGCTCTAGCCCTCTAAAAATTACAATGTCAAATAATACCAGCAAAAGGAATTTTGTAATTAAAATATGTATGTTCGTATATATTTCTTATTCCTAAGCATTTGTGACAGTCTCAACGTAATAAAAACTTTCTGAAAAAGAGTAGCCATCCCAGAAAATGAATCCGCATAAAGCTCCATCCTTTTTAATCCGAATCGTTAATAAAAGCACTACTGCATCTATAAATTGGATTATTGGATGAATAATTCGGAGGAACTAAGCAGAAGATAAGCGATAATAGTCAGCTAAACGAAGTGGCTGCGATACCCAGATGCGTTTTATGGTTTATTCAGTAATAAATCAAGAAAAATTACAAACTTCACGTATAACCCAAAATTGAAAACCCAAAAAAGAAGAAAGTGGAGAGAAGGAAGAACCTGGTTTAGGACTAAAGACGGTGTTTGGTGAGAGAGAGAATCCACCACGTATGGCAGTCTCCATGCCTCTCTGACTCTATATTTCCACACACAGTCTCTCCTTACTTCTGTCTAACGAAAAATGTTTTTTAACCACTTTTTGTTCTTTTAGATTTTTTCTTTTTTCTTTTTTTCCATTTTTTGTGGCTAATCAACCCAACACTATTTAGACCGAAAGTCTCTTACAACCCAAATTTACAAGTATGATTATATGGGCTAAATAAGGCGTAAAAGCCGTTTATTTTTTAATTAGGACTTTAGGCTATTTTTTTTAATTAAGGAAATGGGTTGGTTTTAGGAAAAAGAAAGGGAAAGTGTATTTTGGTTGGGTGAGCTTTTCGCGGAGGTGGCAGAAAGCGCACTCAATTGGACATATTCGGTTGGGTGAGCTTTCCGCGCAGGTGGCAGAAAGCACGCTCAATTGGACACGTTGTCCCTTTCTCTTTCCTACGGTTAGGGTTTTTAATTTTAAATTTTTTTAGGGTAGAGTTTTTGGATTTATGGATTAGGATTTATGGTTTTCAATTGAAACCATGAAAGTTCATAAGTAGATTTGAGGGGTCGAGGATGTGATAACACGCCTCAGGACACATACATTTCATATGTCATAGCGGGATAGGACCATCACCTCAGAAACCCATCATGGGGAAATCAGGTTTCGAGATAATAATTCTTGATACGATCAAGGGTCAAAGTCTAGGTAAAGGTCTCAGTCGGTAGCTGTGATGCAGTCACTAGTTCGAGTATAATCGGGGGATCAGGTGACAATCGTTACGCGGTTAGGAGTTCAAGCTTTTTGGATGTCCATAAACGATGCCCTATATATATTATACATAAGATTGATGTCATAATCATAGGGAAAAACTTTGGGGACATCTGGTGTAATCAACGCAATTTTTTTTCTATTTCCAAGCAATCGGTATCTTTAACTTTTCATTCTTATCTGAAGGTTGACATCGAGCTAGACACAAGAAGGCTTTCAAGTGGAGAGCAGATGTTTCGACGCAATAGAGGTTAAACTCGGGTCGGCGCTGCAACAGTTGTAGTTATTAATAGGTTATTTAATAATGACAACCGTCATCGCCCCGAAAGGAGCATCACCTTTACTGCGCCGCAATAGCCGTTCCCTACCTAAAGGTCCTTTTGCATCCTCGACGGTGTCGACCTTAGAATAAGAAGGAAGGTTAAAGGTGCTGGTTGCCTAGAAATGGAGAAAAAAAACTACACCAATTATAACTAGAAGCCACAAAATTTTTTCGTATGAATATGCCCTCAACCTTCTATATGATATTTATAGGGCATCATTTTCAGGTATCCAAAAAGATTGAACTCGTGGTCGCGTAACGACCGGTAACTGGCTCCTTTGTTATATCTCGATCCATTACTGTATAACAATCGTCGATTGAGACCTTCACGTATTCCTCCACGCATAAAGCAAAATCACCCCGAAACCTGACTTCGTAGGATAGGTTCCGAAGGTAATGGTCTCATCTCGGTAGGATATGTGAAATATATGCATCTCGGAGTGATATCGCATCACTGATGACTCAAAAATACATCAAACATTAAGAAAGTATTTTATAGATTAGGGATAGAAAGGGGAGAAGACGATTAAGGGACGATGAAGCTTGGTGTGTGTGAGCCCTTTTATAGGCGCAAGGAAGGGCTGATTTGCAAACTAAAAATTTTCTTTCATTGAAAACGTGCTGCAGGAGTTGAAGAATATATTCAAAACGTTGTTAAAGTAGCCAAAAAATATGATGAATCAAACACTTTTAATGTCTATCAGAAGAAAAATGTTAGAGAAAGCTCGCCCAGCTAGGTGCGCTTTCCTGACATGTCAATAGGAAAACTCCCCCAGCTAGGCATGCTTTCTCTAACATTTTTCTTCTGTTGTGTACATTGAAGTAACCTTTGCAGAATACCTAGGGAATATGTTATGAGGTGGATTGAAATTATATGATTTCTGAACGCATTTTGAATACTCCAGTGTACTTGCATCATACAAAATTAAATGAATTCGTGCATTCATGAATGAATTTCGAAGTAAGTATTCCCTTTCTCCCTTTTTTTTTTTTTTTGAAAAAACCTTTCTCCCTATATTATCTTCTTATAAAAGGGATGTATTTTTAACAACTTAGACATACATGAAATAAATATCAAACATTGAGTAGTTGTCTTGCGAGAGTTGTGTGTACTTCTTTGGACATTCCTTTACTTTTTTTTTTGCTTTTATTAATCCCATTCGTGACCAATATTGAAATGAGTCAACGAGTGAAATCCGTTATTTACTACGATGGTCAAATCTGTAATACAAAGGTCAGGGTAGTGTTTGTAAGAGCGAAGTCTATGGAATTGGCGTTCAATCCTACAATTAAATTGTATGAGCTACGAACCAGAATAAGAAGGAAAGTCAATGGATTGACCCGGGGAAGAATTTCAAAGTTGCAATGCAGATTTCTTGCCTTCGTTGACCCCTAAAGGAATGAGCTCTTCAACGTAACTGGTGAGGTCTATCTCGAGATGGTCATATCATTGCACTACTCAAGTAAAAATGTTGTAATAAAGTTATATATCGAATTCGCCGAAACTGATGGATTTGGCCTATCTTCGACCATCGTTGCAATGAATATGGGAACTGAAGCTAAAGTAGAAATTCTTACTACATAGTTGTGCAGTGGGTTTACTAGCTTGTTACAAAGCGATTACTACGATGTCTCCAAAACATCTATGGGCAGACACTCATCGGTCTCAAGCATAGATCTAAACTTCGGTATCCAGTACCGGTCAGGGTTCGAGCATAACCTAAATATTGACACTCGAGCTCGACATTCAATCAATGTATTCAATTTCAACTTCAGCACTGGGTCGATGTCATAGGGCAGAAGTAGTTATACGAGGGGATCATCGACGTACACTAGACATCAAATTGATGCATTTTTTGACGGGTACATAGGTTATAAGAGAACAAATTACCTACTTATTTTGACGGGGACCAACGAGGGTACGTCCAACCCTATGCTCGAAAGTGACAATAAAGGTGCAGATGAGGGAGAAAATGCGACCCATGAAGAATGTGTTGGTGTGGAAGAATAGGTGGCGGAGGGAGAAGATTCAAGTAAGGAAAAAAAGGTAAGAGATGTAGTTGACGGGGAGGAGTCGGATCCTAAGCCAATCTAGCAGCGTGGTCCGGATGGTTCAGAAGTGGCACTATTTTCCAAACTAGAGCCGGAAACTTGTGAGTCCAAAGATGGTGCCTCGGACAATGCTCTAGATCCACGATTCAAGGTATATGAATCTCCGCCTCACATGACAAATATCAACTTATCGACCGATGGTGGTTTAGAATTTTTGCAACTATTGTACAAAAAACTGGTCATGCAAGCACATTTCGTGACGTACGAGTACTAAAAGTTGGAATGGAACACCTAAACAAAGATCATTTCATTGCTGCACTGAAGCAGTACAACTTCAAGAATGGCGTAAACTACTAAATCATGAAGTCCCGTTCTGAAAAATTCGAAGGAAAGTGCATAATGTGAGACAGGAGGTGCAAGTGAAAAATCATGCCATTTTTTCATAAGAAAATCGATCTGTAAACAATAAAAAAATATTCTGGTCCACATAACTATGTTGCGTCAGGTGCAAGTTAGGACCATTCGATGCTAGACTCGAAAATGATTTCTAACATTATTCTACCAATAGTGAATACAAGTCCTAGGATTCTCGTCCAGGTGTTGATTGAGGACATCCATAGCCAGTACAAGTACACTTCAACATACTACAAAGTGTAGGTTGAAAATAGAAGGCTATGGATATGTTGCATCAAGGGTAGGACGGCTCATATAACTATCTATGGTAATGGTTTCAGGTATTGGATCGATACATATTTGTTTCCATAACCGATCTGGAAACGTAGCTAAAGTACTTCAGTGGTCGATTAGTCCCTAGGAAAAGAGTATTCCATCGAATCATTTGGACATTCGATCAATGCAGAGAGGTTTTTCGGCATTGTAAGCCTCTGGTTCAAATTGAAGGCACCTGGCTGTAATGAAGGTATCAATATCGTCTATTGATTATTGTTGCTTAAGACGACAATCAAATGATTCTGTCGATAGCATTTGCAATAACTGCTGGAGAAATGACAAATGACTAGGATTTCTTCTTGAACCGATTACGCCGCAGCATTTGCTCATAGTCAGACATTTGTGTCATATCAGATAGGAGAACTAGAATAGTGTTCGTGATTGAGTGCTATGGTAGCCTATGAGATCGCACCCATCATCGGTACTGTTTACGACATTTAAGATCCAACTACCACAAAAAATATACTTCGAAAACTGAGTGAGATCTAGTAATTGATATGAGTTAGTAGTTTCAACTATTTAATCATTGTACATTGAATAACCATACTGGGTTTGTTCGTTACACTAACGGGTAGGTATTTCTCGATAGGTTACGAGCTCGTCCAACATCGATTCCATGAAATGTTGAACAACCTGAGCACCATCAATGCCTACGATGCAACGTACCTAGCAAATATACCGTATGAACAGTAAAAGCAATTGTACAATAAGGTTCTACGATATGGGCACATGACATCAAACTTAGCCGAGTGCATAAATTCCGTACTAAAGGGGACGCATCATTTGCTGGTAACCTTCGTTATCAAAGAAACATACTTTCACCTAGCCGACTTGTTTCTGAAGAGGGGCACAGTGTATGCTGGACAGATAACGAGCGGCAGTACTTGGTGTGATAACATTATGAAAATGATTTGATGAAATACAGTGAGGGTGAGCACTATGTGTAACACCCCACACCCTTACCTTTCACCGGGACGGAATACGAGGTATTACCTAACTCTAAACTTATGCTTTCATACATTCTCGTGTCACCAAAACTCGACTCAATTTAAAACCTTCTCAAACTTATCTACATATCCTTAATGCGGACCTACGAGGCCCAAAACCCATATCAAAAAACATTCGAGACCAATTCAGGTCCTTTGATAAATTCTAAGAAATAACACTTGACACAGGGGCACAAGCCCGTGTGAGAGGGGCAACACGCCCGTCTGACCAGCTCGATATGGTCATGCTATTGGCCCGTGTGGCTCACACAGCCTAAGTAATACAGGGACACGCTTATGTCTTCCACCCGTGTGGAATTAATTCTAAATGCACACCTACAGAGGTTTTTACACGCCCGTGTCCCTGGCCCGTGTCCTTCACACGGCCATGACACGCTCGTGTCCTAGCCCATGTACAAAAACATGGACATTCTGTTTCTGACGTCAGTAACCCCAAAATGTCATACGGCTAAGGCACACGCCTGTGTACTAGGCTGTGTTCTTCACATGGCTGAGACAAACAGCCGTGTCTCTACCCGTGTGTTTACTATCATGCATACTGACTTACAAATTTTACGTGTAGGGGACACACGGCCGGACCACACGCCCATGGGGTAGACCGTATGTCACAGACGGCTTAGACACATGCCCGTGTGTCTACCCGTGTGGACAATATAAGGCTATTTACCAAGCCTCTTTGCCACCCTTACTTACACAACCTACACAATAGCAACCAAAATCGATATAAGACTATCTCATGCAACCAAATCAGCCACAATAGATAACATTTCATTTGTGCATTTTACTCATCCATGAAAATTTGCGTATAAATCAAAATGAATATTAGCCATCATTCGAGGCTTAATACAAAATGAGGGATTTATCCCAAGCCAATACATTTGGCCAAAATAATAATAACATAAAACACAAGTCTAATCCCCTATACATGCCATATTCAAAAATATAAATCAAATTATACCGAATACTTCAATTGATAGTGTGATCGATATCTCTGACTTCTGTTGGTCCTTGAGCTAGATAGGCAGCACTATAAGAAAATAGAAAAGGAGAGGGAGTAAGCATAAGGCTTAGTAAGTTACACATAAATAATTATACAACACAATTTTACCATTCATCAACAAGCTCATAACATACAAGTGGGCAACAGCAAAACTTACTCATCAATATTCAATACACATCATATAGCATATAATGGGGCTCACATTTTATACATACCAAATAGGTATTTGTACCACTCACAACACGGTTATACTTTCCTCATTAATTATAAATCATAACTATCACCATTGAACCATTTGAAACATTATCAGATATTCCATAAGCCTCAACCATGGGGTAAGGTGCCGATGTCATTCCCAGACATGGTCTTACACTGACACACTTTATTGCTGATGCATGTCTCAAACATGTCTTACACTGGCTTACATCTCGAGGCTGATGCATGTCCTAGACATGTCTTACACTAGTACTTATCTCAATGCTGATGCCATGTCCTAGACATGGTCTTACACTGGCTCTCATAATATGGCCGATGCATGTCCCAGACATGTCTTACACTAGCTCACACAAGTGACCCAAATATCATGGCATGAATATCCAATTTATTTCCTAAGGTTCAAACGGTAATTCTACTATCTCATTTATCATAAATCCTTCTCAATTCCAAAGTTAAGCAATCCATGCTATAATAATTCGAACACAAATAATAACAATATAATTGTATTATTTATATACAACTTACCTCAGATTACAAAATATAGCGACTAGACGGTTTAGTCTATTTACTTGGCTTTCTCCCAGTCTAGATTTGGATTCGGTATTTCTTGATCTATAATAGAAAAATTCACTTATTTAGACACTAAATAAAATTAGGCAATCAAAATTTTACTTCTTCGGTAAAATGACCATTTTGCCATTAGACTTTGACAAAATAACTATTTTACCCTTAGGTTCAAAAATCGATTTTCATCAAACTTCTTCGTATCTTAAGTTTAGCCAAATCTTTTTTAATCTTATAGAAACTCTAAATTCCCACTATTTCACACATTTATCATCTATTTAATAACTTATGCAAAATGGTTATTTTAGGTGTTTTCATGAAAAATCCTTTCACAAAAGTTGTTTATTACACAACCAAGCTTCATATTCTTCCATAAAATTTCAGAAAACACCCTAAATTCTCTCATGGAAAAACCCAAGACTCTCAATCATTTTGCAAAATAGTCCCCCCATTTGAAAGCTCATGCTTCAAGGGTCTCAAAAATGCAAAAATCTTCAACAAAGGGTATGGAAATCACTTACTTCTAAAAATGATAAGTTGCTGCCAATTTAAAGCTTCAAAACCCTTCTATGGCTGGTAAAAAATCGGTGAAGAAGAAAAAGATAAAGAGGATGTGGCCTTTGTTTTATTTTAATATTAAAGCTAGTCAAAATTGATGACCAAAACTCACCTAATTTTGACTTTCTCATCAATTTGTCTCCTATGGCCGGCCAAGCTATCACAATAGGGTCTAATTTCCCTTTAAAGACCCCCAATTTTTATTCTCAAGCTATTTGACACCTTTAGCTATCAATTTAGGACTTTTGCACTTTATGCGATTTAGTCCTTTTACGCAATTAAGCTCACAAACGCTAAAATTACTCCACCAAATTTTTCATGAACTCTTAAAAACATGCTATAACATCTAAATAATAATAAAATAATTTCTTTAACTTCGGATTCATCGTCCCGAGACCACTATTCCAACTAGCCCCTGTTCGGGCTGTTACACTATTTACGTAGTGTGCCAGTTGCGTCAGAACCTTGATTTTTGAGTCATTGAGCACGCTAGGCCCTATCATGACATGTTAAGGGCACCCTATTATGTGAACCTAGTAGCAATGACTTACGATTGTGGATGATTCCAAGCATTTCGGTTCCTATACGTACATGCAATTGCTATATGTGGGAACATACGAATTGAATACGCACCTTACATCAATGATGTCTGCTGACTAGAACGCATTCACAGTGTGTAGAGTCCTGAATTCTTAACCGTCCTAGATAAGAGTATGTGACCATCGATGTCTAGTGCGCCGTACAAGTTGGCACGGAACAAAGACCTGTGTCGCGTCCTCAAAGGTAGCCCGAATTCCACTCGAATAAAGAACAATATTAATATTCAGGATAGGGACAATCAACAGAAATTATGTGGGTATTGTAGAAACCGAAAGCATACGAAGACAACATATTTTCTATATAGGGGTACATTGGGACCTCAGCGCTGATAGCGTTATTTTCTTCCAAATAATATATTCATTATCATGCTTTCATTATTCAGGTGTTCCAAATTTGTTGTATATTGAAGTAACTTACGCACAACTCACGTTAAATAGTAAAAAACACAAATCTGATGTTCGAATGAAAATTTTTGGTTTATTTATTTATTCCAAAAATATATATTTACATCGCACTATTTAGAAAAAAATACATCAATCATAAAAAAATACAGCAATCGTCTCGTTGAGGAGAATGTATGTCACAAGGTGATAGACGATAGTTGCATGGAGGATTTTTGTGGGGCTCCGGAGGTGCGGGCCTATAGACTTCCTCTTCAGTGCCATCACCGCCTCCACCCCCACCTCGCGATGTCCCCTAAGTCTCGTCTCTAGCTGCGTTAGCACCATCATCATCCTTCGTAGTTGATTGTTGTGTCGACTTAGGGTCTCATCGTGTATCCTTTGCTTTCGCAGCCAGTGGTTGCGTCGATGAGCCACCCTAAAAAAATAATGATGCGTGTGATATTTGTGTCACTATCGGAGTGTAACAATAAGGTGACCCAAATCCCGGGTATATCGATATTGTCCTCATCATCGACACTAGCATCGACTGTTGCATGGGTGTCTGTATTGGTGTCATCATCGGTAGCGGTGCATGCATTGGCATTTGGCCGAACATCTAGGTTAACATCGATATTAGCATGGGAGTAAAGAATGCGAGATGTTAGAGTATGCCCAAAGACCAATCATGAGATGATTGTAATAACATACTTATTTTACCTTGTTTATTAATATAAGGCATAGCCATTATTATTTCAGTTTATTTTCTATGTATATAAATAAACTGTTTTATAATAATGTCCTGAGAATAATATTATTCTTAAAAAAATTTAGTCAACTATTTTTATGGGCTTAAACAATAATAATGCATTAAGACTTACGTGTACTTGATTCATGACAAAGTGTTGCTATTGACATGAGATGTCAAAATCAACACATGAGTATGTGTGTTAGAGAACAACATATTGGACTAACTCATTTTGAGTATGTTTCTTAGATTATTATTTAATAGTCACAACATTACTCTTAGTAATTACTATGTATATGATCCTCAGACTTAATATTACCATTATCCCAACATCGTGAGTCATATATTTTGATACAGTCAAATGTCCACCTTAATTGGTTGTTCTATAAAGGCTGATATTGGATATACCACAATCTACGTAGTGGATATGGTTAATCAATATATAATTTGTCTCTCCTAAATAATGGGAGCAATATCCAAAGCCACTTGATTGAATGAGACTAGAAATGCATGGCCATGCTCGAATAAGTTGATATGAGATATCATACTTATTTGTTTTTCATGGTCTACTCAGGATATTAAGAAACATTAGATGGACTATACCAATGTGACTATTCCATGACTTGTGTCCATTTTAGATATAAATGACAAAATGATTTAATACATGAAGGGTTAATCACAGAGAAGTTATGTCGAATCATGACTTCTTGTAACTTAGGTAGCAATGATATATTGCTAGGAGCCACTCATTGTTTGTAATATTAGAATCGTTCTAGTATTACTGCTAACATTACAAGAACCTATAGAGTCACACCCTATAGTTGAAATGGACGAAATCAAAACATAGTTGATATTGTGTTTAGCTGTCAATATGAATTAAATTGATTAAAATTTAATTGGGCAGTTATATATCAAACGAATTATATGTACAAGTGTGTTGTACAATTAATGAAAAATATGGTTAAATTAATATATGAATTTAATTCATATAAAATTTAACTAAAAACAATAATTTACCGAAATTCTTGTTATAATTATTGTAATTATAATTTAGGATCGAATATTATTAGAATTATTGTAATTGTAATTTTTTTGGTCAAATATTATTATAATTATGGTAATTATAATATTTGGTTAATTATTATGATTTGATTCATATCAAAATATTAATGATTCTCAAATTAAGAAATATAGGGTTTTGAGAAAAACCTAATATACCTGAAATAAGGGATATGTGAGGTCTAGCAGCCGTCAAGTAATTTTTTTCTCTAAAAAAATTTTAGAGAGTGTTTATCGTTTGTTGTCACACTGGGTGGATTACGTAGAGGTCGAAACGTTTTCATAGCGGCTTGGAATTGACATACAATTGTGTAATCTGCTTCTTCGATTTTTTAGACAATTAAAGGTAATCGTTCATACCCTTTTCACTCCAATTTGTTCATTGCACATGGATCCCTGGATGTGATCACCGAATTTAATTTTTTGCTGCACCATGAGGTGTACCAGTGATCCAACATGAGAGAAGTCGATGCCCCAAAACATGTACCATCGAAACAGAAAAACCGCTCACGTATGACAGTAGTGCGTAGTGCAATACTTATGAAGAAAACATGGGGTTAGTGAAATGAAGAGGAACAAGTGAAGTGAATTGACCCAAAAATTGCGTAAACATAGGCAGCGCTTCTTCTGTCGAAGCTGATGACAAACCTATTGTGTTACCATATCCCTTCCTATACTGCTACTGTGGTGGTTGCCATTGCCTCTTCGACTGAATTTGCCTATTCTTCACCTTTGGCAATAGTAGATACGACTTTCCGACGACTCTGAACCACATCTTATAATCGTTATCTGTCGCCGTGTCCATTGAGAAAAATGGTTCGTGGACAGGTAAGGATTTCATCCTACGATCCCAAGTCTGGATTTGATCATTGTGCTTCTCTGTCTAGTCATCATCGTTCATCGTGCATTCCCATCGTCGCGTATACTACCAATGGCACCTTCGCGTCCCACATATCCCAGTCCCTAAACACTTCTGGCGGTATGCAAATTATGATATCAGCGTCGGTGTACGACATCCATTCAAACTAAAAAATAGAATTATAAATATCATTACGTACGATTTTTTTTACTAATAATTGCATAATTAATATATGTTTGAAAGAATAAGTAACTAAGCTCGGCTTCAAAATGTTGATCTAATAGCAACCTAAAATCTTCAAGCTCCTTCAGTAATCTCACATAACTCGGCCCATGGTTCCACTTGTACAGTCGATATGTTAGTCGAAACATATAATAAATAAAAACATTTACTGTACAAATTACATATTTATTAATAAATTTAAAATTTTTGCCTCTTCACCAATAGGAACACGTATGGGTCAGTCACTTTGTGACGTAAAAATGGTAGTCGCCACCAGGCCTACGATTGCAGCAAGAACAGGCAACCACCGATGGACATCGCATTCGGTATCGTAGCCCGACACAACTCCCGATATAACTTGGACAAGATGGAAAATCGCCAACTTAGTTTTCCACATTCATTGAAGTTCATTAGATGTAGTAACCACCTTATGTGCACTAAATTTTGATATTTATCAGGCATTAAAATTCTCCTGATTATCCTCATGATGAACGCTCAGGCGTATTGTTCTATGACCTCCTCTGCTAGGTCTTCAGAAAGCTCTTTGAAATTATCCTTGAACAAATTGATCGATATCCAACGACCATCAAACTTGTTCGGGACCTTCCCAATATTGCTCTAGAGAGGTCCACTTTACCAGGAATGACCGCTGATCCCATGATGACTGGCCCATCTACTGGCAGACCTAGTTGTAATGCTACGTCCTTGAGTGTGATTGTACACTTGCCGCGTGGAAAGTGGAAAGTGTATGTTTCAGGCCTCCATCTTTCCACCAACGCACTGATTAGTGTAGGATCGAGTTTGCAGCCCCAGAGCATGCGAGACGTATGCAAGAATCCAACCTCTTGCAAGTAGCTACAAATTTGAGGGACCAAAAGCTTTCCCATATTATGTATGAATCCCTCCAAAACACAATCATCCACCTATTTATAACATAAAAAAATTATTTCAAATTATCAAAAAATAATTAATTAAGTTTAACATAATTAAAAATAACAAAATTTAAAATTCCGTCTTACCGTTGTTGCTTGGGCAACAAAAATATGCTTGTCATCAAAACGAATTAGAGAGACAACTATTTGTGAGAAATTAATTTGAACGAATAAAATACAAGATAATTAAAATTTTATATTTTTAAATGAGAATATCAATAAATTTAGAACAAAAAAAATTGAGAGAAATTGAGAGAGTTGAAAGAAGGATGCGAATGAAAACAAAATAAAATTTGGGGATATTTAAAGGTAAAAATAAAGTTATCGTTGGCCATTATTTTTTTTGTACTGTTAGTGTAACAACATTTTAAAATCCGTTAATTTTTTACCATCAATATATTTTTATCGCTGAATGCATTTTCCCTTCTCACTCCTAAAATTGACATATCCCCATAATTTAAAAAAAAAAAGCCTAACTAAAAAATAAAAACCACTTTTACGCCTAATTTTACCGATTATGTATCCTACAAATCATAAAATAACATATTTAAAATATGATTCAATTTAATAAAAAGCATTATAAACTAAAAGTTAAATATATTCAGAATAAATTTAAACAAAAAATACATATAATAAAAGTTAAAATAATATAAAAGAGAACTCGTTTACATATAATTACCGAAATATCAATGGTAATATTGAATTCGCTCTAACTTGAAGCATTCACTTTCGATTTAACAATATATATTTTTATATTAAGACATCTTTATTTTAAGAAATTTAGTCACTCTTTAATTTGTAACGCTATTAAAATAAAACGAGAGTATTTTTATCAAGTTAAACTCCTAAATATAGAAAAAAAATAACAAAGATTTTATGTTAATAAATATCAAATATATTAGGCTAATAAATACTAAATATTAAAAAACTATAAAACATAACTTGCACGCAAGTTCTTTAAATTTAGTTTTTTCATAGCTTTAAGATTTAACTTTAGACAGCTCACATTTTTTTCTCGCGACCGTAGTTCGCATCTTTCTCGCCAAAGTCATGAGCTCACCAATCTCAAAGGGTTCACCAATTTTGGTGGGTTCGCAATTTTTAAGAGTTCATCATGTTCAGTCCTTCATATGTATTCGTTTGGTGTTGTGAATTCGTCACTATCAAAGAGATTATTGTTCTTGGAGAGTTTACCAAAGTATGTTTGCTGCATGAATGGTAATCTAGGAACATAAACCAAAGAAACGGAGTAGTTTCCTGATAAACTTCCATTCTAATTTGTCAAGATGAAGTTGCATAGGTGGAAATTGAAAGATAGTAGAGACATCTTTAAATTTAGGAATGAGAGTAATAAGGTCTCGGAAAGGGCATTTGGAACGGATCCTTGAAATCGTCAAGCCAACACCGTTGATGTAATCCATTCGGACCGAAAGCTTTAAGAGATTTAACTATTTAAGGGACCAAATTGCTATATGAGGAGAAGCTGAATTTCCGAAGGCCAATTAAAATCACGATCTAAGGACTTAAAAAGAAACTGTAAAATGCTTTTACGTATAATCATAATATTAGTAAATTAATAGTTCCATCACCTTTACTCTTATGACTGAAAAAGGAAAAAGCAATGCTCGAATTAATCCACTACCAGTAGCCCCATGAGCGACTCCAATATCTCTTCCTCTTCCTCTTCGTCTTCCTCCGATTCTGCTTCCATCGCTACCGTCGATCAGGTAAGCCCCTTTTCTTTTTTTTTCATTTCATTTCTACAATTCTACTCAAATTACTACCCCCCCAATCAAACATCCCTACCTTTTTTCTTCTTGTTCATCTTGATTGTGATGTAGCTTTATATCTTGTCCACTTCAGCTTATTCAACAAACTATAATCTGAATTCCCAACTTTTCCCTTTTCTGAAAAAGAAAAATGAAAGTCGTGATCTTTGTTGGTGTCTTCCCCAACAGTGGTTGGTATTGTCCTAGTGGGGTTTTATCTCCCCTCTGCGCCGAGAGCCCTGAAGGGTTCGCGGAGGTGTAGCGTCTCGGTTAATGGAGATACCACCTGCAAGTCTCACGGGATAAGTGTCAGTTAATACTATACTGGCATGATGGATATATATTATATATATTTCTTTTTGCAGAATGTTAGGAGGAATGGGAGAATGATAGATGATGGCGACACGTTTTCTCCAAAGGTGCGTCGTTGGCGTGATGTTTTCTGGTTAGCAATATTCATGCTTCATTTAATTGCGTTGGGATTTGTGCTCGTGCTTCTTGGACTCAATAGGTTTAAGAAATCAGATAGGCTAAACATTGATAGATATACGAATCGAGTTTGGGAGCATAATAATGGATTGACGGAGAATTATTGGCCCAAGTATGCTGTTGCCGGTGGGGTTGGGGCCGCCCTTGGATGGATTTGGTTGTTGTTGCTTGGTTCTCATGCTAACCTAATGATGAAGGTTTCAGTTCACATTTTGACAACATACCTTGCTGTGATTAGTGTTTTATGTTTTTGGTGTAAACAATTTTTTTGGGGTGTGGCATTTGCAACCGGTGCTGCGCTGCAGTTCTTGTACGTAATATCAGTTGTAGACAGGTATGGTTTGGGGTTATTCTTTTGTAATCTCGAAATTTGTCACCTAAGATTTATTCTTTGTTGGATGCTTTAAAGAGACAAAAGAATAGGTTACAACTCATTTATCTTTTAACTTACTGTTCAAAATTCCTTTCGTTGGCTGAAATGTTTCCTTGTTTAGCTTTTATAGATTTTAGGCCATTTCTTTTTCCAATTTATCAAATTGATAGTAATGTTGGAGTACCGCTAGTTGGTGTTCTACCGAGGTTTCGAACAACCTTTTTAGGAATTGAAATGTAAGCTTTGGTTTTGATGGCTTGGATTGAGAACAAAGAGATGCTTGAGTGTTGGTTTGTGCAATTGAGATAACTTTATTAGAATTAGGAAAAGAGTCACGAAATTGAGTCTGCACATTTTTGTATCAACTGAATGAGGATCAGTTTTCCTCATAGAAAATGAAATTATGTTTGCATTAGCTCATGATTTCTCTAGTAGTGAATGATTAGTATGCATGAATATTCTATCTTTTATGGGGTGATTGCTCATTATAATGGAGAATCATATGCATGCTAATGTTATGCCAAGGTTTGTAGATCTCTGATCATTTCAACGTGGTTAGGAGTAGATAACTCTGTTTTGGAATATCAGATCTTACAAAACCTACCTTGACCAGATTATTTTTCTGTTTTGACAGACTTCCATTCACCATGCTGGTCTTGCAAAAAGCTGTAAAGATGGTATGGAGTCTTCCTGAAGTTATGAGAGTTGCCTATGCATTTGTGGCAGTCATGCTTTTGTGGATGGGCATATGGTCTTTTGGTGCAGCTGGTGTTGTGGCTTCAAGCAGGGGTGACCTCGGACGCTGGTGGCTTCTTGTGGTGAGCTGGCAAGTTTTGCCCTTTATTCCATTTGTTGTTACTGCAATGAGAGTTACAGGAGAGTGCTATTAGAAAAATGATTGATTACGTAGTGATATAAATAGTAATGCTGTCATTTGAACTTGTAGGTTCTCTCTGTAAGCTTGTTTTGGACAGGTGCTGTCCTCTGCAATACTGTACATGTTATAGTCTCTGGGCTGGTGTTTCTTGTACTTATTCATGGTGGTCGAAATGCTTCACCAATGCCTCCCAATCCATTGATGAAATCCCTACGATATGCTGTAACAACATCTTTTGGGAGCATTTGCTATGGGTCACTTTTCACAGCTGCTATTCGGACTCTGCGGTGGAAGGCAAGCATTCCAGCATTTGCTTTTCTCTGACTGGATCACTAATTTTATTTTTCAAGGTTTAAATGAATGCTTTCTATTTCAGTATTTAATTTCAAAATGCATTTTAGATCAGGGGATTCCGGTCAAAAATTGGCAACAATGAGTGTTTGTTTTGCTGTGTGGATTTTTTGTTTCAACTTGTGGAGACCCTTGTTCGATTTTTCAACAAGTATGCCTACGTCCAGGTAATTTTATGCACTTCTCTTAGTAATCTTCCTAATGAACTCGTAATTAATTCCTTACAGCACATGTAGCAACATTACATCCACTATTTTAGCCTTCTTATATTGACACTAAATACTGATTCAACTTCATGATATCATTCATGTATCTTAGGGGAATATCAAAATAGTAACTTAGGTGTCGTTTGTTGGATGGAAGGGCGTTCCCAGGAGTTGTAGAGTGATTTGTCGCTTTGTTATTTTAGACATGTCCATTTATCCCATGAATTTTCCAGGCAAGAGGATCTTTCATTTTTCCTTCCGTCTGTTGGGTGGTTGATGACAGGTTTAGCCACAAAGAAGATTTTCTTTTTTTAAACTAGACCAGTTGATTTCTCATATTAGTCGTAGTGAGAGCTGGATAATGTGTCTGCTGTTATGAATTCCTATGAACGATATTCCATTAACTGTAGTATGGTTTTGCTTGCTCTGTTTCTGCCAGATAGCTGTTTATGGCAAAGGTTTTAACCGAGCGGCAAGAGATGCCTGGGAGTTATTCCAGTCAACTGGAGTTGAAGCTCTAGTGGCCTATGATTGTTCTGGTGCCGTTCTGCTCATGGGTACCGTCTTGGGTGGGCTTATCACAGGAACTTCTGCTGGTGTTTGGACATGGATGACATGGAGTGACAGAGTGATCATGGTCGGTTCCACTGCAATGTTGATGGGAATGGTCTTGGTAAGTGTATTTTTCTATTCTCCAACTAAAGACTACTATAGTTAACCAATCCTATTCATAATCAATAGTAGTAAATCTTTGTTGCTCAATTTGGTTTAAGGTTATCGCGTTGTAAAATAGACCTTAATCTTGTTTGTCTTTTTAAAATAGACCCCTTTCTCTTCTAATGTTTCTGCCGGTTATTTTTGTTGGAAATATTGGGGCTGCTGCAGGTAGGACTAGCAATGGTGGTAGTAGAAAGTGCAGTGACATCTATATACATCTGCTATGCGGAAGACCCGTTGTTGATTCAAAAATGGGATCCTCAGTTCTTTAACCAAATATCGGAAAAGCTGCACCAGCGTCTTCAGCATAGGAGTGCACTAGCCAGGGAGATATTGACTCAAAACCAGCATGACACCCACATGCAAGATATATTCCATCTTTGAAACAAACTGTTGTTGTGTGTGTTTATTATTCCAAATATAAATGACTTTGTTTGGAAATGCAAACAAAATTTTAGTTGAAGGATTTATTTCATAAAAAAGTGGCATCTCTTTTCTTTTCCCTAAATTATTCGTATGATACTGACTTAAGGCTGGGGTGGTTTCAGAGAGTAGTGGGCAGCCTTGGAATTGTTTATTTATAGGAGCAGAGCTGAACCCTGGATATGTGGGAAGAGGGCTGGGACTGATGGAGTGGTTGGTTGGTGCAGATGGTGAGTTTTGAGAATCCATTTTTTTTTTCATTTACTTAAATTATTCATCACTCAATTTATTAACATTGAAACAGGGATGATTTAATTTAAAAATGGATATATTAAATTAAGTAATATTTTTGTAAAAAATTCCATTTATTTCACTATTTATTCTTTCATCGATTTTGTTTGGTTGATATATTTTCATTTTGGGTTGTAGTCCTAGTCCAAGTGGTGGTGGTGGTGTAACCTTGGAAGTATATAATCTAATAAAAATAAAAAATAAAAGCAGTCGAGTCGTCCTGTTGTTTGGCAGTTGGGCAGGTCATAAGTGTACGGTAGCCGTATCAAATGCTTCTCTCTCCCCCCGAATTGAGTTAAAGAACTTGACTTGCTGTTTTAGACAAAGATTTTATAAATGGATGTCATGTAGGTAAATGAGCATAATAAATGTAGTCTGCACATTGGCATTGGGTGTTGTAAATTAGACGAGTTCAGTCTCATTAATGTTGTTTTCATGGATTAATAAATTATCGCACTCTCACTTCCCCAAAGCAGAGCTATTTAAGACACACTGCTCTCCACTTGCACCACTACGTATATGTATACGCTTCATACAATGCCATTGGTTGAAGCCTCATGCAATCGTTGTTAGATGGTAATTTTTGGAGTGTTAAATCTCTTTCTTTTTTTCTTACAGTTTTACGATTTAAAAGTTAAGTCATGGTGAATCTCATATCCAAGTGGTAGGACAAATATTCATCTTTTTAAGTGTTTTCTAATCGAGCAATAAGAATGGTCATGTCAAATTCATCATCTTTTCGAAAATTCCATCAAATCTATTTTTACATTAAATGATCAAATCCAATCCATAATCCTATATCGAATCTACAACTGAGTTCTACATAAATAACATCATAAAAGTGAATGCTTCAAAATTTTATTTGTCTCTCCCTTGAATGAAAGGAATGAGAATAATCCCAAAAAAACTCTACTCAGATAATAATTCGAGACCATCCAACCACCAAAACAAATGACTTTATACCAGAGGCTCGTGTTTCTCGGATCTTTTGTGTTCTAGTTTCTCAATTTCTCTATGACTCGTTTTGATTGTATTGTTTTCTAGTAACTGCACATTTGTTGTTTTCAGTTTCGCAATGTTGTTTCCATCGCCACCGAAGCAAGTATCTAGAAAAGGGCTCAAGGTGATTTACTCACTTTGTTTGCTAGCAGCTTTTATCCCTAAGTGTTAAAATCATTCACGATGTGGCTTGAGTCTGCTTTGCTTTGTTCTCTTTTAAGTGATGGATGCTTGATTCAAATGTAATTTACTTCTTTTTTATATTTGATTTAATTTATATAAGTCTTTAGTTATAATTTTTAATAAATTTTCTAATATTTCTGAAATATTTTATATTATTTGTTAGTGATGTTATAATATTAATAATATCCTTTGAGAAAAACAAATGGCTCTATATACCTTCTTGGTGTCAAGCAACTCTAAAAATTTGTGTAATGTAAACAAAATAAATAAAAACTAGAGAAGGAATCCAATCTAATCCAAGCAATAAAAAGGGCACCATCAAGTCTAAGTTTATAAAACAAACAAGCAGAGAAATAGGAAGAAACAATCATCATATCATCATCATCATCATCATCATCATCTATTCGGTTCAGAGACAAAACTAACAGAGAGGATCAATTGAAGAGAGAGATTGAAAGGCGAAGACAAGGGTATAAGTAAGGTCGGGACTTTTGTTTTCAATCTTGTCTTGGGGTGTGAGCTCTTTACCATTACTCACTTGCACCTACAGTGCGTGCAAATATGGAACTTCACAACGTAACATGCACGTAAAAAAAACCACACTGCTGCTAAATCTTTTATCATCTACCACAAGCCAAAAAAAAGTTGACACCAGCAAAACAAATGGGAGAGTGAAACAGACGCTCATCAAGGAGAGGATGATACAGGAAACAATGGGGAGGTTTTTATTGGGAAACTAAAATCCCAAATCTGAACGCATTAATAAAAAAGCCTGAGGTGTTTTTTTTCTGAAACTCATATAAAACAAAACCAAAAAATAAATCACCTCTATCTATCCTACCCTCCATTAAAGATCCTTCCCCAAGGATTTTCCATTTTTCATTCTTCTTTCTCCCACTTACCTGTCTCTTTCTTTCATCCCCCTTTTTTTCTGTTCTTAGAAAAAAGAAAATGCAGAGCTTCAAAGCTGCAGCACCTCATACTACCCCAGACATGTTTTGCCACTCTTCTTTTTTTCTTAGGTATATTTACTTGCCCTTCACCTTAAGCCATCGTTTTGGTATACAAGTCTCAATGGTTACACTTTTGTTTATGCATGTAAAAGAGAAAACTAAGACTTTTTCTCTAACTCTTTTTGGTGTCTCCGTTTTTTGTTTGTGTTTTGAGTTGAAAAACAGGGGGGACGACGATTTTAATCCCGCTAATGCTTTTCATCACGATGATTCTGTTGACTTAAGCTCAAGTATTCTCTTTTTATCTAAAAATGCATGCTTTTATATATATATATATATATATTCTTAACTGCTCTTTGCTACTTTAAGCTTTTCTAACTTCCTTTTTCTGTTTATAAAATTTTCTTGTAGGCTCCATTTTTAGTTTAAAATCCACTAATGTTGATGTTGTTGGCAATAGCTTGCACTATGACGCCTTCAACACGGTACTCAAACCAATCTTTCTCTTTGTACATATTTCGGTATAGTGCTGATGTTGTATGCAAATGTTTTTGCTTTGCTGCAGGGAATCAGGGCAGCAGAGATAGTTTCAAGTGGGACGGGGTGTTTGGATACAGGGCAGTTCATGTATCAGAAAGGGACAACGTTGGGGAATGGGCATATTGAAAACTGGGGTGACTCTGGCCTTGCTGATAATAGCCAACAGACTGACACTTCTACTGATGTTGACACTGATGATAAAAACCAGGTTTTGTCTCTCTGTTTATTCAATGTTCAAGTGCTAAAGATCATGTTTTGTTCTAAAAGTTTTGCTAAAGGTTTAGTAGTAGAAACTCATGGTACTTCTTGATAACTAGGAATTAATGGGGATAGTTATTAGTTCATACTTGGTAATGGTCTTGCAGCTTCAACATGGAGCTACTATAACCGTGGATCAGTCCAAGTTAAAAACTGGTGATCAAAAGGTTGTAACATTATTTAAGTTGTGGTGGGGTTTAGTTTCAATTTTCGAAAGCTAACTGAGTTGCCTTTTTGCTTACAGACACTTCGGCGGCTGGCTCAAAATCGAGAAGCTGCAAGGAAGAGTAGATTGAGAAAGAAAGTAACGTGTCTATTGCTGGTTATAATGTTTTTTTTTTCTTTTTAGCTCTTTGTTTCTCCGTGGTGGATAAATGGGATTATAGGGGTCTGAGTGATTAGGCCTTCAATTGTGAAGTATGGAATTTAGGTACATGTTCACTTTATAGTGAATCAGCCTTTTGAGTGTTAAGGACTAGTCATTATAGTGGTCAGTATGGAAGAATCGACAAATTGAGATTGTATCCATGTAATGGAAAGGTAGGATGCATGGCATTGGGTTTTAGCATGATGGATATATCATCTGTTGCGCCTTAATGGAATGTTGCTGACAATAGTTGTACAAGGTATTGGAATAAAACTTGAGTGACCTTTTAGGTGTAGTTGATTTACCTTTTTCTTGAAGGGTTTAATTCCACACCTCAAATAAAATATGGAAGTGGTACACCCCAGTGTCTTAAGTCCTCAGGTGAATATTAAACCAGATGCATCTGGTTGGATCGTTTATAGATTTTTGTTTTTGGATAGGCATACGTCCAGCAGCTTGAGAGCAGTCGACTTAGGCTTACACAACTAGAGCAAGAGCTTCAAAAAGCACGACAGCAGGTATGCGGAGTAGTTCATTTTATTATGTTTTTATTGATCCGACCCCATAGGTCAAAAGGTATTTTAATTGGTGTATAAACCAAAGCTATCTTTGTGCCTAATTACCTTCATGTTTTAATGAAGGGTATTTTTATTGCGTCTGGACTTTCCGGTGGCCACGGCCTTTCTGTTAGTGGAAATGGTGAGGAAGTTTTTGACACTGTTCATGGTGTTTAACTAGTTTCTTCTTTTTTCGTTCTTTCCTCTAGAAGCTATCACGTAAGAGTTTTAGTTCATGGTAACTGCAAACGCACTAGCCACCAATGGCAGTACCGGTTGTATGTGGTAATGCTTTTCAACGCTTTAAACTTGTGATCTCAAGCATTGCTTATCATCTGCATGCTCATATATGCATGGAGGACCATATTCCCTGCATTGTAGTAAATTATGTAGTAGATTGTAGTATCGTGCAGTATAATGGGACCATTAGAGATAAAAGCAATAGCTTATAAAACATATTGTAGAGATGATTTTCTCACATGGTTCAATGGTTATACTTTCAGCAGCCTTGGCCTTTGACATGGACTATGCTCACTGGCTCAATGAACATCAACGGCTGATTAATGACCTAAGATCAGGTCTTAATTCTCATCTAGGAGACAGTGAATTGCGCATTCTTGTTGAGAGTGTGATGGCACATTATGATGAGGTTTTCAAGCTAAAAAGCATTGGTGTAAAGGCAGATGCATTTCATATGCTTTCTGGCATGTGGAAAACACCTGCAGAGAGGTGTTTTATGTGGTTGGGCGGATTCCGTTCCTCCGAACTTCTCAAGGTGTTTTACTCTTTCGATATTTTTCTCATTCTATTATCTTTCTTTTGAAGTATCCCTTTTGTTTGACAGCTCTTTGATTTTGATACTTTAGATACTTGGAAACCACCTTGAGCCTTTGACAGACCAACAATTAATGGGCATATGTAATCTGCAGCAATCCTCCCAACAAGCTGAAGATGCCTTATCACAAGGAATGGAAGCTTTGCAACAAGCTCTGGTAGACACTCTTTCATCTGCATGTTTGGTTCCTACTGCCTCCGGGAATGTTGCAGATTACATGAGCCAGATGGCTATTGCAATGAGCAAGCTTGCTACTTTGGAGAGCTTCCTTCACCAGGCTGACCTATTGAGACACCAAACTCTGCAGCAAATGCATCGGATTTTAACCACTCGCCAAGCAGCCCGAGCCCTGCTAGTTTTTAGTGATTACAACTCACGCCTTCGGGCACTTAGCTCTTTATGGTTAGCGCGACCCAGAAACTAATGATAATTCTTTCATTCCATGAAGCTTTTGTTGATTTCATTAATGCTTTTTGCACATATTGATGCGGTTCTGCCATATATTGCACCTTCTTTCACAACCCATTGAAGCTGATGGGATGGCCATGTAGAAACATGATGTTTATGCTATGGGTGTAATTTCATTTACTAAAGTGAGAAAATTTTCTAATATTGGCCTATAGAAGTTGGCATTATTTTAAATAGCGCTGTATGTTAAGTAGAACACTTTAATGCTTGAAAGTATTTAACAACATATTATTATTAACATTTAGATCTTTGAAAGTAACCGACAAAGCTTAAGATGTACATTCTCCTGTCTGGTTCATGATTGTTTGGTTGTGGCCTGTGTGTTTTTTCTCTTGCGCATTCTTGAAGGCCTCCGCCATCTTCTGGAATTGTTGATGTGGGGGATGAACACTCCAGTACCAGTTCTATTGCTATTATCATTTCTCCATAGATTTGAAAGCCAAGTTGGAGCTGAGTTCGTTTTCTCGCCGGCACACCAACTGAAATAACTTGCATGTCTTAAGCGACATAGATTAGCAGCCCCCCTGGTTGGTGGGGAGTTGTTAGTTTCAGTTTCTTGATAATCGTCGTCGTCTTCAGCCGTTAAAAGTAGAATCTGTCTTCTAATTTCAGCATAGAAACCATCGTCTTCATAGTCCATGTCCAAGTCCATGGGAAAAAGAGAAATTGGGAGTAAGGTGGAAATTAAGGCTTGAAGAGCAAGTGGCGTGGTTGGACAATTTATAGGAGAATCTGGAGAAGAAGTAACATTGTTTAGGGTCAATGTTTCAGGTCCAAAGAAACCTTGATGACTTTAAGTGTCTCCAAATGGATCTTTGAATGTCCCACTTTTTGTTAGTTCATGTTTGTCTCTTAATTGCATTTATTTAATACAAACCCCTTCGAGAACTGGTTTGTGAAGCCAAGTGGATTAGAAAGAATGATTCAGGCCTTGTATTTACACTCCACTTTCAAAACCATTGAATCATGACTAAGAAAATGATTTGAGTTCATGGAACCTGATCAAGGATTTTTCCAAAAAATTTAAATAAATTTAAAATTTTACCTAAGTAGCGAAAAATTTATGATTCAATATGGGTCCCCAATACAAAATTTTTCACCTTTAATCTCAAAACTTGATGATTTCATCATCCGAAACAGTTGATAAGGCCATGTTTTCTCTCCTCTTGCCATGCCATGATTGATAACATTCTTTTTTTTCTTTTATGATAATTTAATTTATTATACTAAATAATTTTAATTAAATGAATTTATATTTTTAAAAAGAAAATCGTCTGAATTAAGGGGAAAACAATAATTAAGGGTATCAAATAACAACTTCTTGACTTGACTGCTATGACGGATACCGTATCAGTCGAGTGGTTAAACCATAAAAATATGAATATTTGCCTATTTGGTACGTAAAGTCGATCAACCAACCCCCCTTTGAAATATTTTTTGGGATTCTCTGGTTTCTTCATTTCCCATGACAATGAGCTAGTAGCCATTTTTTCAGCCCAATCCCTTTTACAACAATAGGATTGCTTGTTTATGAACAAAAATAAATAAATAAAAACGCCTCCAATAAAGTGGTCTGGCCTAGCTTGACATGGTGACCTGATCGATTGACTGAAGTCCTTGGACTGCAAAATAACGGACATCAACATCTGGGTCCTCACTCAGCTCTACCAAGCATGGACGTATCGTCTTCTCCACCACCTATTGCAACAATTCATTACAAAATTATGAAGAAGGCGGAGCCGAAAGCAATCGAAATAAAAAATTGGAATACTTACAGACTGATCAACTACTGAAATCAGAGACTGCAAAACCTTCGCAACATTAAACTTAATATTGGGAACCCTGCAGAGAGCAAACAGTTAAAGA
The DNA here is from genome assembly GCA_025698475.1 of Gossypium anomalum. Classification (NCBI taxonomy): domain Eukaryota; kingdom Viridiplantae; phylum Streptophyta; class Magnoliopsida; order Malvales; family Malvaceae; genus Gossypium; species Gossypium anomalum. Next base: position 13,150,100 of record CM046968.1, on the reverse strand, counting down.
CATCACTAATTGGGGAATACTATATACATAATACACCTTCATTATCAATTTTTTGCTAACCAACCTGTCTTTTGATGCATTGACAACAACTGGCAACAGTTTAGAACATGTTATTTCTGAGCCCATAACAGGACCAAGGAGAGAAATGGCACGAAGAAGGGTCATCCGATGAAGATAGTGTGAATCATTAGCTATCTCTAGTACCTGTGCAGATAACACCCCCAACTTTCACATTAAACAAAACTGTCAAACCCAATGAGAAAAGGTGCAGATTAGCCGGGCGGCTTTCACGAAACCATTCTGCATAAAATTTTATTTTTTGGCCATAAGGATGCTAATAAAACAGAGCAGAGACTGAAGGACTAGGACAGACATCAGTTTAAATTTCAGATTACACTTCTTATTTGCTTTCGGTAGTAAAAGTAAACATGACTTTTCTGCTTTTATTTCTTGCTTTTTGGGTGAAGAAGATCAATTGTCAATATTATTGGACAGACCTGTGGAATAATATGCTGCATCGCCCAATCTGGGCCGAATTCTTCAGCAAGACGCTTTAAATTGTTAGCAGCTGCATCTCGAATAGAGTAAACCTGTAATAATTACAATGCACAATAGTGCTTAAGATAGAAATCATACCATTGTTTGGAATCAGGGTATAAAAATTAACAACCCAATGAGAAAAGCATTCACATATTAAGTAGAGTTCTCAGTTTGTATGTTACTCCCTCCTAGCTGCCCTTAAATATGTTCCTCTTCCAATTTACCATAAGACTTGAAATGCTGGTTATATAACCACTTTCTTGGAAATTGTGCATTTTCAAACTAAACAAAACTTAGAAAGGAAAGAATATTTCATGAGAAAGTCAACAATATATTCAATTATTTGAAAATTTCCTTTCCCATGTTAAAGCCATCAAAAGTAATATAACTAGAGAATCTCTTCCTGGATCTTTATTCAATGCATAGTTGCCCAAAACTATAAGTCTACCCATAAAAGAAATATTAGATATACAGAAAGATTTTAAGGAAATAACTAGAAAATGTGAAAAACTATAAGAGAAAGATAAAGAGTACAGAAATATGGCAACATGCAAAGAAAACATTTTTGGGCAACGACTAATAACATGCGTTCCATGCAAGATAGGAGAAAGACACAAACCTTATCCTGCAACCACTGCATGCAAAGGCCACCAAGTTTATCATCAAAAAACCCAACCCCTAACTGATTTGCCAATAATGGTATATACTCAATTATTGCAAGTCGAACCCTCCAATGCCTATCCTCAGCGAGCTCAACAATGGCTGGTAGTAAGGATTGGGACAATAGATCAATCCCAATAACCTGCCAGTAGAGTTAATTTAGAAAACCTGAAAGCTGCTTGAGAGAATGCATTTACTTTCAATCATAAAGGTTACACCTAGGATGCACTAAAAGCATGTACACTAGTAAATAGAGAGTTGTATTAAAACTTGAATCTATTCATTATTAGTAACCACTCCTGAGAACCTGCTGCCATTCAGCCTCAACTGGTTTATATGGTTAATAAAAGTTGAAATTTCAAGCAAAAGCAAAGCAATTGAGGTAGCAAAATATAAGCAGATCAGCACAGACAGAAAACAGCACTGAAGATTTAAGTTGCAGCTAACCTGATTCACTTGATCAAGTTTGCTGATTATGTTGAGCCGCACATCAGGGAATTCATCCTTCAAAAGGGAGAGAAATATTGGAAGAAGCTGCTCGATTGTTGCATCCTGCAAGGACCATGAAATGGAGTTCAATAAACCCAAAAAAGCAATTTAATCCAGAATCTTGATGCATCCAGCACAACATTGAGAAATCTGTTAAGACAACCACAAGTAAAGAATACAAATAAAAAGACATTATATCCAAACTCACTTGCTAGGAGAAATTTACATTGGTAAAATCAATCATTTCTAGCTTGTATTTACTAGTCATAAATTACCAGCAAAAAAAAAAAAAAAAAAAACCTACTTTCTATGATACTTCCTTATCAAGGAATTACTCTATAATGCATTATCAGTGTTAAAAAACCTTAATTTCTATGATACTTCCTTATTGAGGAATTACTCTATAATACATTACCAGCATAAAAAACCCTTATGTTCTATGATACTTCCTCATCAAGGAATTACTCTATGCTCTTACAGTCTTACCTTCCCAAGGACAGGAGCCATTCCCATCACAACTGAAGCCAAAGCAGCGCGGACATGCTGGGAAGAGTCCAATGACAGTTCCTGTAAAAGGTATTTGCAAATTGCAATGCATTGAAATGAGAAGATGGCCAATATATTTAATATAACATGAAACACAGAGCACTTATTCTCCAATAATATATTTTCATAGAGGATCGGAAGCTTCTTATTATAACTGTATGTACCTTAACACATGGAAGAATGTGTTGGATTGCAAGTTCTGGACTCAAAATTTGACAAAATTTAGTTACTTTTCCTGCAGCTGCAATGCGAACTTCAGCCTCATTATCACGAAGTAACCGCACATATGCAGGAAGCAAATCAGTCCTGAAAACACAATCGACATGTATAAGAAGTCACCAAAAGAACTCCACCTTAGGTTAGCAGGACTGATAATAGTACAGAGGCAAAATTCCATCTATATCACATACTATATTTTATTAGCGGCTTTGCAATAAATAAATACCTAATAGGCTCTGGTCCCACAGCTTCACAAAGTTCATATAATTGATTTGCAACCATATAACGCACACGCCAAGATTTATCCTGTTAGTTACAAGAAATTGAGCAAATATAAGAGCACGTAGAATCCAAAAAACTGTTTTGACGCTAAAGATTCCTAAAATCATCACAGAATCTTTTATATGCAGAAGAAAACTCAGGAAACTCAATAGCATTTGCACCCCCATACCCTTCTGGTTGCTTAAAAGAGTTTATTAGATAATGAAAATAGATCAAAACAGCAGTATAACTACACTATAAATATTGCCATGCAACAGAATAAAGTCTTCTGGTCACTTCCTGAGGACTGACTTCCAAAAGTCAACCTCCATATCATGTAACCACAGCTTCATGCACTTTTAATATGATACCCAATAGATCATACAGCATTAAAAGAATTATTAAATTATTAGTAGAAGAAATACAAATAACCTGCTACAAAAGCATGTGGCAACAGTAAACATAAGGTTATCAACAGTTTTAACTTTTCCATAAGACATGGCACACAAGATTATATAAAAAGAAAAGGACAATAAAATTTGTAAAACTCACACAAAATTAAATTTAAATGAGACAAATAGTGAAATTCACATTAAGTGTCTACACATATACCTGGGAGAAATTAACAATTACAGGGAGAATGCGTGCAGCACAATCCTGGGGCTCTAACAACTTTCCAAGAGCAGCACATCCCTCAACAGCCAATAATCGAACTGTATCTTGATCTGATACACAAATTTATAGAAGTTTCTTGTGTGGACTCATGAAAAATAAATGTAAGATACATAAAAACTAAATGAATAAATATACAAGTTCAGCTACTAATGCTTTTACTATAAACATTAAAAAACACTAATAATATCAGTTTTATCAGGAATCTATCATTGCAACACTCCAGCATGATAAATCTATGATTCCGATGCTAGACCCTGCCTGCAAAGCTGTCAGGTTTCCTCCCCTATGTCCATATCCCACAAATTGCTTGCAGGTTGAAGCAGTCTTGGGAGGATGATTAACCTTTTATTTGTTGCTAAGTTTACATCCATCAATGTTCTACATGGCACACTTATTATAATTTGATGCAAAGAAAAAATAGAAAGCCCTGCATCAACATTCGATAACAAGTCAAGCAAGACCGCTAGCCTATTACCAAGTAATTAACAAACTAGTCAAGTACATTCAATATGGAAAACAAAAATCAATTTTGTTTTTGAGCAAGATGGCCTAAAGAATACTTGACAAAACCTCAGTAAGGAAACGAAGTCAATTACTAAAAATCAGGCAGCAGTAGAGGAAGCACAGAACCAGCATCCACGTGTGGAAAGATAAATAATGTAAGCTAAAAACTACAGAGATTTTCCTCAACCAAGCATGTCTAAACCATTCAAATTACCATCTTGTGTAAGATCCTCAAACATTTGCATGATGTCAGCCTTCAAGTGAGCAGATTCAACTGTTCCAGCAAATTTCCACAGATTTGACGCAGCAGACCTTCTTACCATGGGCATGTCATCTTGACATAGTTGACCATATATAGACCGTAATTCTGTTTTCAACGTCTCAGGGGCACTTGGATAAGCAATGTGAAACAGCCCACAGGCTGAAACTCGAGCTGTAAACCATTCTCCAGCAGCCAACCTCTGAAAATTTAAAAATTGGAACCATAAAGGATGGCAGCCAAGAGTAGTTTGCATAAAAAATAGAATGGTGCCAAACTAGAATGGCTCAAAGAAATACACATAATCCTTGTAGGATTTGATTACAGGTAATGTCTATGTGGGAGTAACTCCAGTCCATCAAATGAGTCTGTTTTCTTATTTTCTTTTTCACTATTATCCACTATGGCCATATTAGCTGCAGATGGGTCTCCGGTGATATTATTAAGTGTTAAATATTACGTATTAACAGTTAAGTGATTTTATGTTTTAAGCATGTTTGGTTATGTAAGCGAACTATAACTGGAAATGATATTTTAAAGCGACAATGTGAAAGTTTTCAGTATGGAAGGACCAGTTTTTTACTTTGAGGGAGAATGCATTTAGACAGAACCATTTTGAAAACTTTTACTAATAAAACAAGCTACCTTTACTATTATTTAAATTCCATTCTTTTATTGTTTTCATTGTCCTTCACATAAAAAATGTTTCACAAATAGTTCAAAGTTGAAAGGGTTTCAAAATTCATTGTCTCCAGTTACCATAGCTTGCTTAACTAAATCAGAAACTCAATTTCAAACCTACACCGAACAGTTTCTTGGCACACAGCTTAAGCAACAAAAAAGCTTTTTTTTTTTCAATGTAAATTGAGCACTTAATAATCCTTATTGAGAGTTTTATAGTAAACAGAAACTAAACCTCACTAAACAGTAGGAAAATACAGCAATGAAATAAATAACACCAAATCAAGATATGAAAAGTCTAACCTTAACTAAAGGAGTAAACCGCTCAATCAAATCATTCTCCCTCATCTGAGATCCAATTTTGCATAATGACTCAACAGCTTTGTCCCTTACACAGGTTTCCTCAACAGTGCAAAGGGTTTCCAAAGGCGTCAGCAAAACATGGGCATGCTCAACACCCCCGACATAGGGAATAAACACTCCCAGCTCCTCAGCCATTGCAAGAAGCACCTCATCGTCATCATCATTGTTTTCACTGAGAAATGGAATTAATTCCGACCTGGTTCGCTCTTCCCCGAGAGCACGTGCAATTGTCGAAAGCCTACGGATCGAGTTTAAACGAAGTTGGATATCGTCATTTTTTAGCTCATCTATCAGGACAGCTATTGGATACAGTGGTGCTTCAACCGTAGACATCGTGTTCCAATGCCTGGCAGCTTCAACTGACTAGTTTAATCTGGAAAAGTACACAGTAGCCCATTTCAAATAAAAATTAAATCTTTTGTCCTTAAATCTCATGATTCAATAATACTTACAAGTATTTAAAACAGATAAAATTTGATGAACAGATCAGTCCCAGAAAAAAAAAATTCAAATCCACAAAGTTTCAAAGAAATTTTGGATGTAGAAAGAAAAAATGGAAATGGAACTATAAATTTGGAAGATGAAAATGGCAAGCACTGTAAGATCGGAAGGTGACATAACTCCAAATTAGTAACAAAATAATCAATACATCTTTTTTTTTGTTAAAAAGGAGAGCTGAAAATGTCAGAGAAGAGCGATAAAAATGAGAAATGGGAAGTGGGGAGTGATTAATCTTACCGATCTCGACGCCTTCCCGCCGGCTGTCTCTCTCTCTCAAAAAAAGAAAAGAAATATTTTCGATTTTCGCCTCTACTTAACTTGATGGTTTTAGTGGGTATATTAGGATTCATAAAATTTCCATACTTTTTTGGGCTAATTAATCACTAGGCCCTGAACTTTCTTTCTTTACAAAAACGTCTAAAGCCAAACAAAAGAGGAATATGGCCCAATGTTTCCTTTAGAAGCTTCACAAAATAATTTGCCTCTTTACTCTTCCTGATTTGAAATTTACTTTTTTTATTTTTATTTTTAAAAATTCAATTATTCTATTTTTTATATTGAATTTTAATTATTAGTATCATTAAATCATTTTATTAAATTTATTGATATAATATTTTAAAATAAAAGAAATATTCACTTGAAAAATAATATTGTAATAGACTCAAATTTAACAAAAAATTTTAACATTGTTAACAATTGAACTCGTATATTTAAATTTGAATAGTAAAGGGACTAAATTCTTTAAAATAAAAATAGAATATTTAAATTTTAAATGTATAAAAAGATAAGAATTTAGAGCATATTTTAATCAAATATTAACTACAATTATTTTTATGTAAAAGAATCTTTTTGTCTGAAAAGTCAAAAGAGAAATTACTTCAATTACTTAAATTCAAAGTCGACATAACCCCTTCTCGGGCTAATTTTTATAAATATGCTAAAAAAAGTAATTGAAAACCTAGGCTAAAATTCTAAAATTTACTGATCTACATTGTTTTTGGAGAGAGAAAGAAAAATGTGTGAAAACGCGTCCTCTAGGATGCGTTTTCACTTAGGTAAAAATTATTTTTTTTTCTTGCAGTTGGAAATTAGAAATTTGTAGATTAATTTTTATCCATGTTTGAGATAGACATGGTTACAATTTTAAAGACGGTTTGAATTTACGGTGGTGTTGTGGAACTAGATGACCTACAAATTTTATCTACCATTTGAGTATGGAGCCATCACCCAAGAAGTCGGATTGCATTGCAACTCAAGGTCCCAGTTGACGATGATTATACAGTCTGGGGTGGAAGTGTAACTAGGGCTTCAAGTTTACAAAGATTATGCTATCAAGGGATGGAGCATAAATAGGGTTGTAGTTGACAGTGGTTATATAGGCATGACAATGAGTTTCTCATTAGAAGAGGATGTTTTATAAAACTCAAATATAAATATGAGGAAGAAGAGCAGTGGCATTTTAGTACAATCAAGTAATGCGTCTTATCCACCATCACAAAGGGCGATGATCCCATTATTATAACTTGTGACAACATTGGGGTGTAACAGGTTATATTAACAAGGTCACTACCTTTGATGGAGATGGACAACATGAATAAGTCGATTATATTGGAAGGCCCCTTGCGTTTTTCTTTATCACACATATGTTTGAGTTTTATGAAACGAGCTCTTCTGACTAGACGACTCGTTGTCATTCCTTTATTAGCACCATGAACTATGACCCCATTTATGTGTAATTTATTGACAGCATAACCATTGTAAACTTCGACCTCGAGTTGCAAACCGATCCCGGCCCTCAAGTGCTAGCATTATACTCACACAACATGTGAAATTAGTAGGTTGCCGAGCTCTATGAAATCACCGTGAATCCAAACACAACTTAAAACTATGACTACATCACCCTCAAAGTGAGAGAGAAATAAATCTTTAAACCTGAAATTTTCAACACACAAGAAGAAGGAAAAAAACAATTTAGAGAAGATTGAGATGTGATGAGTAGGAGGATGAAGAATGGGCATTTAAATGAGGGACGAGGTTGGGTATAAAGGAAAAAAAAGTATCCTGAGAATCCTAGGTTGTAGTGTTCAGATGCAATCAAACTGGAGTGGTTGAAATGTCCAGAGAGAAAACGCTCATTGTAGGGGACGTTTTCCTCTGACATGTTAGACATGTGGCTTGAAAACGCATCCTGTAGGAAGCGTTTTCACTACCATGTCAGATGAAAACGCCCCCTGTAGGGAGCGTTTTCTCTTTGGCCATTTCAACGACAAAACTTGATTGCTTCTTAGCCCTTACAACCCAAGATTCCTAGGATAAAGTTGATGGAAGAAAATGTAGAAATCACACGTGTAGAACTCACATGCAAAGTTAATATTAATTATTGAAGTGTAGAAAAGTTAATTAAAACACTAACTCATGCAGTGAAAACATTAACTTATTCGTTTATTCATTAATTTTTCTAGTAAAGTAGGGGTGAGTGTTTGATCGAATCAATGTGAATTGAGTGAAAAATTTTGAGTTAATCGAGTTGACGAGTCATATTTTATCATCCTAACACGATTTAAAATTTTTTTGAATCGAGCCGAGTGAAATGAAATTCAAGCGAGTCAAATTGAGTGAAATTGTTCGAGTCAAATTAAAAAATTAAACATGTCAAATTATAATCTTACGCCAGTATAACTAACTCTATGTTAGTGCACATGAATTTAAAAGCACATATATTTGAAAACTTTTTTCAAAGCTAAATAAAAAAAATACTTTAATATGATAAACTTGATTCACTAATTAACTTAGTTAGGTCCCTACAATTATTATTCTAGAAAGTTTTTAAATTTTTTTAACTTTTTTTATATTTATTTTTTATTTTTTATTTTTTATAATTTTTACATATAAAATTTGTTATTCGAATTATTCAAGTTATTAGAATTGTAAAATTAAACTAAAATTGTAAATTTTAAACTCACAACTTGATTGCATACAAATCAAACCAATTTAATAAATTTGTTTCGTACATGTAAATAAGTGTACATTTCAGATGTAAAACAAAATATATAAAAAAATTACAAAATTACAGAATAATGTAATCATAGGCGTCTCGAATGTGTACCACAACTAGGTGGGTGTCAAGCACGCCGAAGGTTCTATCGCACTATTTGGTTTGGCAGCTGCTCGTTGACTTCGACTTCACCTTGACATGCACGTCGGAGTTGATTGCTGACTTCGTATCCTTCCTCTATGGTTAACTGTGATCGTGTCCTAGTCGCCCATCGTGGATCCCTTCAGGTTAAGTCAGCGGTTGCAAGGATGACCCATCTCGATAGAACAACGATGCTGGGGGTGTTTACGACACTATCGAGGGGCCACTATATGGTGTTACGTGGCCCAATTGCAGATTGCAAGTAGGAATTGAAGACGATACTAGATGCGTTGGTGTTGTTAGCGAGATCAATATGTAATATGGTACGGTGTTGATACAGGGAATGATGGGGCGTGTTATAGTGCTTGTGTAAAATAAACTAGTGCTGAATATGTTGATGCAGGGAGTGATTGTGCATAATGTGGTGGTTGTGTAAAATAAATCGAAATTGAAGGTGATGATATGAGGAATAAGTGTGCGTGTTGTGATGGTTATGACAAAAAAACTGGGTTAGAAGCGAAAAGAAATTAACCACATTGATCGGGAGGTTGCATGACAATCGGATCCTCCAATGCAAATAAAACAGATGTCGATCCCGTCGCGTCTCCGCCTCCCAACCTAGGATTGATGGGCCATTGTCTTGGCCTCCTATGGCGACATTGCCTGCTCCTCTCTGAAGCCAACAGTAGATACGATTTGTCATTATGCCTAAACCAATCCATGTACTTTGGAGACGTCACCAACTCCGATATGAGAAATGATTCACGCATTGGCAAGAAACCGTACCTATGCTCCCACATCTTGATGTACTTCTTGTGGAATGTTGATCAATCTTCCTCGAGTCTCCCTCGCAAGTTAATTTTGTGTAGGTCATCGAGCTCCTAAAGTTACGATGGAATACATTGTGTACGCTCGAACTGCCTTAAGACTTGGTCGAATTTTTGCATCTCAACCATCACAAAAATGACTAATGGCACTTTGATGTGCTAGATGTTGCGATTGGCAAAAAAATCAACCGGGATGCATTCTTGAATCTTCAGATCCGTATATGGCATCTAGACAAATTGCATTGCGAATTTATAATTTTTAGAACGTACATAATATTTCATTTCAAGTGTTTGAATACATATTATATAATTTTGAAATTTATAAACGAACCTCATCTTTAATTTTTGGTCTAGATCTAGTCAGATATTTGCAAGCTCAATCAATATACCGCTATGTCTCGTGAGGTTGTTCCACCTATTTAAATAATATTTTATTTCAAAATTACAATAATGAAAAATAAAAATGATAATGATAATGTGGGATGAATTTTACCATATAACGAGTGAGAATTCATAAGGGAGTTCCACTCGGGACCATAAAAATGGTAGCCGATACCATGCGCACAATTGGAGAAGAAGCATGCAATCGCTGATTTTAGCTTTATCTAGTATCGTTGCTCAATACATTTCTTGGTACAATATTTCCAGCACCGCTGATCCCTAACTAAGTCATCTTGATTCCTTCAAGTCAACTAGTAGTAGTAGCCACCTCAAATGCACCAAATTGTGAGATTTATCTGGCATTAGCAGACATTTGATCAACCTTAAGATGAATGCGCGCGCTAATTGTTCCTTTTCAACGTCGCTCACTGAAACCTCGATAGTTTAGAAGTTGTCCTCTAACCATCTTATCTCATTTCGGCTACCCCTAAACTTGTTTGGCGCCTTACCTAATAGTTTCTTGCATGTTACACTCTAATCGGCACTAACAACTGGCCTCATAACAACATTCCCATTGACCGGTAGATCGAGTTGTAAGATGATGTCTTCGAGTGTCATTGTACACTCGCCACATGGAAGATGGAACGTGTACGTCTCCGGTCTTCATCTCTCGACCAAAACACTAATGAGTGGGGGATCCAATTTAGTCCCCCCAAGCGTGTGAGCTACGTATAAAAAGCTTTCATCTCGCAAGTGTCCATGAATGACCTCCAGTGCACCTTCGCTTAAATTGTTTATGTATGTCTCCAAAATTTGATCTTTAGGTTGAGTATATAAACATAAAAAAATTAATGATCTAAAAAATATAATAATTAACTATTTAAATTTAAATAATTTAATGAAGTTTCTTATCATTTGCAATTAAACGTCTAAGATATGATTGTCGTTCAAATGAATAAGTTGATTTGCCATTTAAAATTTATAAGAAAATAATAAAATTGAAAAGAATAATGTTGAGAATCTTTGATTATTTGATAGCATTGAATAGCATAACTTTAGAGATTACAATTTCTTTTTAAGGATTTTATTTAGAGATATTCTTTCCTTAATTGATTCAATACATCATGTATATATAGCCATACATATTTCTAAGAAATACATACTTTTGAGTGAGTTTTTCTTCGATACATTAGAGTATTCATCTCTGATTTCATCATGGTATCAATTTTTTATCCGATTTTTTGGGATTTTTTTTAATTTTAAAATTTGTTCCAAAAAAAATCCTAGAAACACAAAATTAGTACTTTCGACCCTAGCCTTATTTCTTTTTTCTTTCACCACCCTTACCATTGGAGTCAGCATCCACTCGTCGATGAAACCCAAAATTTGGTGACCAGAAGATCTACGCGTGGGCCTCACGCGTTGTTGCAAGCTTCTGCCTCTTTGTTTCACGCGCCGCGCGTGGCATTCACCTACTATCGTCATGTTTTTCTCAATGTCATCACTGTGCTCTCTACTCCCTTCCAATCATTGTCCTCTAAGTGATAGTGTTTTTTTTGCTAAGTTTTTTTTTTACCTATTTGTATTCTTTTTAGGTGTTTTTTTCCCCTAATTTTCCAAGCAGCTTTTTTTGTATTAGTTGTTTTTTTTTCTAAAGACGAGAAGCTCGTGATTCCAACCGATAATCTCTAGTCGCAAATTAGTCTTGTAAAGCTTCATGTACATAATTACCTTGCTTGGTCAAGGTCCTGCTTGTTGTTTATCAAGGTTTGTGGCTTGCAGGGATACATCACCGGTACAACGTCGAAACCTGAACTCATTGATTCAACATTTAGTCAGCGGGATTCAACGAACTCTCTTGTTATGGTATGACTTATCAACTTTGTGCAACCCACTATTTCCAAAACTTATTTGCTGTTTGAAACTGCAGAAAAGAATTGGAAAGCTACCACTCTCACTTACTATTATGTTGGGAATGATGCACAAATTTTTGAGATTTGTAATAAGGTCCATGGTACAAAATAGGGGGAGCTAATGATTTCTCAATACTTTGCTAAATTAAGTGGGTTGTGGAAGGAACTTGATTATCAAGATTTTTAGGTGTCTTATACTAATGATACCAAAAAAATTCAGAAGATATTGGAAAAAGAGCACGTTTTTTATTTCTTGGCTGGGTTGAATATTGAATATGATCAGATTCGAGTTCAAGTTCTTGGAAAGACTTCGTCCCCTTCTCTCCATGAGGCATACTCCTATGTATAACAGGAGAAGAGTATTCGTGTTGGTATGCTCTATAATCTACCTCTTGAGAAAGCTAGTGTTATTACTAACTAGGATGGTCCATCGTGTGGTAAGTTTGACAAGGATCACTTGATGTACGACTAATGTGGTAAGCCTCGACACACTAAAGATTCATGCTGGAAGTTGCATAGTCACCCCACTCGAGGTTGTGGTAGAAAATGAAGGGGTAATTCTCGGCCTCAGGTAAATTTTTCAGATTATGTGACAACAGAGGACAAGTCCACTTCTACTAGGAGTTTTACCTTGGACGAGATTCAACATCTCCAATGCCTCTTGTCTCAATTGGACTCTACATCGATTGCCAAGTCTACTTATGCGAAATCAGGTATTGTTTTAAATGCTACATCTACTTCTGAATCTTAGATTATTGATTTCGGTGCGAATAAATATATGACAGGGTCAAACAGATATTTATTTAACTATACCACTTGTCCATATAAAGATATTGTGTGAATAGTCGATAGCTCCAGTACCTTTGTCTTTGGAATATTTTCTGTTATTTGTACTCCCCATCTCACTTTTTCCTCTATCATCTATGTTCCTAAATTCCTAGTTAACCTTTTTATCTATTAGTACTATCACTAAAGCCTTAAATTCTAAACTTGAATTCTTTCCTGATCAGTGTGTCTTTCAGGACCTCCAAATAGAGAAGACGGTTGGCAATGGTAGATTGTGTGATGACTTATATCTTCCAGATCGATCACCCAGTATGTCTCAAGCCTTATTTGGAGACAATAAATATGTCAACAGAGAGATAATTCAATGGCATAGGCGGTTAGGACATCTATCATTTACTGTTCTTGTCAACATGTTTCCTACTTTGTTTTCAAGAACTCAGTTAAACTCTTTAGTTTATGATGCCTGTGAGTTTGCTAAGCATACAAGAAATAGTTATCCTTTGCGTAATAATATATGTACTGTTCCTTTTAAGATTACTCATTTGGATGTTTGGGGCCTTACTCGCCTTATTTTTTTATCTGGTAATCATTGGTTTGTTACATTTATTGATTGTTGCACTCGGATGACATGGGTATTTTTATTAAAGTCCAAAAATGAGGTTTTCTCGTGTTTTCGTTCTTTTCATAAATTGATTACTACTTAGTTTGATACTAAGGTTAAGATTTTACGAACTGATAATAGAACCGAGTACAACTTTAATGATTATTTAGAATCATATGGGATTTTTCATCAAACCAGTTGTCCAAGTACAAATGCTCAGAATGGTGTTGCCAAAAGAAAACATCGACATCTTTTGGAGGTTTCTAGATCACTTATGTTCACTATGAACCTCCCAAAGCCTTACTAGAGGGATGCGATTTTAGTTGTTTCTTATCTCATTAATTGGATGCCTCTTCGAGTCCTTAATTTTAAAAGTTCCATAGAAACTTTATAGGGCAAAACGAATTAGCCAGTTTCACCAAAGGTCTTCGGTTGTGTTTACCTCATTCATCTTCGACATGGGAGCAAACTGGCTCCTCGAGCAGTTAAATATGTTTTCATTGGATACTCTCCTACACAGAACTGTTACAAATGTCATCATCCATCATCTAGAAAGTATTATTTAAGTATGGATGTAACATTTCATGAGGATAGACCCTACTTTTCTTCATCACGACCATCTCTTTAAGGGGAGGTTATTGAAAATAAAGAGATGACATCCTGTTCTGTTACCCTTTCGAGGGAGAGTTTAGTTTCATTAGAGACTTTGGTTCAAGAGAAGACTAGTGGACGATTGTTGGATAGGCCTGATTTAAGGACACACACTAGGAAAAGCAAGAAAGAAGGCGCCATCATATAATCTACTTTATTCCCTGACTCTTCACTGTCAGGTGAGTCTTCTTTACCTGAGTTTGTTACTGGTTTAGAATTACCAATAGCCTAATGAAAAGGTGTTAGAACTTGCATTTTACATCCTACCTCTGACTTTGTCTCTTATGATTCATTATCCCCCATCCTATAAAGCTTTTGCTTTATCTTTGTTCTCTATGTTTGTTCCACAGGATTGGAGAGAAGCTATTATTGATCCAAGATGGAAAAAGGCTATGATTGAAGAAATGAGAGCTTTAGAAAAAAAAGAGACGTGAGAACTAATTAATTCTCTTGAGGAGCAGAAAATGGTTGGTTATAAATAGGTGTTTACTATCAAGTATAAGGTTGATGGTTTAACTAAAAGACTCAAAGCCATATTAGTAGCATAATGATTCACTTAGACATATGGAGTGGATTATCAAGAAACATTTACTCCAGTTGCTAAATTGAACACAATTAGGATCTTTCTATCATGTGTAGCAAATCTCAACTGGGGCTTACAGCAGTGTGATATAAAGAATGTATTTTTACATGGAGACCTGGAAAAAGAAGTGTATATGACAGTTCCTTTATATTTGAGGATAAAAATACTTAAGAGAATGTATGTAGACTAAAAAAAGCCCTCTATGGACTAAAGCAATCTCCTAGAGTCTGGTTTGACAGATTTAGTAAGGTCATAGTATCGTTTGGCTATCGATAAAGTAATGTTGATCACACCCTCTTTATAAAACATCATAAGGGTAAGATTACTCTCCTTATAGTTTATGTTGATGACATAATTATAACAGGAGATGACAGGGAAGAAATGGCCCGACTTAAGAAATAATTGGCTAAGGAATTCAAAATCAAATACTTTGGAAAGTTACAATATTTCCTCAGAATAGAAGTAGCTAGATCGAAAGAGGGAATCTTTATTTCCCAAAGAAAATATGTCTTGAATTTTTTTAAAGAGACTAACATGTTAGGTTGCAAACCAACAGAATCATATATTGGAAGTAATCACAAGTTACAAGCAGTAATTGCTGAAATGGTGGATAACGAGAGATATCAAAGACTCATTGGATGATTGATTTATCTCGCTCATGCTCGACTTGATATAACCTATGCGGTTAGTTTGGTAAGCCAGTTTATGTATGATCCTTGCAAAACCCATATGTAGACAGTATTACAAATTTTGTGTCATTTGAAGTCTGCACCAAGCAAAGGTATTCTCTTCTCCAAAAATAGTCATCTCAAGATAGAAGTATTTACATATGCAGATTGGGCTAGTTCTCTTGATGACAGAATGTAATAGCCATTTTCAATGAAATCGGAACAGTGGTTTCGAGACCACAAATTTGACTCCGTAAGGAAAATTATTTTAATATTATTGCATGGTCTGCATTATAATAGGAATGTTGTATAAAAATTTCGTTAAGATAATTTTACCGATTACATGTCTAATTTGATAAAGGACCGAATTGCATAAAATGTAAAGTTGAATTCTAGTAGCTAAAAGGATCAAAGAGCTATGGAATTCAAAATTAGAGGTCCTTATATGGTAAATAGACCATTAAGAGGAGTTAGTAGATAAGTATAATTATTCATCCATGGAAAATTAAATAAAGAAAATGACTAAATTGGAAAGTAAAAATAATTAAAAATGATAAGTAATAAAATAATGAAAATATCATCATATTATCATCTTTCCCAAATTTTCTTTTACATGGAAACCCTAGTTAGAAGATTTTGAAGATAGCAAGCTTATTTGGTTTAATTAGGTGAGTATTCAAGCCCCGTTTTTAATGATTTTTATGTTTTCGAGATCGTAATAGTTTAATCTAGCTATCTCGGGGATTAATTTGGAAAGTTATCAAGGTACTAGGGTTTTGCTGTGGATGAATATGCATGAATTATGAAGTTTTATGGTAGAAAATAAAAGGTTGTTTATAGATAAACAATAAGGAAATTTTGATGAAATTATGATTTAGGGACTAAATTGAAAAGTTGTAAAATTTATGGAAAAAATTTGATTTTTATGAAATACATGGGCTGCAAATGTTATATGTAAAAATTGGCTAGGCTTGGAATAAGGATTAAATTGTATGAATTTCATTTTACGAGCTTAGGGACGAAATCATAATTAGATAAAAACCATTTTGCCTAAAGATGTGAATTGGATTGAACTGAATATGAATTGTATTAAATTGAGTTAAATTTACTCGTATAGATCTGGATAGACCAAATACGGAATTGGATCGAGGAAAAGAAAAAGTATAGGATTAGTAGATTACAATTTACGAACATTTGTCAAGGTAAGTTCGTGTAATTAAATTGTATATTTTTATGTTTGAATTAAATGTTATGTATGTGATTGTCATGTATAAGAATGAATCACATATTCGATAATACCCGATAAGTAATAAGTCCCATTTGGATAAATAAGACTCGATGGATACAAGGTTCCCGAATTGGTTATGGTCCTACATATGTTGCAGGCACACCATAGCTCGAAAGAGCGTCCCGTTATTAGCCCTCTCGAGCTTTCCATTATATGGTTCTTGCCCCGTTAATAGCTTTTCGGAGCATCTCGATTGGTTGTGATTCTGCATGTGTTGTAGACACACCACAGCTCTTATGAGCGTCGCGATATATAGCTTTTCGTGAGCTTCCCGATTAAAGGCTCTTTGTAAACTTCCTGATTAATTGCTCTCTGGAGCTTCCTAATATGACTTGCTTGAACTTCCCGATATATGGCTATCCGAAGCTTCCTGATTAATGGCTATTCAAAGCTACCCGTTATTGGCTCACATGAGCTTCCCGTTACATGGCTCTCATGAGCTTCCCGTTATACAACCTGGATAAGCTTCCTGTTATATGGCTCGAGAGAGAGCTTCCCGTTTATGTGCTCGTATGAGTACTCTCAAATATGAATTGACGGGTTTCATTTTCGTACACTTTGTGTGTACAACCCATGTATCCATTGATACTTTAAATAATTCAAACGGCAAAGTTCTGATATGAGATAATATGAAATTGAGACAAAATGTTATGAGTATATACTTGAAATATAAAGATATGAATGTTTCATGGATATTTGATGTGAAAAGTATATGTATATAGAAATTGAATATTGATGAGCTCATAAATGTTTCTTGTTATTCATATGAATTACATAACTAAAATGCTTGATGAGGATATGTGTTTAAGCAAATTGGCTTGAGCATGTTTATTTGCTTACCTTAAATGTGAATTAAATGGTAAGTTAATTTCATGTTATACGAACTTACTAAGCATTAAATGTTTACTCTGTTTTATTTACTCTGTTTTATAGTACTTCAGAAGCTCGTTGGGTTGGAAGCTTGACAGAGATAGACTCATTTTGGTATAAATAGTCAATTAATTTTGGTTATAATGGCATGTATAGGTTTAAATAGCCAATATTGACATATAAATGTTTTGGTTGTAATTAGCCATAGGAATGGCTTATGGTGAATATGTTTTGATGTAATTATATGAAATAATGTCATGTTTGATATGAGTGTTTAGTATAGTTAATTGATAGTAAACTTCATAAGTATGTCTATATGCATATTTGGTCAAATAGGTAAGTTTGGATATATGGATTTATGAAGTAATATGTCATGCATAAGACTTGATTTTTGGCTTAGTTTAAATGTCTTGGATTGGCTTGTGTATGTGTTAAAGTGTTTATGTAGGTGGAAGACTAATTGGGTGAGAAAAGTGGCCTTGAAAATGACCTATTTTCGTCCACACCGGCAGAGACACGAGCGTGTGTCTCAGCCGTGTGTCCCCTGCATTTTTAAAATTTAAAACAGAATGTTCAGGATTTTTCACAGGCCTGGCACACGGGCGTGTGGCTTGGCCATATGACCGCTGCACCTACACACGGCCTAGCACATGGGCGTATGACTTGGCCATGTGATCCAAGTCAGAAAGTTACATAGATACAGACACGGGCTGAGACGCGACCATGTGCCCCATTTCGAATGCCCACACGGCCTGACCACACGGGTATGTGTACCCTGCACCTAGGAAAAAATTTGAAATTTTGAGAAAAATTCTCTTAGTACCCTGTTTAGTCCCGATTTATTTCTAATGGCTCATATAAGGGACTTTATGAATAATATCTAACATGAATGTTAGATAATATGAAATGTCTGTATTTGATCTATTTATTCCGGTAATACTCTATAACCCTATTCCGGTGATGAATACGGGTTAGGGGTGTTACATAGAAGGCCTACAACAGGTTATTGTACTCTTGTGGAAGGAAACTTAGTCACTTGAAGGAGTAAGAAACAAAGCGTTATGGCTCGATCAAGTGCAGAGGTTGAATATAGGGTCATGGCTATGGCTGCAAAAGGTATTGGAAGAGCTAAAGTTGTTGAACGAAAATGGATCAACCTTGTATTGTGATAGCAAAACGGCCATCAACATAGCTCAAAATCCAGTGCAGCAAGATAGAACCAAGCATATCGAAATAGATCGTCGTTTTATCAAGAAAAAAGTAGCCAATGGTGCTTTAATTCTATCTTATCTAGTATCCGAAAAACAGTTGGTTGATGTTTTTATAAAAGGGCTCAATTGTAAGACTTATCATAATCTTCTTTGCAAGTTGGGCATGCGAAACATCTATGCACCAACTTGGAGGGGAGTGTTGAGAATCTTTAATTATTTGATAGAATTGAATAACATAATTTTAGAGATTACAATTGATTTTTAGGGATTTGATTTAGAAATATTCTTTTCTTAATTGATTCAATCCTTCATGTATATATAGTTGTACACATTTCTAATAAATACATACTTTTTAGTGAGTTTTTTCTCAATACATTAAAGTATTCACGTCTAATTTCATCAAATAAAATTCAAAAAAAGAATTTAAAAAAATAATTGAAGATTGAGGTTTGAAAATTTGAAATTGAAAATTAAAATTTGAAGATTGAAAATATAAAATTAAAAATTGGGGATTGAGGATTGAAGATTGAAAATTGAAAATTTAGGAAGGAAGAATAAGTACGGAGTACTTGGCTGAAAATAATGAAATTTGAAGAAGTTTATATAAGAATTTTTATGGTCGTTGAAACCTTACTAGTCGTTCTTTAAATAAATTGTTTTCTAGCATATTAATATAAATTAACCCCCTTCTCGCTGGCTGAAAAAAAGGACTTTTGGTTGAAAAAAACACAAGCAAAGAAACTACTTTCTAGAATAAAATAAAAATAGGTAAATATTATTTTGGCTCTCCAAAGAAATTCTTAAAGAAATTCTTAAAGTGTTGCCTTTGTGAAATTCGCAACATTTTTATAAAAATGGTCCAACTCATTTTCACGTGACTATTAATGTATTGTAGTAAAAAACGTTATGTCAATGAAGTTTTTAGGAGAGTTGCCTAGATTTAGGTCTCATTATGCGCAAACGCGATGACATTATGTGAACTCTATCCATATTTATTTTGATCTAGCCTGGATTTGTAAACTCTTCAGCGGTTGGTTGCTAGTTAAAATTCAGGAATGAAAAAAAAGAAGTCTTTGCAATTGCGATACTTATCTTTTTCTCCAGAAATATGCACAAGAAACAGATGCCAAAAGCTTCAGCTGCTCTTCGAACTTCATCTGAGTTAAATTCACCAAAAGCAAAAACCGGGACAATTTCGTTTGTTCTTTTTATAACAAATAGAGCTACAAATTACTGCACCAGACAAACTATTGGTCCTCCTCAAGATTTAAAAAGAGAAGATAGGCAACTAAGCCAACCACAGGGATAAATCTAAGATAACTCACTAAACCAACTTTGCTTTTCTCAACATTTTGTAGGTTCTCACCAATCAACCAAGGCTGAAAGATTGTGTATAAACATATGTCCCAAATGAAGGCATAAGCCAGTCTTTCTGAACCTAAATAACTTACCAAGAACTGCCACCTGTCTGATATGTTTCCAAACTCACCGTCCATTCGACCATAAAGAGCCCATATTGCAGAAAACACACATACAGCCCCACCAATTAATCCCACTACGGCTGCACCATTTGTCATCACGGAGCCTAGAGGAGAGAGCTTGCTAGGACGGCTATCTGCATCAGCTTCGTTCAGCCGGATTGCCATGTAAGGAATTAAGAATGCTGCAGCAGGTCATGGAGGAGTAATGCAATTAGATTCATCACATGCTAGATGGGTCATGTTATAATTTTGAGAGTATGATAGGGAAAGAAGCGTACTGTTGGTGAGAAACATCTGCAGTCCCCATAGAACATCGAGGGAACTTTTGTATCTGTCCCTCTTGCGATCAGTGAATAACAATGGAGCAAACATCAGCGTCCACCCAATAACAAAGTTGAACAATCCCTCAGACATCTGATCCATAAATACTAATGGTATTAGATTAATAAGCCTTTGTGTAAAATAATTAATTTCACCAAATAGTGACGCTTGCTTACAGGATGAAGGACTGGGGCATCAATCAGACGAATACCGACTACTCTGCCAAAAAAGGGTTCCAATTCCATTCATTGTATAGATCATCATCGAGGAAAGAACACAGTAAAAAAAAATTTAGAGAAGCTAACAGATTTCTTCTACTGAGAACCATGCAAGTATTAGATGTCTGTATGTACCAGCATTGGTCAAAGGCAAAATGAAGAAGAAATTGAGAGAAAGACCGATGAGTTCGTTTATTGTGTTGGAACTGATGGCCCATACAGGGTCTCCCTGGTTAACTCAAAAAAAAAAAAGAAGAAGCTTTCAGCTGTGAATAAAATGAAGAGAAAGTGGGAAAAGAAATAAAAGAGGAAGCTTACAGGAGCATAGGGAAGCAAAAAGAGCCACAAGATGTAAACAGCCTCAGCGGCCCACAGACTCAGCTGAAGGACACGCGGAAGAGGACCATCCTGATCGCTTCCTTCCGAGCTGGAGCTCAAGGCGGTGGACTTGCGACGGGACGCGCAGCAAACAATGGGCATGGAATGGAGGATAGAAAAGGAGGTTGTGGGCCATGTTTCGCCGTGATGTTTGCAGGGGTAGCGGCTGGGCAGTGGAGGAGGGTTGGAATTGAAGGGTGTTGGTCTTGGAAGAGCCCGGCAATGGGTTTGGCAGAGCAAAGCTTGAGTAACTAGTACAGCCATGGCCATGCCCTTCACTTACTCTTCATCCCCCAGCTTTGCTGATGAAAAATGTGGCTGGGTTGGTGATACGTGGTTCACTCATCGACCGGGTTTTCTTTATTATTTTTGAATTTTTTTATCCAAGTAATGAAAAGTGAAACGATGCCGTTTCAAATGCCCTTTCTTTAATACCGCCTTGGTACTTCTACCTTTTACATGGCTTTGGTTTTTTTTTTTTTTTTTTTAATTGTCTTCTGAGGGAAAACAAATCGTTCAGAAGAAGAAATTATTTTCCCGCGCATTTTAATCTAAAATCGCCGATCGATGGCTCCGAAATCCGACAACACCGAAGGTACCACCGTCTATTTCTCTTCTTCATTCTTTTCAGATTTTAGGTGTTGATTTTTGAATTTAATCCTAAAGGGAAATTTCGTTTATTACCCACTTATATTTTGTGTTGATTGATTGAAGCTCGATTCTTATTTTTTCTTCTTTCTAAATCTCTTTCAAAATTTATTTGCAGCAATCGTGCTCAACTACGTGAATGAGGTAAGCCTTTTTCTTTCTTTTGATATCTGTTAAAATCTTACGTTTAGATTCTAATTTCTTGTTCTGGTTTCAATTAGGTTCCATTATTTCATTCGTTATTTGGATAATTTATATTAAGTTCATTGTTAGAGGAAATTTAGTTATTAGACTCTGCATTGAAGTCTTTCTTTTCGTTATTTCTCGCTACTCACTTTGATACATTTTCCTTCATTTTCATCTTAGTTATGTGGCTGCCTAACTCCATCCACACGTAATTCAAATTACAAGAAAAATGATAATAATTATAAATAAAAAAAAAGTTAGTGAGAGTATTCATTTGATGAGAGCAATTACGATGTCTTTTGATAATTTGTTATGAAGTGATATTTCATCTTTAATTATGTGGCTACTTAACTCCACTCACAACTGTAATAGGAAAAAAAAAGATACCAATAATTATAAAATGGAGGTTAACTAGACTATTCATTTTGATGAAAACTATCTCAGCTTTTGCTGTACAATTTCTTTTAAAACGAAATTAAAAAAGAGAGAGGGGGAGAGGATTGAGATAAATAACCATTCACTGATAGGGCATTTCTGCAAGTACTTATGATTACTTGTTGAAATCTGTATTCAACCTGACGTTTCTTTTTATAAACCAGCAAAATCGGCCTCTAAATTCTCAAAATGTTGCCGATTCTCTACAAAAGTATAACCTCAAAAAGGCTTCCATTCAAAAAGCACTGGATAGTCTTGCTGATAGTGGAAAAATTTCATTCAAGGAGTATGGTAAGCAGAAGATATACCTTGCTCGTCAAGACCAGTTCAATATCCCCAACAATGAAGAGCTTGCTTCTATGAAGGAAGAAAATGCCAAACTGCAGGAACACCTTGATCAACAAAAAAAAGCAATCACTGAGGTTGAGGGAGGTAATGAAATGATAATCCTTGAACATCAGATTAGTATTCTGCTAGAAGGGGTAGCAGATACCTTTTTGAACATGTCAGCCCTTGTCTTAAGATTCTAACTTTTCGGTTTTACTTTTCTATTCCTTATAAGGAAATGTTCTCAAGTTGTGTCATGTAAACATGGGTATATATTGTTGTTTCAGAGATTAAAAGCTTGCAGTCTAATCTAACTCTGGAACAGATTCATGACAAGGAAGCTAAACTGAGGAAAGAGGTAAGGGGTTATGACTAATTTACCAATATAGGAGCTTTTCATTCCTCTTTATCAAAACTGGTTGCAGATGTTTCTGCCGAAATAAGTGAGAAATAATTTTGACATTGTTTGTTATGCATCAGGTTAAGGAAATGGTGGACAAATTAGTTAAATTGCGTGGAGGAGTAAATCTGGTTAGGCCAGAGGAAAAAAAGGCAGTTGAAGCCATGTATTCTGAGAAAATAAGCCTGTGGAGAAGACGGAAAAGGATGTTCAAGGATCTATGGGATGCTATCACGGAGAACTCACCTAAGGATCTAAAGGAATTCAAGGTTCCAAAGCTCTATTCTTTTAGCAGGAATCCACATTTTGCACCATAAAAGTTATCTGACATTAGCTTGTGTTTGCAGGAGGAACTGGGAATTGAATATGATGAAGATGTTGGTGTGAATTTACAATCATTCTCTGAGCTCCTTCAGCACGGGAAGAAGCGGGCCAGAGGTCAGTAACTTAATGTGAAGCGGTACATACTTGGTCATCAACTCAGACTCAGATTTTGGTATTTCTCTAGAGATAATTTGTAGTTTCTTCATCCTTGTTAGAGGTCTAGACTGTTACTTCTGTATCCCACAGAGTTCCTCTTTTAAATGCACGTTACATGCCTATGTTATTGTTAGGTCATTTATGTAAAGCTAGGGTTTATAGACTCATAACCTTTGGTTATTAATATTACAAGCCAAAGCATATTATTCTATGAGCTGCCTATTTGATCACAGTTTATAAATATGAAAAATCTTAAGTCTTAATCCATTGTCTTTTCTGATGATATTCCTTGTTTAGATTGTATGTAGTATTTTCTATAGGAACTTGGTATAGTATAACAAAATAATTAGGCTTCACAAAAAGAATCATTCCAAAATATTCTACTTTAGGTTTACATCTGATAAAAAATAACAAAAGAAATATCAAAGACCAAAACCAACTTATACACTCAACCAAAGCTATATTTGCAACTCCA
This sequence comes from Gossypium anomalum, assembly GCA_025698475.1. Taxonomy (NCBI): domain Eukaryota; kingdom Viridiplantae; phylum Streptophyta; class Magnoliopsida; order Malvales; family Malvaceae; genus Gossypium; species Gossypium anomalum. The sequence goes on along the minus strand of CM046968.1, from coordinate 13,126,138 downwards.
TGGAACTTACAAACATTTGATTTATTCGCGCTCCTCAATATCCTGTCACTTGGTCCAAGTCCTCGAAGAAAACAGCCCCTTATTTATGGTAAAGTGTTGTTTACCTTTCATCCATGTGTGCAGTGGGTTTTCAGGTCGAGTCTCCACCTTCAAGCCAACAGGAAAGCTTGAAGGAAACATCAGTCAAGTTTCTTTTCTGAGTGCTCACCATCATTATCTGTATCTAGGACCTTGCCTTTAAGCTTCCTTGCATTCAAATCAAAACTTGAACCACGGGAATCATATATATCATCATCACTCTCATAAATAATCACTTCCTTCTCCAATAGCTTGAGTGGGTCCACTTCGTTGAATGACATTGTCCTAAGGTCTATGATTCCCTCTGCTGATCCTTCACTTGAAGGACTAGACATCTTGATTTCTGGTGTCTTCTTGGTATGATTCAACTCCACTGCTTGACTACCATGATTTTCCATATCTTTAGAATTTGCTTCTTGTTTGTCAGACACTGTGTTCCGTCGAGTATTGGGACCGTTCTGATCATCAGGATCATAGGAATCAGACCGAGAGAGTTCCACAGCTGCTCTTGCAGCTGCTGCTGCATAGGCAGCTGACTCAAAGGCTGCTTGAGCTGCATCAGCTACATCCCTGTATTTTCTCCTTGTTTTTATTGAATCAGAGAACTCATCATCATCTCCCGCATCATGACTTGCCTTAACTGATATCTCCTGCTTCTTGCTTACATCCAGATTTCCCTGTATTGATAACATAACCGGCATGCCATTAGTTATTTCTATATTCTAGTCAGTTGATCCTTATAGTAAATTACATGCCTCGCTGGAATCAGTGGTTTCCTCGAGTTGTAAAGCAATGCCGTACTCGGCAGCAATCTGGTTGAGCACATTCCTTCTGCTCTGCAAGTCTGGTTGTCTGGTTGACAGCTTCTGTATAATCTGTGGAAGCCAAAGAATTAAGTCATAGCATACTGCAGAATCTGTATTATGCCAGTGAAAAGGTCACTCGCATTTCACAAGATTTGCTAGGATCTTATGATATCAATACTAACACTCTGAAATCTGTAGATTTCCTTTACAAAGCAACCACTAGTAAGCACAATGCAATCTCAGGAACACTGTTCAATATCAGATGCTACCAAAATCTAACAATAAGGTTCTGGTATATACTAGTTTTTCACCCCAGACAGAAAGGATAAAGGTTAATAGGTATATTGATGAAATCAAGACTTACCTTAGCGTTCACTCCACAATTGTTGCGCAGCTCGATTGCACGAGCAGCGAATTCTTTGCCGTAGTGAGATGTAAAAACAGCACGAATCTCTAGAAGCTCGGGAAAATCCCCACACCTTGAAGATGCAAAGAGCAAGCCGGATATAGCCTCCTTGAGCTCGTCAGGGCATACTCTGCAACAGAACACAAATTGAGGATTATCAAGAAACTTGAAAACCCGACAAGGAAAAAACAAGGAAATGATGGAGAAACATAACCTGTCCTGCTCAATGAGATGGAGTCGTTCAATAACCAGATTACAATACCCTTCAAGTATATCAAAGACGTCCAACATGTTTTGCTCCTTGATCACCTGGTCAACCTGTCGAAACAAACCCCCCCCCCCCAAAAAAAAAAAAAAAAAAAAACCAAGGTTAGAATTTAGATCCAAAGAAAAAAAAAACATATTTTCCAGAAAAGAAAGATGGATGAAATGATTGTTACTCTAAGAAGAGCCCGATCATGATGGGCAAGTTGAAGGAGCTGTACAACATCGGAACGAGCTTGGTTGCAGCGAATCTGACGCTGGTTCTTCAAAACAGCAAGACGAGAAATGGCAAGAGTGACTAGTGATTTGAACTTGGAAGGCTTGAAGCCTCGTCCAAGCAATGCAGCAAGCTTCTTTCCCATAAGTTTTTGCCAACTGCAAACCTACCTCTCTGTGTGTGTGTATGTGTGTAACAGGAGAGGAGGCTTTTAGCAGACAAAAGTGAAGAAACAAGGCAAGGCTTGTGTTATGTTGTGTTTTTACGTCCCAACCAGAGGGAGATAAGAGAGGTAGGCAGCGTAGTCTATATGGGACCGGTTACGTGTTCCATGCGATTTCTTGAACAGCCATGTCATTTTTATAAAAGTCAATTTATTATTTCAGTCCCTCTACTATACTCAAATACAGAATGTGGTCTCTACACTTTAATTTAATATTATTTGGTCCCTACTTTATAATATCCTTTAATTAGCCTAATAGTTAGTACCATTAACTATTTTAGTTAAATTTTATGTGGACTCATAAAAAAAACTCTTCTTTCAGGTTTCAACATAATAAATTTCATGTCAGCATGTTTAGCTAGAATTTAGAATTTTTTTTAAATAATAACAATTGAAATAGTTAATTAAATTAATTATTAATACTAATTTATGATATTATAAAAGTAAATGGGCAAATGTCAAAATTACACAAACTTTGATTCAATATACAATATCATACATAAACTTTTATTTGGTGTAATAATACATATAAAATTTTAATTGTGGTTCGAGTATATACACAAAATTTTAACTGTGATTCTTGTAAACATGTAAAGAAGTAAATACATCAAATTATTTTTATAGTGGATAAATATAATTATTTGTGCATTTAATATATAAACTTAAAATAATGTTATATAAATAATTATTTTAATAATTTGTGAAAATTAGATAAAATTAAAATTACACGAATGAAATTACAGAAAAACAAAAATTTATGTATAAGATTACAAATGAGACCAAAGTTGATGTATTGATTTGAAATGGGAAATTAAATGTAAAGACTAAATTTACGTTTAAGTATAATAAGCTGACAAAAAAAAACAAAATTTGACCTTTCTAAAACAAAATTAAGAATGCGTAAGTGGGAAACTGAAGAAGAAAAGAAACAAAGATTAAGACGCGGTTGGGGCGTCAGTTTCGTGTGACACGCTTGAAATTGACCCGTTCCATTTTATCACTACACACGCATTTTCAGGCACGTGAACAACAACCAAAGGGGAAAAAATCGCGACATAAATTTTTGTGTAGAAAAATGGAATTATCTTTTTTGTTCGAAAATTAAATATTAGATATTATCTTTAAAAGAAAAATATAGATAACTAATGTGTCATTACAGCTTTTCTTTCCTATTAAAAAATAGGATTTTTTTTAAAAAGAAGCGTGATTTGCACAAAGAGCAGGAGAGCGTAGCCGGCTGGGAAAAACCTGACTTCAATCAGAAGCTTCGTTTCGTTTTCTGTAGTAAAGGACTTTCCGTGAGAAACCCAAAAAAAGGAAAAAGTATTAGTACAAAAATGTAATAAGTAGAACAATTAATTGTTTGTTTGTTTCAATTTAATTAATATTAATACAATAAAATTGTAATTAATGGCGGACAATGAACAAGCTATGGCATATGTTAAAATGGCCGACGTAAATACATAGATACTTCCGTCAATCTTTCTTCATAACCCATGCATTTAACTCAGGATTTTTCCTTTTGTACAAAACATTTTAAAACAGCAAATTAATTTCGGTAAAATTGATATTATGTGATGTAATAATAAGATCAAATCTTGGAGTGATATTAAAATCAATTGAGACGTGTCTAAACCTGATTACTATCGCGTAATAATGTAATGTGTATAATTATTTAAATGATTATTTTTGAAGTCAAAATGTAAATACTTATCTTCATTGGAGTGCTTTCTTTTCCTCACTAGACGTACCAAATGGATAAAATAAAATCTAAAGGAACCCTAAGACTTTGATTGATTTTTTTCTTTTTCTTTGTTATACGTGAAAAAAAATTGCACATAAATCATTGGTAAAACTACTAAGAAAGGATTCGCGTTGATATTAGTTTAAAGTGATCGGACTCCATTTATTTACCACCGTAGTTGGTTTGACACCCAACAAAGCTAGACATGACATTTTATCATTTCCTCCTAATTAATTTCCTTCATTTAAAAAATAATAATAATTATCCCCATGCTTCAAGAATTTATCGATGAAACAATTAACCATTTCTTTATTGGCTGATAAAATAACATGAATTTATCACATTTCTCATGCAACTGAAATTGTAAAATATTCACTTAATGATCGTTACTGCTTCACAAACTTGGTTTTGGAAATCTAGATTAGTGATTTTCCTGTTCTTGTGGGAAAAAGGGGTAACCCTATTTATTCGAATCAAAATCTAGTTAAAATTTTGTTCTTTCGAATCATATAAAGAAATTGAAAAGCAAAAAAAAATTATTTTATTTATAAAAAGCATGCTTAAGAGTTGATCAGCGTTTTATTTTTGAAAATGGGAAATAAATTTTTTGAATTTCAACTAAAAACAAATAGCAAAAAAAAAAAAAAAAAAAAGGAACTTGCAAGTTAATTATTTTACTGTGGTGGGTTTGACGTTAAAAGAAAGCAAAACTAATAAGTAAAATACAAGAAAAATGAGTCTTCGTTCGTATTCATAATTAACAGCACACAAACATACAAAATTATATAGGTGCAGGGGAAAACCACTATTTTCTAATTCCATTCATCTGTGTAACCGTTGTTCCTCCTGAATACGCCAAACCCCCAAAAGCAGCCTCCTCACGCAATATCACAGAAGCCACAAACTAAACTGTTGCTTTATTTGGAATCACTGACTCTAGCCTTGCTTCCATCAAAAGAGGCCATTCAAGTCATCACTACCACAACCTTCTCTCCTCACGGGGTACTATTACATTACTTACCTAAATTTAGTGTTTCTAAACCCAAATTTCAAGTTTTATTGAGAGAGCAACAACAGGAGGCAAGAAAATCTATCACGTTTAGATTAAAAAGAAGACCCATACAACAAATTTAGGTTAGACTGTAGCGTTTCCAGCAGAATTTAAAAAGACCACACACTTACAAGCTCACTAAAAGTTTTAGACTAGCTTACACATTGCACTAATATTGATCAATATGCACATTAGTACCACTCAAGCATTATAAGTTGATGTGTTGCTCATCCAAAAATTGGACAGAGGACCAACCTAAGCTTTTATTTCCATATGCATTTAATTCCTTCGTAAAATCTATGAACAAGAAGATTTATAGGTGCATCAGTCCTTCAAGGACAAGATTTTCCCCGTCAACAACATAGAAAAACCTCATTATCAACTTACTTATTTTCTTATTATGATGGTAATTTAGAGCCAAAGAACAAGAAAAGCTACAAAAGAAAAAACAACGAACCCAGTTTCAAAGCTCAATGAGTAAAGCATAAGGCCCTACAAGCAATACAACTAAAATAAGTAAAGGGTTTCTATGTCACTTTACAGCACCAATATTGCTGGCAATTTATGTTTTCAACAAGATAACAGAAGGAAGCACAGGAAAGCTTTTAACAAAGGAAACACTCCTATTGCACAAGATTTATTTCTTCAGCAAGTCATTAAAATTCAAGGGTAACAAATGAAGATACAGGGGAGAAGGATCAGGCTTTGAGATTTGATAAGACAGATTCTAGAGCTCCAAAACATTTTAAGAAAAGAAAGCTACTGGAGTTCTCAAGAAAACGCAAAAATAGATAATGCTGATATAATGATATTGAAAAATACTTACAAGAATTGGGGAGCACAGGTTTTGCACCCTAAGAACAAAATAGATAGGATCACATTAAAACATTAATGTTTTCAACAAGAAAAATTGCAAAAAGATAGAGAACTAGGCAAATAATTACTTACTGAGATGGACTTTGACTTCAAGCTGACTCCTTTACGACCAGTGCAAGTGCCTCCAGGATGATTGAGCCATGGATCAGATATAATGCAATTTCATTAGGACATGCATATCTCTAGAAAAGTCAAAAGAATTTTAAAAAGTACATCTCTAACAAAACGCAACAAAAAAATATCAATATAATCACAACACAGGCACCACATAAAATTACCAAGGCACCACAAAAGCATACATAGGATACAAAAAGGTTGGCTGGAAGCAAAGTATAGAATAGTAGTGACCAAAATACATCTCTCTAACAAAACCAAAGAATCAATATAATCAGTTTTTAGGGCGTCAAAAACAGCTCCAAATAAACAAACCAAGGTACCTTCTCCTGGGTGCCTTTTAAGCTTTTAAGCACTGGAGGGTTGCCTCAAAGCAGTAGCAGCTATCCTGAATGAAAAATCAAATTAGACTTCCCAGAGCTCAAACCATTCTGATAAGATAGAAAAACAAAAGTGACACATAACTAGAAAATTAACAAATGGAACAACAAAACCAACAACAATAAAAGACCAGTAGAAACTAAAATAAAAGGGCAAATAGGAAGGAATCACCTTGCCAAGTTTAAAGAACAAATTTTGTTCTATAAACTCATAGGAAACTGAATATATTTTTCTCATTATTCAACAAAGTTCAGCAGGTAAAAAGATGACAAATTTTCACAATGGCCATATCAAGAATGATTACAAGAGATAAAAACGCCTTTGGCTAGTTGTCTTACAATAGAAAAGTACATTCCACTGAAAGAATCGCCAGTAAAGAGTACTCCTGACCAAACATCAACCTTTTGACTTCAACCATGCCAAAAACAGTGCCCAAAGCTCTTTGTCCAGCACAGAGAAGATAAAAGACAGAATTCCCAATGATTAGATATCTAAATATGAGTTAGGTCATAATGTACAAATATCTAGCGCAACACATTTCTGGAGACATAAAATCAGCAACATGTTTCACTTGCCCGTGATGAATGGATGAGCCAATGCCTGAGTAACTGTCATTCTCTTCTCTGGATCAAGCACAAAAATTTTTTCTAGAAGGTCTTTGAAGTTGGCTACCATCTTTGGATCCTCACCTGGAGAGCCAACAATAATTGAACTGATATCTTTTGGCTTTATGTTAAGGATCATCCTCTTTATACTCTGAAAGGCATATTTAGATTCTTGGTCAAGACAAGGACAACCATGACAAACAACTTATATCAATGTAACAGTATTAAGCATTTCAGAGGGAAAAAGAAAACCTTTTTAGTAACAGGATCCTCTTCTGTAGCATGAAAATTCAGATCTTGATCAAAGTGTTGTTCTGTAAATGCTCCCTTAAAAGAAAAAAAGGAATAAAAAGTTATCAGCACAAGCAAAGAAAATTACATAATACAAGCAAATATTGTATATTAAAAAAGAAAATGCACAATATTTTTCTCAAAGAACAACCCATTCACACAAATTGACCATGTACCTTACGCAACATCTTCTTTGGAAAAGGACCTTTGAGTTCCATATGAAGACGTAGCATGTCATTGTTTGTTGGACCAGGGAAAAGAACTTTTCCAGTATATAGCTCATACAAACAGCAACCAACAGACCAGATATCCATTGGGTGATCATAAGGCAAACCAAGAACTGCACCATGAAGAAATACAAATAGAAGACCTTAACCAAAAGATATGGTAATATACAGATATCATCCAACAAAAGTAAATTATCCAGCCACCCTAAATTGTAAAAGCTTCACGTTGAGACTTACTTATTTCTGGTGCACGATAAAAGCGGCTAACAAGGTATGGTGTAATTTCATTTTTACCAGCAAACATGGCATTACCAAAATCACAAAGCTTCAGCACATTTTTTGCCTCATTTACCTGAAAAGAAAGAAACATGTCAAAGTAAACAATCAGTTGAAAAACTTAGCCACAAACATGAATGAAAAACTTATACATACCAGCATGTTATCAGGCTTTATATCACAATGAAGAACACCACAGTTTTTTAGATGCTTAAGCGCAATAAAAAGTTGCTTAGCATAAGCTCTGACAGCAGTTAGTTTAAGACCAATATTGCGACCAAACTTCTTGAGAACTTCACGCAGATTCATATGAAGAGACTCAAAAACTAAACAAAGATGATTCCTGTACTTGAAACTTGACAAAAAACGAACACAATGGCGCTTATCATCTGGATCTGCACCTGCCAATTTTTTCAATATTTGAACCTCCAGCTGACCAGCCTTGTGCCTGTATCAAACCAGTATTAATACAAGCACGTAGCAGGAACAAGGTTGGAGAACTTGAACTCTGTATAATAGAAAAATAACATAAGAATCAATGAGAAAGTTAGACCACTCACATCGTTTCATTATTACGAATGATCTTTATAGCTACTTCTTCAGGAACAGTGGCACCAGCCTTAAGATCCTTCGCACGTACAACCGTTGAAAAAACTCCTTTTCCATGAGCAGCAGTTACTTCATATCGGCCATCAAGTATTTCACCAAATCGATAGCCTGGACAGAAAGAACAGCAGTAAATGAGATTAAACATATACCAGAGAATTTTGTTTCAGTTATATGAAACATATGTATCTGCGTGTCTATTTATTTGTATAACAAAGTAACAACTAGAAACTTACTATAATATCCTTCAGCATCATCCCAATTGTCATGAAGACCACTCCTTATAACCGGTAAACCATCACCTTTACCCTATAAACACACCATTTATAGATGTTTTTAAGCCTTATTGTCCCAGCTCTCAACTTAAATATAATATAGTAAATAAACAAACTTCAAACCATGCATGAGAAAGCATTTACGCTAGGAGAAAGCCAAATCATGTTATTAAAACGTACTAAAAGTGAACAAATAAGAGCCTGTTAGCCACTTAGAAACTTTAGGTTATTGCAAATATACACGACAAAAAGGGATAAGAAAAAGAGAAAAAAGCAGTCAAGAAGTGAATCCAGACCTGAGATACCAACTTAATCAACTCATAATTAGCACAGATACACAACAGACCAAAGCAAATAGCCAAATCTGATACATACCAATTTACGGACTCCAGTAGGTGTTTCCCCAAATATATCATCACAGAAAATATCATCTGACCTCTCACTCTGCACAAATAAATAAATGGAGATTATACACCTAAATAGCCTAAAAATAAAAGCCAAATTCAGCACATCCAAATCAAGATCTTAAAGAAAGAATGCAGGTTGAGAATATAAAATTCAAATGTATTAGAATAGAAAACCAACACACCTTCGGGGTACCTTCACCAAGCCCAGCAGCACCAGATGTCGTCTCCGCAGCAGCATGCCCATTTTCTGAAGGTGACTTCTGAACAGACAATAATGGATCGGCAAAATAGATATCTTCATGCCCACCAACGACATCTGGACCAGCACGAGTAGCAGCTATTATTTGCCCATTATTCTCTACAGGCCTATTATCTGGTTTAGATAAAAAGTTTATTAGCTATTTGTTACGAAGCATGTGAACACTGCATTACGCTGCATCAGAGCTCAATAAAGCTAAAATAACAAGTTAAAAATAAAAGTTGATGGGGGCAAAAACCTTTATTTACATCCGCTGCGAGTGACTGTGTCTGTTGCTGCAACGGCTGACACTTATATTTCTCTAAGATGGCTTGCCTTCGCTTCCTACTTTCCTCTTTAATCCTATTGAGTTCTGCCTCTTCCTCCTCCTCTCCAGCAAGTTTTAACGTAATCCTTTCTTCAAAATCGTCTTGCTCCTCTTCATCTCTGAACAAATCAGATATATACGAACTGATTAGATTACAATAGAACAAAATATCATGAAACATCTCTTTCAAATGAGGTATACCTTTTTAGTTTATCACCATGTCTTTCCAATGAATCGATGTTAGAACCATGAACCTTTACTGATTCATTCTTCCTTGTTCCGTCTCGATAAATTTCTGTTTCATCCCGTTTCGAGTGAGAATGTTTCTTATATCTATCTCGATCACCATAGCCATCATTTTCAATTTCAATATTCCTATCTCTATCCCTACTCCTGTCCCTTCTCCTTTCCCTCTCCCGCTCTTGGTTCCATTCTTCAGTTTTTTCCCTTCTCCTATCTCTATCTCTATCATAAGCACTGCTATGATCCCTGCTCCAATCTCTTTCCTTCTCCCTCTTCCTATCTCTATCTGCTTCTGTATCCCAGATCCTATCATGCACCTTCTCCCTTCTCCTTTCACCATCTAGATCCCTGTCCCGGCTCTTCCCTCGCTCCTTCTCCCTTCTCCTTTCCCTCTCCATTTCTCTCTCCCTACTCCTCTCTCGCTCCTTCTCCCTTCTCCTTTCACCACTCATGTCTCTATCTCTACTCCTTGCTCGCTCCCTCTCCCTTCTCCTCTCACCATAAATCTCCCTGTCCCTGCTCCATTCAACTCCCATCTCCCTTTCTCTGCTTCTGTCGCACTCCTTCTCCCTTCTTAATTCCCAATCCATCTCCCTTTCCCTGCTCCTCTCTCTACCACGTGTCTCCATGTTGCGATGCCTTTCTTCATCAACATATCTGCCATAACTGGCACTTCGTTCTCTTGCATCATTCCTAACTAAGTTTCTACTACCATGTTGCCCATCCTGACTAGGATCGCGTTCGTGACGGCGACTTCTTTTCAAAAGAGCCTCCTCATCTACTATGCTTTGGGAACGTGATCTTTCCCTCACAATATAACGTGACTCAGATCTACTCCTAGTATAATCATAACATCTTGAATCAAGAGGTGAGCTAGCTAATGTCTTGTATTTTTCCCCAGAACTTTCAGAGGACAACGAGTTTCTTGTATCGCTTAATTTCTTGCCATCAACCTCTTTGACATCCTCATGGTAATTCTTTTTCTTACCACTTCTTGAAGGTGACCTATTGATATGATCATCAGAGACAACTCTGGGGACCAATTCTCCTTGAGACTCAACACTTAAATTTCCAGAAAGCCTAGCATGATTATGCTTCCTATCTTCACTCTTGTCACCAATCCCTCTTACTTGCTCATCCACAGAATTACTATTTTCGCCAGCTCCCTTCAAAAAAAGACAATGCAAACAAGAAATTGAGTGCACAAACTTGCAACGCATCATTCTAAAAAATTGAAAGAACAGTAATTACAAGCACATATATGCAACAACTGTAACCAGCTCTTACAACTGAATAGTAAGCCATCAGTCTCCACTGAAACGCCTAGGAGGATACTTCTTTTTGCAATTCAAACATTTTCTTTGTGTGGTAGTGCATATGAATGGGATACTCACTCAGTAATCTAACAAGCTCTCACAAACCACAGATTCATTATCCCAATTTTATAAAAATATAACATAATCCACGAAAATATGCAATAAAGGTCCGTCAGGTCACCGAGAAGAAAGGGCTTGATGAAAATTGTCAAAATTTCCAAACTCAGTCAGCAAGCAACCAAAAGAATAACTTCTTTCAAGTACTGCCCAACACTCAAATTTCAAAATTTTGCTTGATAAAATTCAAAACCAAGTAAAAGGGTAAAAATATCAAAATTTTTAAAAAATTCCCCCTTGAAACTAAAGAAAGAGCCCGATTGTCTTCCCCAATTTCTCAGTAACTAAACGGAAAATGGAAACACAAATGATAGTAAGCACTAAACACAGCCATGAAAAATTAAAACAAGCAAGGGAAAACTGAACACACCGGATCCGAAACATCCCGGCCATCGCGAGATTGATCAGCCTTGATTTCGGCGGTCGGTTCCTCATCAAGAATCTCTCCTTCCTCGACGTCATCGTCAGGTCGAGGAATCGAAGGAGGAGCAAGCGGATCTTCACCACCATCTCTGGCTTCGTCCTCGTGCTTTTTGCTGCGGTGGCGGTGGTGACGATGTTTGTGGTGGCGATGCTTGTGGCGTTTGGAGGACTTATCGGTTTCCTCTTCGTCGGATGGAGAACGATGGTGCTTCCTTCGATGAGAATCTGTGGTGTCGCTAGCCATTGGGAATTAATTGCAGAAAATCTAGGGTTAAGATTAGGGTTTTTTTTCAATGTGTGATTGTTGATTGTTTTTCTTTTAATATTCTTGGAGCGAAAGAAAATAGTTTTACCTTTTTTTTTTTTTTTCGTTTTCGTATTTATGGACTGTTTTCTGGCTTTGGGATTTTGGGCTGCTTGATTTGGGGGCCGCTGCTCTTTCGTACGTGCCGGTTTGAAGCGTGTGGCGGCTATATAAATGTAATTTTTTTCTTTTTTAAATTTCCAGGGATACAATTTGTAAGGACTAAGCAATTAGTGTCTTTGGTTTAAATATATCAAATTCTCTTGCGAATTGAGTTTAATTCAATTCCTATGGTATTATTGTCAATGTAATAGAAGGTAGATTCAATGTGTTAAAGCATAATTGAAATTATTCAAGAAAATATATATCAAATCCCCCTTATATTTGAAATTAAATTGATATTAACTAAATTAAATTGATTTCGTCAAATTAATTTGATTTGATCGGTTTAATCAATTTGACCTAACTTTTATTAATTCCTAGCAATTTGGATAGAATTATTATAAAATTTTCAAATTTAGAATGAATAAATCCTAAAATTGTTCATAAATTTTGGTACAATGCGATATGTTACACATATATATAAATTTAAATATAAAAAAATTAATTTAATTTAATTTCTACATATCGATAATATTGTTATCGATGTAGATTCATTTTACATGTACATATTACATCTACTAATAATTTTATTTAATTTTTTTAACATACATAATTAAATAAAAATTAATGTTTCATACATACGAATCCTAATGGTAGCCTATTAGTTGGATATTCATCTACTTTACAAATAATTAGAGTTTCAATTATCATTATACCAATTTTTTTTCATATATGCATTTAAATAAAATTTAAACTTTTAAAAATATAATTACATTAAATCAACTTAAAATTTTAAATTTCACATGAAATCATAATTTTAAAATTTATCCTAATTTACAACTGAAAAGTAATTATACTGTTCGAAAAAAAATAGCCCAATTTACAACTGAAAAGTTATTATACCGTTGGAACACACAAAAAAAAAATTATAGTAAATACGAACAGCAAAAATATAATTAATTCCACAATTAAAAAAAAAAAAAAGCTCTTTCTTATCTGGGTTAATTTAGTAAACTTCTATTAACTATGGACTAAATTTTAAATTGATCTCTTTCAATTAAATCCCTATGATATCTATATTGTTTCTATTTAGCCATCAATTTAGGCGTTAAATGCCTATCCAAATATACCATGCATTATTTTTAAGGTACAATGATCAAAATGTAAATGTGTATTACTTATTACTTGGATATTTAAGATTTGACGTGTTAAAAAACACAACGCAATTAAATTTAGGATGATATATTTTTATTATGTTCTATCCAAATTGTTCATAGGATAGTTATACACTTGCTTGGAATTTAACCCATACACTTTAAATATATTTTGTACGAATTTTGAATTAGAATTGAACACTAAACCTAAGGAAATCAAAGTAAAAAATAACATTTAAAATAAAAATATTTTAATAAACCACAAATTTTCAAAGAAAAAAATAAATCTGTAAAATATATTCCAAGCTTTTTACTATTCATCTATTTTAAATTTAATCTCTAGGAAAGAAAAGAGTGTATGATCCCGCAAATTACTTCTAAATAAATTTTTAAAATCATATTATAGAACCAAAGCATTTCGTGATTCATTGTTATATCGATCTTAATTCTCTATTAACCAATAATCTGGGACCATTAACATAGTTAAGGCCAAACCCTTTTGAAGTTCAGATGCAACAAGGTACTCTTTCTACTACTATGATACTAAATATAGAAATATTTTCAAAACAAAAATATTTTTTCGATATAAAACACTCATGTTGATAAAACGATTTGAGCCCCTTTTTTCAATACTGAATCGATGACCTATCTATAAAGGGAGAAGAATTCTTTGAATTTGAAGAAAAAAAGAAACAATTGCTAACAAATTACAACTATACATTATACAATTCTAAGTACAATTATAAATTTCAAATTATATGTAAATTTTTTATTTTTTATTTTTTATTATACTTTTTAGTTTTTTGATATATATTCTATTTCGATAAGAAGAATCTTCTGAATACTCTGGTCTTAGATCGATGGTTTACTTTTTGAATTTAAGAATGTAAGTCTAACTGTGAATGCTATTAAAATTCTTTTATTAAATTGAGATTTATTATAGGGTTATTTTTTTTACATGGTTATCAAGGTGTGTGTTTTATTTTTGGAAATAAAAATAGATAGACTAAATTTCAAATGTGTGAAAAGTACAAAGATTTAGAGCAAAGACGAAAAGGAAGTTATACAATGCTCCAAATTAAACATTTTCATTTGCAAAATCAATCAATTATTGAAGTAAACTATCATCATAAATCTGTAGAATCCCTTTTTAGCACAGCTTTCTCACATTTAAAAGAAGGGTTACAGGCATGAGGTATTACTATCAGGATCAAGCAAAAGAAGCATCTTTTTGAGTGTTAGCTAATTAAGCTAGCATTAAACAATAAAGCAGGTCAATTATTGGAATTGGTTTTCCATGGTTGTTTAAAAGTGTTAAGATAGGAGATGTAGAACCAAAGAATATTTCTTCTTTTGACTCTCTCTCAAAGTCTTTGATTTTTGGAATCTGATTCTGCCACCCCAAAAATATGAAATTTGATTCATTATATCAGTTAACTAAGGCAAGAAACTTTTCAAGTAAATGCTATGAAAGTGCGATATATACAAGTGAGATATGGCTAAACTGATAACCACACTGCTTTGAATCATTTATTTTCTTTCAGGCTGTAATAAACACAAAGCTTGATAAGAAGAACAGTGTAGCATGTTGAATGTTCGCTTTGCTTTATTCCGACTCATCTTCGGAAAGTGCGAAAAATCCTCTTCACCATGCTCATTGCGCTGAGAGGATTCTTGTTAATAACAGCAACTTGCTTTCCATTACTAGGGTATCTACTGGTGAGTGTTACCTTCTTCTCCAACACATTCACCAAAACTGAGTCTGTCTCTGCCAATCAAAGAAGGAATACATTCAGTTGATTACATTATTGTATTTGAGAAGACAATTTTAAAACAAAAGTACCCTTCATTCTTGACATTATGTGTGCTATTCTCCTTTGACACTTTGCACACTGAATATCGGCTGAGAGAACAACTTGGTGGACCTGTTCTCACCAAACATAAAACACAAAACACAAAACACTATAGTTCATTAATAAAAGAGAATACAACAAGAGATAGAAAAAAAGAGAGTACTAACAAGTGGCATAGATAAGGATTCAACAGAGGCAAGGCTACTTCCAGGAAGCAATAGGCTTTTTGGGTTGTTAAGTTCAATTTTTGTGACCTCCTCCTTGGCTTGACCAGGATGAAACATGGTTTCTTTTATCCCTTAATGTAAACACTCAAAGGTCCTCATAGAGGAGAAAGAAGGTAACAGGGTTCAATCTGGAGCTGCAACCAAAGTGAAAATAAAAGGAATGGAAAAAGATATAGGAACAGCAGCTCCTGCTGTAACTCAACTACAACTGATGGTGCAAGCCCATCTTTTGGAGATGCTACAATTTGGAGGGTGAAGAAAGAGCATCTTAAACTGGTAAAGGGGAAAAAAAAGGGTCTTTTTAATGCTTAGTTGAAGAAGATGCTTCATTCATGGAGGGTACCCCACATTCTACTTTTATCCTCATTTTGTTTTTCTCATCGGTAATAATTCTTTAAGGATGTTGCTTGTGAGACCAAATTCGTATCAATGTCCCACTTTTAATCCATCATGTCAGAGATTAGGTAACCACTAGGAGATTTGCTTTAGAATGAGACACAGACTCTTCAAAATTTGAGGAGGATATATCTTAATATGACAAAACTATAATCCTGAAAAGGCAGGATAATATAATATAATGACAATGAAATTCAACTTAAACCTAGGATGCTATTTACAGCTGTTAAACTTTCAAAAGGATAAAAGTGTTTCTATCTGCTTCCCTTTGGAGTGCATTCTTATAATTGCCCATTTTCTAGCTAACGTCTGGGAATTGTTGCATTAATTAATAACGATCCTTTTTTAGAAGTCATAATCGTTTAATTCCTAATCATCAAATGCAAAGTGATGAAGACAGGAATAAGCTCCTTAACCGAGATGATTACGACATGGATTAATCACCGGACCTACAATTGTCGCTGTTCTGCTACGGAGTGATACTCGTTACAAATTACCAGAAAAAGTCTGCATAGTTGTGCAATTGGCAAGAGCCCAGATTCGACAAAATTCCCAACCAACCAAACACTCAGTTGCGCCCATATCTGTCAAAACAACCCGCATCACATGTCGATTGTCGAGTATCCATGCAATGCTTTGAGCTCATGGTTGAAACATGCAACAAAATAAACGTGTATATATATATATATATATATATATATTTTTACCCTACAATGATATACAGACTACATAAAAATCAGAATCTTCAAGCAACAATCTAAAAAATAGCCTAAATATAAGTTAAGAGTCGCGTGGATCGGACTTTGCAAGACGCAAAGATAGATGCCATTGACTTCTCAAATGAACATTTCCAACAAAACATTGCATACAGGAGGTGCACTATGTACATGAAGGAAAATAAAATCAAACGAGAAAAAACAAAAAAAAGAAAAAACCAACTCCAAAATCTCCACTGAGAATGGGTCGATCACCTAGTCATAACCAAGCTTGTTAGAGGCGGCACTACTGAAGAACTGAATAATGGATCACCCATGTACTTGCAGTTATCATTATCAACGTTTATTGACGAAGGGTTTATATATCTCTCACAAGTAACCAATCCTGAGGTGGCTTTTATGACATTTCTACTGTAATTCAGCTTCTGTACACAGGTCGTATTCCTTCTCTTCCTTGATGACTTCCACTTCAACCGGGAAAGCAAATCATCCTTTGAAAGATCTGGTACAACTACCACATCTTTTGCCCCGACACTTCCTGGTTCTACAGGAGAATCATTACAATCTGTGCCATCTGCACTGTACTGTACACTGTCACAAATGGTGGTGTCTTCCACATTGCAATCATAAGATTTTCCTTCAACTTGCTTCCGGCCCCTAAGTATGGAATTCACAAGATCATGCCTCTCCTTAATATTTATCCAACGATTTCCAATCCATTCCCGAGATTGCCTTACATCCCCACTGCCAAACACTGATTCCAGCTTTTCTTCTGCAAATAATATAATATGTCAGAGCTGGGAAAAGGAAACCAAATAGACTTGATAGATGGTTCATGACCATAAAAACAAAACAAAACATTAACATTCAGATTTAGAGTATTCTACAAACCTGGGAAACAAACATGAAATTTATCTTCTGAATCCTTCTTAATGACAATGCCCTCCCACCATCCATCATGCCACCACGCATCAACAACAGACCCAACACCAATACACGAAGCATTACATCTTCGGTATTCTGAGGATGGTCGAACAGTTGTCCTTCCACAAATACGAATTCCCACTGGATCAGGAACAGCAACCCTCGATGCCAAAATCCATTCCTATAACATAAAGTCATAAATCATTCAGTAACTCAGAAGATAAAGAGTCAATAATATGAGTTCCCTCATCCATACTTCTTTACAGCCCTGTAAACCAAAAACAATAAAAATAATACATACCACTAATTTGTTAGATTCATCAGCTGCATCCTCAATATCATGGTATTGCACCTTCATCTTATCCCTGTGCTTCTTGATTACATGAGCTCTAAACCAACACCCTCTAATACCACTATCTTGAGCTAATATCTCAACCTGGGAGCCTAATTTTAAATGCTGAGAAACATAGTGCTTAGTGTCATCAGCAGACAGGAATGAAGACCTACCTCCATTGAAACTTTCAGTTCCATTTTTTCTGTTCTGAAAATCTTGAAGATTTGCACCTAATGCACCTACAGACTCTCGACTGCCACTGAAATGCATGTAAACATCATCATCCTTTGACTGACAATATCTCTTTCTAGGTCTTATCCCAAAATCATCATCAATGTCCCAATCTGTTTCCTTATAATCAGCATGTTGCTGATGACTCGTGCAATTATTTGAAGGAGAAAGACTATACATATATCTAAGCATATCTTGTTTCCAATAACCCTTAACTTGAGTAATGTCAAAAGGCTTGAGATCATCATTTTCAAACTGCTTGCAGCATACAAATGGCTCCATCCAAATATGTTTTGCTTCTTTCAGGAATTTCTTGAAATGCATATGACTAAGGACAGTAGCCAATCCATCTATGCATTCAATACTAAGATCTTGAAGACAAAGAGAAAAGAAAATCTCTTTGTAATTATAATTGTGTGGCAAAACAATACCAACCTCATCAATTTTGTGAAACCATCGTACGACAACCATCTTATTGCCTCTAGAGTCCTCATATAAATCTTCCAAATATGCAACAAGTCGTTTATCCTCCTCAGCTAAGACATAAACAAAGTCATGAATCTGAGATGATTTGTAGACGGGACACAAAAGCCAAAAAAACAAGTTAGAAACTGAAACCATGTGATGCGGAAATGGCAAACCTTAAGGTTGAATAGAAGGAGATGATTGATAAAGGAATTTACGCTCACCGAAATTTTTACACCATTCCTAAGGTAAGACTGATAGTGTTTTCTTTTTTTCCTACATATCCATGAAGAACCTAACCATAAAAATTCTTTAGTGTACTGGCCCAGCTTCCATGACTGAAGATCCTGTAGGAAGAAAAATAGGAACATTGTTAATGAACGGTTGATTTTGGGAAGAAACCCATATCGCCAACATATCATCCATACCTTGAGGGCTCCAAAATCCATGTTTTTCACATCTTTCCCATTCCAAATGCTATCAACTGAACAGTACGGCTCACGAGAAGACGTATCTGTAAATTTTAACGCAATTAGCAACACAAATACACATATTCAGTTCCACCAGTCTCCACAAGAAGATAATTTATTACGCAAACATGTGACAGCAGAGAACTGATAATTGAGAAGGAACAAAAAGAAAACAAGACGCTCACAAGTCACAATAATAATAGCTCATATAGATTGTGTCTTAATAGTATTCATTTTCACATTCAACAAGAATAAACGGCTGATTCAACCATGTTTCCATGGAGATGAAACAATTTTTTTTTAATGAAAGCAGATATGTTTGGTCACGAAAGATGTTGACCTAGATATTTGAGGGCGTAAGAATCCTCTCAATCGGCTCTTAAAAATTGAATTAGCAGTCCTGCAGCCCAGATTATAGTCAGTTAACATTTACCAATGTGAGCAGAACCAAATAACGCCAGTCAGAGAAATAAACGCCACAGCCAAAACAAACCAAAAAAAAAAAAAAAGGAGGGGAAGAAGAAAAGTATCACGTTACTCGGGAAACCGAAGAGAGGATTATGTTTAATGGTTAAGATAATCAATCAAGATAAACGAAAATAAAATTTAAAGGAGAAAACTCACACGTCTTCTAAATGATAAATATAAGGAAAGAAAATAAACCAATAAAATATCGCAAGCCAGCAACTCCATTAGTGCAGGCGAAAGAAACCAGCCAGAAAAAATGTAAATGAAAACAAAAATATTTACAGAAAACTTATAAATTAGATAAATGAAATATTGAGAATAAATTAAAGGAGATAAAAAACTGCTTGTTTCAAGGAGAGCGAAACCCCTACTCAAATCCAATCCAATCAGTATTAACCACAAACGCTTAGATCCAAGGGGGAGACTAAGAAAACTGAGCCCAGCGCAATCCATAACAAACCCGTAAATCTCCAAAAAACCATAAAATCTCGAGATACGAAGAAAACAAAGAGAAAAAGTAATCAGTAGTAATTACCTGAAACGACAGAATTAAGCCAATATACAACCTCCCTGCGAGACTTGAGCTTGTAAAACGGCATCGAAGTGAAGAAAAGAGAGCGTTTCTTAATAGAGAAATGATAAGACATGTGCCTCAAGCTTTTCTCTTTCCCAACCACAGCCAGATCTGAAACCCCATCTCTTCTCTTCAAATAGTAATGAACCTCTCTCCTTCCTTTATCGCTTGAAACATTCACCTCGTCCCAGCCCACATACGCCGCTGTGCTCGACGGCACTCCCTCCATTTCCAACTGCAATTACAGGAAGGCGAAAACAAAAAAACGGTGAAGGAAATTCGTGAGAGAGTTTCTTGCGCGTGATTTTATATTACGCGGGGAGGGGTTTTGGAGAAAAAGGATCAACGGTCAGGATTGCGTACACGAGATTTACATCGTTTGGGGGAAATTTGGATTCCTAAAATACCCTTGGTAAGACTTTGATGATTTACTTGCACTATGTAATTCTTGTTCCCATGTTTTTGGCATTTTCATCCGCCACACTCGCATGGCGTATTGGAGGGCTTTTCAGGAACATAACAAAACACAAATAGAGGAAAGACGGGAAGTCGAGCCCGAAATTGGTGCTTAATAAAAGTTAGTCTCGCTCAGTTTGGTTAACAACTAGCGTTAAATTAGTGAAATAAGTAAAAAAAAAAAAAACTTTTATCGGTAAATTTAAGAAAATAGATAGTTTTTTTAAAAAAAGTGTGAAAGCGTGTTTTACTCCAAAGCTCATTTACTCCAAAGCTCATTTCCTCTTTGCTAAAATTTTAAAACGCACCAACGGTAAAATTATTCCCAGCCCAAATGGTAACTTTTTATGTTATAAATATCCAAGTCATTTTCTATTATTTTCACTAAAATGCAACTTTCTTCATGCTCTTTTTTTTTTTATGAAAAGAAAATAAACAAAATCAACTACATAAACCAACTATGTTTTTTATCTTCCTGTAAAAGATCAATAACTTCCTTGGGAGCTTCATCAAAAACTTGTAAACTTGATTTCCAACTCAGGATGAGTTTAGCAAGGCGATCTGCCACCAAATTCTGATTTCTTGGGGTATGTTTAATCTTCCACATTCCTTCCTCTCGCATAATGCTTTGAGTTCTTTTGAGAACAGTAATCCCTGAGTATTCCAAAATAGGTGCAGACAAGACTTGAGCCACTTTAAGATTGTCTGTCAAGATAGAGATTTTCCTGTAACTCTTATTAAGCAAAATAAGAATTCCATCCAGAATGGCCCAGACTTCAGCTTCAAAAGGAGAACAAACTCCTAAAAAATGAGAGTATCCCACAATTCAGTTTCTGTCGTGTCTCTAGCCACGCCTTCTGTGGCAGCATATCCCAAATCTCTGACCACAACTTCATCTCTGGAGAGGAAAACCCAAGAGGTATCCAAAATATTTGTAGGAGCCAACCTGTGTTGCACCTTTCTGTTGGTTCCCATTTGTGTTTTGTATTGTCGCGTCCAGCAATTAGAGTTCTAATCACCTCAATAACTGACCAAGAAAGCTTTTGGAAAATAAAAAGATTTTTATTCTTCCAGATACGCCACACAATTAAACCAAATAAACACGGCCAAGAGAGTCCACTATCTTGCAATCTTTCATGAAAACAAAGGTTAAGAGAAAACCAATGAGGAAAGGGAGAAGAAAAGAACCCTTGTTCAAGTTGTCTTGGAAGTACTAGCGTCCACTCATCATTCACAAAGGGACAATCTCGGAGAGCATGAGACAGGTCTTCAGTCTCATGCTCACACAAAGCGCACGGAGGACAATGTCCAATCCTTTTTCTAACACGTTCCGAATTAGTAAGGAGTCTTTGTTGATAAGCTAACCAGAGAAAGACTCTAACACTTTGTGGTCCTAGGTATTTCCAAATATGCTCCAACTGTTCGTCTGGAGGATTCCAAGTTGACTCTTTTAAGGCCCCATATGCACTACGAACCGAAAAGACTCCTAAAGTTGACCGAGCCTAAATCACCCTATCAGGGCCGGAATCAGGGTGCGGAGGCGGGATACTAATAATCCTACAAATCACATCTTCAGGTAGCCATACTCTAAACATATCCAAATTCCAGCTTCCATCTAAATTGACAAACTCCCTAACACAGCAATCAAGATCAAGGTTAGTAAAAGACGAAATTTTAGAGGCTAAAGAACCCATACCTGGAATCCAAGAGTCTTTCCAGCATCTGACAGTAGCGCCATCACCAAGAGACCAAGTTAAATTTTCACGGAATAAAGTCCATATCTTAGAAAGAGATCTCCATAAGTAGGAACATTGACTGCTACTAATCAAATCCGAGAGCTGTTCTTTCCAACTATACTTGGACCGTAGGACATGAACCCAAAGGGCATCCCTGTTAGAAACAAGACTAAACCCAATTTTTATGAGAAAATACTTATTTTGGTCCTCTAAATATCTAAAACCAAGGCCACCCCGAGACCGGGGTTGACAAATAGAGTTTCAACTAACTAAAGAAATTTTAGAGTGCCCATCGTTATGACCCCAAATAAATTATCTGGCCAATTTCTCAATCTCTAAGTACACACCTCTCGGAATCACCAGAGACTCCATAAAATAGTTGGGAATAGAAAGAAGAACTGACTGCGCCAATGTGATTCTCCCTACCATAGATGATATCCTAGCATCCCAACTCTACAGCTTCTGCTTCACCTTATCCACAACAAAACTTAGAGTATGTTTAGTGACCCTCTCATGAAAGAGAGGAACACCTAAATACTTACCTAAGTTTTGAACTTCCTGAAAACCAAAAATCTGGTTGATTTGATTACGAACAAATTCAGAAGTACTCTTGGAAAAAAAGATATTACTCTTCCCAATACTAATTTTATGACCCGAGATCTCGCAAAACTAATTAAGAATAGAATCTAACAACCGAACTTGATCAAGATTAGCTTTACCAAAGATAACCAGATCATCAGAGAAAAATAAATGAGAAATAGCAGGGCCATTGCGAGACAGCCGAATAGGATTCCAATTACCAATCTCCATTTCCTTTTGGATAATATGCCCCAACTAATCCATGCAGAGAACAAACAAATACGGCGATAAATGACATCCTTGACAGATTCTTCTAATTAGTTTAAACTTACGAGTGGGCACACCATTCCAAAGGATCTGTATTGTAGAAGATGAAATAGCTGACATAATAACTTTTCGTAGAAAGATGGGTATTCCTACCGCACTCAACGAGGTATCAATGAACTCCCAACTAATTCTGTCATAAGCTTTTTCTAAATCTAACTTTATGGCCATCCAACTATTACTTTTTCGCTTACATCGCATCGAATGGATGACTTCTTGGGCAAGGATAATGTTATCCGATATGTTCCGACCAGCTATAAATTCAGCTTGTTCCTGTGAAATCAACTTAGGAAAAATTACCTTAAACCTGTTAGCGACCACTTTCATAACCAACTTGTATAGCACAGAGCATAAACTGATATGCCGAAATTGGCTGAAATCTTCAGGATTCTCCTTCTTGAGAATAAGAATAATCAGAGTGTTGTTCAACTCCTGTTCAATATGTCTCCCAGCAAAGATCTCTTTAACCCATTGACACACATAACCGCCAATATTATCCCACTGATTTTGAAAGAAGAGGGCATGGTACCCATCGTTGCCAGGCGCTTTCAAAAGTGCCATATCAAAAAGTGCCCTTTTGATTTCCTCATTAGTGATATCAGAATCCAAAAAAGAAACCTCCGAAAGAGAAAGCTTAGGGAAACCAAAACTAGGTGTATCCCTTAGAATAGGGGGTTTCACCATAGAGCCTTTCAAAAAATTCCACCGTCTTAGACTGTAAGATATCTTGTTTCGAACATCAATCCCCTTCATTAATACGTAAGGTAGAAATACGGTTGAACTTTCTTCTTTGATCGTGCGACTATGGAAAAATTTCGTGTTTCTATCCCCCAACTGTAGCCAATCACATCTAGCCTTTTGCCTCCAGAGTAAATCCTCATGGTTAAGGACGTTTTCCAGCTCATCTCTAATTTTCACTTCTTTTTGAACTAACTGACTAGAAGGAAAATGATCAATGGCCTTTTGAATATTAATAAGAGATCACATAAGGGTCCACTTTCGTGCTTTCAAATATCTATACACATCCCTATTCTAGATTTTAACAGAAGAAGTAAAATTATTAAGAGAGTCAACCATATTACCTGCATAATGGCATTGTTCTTTGACAAAGGTAAGAAAGGTATTATGTTGCGTCCATCCGCTAAGAATCTAAATGGTCGTCCTTTAGAAATGCCAAAATTCAGGCAAGTGGAAAGTAATAGCGGCCGGTGATCCGATTTAATACGAGAGAGGTGTTGAACTAAGCTTTGTGGAAAAGTTTCCATCCACTTATCATTAGCAAGAGCTCGATCTAATCTAACATACGTACTGCCTCGTTGCCAAGTGAAAGCGGGCACTAAATCCTAAGACCTGCAAAGCACAAGAGTCAACAAAATTACCAAAAAATTCACAACGTTTTCCTATATTAAAGGGACTTCTTTTATCTGTAGGAGATAAAATAGCATTGAAATCTCCCATGATGAGCCAATGAAGCGTCTGATCCGGAGCGATAGATTGTAACGCTTCCCAAAGAAGCTTTCGTTTCAATTTATTAGGGCTACCATAAACAAAAGAAATAAAGAATGATTTATTAGAAATAGAATTATCAACTCGAAGAGAAATAAATTAAGAATGACTAGTGATAATTTGTATTTGGACAGAGTCCTTCCATCCCACCCAGATACCACTTGAAAACCCAATCGCTTCAACTCGATGAGAAAAGTTAAAACCCAGTTGCTCGATAACAAAATTGGCTTTTTTACCACTTACTCTCGGCTCAACCAGGCAAACAATGTCCGGAATATATTTCGAATTAAATTCACGAAAAGCACGGATAAATTTCCTACTAGCACATCCTTGACAGTTCCATGAGAAAATTTTTAGATTAGTAGTCATTAAAATAAATATAAGAAAAAGGAAATAAAAACCCAACCAAAGGCAGAGTAACTACCATAGTAATAATAATAAAAAAACAAATCCCATTTAAATAAAAATAAAAGGACTAAAGCCCAACAAAATTAGGTTGTCTTACTGCCTAGGGGTATTAAACCCCTCCATCTGTTCATCATTTCTGGTAAAGTATCCATAATCAACATTCTCCTTTGTAATGGTCGAAATACTCTCTGCCAATTGCTCCATGGATTTTTTAAGAGAAACACGGTGTTGGTTCGAATTTTTAAAGCGCACATTACTTCCATGTAAGCTTTTGTTTTGCTTACTGTTTTTGCCTCTTATTTTCAGCCCCTTACTTGAATTAAGAACCCCCATCGGTGCCATGGAACTATTTGATAGCAGAGGGCCATTTTTTTCAAAAAAAATCACAGCAGTGTATTTGCCGGAGTCTAGTCTCCCAACGCCAACCATCCCTGTGCTTCTGACACTCTCTTTTAAATTCGAATCAATTTGGTGCACAACAGGCTCTTCTTCGGCACCCAAGGCTTCTCCATCACTTTCATGCTCAGCTACAATTGCCACCGCTGTAAGGTCCCGATTAGTACAGACAGAACCGACAGCAGTCTGCAGACTAACTTTTCCTTGGACAGTTCGGTCCATCACTCTCCAGGCCTGATTAGACGAGTGAACTCCAAGGCCCAGACCGTTTGTAAGCTTCCTTAAATTTTGATTAGATTCATTAAAATTAACGTGGGCCAATTTGGGACCAACAACTGGGTCCTTATTTCTTTTGATAATCGGGCCAGAAACATTTATGGATCCGGACTCCTTGGTATTTTCTCTTTTGTTACCTTTGTTAACCTTTGTCTGACCGTTAGAATGAGTCCCCAAATCTTTCCTATTCTGATCCTCAATTAATACATCTTTCCCTTTATTCTTCTACAAATCAACCATGTCCCTTCTTTAAGATTTTTGTATTAAATCCATAACCTCAAGGCCACTAAATCGGGAACCTTCCTTTTCCTTCTTAAGAAATCTAGTTGAATTTTGTGTATTTTCCCTTGATTTGCGCCTTGATTTTTCTCCACAATCATCCATGGCCCTTAGTTACTATCTTTCTTCTCCGATCCTTCAACGTTCAGTTTTTGAATTTCTGATTCCATTTTAGGCGAACCCCTGTTCACTTCGACCATAGCTTCATTAGATTTGTAATTACAAGTGCTTTCCACATGTCCATACCGTCTACTATGAAAGCAGATTGTAGACAAGGATTCATATTCTACCTTTTGTTTCCGGCTATTAATCAATATTTGAGACACCAAAGGTTTTTCTAAGTCAACATAAACAGCCAACCTAACAAATCATCCCCTCGTCCTACTATCGGTGTTCATGTCTAGCTTGACCACTTTGCCCAGAAGTTCTCCTATTTCTGTAATGTTTTTGCGATTATACAGATAACTCGGAAGCGCAGGGAATCTAATCCATGCCATCACAACACTTGGGTATGCCTGAACAGGGTTGAAAGCCATCGTCCAGGGCTAAACAGTCAAGTATTGGCCGAAAATAGTCCACGGACCTTCAGAAAGAGCCATATCACAGTCATGTTTATTCTGGAACTTGACAAGAAAATAACCATTTTCTATGTCCATCATGTGAATAGGGGATGATGGTCTCCACATACTGTAAAGTTTATTCTGTAGTGCCGAAAAATCAATATTATAGCCTAGGAGTTTTAAGATCACTGTGTTATCCATACCCTGAATGAAGATTTGACGAATCCGATCTGAGAAAGTAATGGAAGGCATACTATTCACTACGGATCTCTGGATGCCTCCTTCTAAAATATCGATAGCTTCCCTTTTATCCGAATCATTTGATCCACCCTTTGAGGACTGACCAACAAGCATGTTTCTCCAAGAAGTAGGCTAAACAGAAGGCCGTTCTGTCGCCATGTCATTGCTCATCACTTCCTCCTTGTCTCTAAACCTAACTTTCTTAGGTATTAACTCCTTTATAGCAGGATTCCCAGGAACAGCAAAGTCACCGAGAGAATTCATTTTTTGTAATCAACTATTTTTCCATCCTTTCGTCATGCTCTTTAAACTTTCTATTCTCGCTATCCTCCCAAGATTAATTTCAAAATTTTCAATAAATTTGTATAAAAATATTTTAGTTTTACTTTATCATTTCGTAAATTATTCATTTTGATTAACTTTTCACAAATGACAAGTTTTCTTATTTGTTTTGAGGACAAACACATTTTCGCCACACAATTGGTGATGGTAAGGAAAATTTTTTATTTTAATTAATTTTAATTAACTTAAATTTAAATTTTATAATTTTTAAATTATTTTGTTGATATAAATAGGCGAATAATTGAGTTTTGGAGGGGTTCATACATAATTTATCCAAGAGCGCACCCAATGAAATTCGTGGTTATTTGCAAGATGCAGGATTCTTGCATGTGTCTCGTATGCTCGAGGGCTGAAAATTGGATTCCACACTTATCAGCGTGTTGGTGAAAAGATGGAGATCAGACACACATATTCCATCTTTTATGTGGTGAGTGTACAATCACATTTGAGGATGTATCTTTACAATTCGATTTACCGGTGGATGGGTTAATCGTTACGGGGGCAATGGTCATTCTTGGTAAGGAGGACCTTTGTGAAACATTTTTAGGGAAGGTGTCGAACAAGTTTCAAGGTGGCCGTATAGAGATGAAATGGTTGAAACATAATTTCAAAGAACTTCGTAAGAGCATGACTGACATGGAAAAAGAATAATACACCCAAACATTCATCCTAAGGTTAATCAGGGGCATTATAATACCTGATAAATCTCAAAATTTGGTGCACATAAGGTGGCTATTACATCTGGTCAACTTCAAAAAACGTGACTGATTGAGTTGAGGATTAACCGTGTTAACTATGTTGTACAGGGAGTTGTGCCGTGCGACAAAATCAGATAAGATGTCAATTGGTGGTTGTTTACTTCTACTGTAATCATGGGCATGATGACAACTACCATTTTTGTCCCCGAGTGGACACCCCTTGTACATTTCCACTAGTGACAAGGTAAAATTAATTTAATAATAATATAGTTACCATAGTAAGTGTTGTTTTTTTATTATGTGATTGAATTAACATATTATTTGAGCATGTGGAACTATGGGTTGAGTTATGTTGGACTACAGGAGCCGCTCGAAAATATTCGATTATTGTTAGATCAACGCTCGGAAAGCCGATGCTAGTTATTGAATTTTTCAAACATATAATAATTATGCAATGATTTGGATTTTAATATTTTGTCAATAAGAAAATTTATAATTATGCATTACCATTTGAATGGATGTCATACGTTGATCCGATAATCGTAAAATACGTATTGCTCAAATTTTTGGCCATTCGGAGTATGTGGGACGCAAATGTGCCATTGGTAGTTTACGCGACGGTGGAGATGTAAGAACCTAATCAAGTAATGTGACAGTTTGGGTGGAAGCAAAATATTCTGCAGGCATCATAAGACATCAAAGCACTGCACAAGCTTGATTTGTTGGGGAAAATAGACGAAAATTGGCAGGAATTCTAGAAGAAATATATCGACATTTAGGATCATAGGAACAATTTCATACCCATATACAAACCTTTTTTTGCATCGGATATGGCGACCTTTATGGAGTACGTGCCACAGTTTAAACTCGCTGGCAAACTATATCTACTGCACATACATACTTACTAAATTAACTAATCTCTTGAACATTTTTCAATGTCAATTCAAATAATTAATCAATTTTCATAAGCACATATAAGATTAAGTGAGGTAACAATATATTTCTATATTGAAACAGTTTAATCACAATAATCTTGCAAGTTGTGCAAGGTTAATATACCATTTAATACATCGCTAGTTTAACCTTTAGCTACCTTAGAAGGTTAAGCATGCACCAATTAAATACTGTGTCAATTAATTATAATTTCAATATGTTTAATAATTAATTCATTCGTCACCTTACATTTTATAATGCAAGTATAACATAAGCATTTTTTTATTTAATTGAACAACTCACCAAGGCCTATAACAACACAAACATTATTCTAATAATTCAAGTGGATAGAATGCAATCAATCTAACACAAATTAATTTAAGCCATTTTAGTTAGAATTAGAAAAACAAACACAACAATTATTCATATTCATAATCTCAACATAAATAAGAAAATTAAAGAGAAGGGAACTAGGAAGCAAATCCAGGATTTTTTTGAAGCCAGACTAGTGCACTCTTCTTCTTCTTTGCTCGCTCTGTTGAACCGAGGCCTTTACAAATAATTGAATGCTACTATTCCAAGGTGGAAGAAGGCTCTTTTTCAAGAGGGAAATCGGCAAGGGAAATGGGAAAATAAGAAAGGGAATGGAAGAGAGAAAATGAGTGTAAGAGATATATGTGTGGGAATGAATGTGTATTGAATGAGGAAGGGAAGAGGGGTATTTATAGGTGGGAATGGCTGCTAAAATAGTAAATAAATAGCATCCACTCCTCTTCCCTTGGCCGGGCACAAATGGTGCAAGTTTGAATGGCTTAAACTTGCTATTTTAAGCTAGGGGCAAAAGTTTGAAAGCACGAAAAGTGGAGGAGTTTGACTAGGATTTTAAGGAAACTTCAAGGGCTGTTTTGCAAGTGTGGAAATAAGCTAAAACCAGCTAATTGGGTCAGCTCTATTGACAATTTGGGCTGCCCCATTTGCTAAGTGGATCAGTCTTCTTTACTTAACAAAATTTGGCCTCTTTTCATCTTTAGGCTTACAATTAATTTTTAACCCAATTATTATAAAATATTTTTAATCCATATTTTTGGACTGTCTATGGTTGAAAAATATTATTAGCGCTGCTCTTGATTACTTGATACACAACATTATCCCAACGGTTTAAGCTTATTGAAGTGTTTGCCGAGCCAATTTTCACCCTTTGTGTAAAACTGTCGAAAATAAACCAAATTTGTGTAAATTCATTATAAAAATAATTAAAATTCAATATGTTAATAATTTAAGTGCAAATTAATTATTTTATACTTAAAGTATTAATTTCGACAAAAATTACTACCAAATGCACGAATTAGAGTTCAAAAGGTGCTGAAAAAGTCTATATATTTTTGTGTTTCTACGCCTCCAAACTTAATCCATTGCTCATCTCGATTAATGCACAAATTGTAAAAGAAATTGCTTGTAATCTCCATTGAAAAATATCTTTAGAACACATTTCCCCCACAACTATGAGTTTAGTGTAATTATGCTCAAGAATAAGAATTTTGAAATTATGCAACTCAAGTATACATATTGTTTGAATTATTCTTAATTATTATCATGATAACAAGAATAGACTAAATGCTTTCTCAATAAAGATATGCTAATTCTTACCAATTAATTTTTATTTCCTTATTTAAGACTAAACTGTAATCACTACGTTTAATTTATGCCTTCATATGTTGAACTAGCAATTTCTCTCCACTAATGTAGGCAGCACGAAAATATGAATCGAAAGATCTTTTAAATGGGTTGTAACGTGGCTAGGCTAGGGGTAGGTAAAAGATAGATAAATTTAGGCTAAAAACCCTAGACTCAGCTTGTATCGGACCTTCGAAATAAATACCTTTCGAATTCACCAACTCATTTTGCAATTAAGTTCACACATGCTCTTTGTACATATATTTCTTTTGACTACATATGCTCTCTTTTTTTTTTTTTTTAGTATATTATTTTATGCACTACAATTTTTTGAGCATTTGATACTTCTTTTCAACTCCCCCCAACTTATTTTTAGAGAATATTCTGGTTAGATTGAGTCTAATGTTTGGGGCAATTTAGAGATAATTATGAGAGAAGTGATAACTTAATATTGCAATGGTTCAAATAAAATCAGACCATATGGTCTCAAAGTTGGGTTTCAAGGGATAAATATTCGTTAAGGTTGGCTTGAAAGGATCAAACGATCCAAACAAAAATTTTCCTAAGTCATTTTCAAAATTCCATGCTTCCTAGGATTTCACCTCAAGAAATTACTAAGTCAATTCTAGAGACTTAAACTTTCATGCATGCCTAGCTCTCCTAAGGAATTACAAATTTTATGGTACAATTTACAAACTTCATTAAGAGTAACAGTTATATTATAATTCAGCTAACATAGCAATCATTGAGATAATAGAACTTTATTTATGCTAAAGTTTCGCATAATTAACAAAAATTCCAATTTTTGAGCAAAATATAACTTATCATAATTATAGGAAAAATGTATCTTGAAAAAAACAATTTCAATTTTTGGTCCCCCTACTTAAGATGAACAATGTCGCCATTGTTAAAAAAAAAAAAAAGACAATGAAAATATAGAAGTGAATAGATACTATACACCAGGTAAGATCCCAAAAAAAGGAGATGAGTCAAGTTTGACTGCTTAAATACCAAACTCTTCATAGACAGATCCAATCCTAGACACGTACGTATCTATTGCCACACTTATTATTTTGTAAATTGTTCACTTTTATTAATGATTTCAACCTCTTATTTTATTATGCAAGAAATAAATTCCTAAAAGAGCTTAAAACTAAAAATTTAAAATATCTTAAAAAGTAAAATAAAGTAAAAACAAGATCCCTCATTTTTATTTCTTTGTAATCCCCTCTGAATATGATCGCCTTGTTCCTTCCTCGACATTGGAGTCCATGGTTCGAGTATAAAGTTTGGAAATTCAAGCACAAAAACAAACGGGTTATGAAATATATATTTTAAGTGCATCTCTAATTGAGTCATCCTGTATTTTTCAGTATCTGCAGTACGCTTGTTGCTGCAACTGCATGTGTTGCAGCATAGCCATTATATCAAATTGTTCACTTCGTGAAATGGTGCTAAATGAAGGGACTCTCAGCGTCGAACTTAGAAAATATGTTAAGGGTGGTTTCAGTTTTGGGTAGGTGGGTGAGTAGCTGAGGGTAAGGTTTAGAGTTAGAGGGGGTAGCGGTTTTAAGGATGGTTTAGGTGCGATGGTTAGTGGCTTCAAATAAAGGTGTCCAAGGTGGTGATTTAGGAAGTTAAGGGCTGTAACGTTAAGGGGTTAAGTGAGATGCACTACTGGGCTACTTGGGAGTGACAATGGAGTAAGGTAAGGGCTATTGGTTTGTATGGAAAAGGGTTGAATATTTCCTTTCCTAGTAGTGTCTTAAGCCTAATGGCAGCTCCTTTTTGGATCCTAAGCTTCTGTACTAAAAGTAAACTATAAAAAACTCAAAGAAATTAGTGTTTGGGTTAAAAGTTGACCTTTTATTTAACAAAACAAATACTTAAATTCTTTAGGCTACTTAGAAAAATAATTTTTTTTTGAAAAATTACATTAAATTAAACTCCCAAGAAAGACTGGAGGGGTCATTGTTGGTCATGATTAAGTCCCAATCTCCTAGACAAAATTTTAATTAATGTAATGACTCAAAGAAAATTTATCTAAGTCTACTATTTTATTCAAATAAGAGAAAAAAATAAAAATATAAAAAAATGATAGAGAAAGTGAAGAGAACTCTCTCCAATTTATTCGAAATCGTTACTGACCAAGACAATGTCAAAGGGCTATCTATCATACCAACCATACTCATTTAGGAAGTAATCATACTCTTGACTAGCAAATTTGTCCAACATTTATTTTGGGAAAGAAAACCGAAAATGATATTTTCTGGTGGCCTTGTTTAACTTCCTATGAACCATGCAAATCTGCCAACTTATGGCTCGAATATCTACAATAATCCATTCGATACCTTTCTTGTGCTTTTCCAAAACTACAAGTGACTTTTCTGCATGATTGTTGGTTAACTTAACTGAAACCATGATAGGTAAAGTCAGAGATAAACCCAAATAATCATATTTCAAATGAGGAGGCAAAAACTTCAGTTCCAATTCAATTGGCTCTTCAATTAACGCTTTCAGTTGTGTGTACTCTCGAGATAATAACTTTAATGATTCCAGTGGAGCTTCCTGAGTGAATCCCTTCTTTTTAGCTTCTAAAAGAGCGAAACATTTCTCGTCTTCATCATTATTTGGCGAATCCGCTAGTAGAATACGTTCTAATGGATCTTCTAGAGAATTAAGTTCCAATTCTGTATAATCCAACGATTCCTTCTTGGAAATAACAGACCAATCTTCAACTACATCTGGGGATTTAGTAGCATCGAAGTCATTAAAAGTTATCTCGTCATCCAAAATTTTGTTAACTTGGGTATCCTGCTATTGCTTTTGAAACTATTGAGGATATGATGGCAATGGAATTTTATCTTTGACCAGACAACTTCTATGTGGCAATTTCTCTACATTTGAAAAAGATGTTAGATTATCAGAACTGACTAGTTTAGAGTTTGCCTTATCAAGGATCACCGAATCTGACTTTTGTGAAGCTGGAGTTTCAACACTCGATTGGAATTTCTCTTTTTCTTGAGCTACATTAGGCTCATCTTAGACTTCAATAGCTTTGGGCTCCAATGTCTTCCCACTTTGTAAAGTGATGGCTTTGCAATGCTTTTTGCCCATGCTTCTCAGATTTTCTATGTCACTCGACTAAATACCTTGGGGTCTGTTTTTGAGCTCATTGGCTCGGTTTCCCACTTGGTTTCCTAAATTCTTCAATGTTTCTGCTTGACTTTGGATTAGTTCATCATTCTTCGCTATGTATTCCTTCAAGAAATTCTCAAGATTACTTGAAGATCCAATTGGTGGGGGTTGTTGCACTTGCTGAGAATATTCTGGTGGATAATTTAGTTGAGATGGCATAAAAGAGTTGCTAGGGCTTGCCCATCGGTTACTTCATGGAGAAATTGGATGATTCTTCCATGAAGAGTTGTAAGAATTTGATTATAGACCATTCCAATTTTGATTTCCCATGTAATATTTTGAATCTTGATTCGATGGACAATTTTTAAAGAAATAGCCATCTCCACAGTATTCACAAGAAATATTCTCGAACTAGTTCTGCTGTTGACTTGTCAGATTACCATTGAAACCATTAACAGTTATGTTCTTAATCATAGAAGATATAGATGATACCTAGGCTGCTAAAGAAGCAGGTGTGTTCATTTCATGTATTCCTACTACTTGTCTTTCTGAGGCTGCTAGGTTGGTTGGCCACTAATAGTTATTGCTGGAAATTCTTTCAATAATCTCGTAAGCATCGTTATAAGACTTAGAAAGAAGGGCTCCGTTTGCCGAAGTATCCACCATCACTCTAGTATGAATATTGAGACCAATATAGAAAGTCTCCATTTGAATGCAGCAAGGAATGCCTTGATGAGGGTACTTTCGTAATAACTCTTTGAACCACTCCCATGCATCATATAAAGATTCTTCGTCAAGTTGCTGAAATGAAGTGATTTCATTTCGGAGCTTGGCGGTCAAAGATAGAGGAAAGTATTTCATTAAGAAACATTCAACCAACTCTTGCTATGTAGTTATGGAACATGGCGGTAGGGAGTTCAACCAAGCTCGTGCTTTATCTCTTAAGGAGTATAGAAATAATCTCAGTTTCAAGGTGTCCTCGGTCACCTCAACTAGTTTAAATGATTCACTCACTTCCATTAATAGCTGAAGATGAAGATGTTGATCTTCAGTAGGCATCCCATTAAATTGACCCCTATTTTGCAACATTTGGAATATGAATGGCTTTAGTTCGAATTGTGGTACCTCAATTTTGGGTCTCACAATACTCAGATTAAGCTTGTTGAGGAGAGGAATGGCATATTATCGAATGATGCAGTTTCTGTCATTGGCAACAATGATTGGATTGTGAGTATTTTAAGCGAATACTCCTATATGATTTTGGTTTTGATTTTCGAAATTCATCTCTTTAGTTCTTCTTTGGTTCACTTGTCTTCTCCTTTGTCTGAAAGTCTTTTCAATTTCAGGGTCTACGGGGAGTAAGTTAATAATTTGATCAATACTCATAAACACCTGACAGAAACAAAAAAAAAAAGAATTGAAATTTAATAAAGAAAATAGACCAAAATGCAAAATTAACAATTTCACAAATAGTGTCTTTTAAAACAATCCCCGACAACGGCGCCAGAAACTTGGAACGATGAAAATGTGCAAGTGTACACAATTGCAACAAGTAATAAAGTGACAAGTCAATGTTGAGTTATCGTACCCACAAGGACTGTGAGAGAAAAATATTTATGAAATGAAAATCAAACACTTTGGTGATGGGAAAAATATTTTGTTTTGAAGAAGTAACTTAAAAACGAAAAATTAACTAATTAATAAAAATAAAAGTAAAAATTCCAAAGCATGATTTCAAAAAGATGAGTTTTAATCAATATGACATAATTATGTTAGATCAATTACATTCCTTAACTTAGAATTACTAAACCCATGTTCATGTTGTTACAAATATTTTTATGTCAACTTGGTAATTTGTTAACTACTGCCCATACATACTTACTAAATTAACTAATCTCTTGAACTTTTTTAAATGTTAATTAAAACAATTAATCAATCTTCATAAGAAAATATAAGATTAAGTGAGGTAACAATATATTTCTATATTGAAACAATTTAATCACAATAATCTTGCAAGTTATGCAAGGCTATTGTACCATTTAATACCGTTGCTAATTTAACATTCTGCTACCTTAGAAGATTAAACATGCACCAATTAAATACTGTCATTTAATTATAATTTCTATACGTTTAATAATTAATTCATTCGTGACCTTACATTTTATAATGCAAGTATAAAAAGAAATTTATAAATTATTCATATTCATAATCTCAACATAAACAAGAAAATTAAAGAGAAGGGAACTAGGAAGCAAATCCAAGATTTCTCTGAAGCTAGATTAGTGCGCTCCTCTTCTTCTTTGCTCACTCTATTGAACCAAGACATCTATGAATAATTGAATGCTGCTATTCCAAGGAGGAAGAAGCAAGAGGGAAATCAGTAAGGGAAATGGGAAAATAAAAAAGGGAATAGAAGAGAGAAAATGAGTGAAAGAGAGAGAGATGTGTGGCAATGAAGGTGTGTTGAATGAGGAAGGGAAGAGAGGTATTTATAGGTGGAAATGGCTGCTAAAAGTAGCAAATAAATAGTAGCCACTCCTCTTCCCTTGGCCGGGCACAAATGGTGCAAGTTTGAATGGCTCAAACTTGCTATTTTAAGCTAGGGGCAAAAGTTTGAAAGCATGAAAAGTAGAGAGGTTTGAATTGGATTTTAATAAAACTTCAAGGTCTATTTTGCAAGTGTGAAAATCAGCTAAAATCAGCTGGTTGTTTCAGCTCTATGGACGATTTGGGCTGCCCCATTTGTTAAGTGGATCAGTATTCTTCAATTAATACAATTGGGCCTCTTTTCATCTTCAGGCTTATACTTAATTTTTAACCCAATTAATTTTAGATCAAAATTAATTATAAAATATTTTTAATACATATTTTTGGACCGTCCATGGTTTGAAAATATAATTAGCCTTTCTCTTGATCACTTGATGGACAACATTGCCCCAACAATTCAAGCCTCTCGAGGTGTCTGCCGAGCCAATTTTTATCCTTTGCGCAAAACTATCGAAAATAAACCAAATTTGTGTAAATTTATTATAAAAATAATTAAAATTCAATATGTTAATAATTCAAGTGCAATTTAATTATTTTATAATTAAAATATTAATTTCGACAAAAAAATACTACAAAAATGCATGAATTAAAGCTCAAAAGGTGCTGAAAAAGTCTATATATTTTTGTGTTTCCATTAATATGTGGTGTGTATTGTACTTGTGCATTTGCACATGTAGAAATTGTGTGTGCACATGGGAATCAAAATGTCAGAAATTTCCCACAATTGTATGTTTCTCGTATTAGGGAAACGCAGTATGTTATCCCAATAATATCTTAGTCTAGTCTACCGTACTCCGTGGCTCGAAATGCTAGGTTTGAACACGAGTGACACACTACATACATGATTTTTACTCTCTCTACATTTTGTTTAATTTCTTTCAATATGGAATTGATACATTTCACTAGATTCATTGTCAAGTGCTCATATCTTAGAGCCCCATCATACAATTGGGTCCATTAGTTGAAGGGTATCTTAGCGAGGTACATCGCACCGATATTGTTGATGGCACGTAAGCTATCCAACATTTCATGGAAATGGTGTTGGACAAGTTTGTACCTTATCGAAAAAAGTATACCCATGAATACTAACAATGAGTGAAATATGGTATAACATGATTGTGGAAATGGTGACAACTACATACCCATGCCAATGACTTGATCTTGCTTACTATCCGAAGGTCATTTGGTGTGGTAGTTGGAGTCGACATGTCTTATACAATACCTATGGTGTGTGCGATCACAAAGCAGTGAACCCACCGTACAACCGAATCGTAGGAATTTCTGCTTTTGGTTCGATTGTCGCATTACCTGGAACATTGGTCGAAGACGGACCAACTCTATCAACCTCGAAAAACTCGACATATAACTCAAGTATAGCATTTTCACTTAAACAATGCGAATCTAGGACCACCTCGAGCTCCATATCGCCTTTCACATCCAATAGGTCATACTTATAGGGATCTAGTGAGACCAGATATTTATATTTCAAGATTGAAATTCTTCTCTGGATTGAACTCAACTTTCCTCCTAATTCTTTTCCATAGCTCACATAATTGAATGCTATGATTGAAAGCCAAGTTCGTTGATTGGGCTCTTGCAAATATGACCCCATCGTCCATATTGTAAATTTGACAGTTGTAATAAATTATGGATTTCACTTGTCAACTCATTTCAATTTAAAATGAATTAAATATTTAGAACAAAAAATATTCAGATGGTTATATAAAGAAATGAGAGACGACACTCGCAATGCAACTCTTTAAAAACTCAAATTTGCTTGTGTCTTAGTATTGAATACTTTTTAGTTTAATAAGATAAAAGAACGAGGAGAGAGTGAATGTGTGCTTGAAAACGTGTTTTCATCGAATAATAATGACAGCTTCAGATGTGCTTGAAAACTTACCCGAGATTTCTGAGGGTAGAGCATCTTAGCAGGCTTTGAATGGGTGGTGGACAGAAAGCACGTCCAGCTAGGTGAACTTTCTTATTGATATGTTAGGTAAACCGCGCCCAGCTGGACGTGATTTCTTTGCAATTGTCGGAAAGCTCGTCTAGCTAAGCATAGTTTCCTTGACATATCAGTAGGAAAGCTCATCTGGCTAGATGCGCTTTCTGTCCACCACTAGCCCAAAGCTTGCCAAGAAGCCCTACGCCTAGGAATCTCGGGTAAGTTTTCAGGCACCTCTGATATTCGATAAAAATGCCTCTTCTAAGAAACGTGTTGTTTTTTTTCCCTTTTAATCTCACCCCTCCCCCACGCCTATAAAAAGGGGGCTCTCCTTCCATACACCATCATCTTTCCCAGCCATCATCCCTCCACTTTATAATATTTCTCTCTCTTAGTTTTCTTCCCACTTCAGTGTTTAAATCTTTTGTCGAAAATATTTATTCTTGTTTGGGGTATTCTTGAGTTATTAGTGATGCGATATCACTTTGAGACACACACATTTCATATGTCGTGCCAGGTTGTGACCATTACCTTAGAAACCCATCCTATGGAATTTGGGTTCCTAGGTGACAATGCTTTATACAGTCATGGGCCAAAGTCTATGTAGAGGTCCGAGTCGACGACTATTATACGGTCATGGATAGGAGTATAAGTGGGGGGTCAGCTGAAGGTCGTTATGTAGTCACGAGCTCAAACTTTTTGGATACCTGGAGATGTTGTCTTATAAATACCATGCATAAGTTTGAGGGTATAATCATAGGGAAAAATTGAGTGGCTTCCCACTATAATACATGTTAGTTTTTTCTTCATTTCTACGCAGTCAGTATCTGTAACCTTCCTTCTTATCTGAAGGCCGGCACCATTGCATATGCAAAAAGACTCTTAAGAGGGTAGCGTTTGTGACGATAGAGTAAAGGTGATGCTCCTACCGAGGCGATAACAGTTGCCATTATTAAACAATTCACTAATAACTATAACTACTGCTGCGCCGACTCGAGTTTGGCTTCTACTTTGCCAAAACATCCGTTGTCCTCTTGAGAGTCTTCTTTTATCCACATCGGTTTTAGCCATCGAATAAGAATGAAAGCTTAAATATTGACTGCCTAGAAATGGAGAAAAAAAATTCGTTGATTACATTGGAAAGCCTTTCGGTTTTCCCTATGGTTATGACCTCAATCTTATATATGGTGTATATAAGGCATCATCTCCGGGTATCCAAAAAGCTTGAGCTCGTGATCACATAATGACCGTCAACTGGCCTCCAATTATATTCCAACCTGTGACTGCATAACGATCGTCGACTGGAACCTCTACTTAGACTTCGGCCCGTGACTGTATAAATCACTGTCACCCCAGAACCCGACTTACATAGGATGAGCTCTGAGGTAATGGTCTCATCCTAGCACAAATATGAAATGTATGTGTTTTGAGATTCGTTATCACATTCTTGACCCCTCAATCTACCTACAAACTTTCACGGTGTCACCCTCAAAACCCTAAACAATAAAAAAACCCTAACATGCCTAAACGAAAAAAACCCTAAACCTAAAAACCAAACCTTAACCTTAAAAACCCTTAAAACTCTTCGATGGCCGAGGAGAGAGAGTGTGAAAGCGCACCCAGCTAGGCGGGCTTTCATACTCTTCAGAAATGACCTATTTCCCTAAATTTAAAAAAAGTCGACCTATTTTGTCAATTAAATTTTTTTTGGCATATTTTACTAATTTAACTTATCAACTAGTCTATTTTAATTTAAAAATAAGCATTCTCACATTTACAATTTAAATAAAATTTAAATACTATTTAATATAAATTTATACTTATTATAAAATTTTTAACTAAATTAAAAAATATTAGTATATCATTTTCTAATAATAACTAATGTGATATTAATATTTTTGTCTTTTTATATAATTTTTAAATAAACAACTAAAAACCAGAATCAAACTCATTTTTAATAATATTTATATACAAATTCTTCATCAATTCATTGTTGAACAATTTTTTAAAAAGAAATTACATAATACATTTTTTTCACATGAGTGTAAGATAATCTAGTATTTATAAAATGTATTATATTTAACATTTTTCATTCTCCGTATTTCATTGAGTTAACCCACTTAAAACACAAAATCAAAATAAAATAAGCCAAAAGGACAACAGTAAATTCATTTTTTTTCCTGAAAGTATCTCAGAAAATTATATTAGAGCTTCAACAATGTCATACCGAATTAAATCATGTAACCCATCGAGATTAGTAAACCATCGAAGTAATTCATTTCAATCAATAGATAATTAACCCTTTCAACCCCATACTAGCTAAGCTATGGGCTACTTTGTTTCATGTCTTATGAATAAACGAAAGCATTACAGACTTGAGAAAAGACATCAATGCTCGTATTTCACTTAAGCCTAAATAGGACAAGCCAGTGGAGCTGCTTCAAAGCTTTGAAAGTCACATTCAAGTGCAACTTTCCGATGATCTTTATCACGTGCATGCTCTAATGCACATTTGATAGTTGCAATTCTGACAGACTTGTATTTGAAATGCCATTGAGGCTTAGCGATCCAGCCTATAGAACAACTCAGTCATGGTCCCTAGCCACAAAACCACACTACAAGGTTCGCTGACCGAAATGAAAGAAGCATCTATATTAATTTTCAAGGTATTTCCTAGAGGAGGTATCCACCTTGCAGCAGTCGGTCTCAAGGGAAGCAAAGGTTGCCCAATCAGATTGTTTATGCGAAATTCATCCAGGGAATCGTGCTTGTTTAAGGGCATTTACAACTGTTCTTATTGTTTTCCCTAGCATGACAAACTCGTTTCATATATTCCATAATTGCCATAACAATATGATCAAACTAGAAAAGGTAGTCTTATCGAAATTTCTCAGAGTTATCTAGCCGGTCAATAGGGACATTATGGCCACTAAGAAGCAATTTGTTGTCGACACCCATGTTGCCTGCAATAAAGGGTAGTCCCTAATAGCATGCATCACATTTTCTAGCACAATCCCACAACTTTTGCAGCTAGGGTTATTAGATAAGTACGTGGATGTGTCATGATCAGCCGGTTAGTGGGGTACCCAAGAGGAAAGATCATATTCAAGTTGTTTGATTCGAAAAGGAAATATTTGGATATGATCTGAAAGAAAAAGAAATAAACAAATTTAAGAATAAAGAAATCAAAAATAGTAAAAGAAGAAAATTGAGAATAAAAAATAAATAAAAATAATAAATAAGAAATAGAAATTAAAAAAGAACAAAGTGGAAAATGGACGAGTAAACCGATGGATATGATGGATAGAAGGATAAATGTTCAATTGAACCCTTTGATAAATTGAAGGTTGAATAATGAATTCCCACAACTCCTTGAAGAAAATCGAAAAGAAAACTACTTCTAAAAATCATAAGAAAGAAATTTTGCACAAAGAAACAAACTGCTAGAGTTGAAAACTTTATTAATGAAAACCATTCTCCTTAATGAACAATGAAGAAGCCTTTATATAGGCTAGTTAAGTACATCCAAGTAAAACTCTAAAGTATACTAAAACTCTAATGAATAGAAGTAGTTTTAATCTAAACTTTCTTGTTTGACTAATGGTGGGCTTGGACGGGCGGTGTGTTTACTTACGGTTAGTGTAAAAGCAATGGTGGTGGTGAGATTAGATATTGTAACAATACTGTAGCATAGGATAAAAAGTAAGCTAAACGTAGTGAACCGCATCCTACCGCCCATCTAAACCCACCCTAAGCAACATAAAACTCCTAAACAACTTAAAATATTTAAAAAATATCTAAAATTCAGAATAAATAAATAATAAAATAATAAAAACTAATAAATACAATATTGAGCTCATATATAATAAAAATTAAGCTTAAAAACCAAACCCAATATGATTTAAACTTGAATTAAAAGCTCGAAATTCATAATATCTGTAATAATCCCGTCCAGAAATTTTGCTCGTGTAGTCTTCACTGAAACGATCATACTTGAGCTTCCAAAATCAAAATCGAGTGATTCAGAGTGTGTCTCAAATCTAAGAGATAGATCTTTGAATGCCATGAAGATATCTCAACCCAGAAATGCCTGAATCCCATCCAAAAAGTTGTCGCAAATCTATTGATTTCCCAAACTTGAAAATTGACAGCTTTGGTGAATGAAATTTAATAAATTTCACCCTATCTGTGCATGTATCAAATACTATGAAGCAGGCCACTCCAAGTGTAGTCAAAGGCCACCATGAGCAAATGGAGGCCACCAAAGGTGTAAATAGTGGCCATAAAGGCCTACACAAGCCCCCTAACGTGTAGTAGTCCTAAAATGTCCACAATGTTGAAAAAAATCATTTTATAAAACAATATTTTTAGGTACATGGAAACTTTAAAATTTTTCTTAAGATCAAGCATATTGATATCTATAGTAATAAATCCTTAATTAAATTATTACATGTGTTTTGTATAAGATAGTCCAAGTCATTTCTTTTCTTTTTACAGATCAATCTTCCCTGCTATCTTCGAACCTAGAATTGCTTTGAATGTGAGTTCAAAAAAAAGAACCAAGTGTGCAGAATGAAAACTTTTATTAACTTTTAGTGGGAAAGCTAATTCTCTCTATGGAATCGAAAACTATGAGTTTTTTCGAAAAATATAATTTATTCTAAAAATAATTTTCCACTATTTTTTGACAAAATAACAATGCTCAATGACTTGTGTAATTAGGTTAAATTATAGTTCATATTTATATAGAAACAATACAAAAGTTTTGCTTGAATAAATATTGATTAAATAATAATATTTTAATAGAAACTATTATATTTTTCAACAACCATGTAATGTCAATAAGAGGATATCATTTACCCTTATAGGGATATGATTCCTAATGTACCAACTTTCGATTCCTTATTTATTTGAACTTAGGCTTTTACCACATCAAAGTATACGAGTCATGCATACATAGTTCATCATCCACTCAGGGCTAAGGTATAACACACTATGGATGTCATAAGCGAATAAATCCATAAACGAATTTAGAATAAATTCAACTTGGGTCTTGTCTGATGTATTGTCAATCCAAACAATCATATCTATGTTTCTATCTTTTGGAGCCATTTGCTCAGATACCCAAGACAAGGTATCTCCTTAATTGGACTTGATAAACGAAATAATAGTCTTTTCAATTATTTTGCTCAAACTCGATTAGACTACGGATTGTTTAGATTATCTATTAATATAAGTTATCTTCTCGCATTATGATCCAACCACATAATGCAACTTAATATTAGTTAAACATTAGATAACCAATGAGCCAATATTTACTTACATTTTGCTTTGCATGTAAAAACCATTGAGGATAAATACAAATGATATTAATGTGTAATGGAATTTTAAAAAATAAATTTATTTGAAAATTTACAAGTACAAAATGACAAATACACTACACTGAGGGCATTAGATCTTAACACCCAGCCTATGAATATAGAGTCAAAAAGGTCTTGAAACTTATCAGAAAGTTATAAGATGTAAGAGAAGACCCTAGAAGCCTCGAAAGAGTCTAAAAGGTTATGAAGAGGACTAAATCTTTATGGAATATGGTAGAATATTCTTAGGAGCTAGAATGATATAGTCTTGTATAAAAAAGTCTAGGCTAGTATAGAATATTAAAGAGACACGTTATGGATTGTAACAACCTTTGACTCGGAGCTAGGTACAGTGATGGATTGGGTCAAGAATTAGTGGAGAATTTTTGAAATAAAACAAATAGGAATTTTGAGTATTAAATTAGAAAGTATTTAGATTCGATAAGAAATTAGAAAATACTTCGTAGATAGGAAAACTTTGAATAGAATCATTGACTAAATTGAAAGAGTATAGAAATTGCGGTGGTGAAGGTATGAAATTAGAAAGTTATGAGAATATATGGTAAAGGTGGAAAAACAAGGAAGGACTAGTAGGTAATTTTGTCAAGCAAAACTATGATTCATACATGGAATTGTAGCGATGGTGAAGGATAAAATGTTAATTAGTCAATGAGATATTTATAGGCATAATGATTAGAGGTTTAGTGTAAAGATGAATAACTAGGGGAATAGTTAGCAAATTGACCATTTTTATGTTTTCTTAACCAAATTGATAGGAGAGTCTAGCAATCATCTTAATTTCTTAAGGAGAGCTTTCATAAGTTTGTTAAAAGAGAGACAATGTCACACCCGAATTTCCTTAAGGACTCGAACTTAAAGGAGTTTTGGGAGTTAATTGAGCAAAGTAGAGAGTTGGCGGATTCTACTAGGAATTTTTGGAAAGTTTGTGTGTTAGGAAAATAATTAGATTTCAATTCTGGTTTGGTTAGGATGGAATCGACTAGTCTCAAAAGTGGGAGAGATAATAATTATCAGTGATTGGCTAAAAGAAATTGGGAAACCGTATGTGGGAGTCGTATATATAGGTGAAGAGTGGACATTCTTGCAAAAAGAAAATCCTCCTCAATTTCGTCTAGCAAAAATTTCTTCTTACTTGTATTATCTCATTCGGTTGTTTCGAAGAAAAGGAGAACTTAGAAGAGCTCTGTATGGAGTTTATTTTATGAGAAGTCAAGTCTGGAAGTAGAGAAATTGAGAAACATAAGCTTTTTAACTTTTCTATGCTCGAGATTTTGAGGAAGAAGGAGAGCTAGAACTCTTAATAAGTTTTTAAAATCTGGGTTCTGGGTTTAAGGTTGAATTCTTTCGAATTAATTTATATATTGTTGTCATGCTTAGCTTCTAGGATGAAGGAGGCTCTGGTGGTTGGACAAGCTAAGCTGACTAGGATTAGTGAAGCAATGTGAGTTT
Source organism: Gossypium anomalum (assembly GCA_025698475.1). Taxonomy (NCBI): domain Eukaryota; kingdom Viridiplantae; phylum Streptophyta; class Magnoliopsida; order Malvales; family Malvaceae; genus Gossypium; species Gossypium anomalum. The sequence goes on along the minus strand of CM046968.1, from coordinate 13,081,538 downwards.
CTATGCTTCGTTTTTGGGTGTTCAATGATATTGAATTGCTGATTGATATATGTCTATGTATGTTCTATGCTATTTGAACCCGTAGTCGTGTATGAACATGGATTGAGTATGGTTGAATGCAGGTATACTAGAAGTTTATTTAGTTATAAATTTGAAGTATTAGTGGGTCGCATACTACATGCTAATGATATAAATACAATTATTGTAACAGCCTGATTTTGGGCCTAGTTGGAACAGTGGTTTTGTAACCACTATTTTGGGCCGAAGAAATTATTTTTAATGTTATTTTATGTGTTATAACATGATTATATGAGTGCATGAAAAATTTGGTGAGTTAATTTTAGCGTTTGTGAAAAATGACTAAATCGCATAAAGTGCAAAAGTCCTGTTTTATTAGCTAAAGGTGTAAATTGACTATGAATCATATTGTGGAGGTATTTAAAGGGAAAATAGACCCTTTTTACAGAGGTGGCCGGCCATAGGAGACAAAGAAATAGAAAAGTCAACAATTGGTGGAAATTAGGTGATAAAATTGAATAAAATAAAACAATTAGGAAAAGTTGCCATTTTCTCATCTCTCTCCTTCTTTCTCCACCGATTTCTCTTCAAGAAAATAGCTAAGGGAGCTCAAAATTTTCAGAAACCTTAAACTCTTGCAAGTATGTCTTCTTAGTGGTCTTTCTTGATAATTTTTGTGTTTTTGGAACCCCTAAAGCCTAATCTAGCTATTGAGGGGATTATTTTGCAAAATGGTTGAGAGTCTAGGGTTTTTCCATGAAAGCATATGTGTTGTTAACTAAAATTTTATGGAAGAAAATGAATCTTGGCTGTGTAATAAACAACTTTTGTGAAAGAAATTTGCATGAAAACACCTAAAAAGGGCTATTTTGTAAAGTTGTAAAATAAGTTGTAAATGTGTGAAATAATTGAAATTGTGAGTTGTTATAGTTATAAAAATAATTCGGCTAGGCTTGGTAAAGGAGGAAATTTGATAAAAATTGATTTACGAGCCTATGGGCAAAATTATAATTTTTGTAAAGTCTAAGGGCAAAATGGTCATTCTGCCATTGTGAATTATAGAATGTTTTAATTACTATAATGATTAAATGAGTGAATTTCATCATGTTAGATCAAGAAAATTGAGATTTGAGCTTAAATCAGAAAGTACGAGGTTGTGGACTAAAATGGAGTAATTAGCCGAAATTGCATTCGAGGTAAGTCCGTGTGATTAAATAAGTAAGATATCCATGTTATTGTCAATATACTTGAAAACCTATCTTGCTATGATTGTATTGAATTTTATGTAGAAGATATTGTATATGAGAAAGTAATGCCAAATGTTAATAACATGTATGTGATGATTGAGTACATCAGAAATTTGATGGAATATGATATTCCATAGAAATAAGCAATATGTACGTAAATAATGCTAATTCAATATTATCATGTATTGTACGTTTAGTATGGTATGAATTGTTGATTTGTGTTGTGAATGAGAATTTATATAATGAAGACTTTTGGTTGAACATTAGGAATAGATTTGGATATTCATGCCATGACATTGGGTGATATGTGTGCTAGTGTAAGACATGTCTGGGACATGCATCGGCCACATATTGAGAGCCAGTGTAAGACATGTCTGGGACATGCGTCGGCCTCGAGATATACAAGCTACTTATTGTGTGTCAGTGTAAGACTTGTCTGGGACATGGCATCGACACCGATAGATGAGAGCCAGTGTAAGACCTGTCTGGGACAAGGCATCGGCCTTGACACATGAAAGTTAGTGTAACACCTGTCTGGGACATGTCATCAACTTTGATGTGCTAGCTAGTGTAAGACCATGTCTGGGACATGGCGTCGACATCTTATCCCATGTTTGGGGCTAATGAATATCTTGTAGTATTCCAAATGGTTCAACGGAAGATTTATGGTTTAAGGAATGCATATGAGTAAGTATATGAGTATGTTGAGTAACACAAGTATGTATGCCAAACTCATGAGAAATGATTCGGTTTATGATGTACATTGGGTGAGGATGTAAATAGGTAAGTCGTGCCTATGAGAATAATTTCGTGATGACCTTGCGATTATAGGTCTATACTTATGATGTATAAATATGTATGGTTACCAATGTGATGAAAATAAATTAATAAGGTGTGATAAACTTAGCATCATTAATTTACACTAAAGTAGGTACTTACATGAAATTGATGAGATGTGGATTCAATTCATGTTGTATGATTAATAAGGAATGAATATGAGTAAGTATATGAGCATGTTGAGTAACACAGGTATGTATGCCAAACTCATGAGAAATGATTCGGTTTATGATGTACATTGGATGATGATGTAAATAGGTAAGTTGTACCTATGAGAATGATTTCGTGATGACCTTGCGGTTATAGGTCTATACTTATGATGTATAAATATGTATCGTTACCAATGTGATGAAAATAAATTAATAATGTGTGATAAACTTAGTATCATTAATTTACACTAAAGCAGTTTTGGACAGCAACCGTAGTTTGACTTTGAAAATCTACCAAACATTATGGAAATTGAGTTAGAGGTTGAATAAAATATTAAATTAAAGCTTAACGAGTCTAGTTTCACGTAGAAGAAACGGTTTAAGAAAAAGGGTTTCATATTATGAAATATTTAAATTGTTGTGAGATAGAGTTAGAATGATTTTGAAATCCCCTATTCTGATTTGACAAAATCATGGAAAATTGTAAAAAAATAGTTATGGATTATAATTTATATTATTATAATTATTAATGAGTCCATTTTCAATAGAAGTAGACAGGAACATCATCCAAGTTCTCTATTATGATATAATTAATTTTTAGTGAAGAAGGGTTGGAACTGTCAGACAGCATAAAAGGGGTAAATTTAAAGAATAAACTGTACTTATTGGCTGGACAAAAAATTCTAAAAATTTTATGGTAAGAAGATATGTGAGCCTAGTTTCAGGGAAAATTAGCAGATCTTAATTTGGAGTTCTATAGCTCCTGATATAAACAATTTAGTGACTATGACTCGAGAAAACAGCTTGACCTAAAAATAGGTAAAAAGGCAATTTTGATAGCATTACCTTGAGATCATGTTGTAAGAAATGGGTGGAAGCTTATTGATAAATTGCTTATTATTTTCATATGGACTTGCTAAGCGTGAAGCTTATTCCCTTCTTTCCATTTCTTTTAGCTTGTCAGGTTAGCTCGGGGTTGGAGATCGTCGGAGGCAGCATCACACTATAAAGTCACTACCTTTGGAATAATGAAGCATGTATTATAAATTTCAAGTGAGTGGCATGTATAGGGATCTAGTTTATTGACATGTGTTATTATGCTTTGGCCAAATGTATTGGCTTATATTGAGTTGCATGTATATGGCCATGAGAGGTGGCTCATATTAATTATGACTTGTAAACCTAGCTATTCATGTCATGTCTAATGTTTATGATGTGATTATGTTTGTTTGCCATGCATGGTTGGTAATATGACATGTGTGTTGGATGTATGCTCTATGACCAATTGAGGTGTTCATAGCCAGGTAATAATTGCATGTTATAAAAACAACGTGATAATGGTTGAACATGAATGCTTGATGGATAAGTTGGTAATAATGGTAAAAGTGATCATCAAAATTACAAGTCTCATAAATGTGAACTAAGGAATCTAGGCTTGGAATTGCATAAGTAGATGCATTGCTTGTAAGAGGACATATTAATGTTATGAATATGTCTTAATAAAGAGTGTTTAATCACTAAAATGATGCCATGATTTGTGATTTTAATATGCATAAGGTTGTAAGGGTTTATGGGTAACATGAAGGCTTGGAAAATAGCCTAAGTGTTGACTACAAGGGTTGAGACACGGTCGTGTGTCTCAACCGTATGAGGGAAATGGGCATGTGGCCCGGCCGTGTGGTTCAATTTGCATACTAACGTCATAGACAAAGAGTTACACTGCTTGAGGACATGGGCGTGTCAAAGGCACACGGGCGTGTCCCTATGTCCACACGGGTGTGTGACCCTGTCTCATGGAAAGAAATTTTCAAAATTTTCCCAAAATTTGCCAAGGTTCTTAGTTTAGTCTTTGACTACTTTCAATGCATGTTTAGGGCTTCGTAGGCTTGTGTACGGGACATTATGCATGTGTATGAAAAGTTTTGAATTAAAGGAAATTTTGTAGCCAGGTTTTTGCATGTTTGTGAACGATTAAGTCCGGTAATGCCTCGTACCCTATTCCGACGTCAGACACAGGTAAGAGGTGTTACAATTATATATGTGAAATGCTTGTAATGTATATAATATGTAGGGTATAGAGGGAAGTACCATGAAGGGGTAGTTGAAGATAGGAATACTTGTGAAAAGGATGGATGAATGGACTAATTGGGGATTTAATAAAGATTGGGTGGCATCGTGGAATGATATCAGTTAGCTCAGTAGAGCAACATCGTGATGATTATCTATCGACTCTATGGAGTGACACTGCAATGGCGGTTACCGTAGGTCATTCGAGGCGACACATCGAAAGAGGTTTATTGATTCCTTAGAATTGAAAGTCTACAAGGATAATAAAGATGTGGTTACATTGTGTAAGCCCATAGCTTAGCTATGGCAACATATGAAATCCCCGAGGACAGTAAGCATGAGGTTACATTATATAAGACCATAGATCGGTAATAGAAACATATGAACTCTGCTAGGACAATAAACATGGGGTTACATTGTGTAAGATCATAGCTCGACTATGGAAATTTATGAAGTCTGTTAGGACAATAAACATGGGTTACATTGTGTAAGACCATAGCTCGACTATGGCAACATATGAAGTCCTCTAGGAAAATAAACATGGGGTGTACTTTGTAAGACCATAGCTAGGCTATGGCATAAGATAAAGTCTGCCAGGATGATGAACCAGGAAAATGACAAAACATGGAAATAAATTATGACACATATGAGAATGAGGGTAAATGGGATGATAAGTGTAACACCCAGTACTCGCAACCCACACCAGGGCGGAGTATGAGACATTACCTAACTTGTTCTCATGCAACCAATAGTTCTCAAGTCACCGAGACTCAGTCCAAATTAAAGCGTTTTTTATTTCCATTTTTAACCTCTTAATATGGGCATACGAGGCCTAAATCGACCATTGGAAACTATTTGGAACCTTTTCGGGTCCACATCCAATCTATGCGAACTTTAAATTTTAAACAGGGCACACGCCCATGTAGATGAGTAACACGCCCGTGTGACCATCTTAATATGGTAGTGCTGATGGCCCATATGTCTCACACGGCCTAAGCACCTAGGGACACGCCCGTGTCTCTTATCCGTGTAACCAATTTAATTACACAATTTCACATAATTAAAGTGCAGACTTCACACAGCCTGGACACACACCTGTGTCTTTCGCCCGTATTGCTCACACGGCCTCGACACACCTGTGTATATGGCCTGTGGAACTCATTGTTTGTGACTTCATCACCAACTAAGGATACACGGCCATGGCACACGCCCGTGTCCATAGCCTGTGTTCATCACACGGCAATGACACGCCTGTGTCGTAGCCCGTGTGCAAAAACCTGGGTATTCTGTTTCTGACGTCAGCATACTCAAAATGTCACACGGCCAAGGCACACGCCCGTGTGCTAGGCCATGTCCTCTACACGGTTGAGACACATAGCCGTGTCTCTGCCCGTGTGTTACCGTGTGTCTCTGCCCGTGTGTTGATTACCATGCATATTGACTTGAAATTTTTACGTGCAGGGGACACACGGCTTCACCACACGCCCATGGGGGCTGACCGTGTGTCACACACGGCCTAGACACATGCCTATGTGTCTACCCGTGTGGACAATATGGGGCTATTTACCAAGCCTCATTGCCACTCTTGCATACTTATTTTCATACAAATACCAATCAATGCCAAAACAAGCATAAATTCTCAAATCAAATCAGCCACAATAGACATTCATTCAACCATGAAGATTGGTATTTGTATGAAAATGAATGTTAGCCATCATTTAAGGCTTAATGAAAATGAAGGGTTTCTAACCCTGGTCTGGGACATGGCATCGACTTGAGAGGTTAGCCAGTGTAAGACTATGTCCGCGACATAGCATTGGCACCTTGCCCAAAGTTTGAGCTTTATAGAATGTCCAGTAGTATTCCGAATGGTTCAACGGTGAAAGTATGTTTGTGAGTTGACAAGGAAAACATAACGATGTGGTGAGTGGTACATGTACCTAATTGGTACATATGAGAAATGAGCTCAGTAGAGAGTATATGACTTGTATGGATGGTAATGAGTAAGTTATGCTTACGCTTACCCTTGTGTTATGAGCATGATGATTATTGATGAATTGTTGTTGTATATTTATTTATATGCAACTTACTAAGCTCTTGTGCTTACTCTCTCTTTCTTTCCATTTTTCTTACAGTGCTGCCTACATAGCTTAAGGATCACCAGAAATCAGAGATATTGATCATACTGTCATCCAAAACATTCGGTATAGTTGGATTTATATTTTTGAAAATGGCATGTATAGGACTTAGACTTTAATGTTTTGTGCCTTTTAGAATTGGCCAATTGTGTTGGCTTGGGTTAGAAACCCTTCATTTTGCATTAAGCCTTAAATGATGGCTAACATTCATTTTGAATTATAGAAGATGTTTGAGAATAACATGAACATTCACATGGTGAAACCCTAGACTTATCACCATTTTGCAAAATAGTCCTCTTATTTGAAAACCCATGATACAAGCATTCCAAAAATGTAAAATCATCAAGAAAATCATCAAAATCACTTACATTATGAGAGGATTAAGTTGTTGCAAATTTTCAGCTTTCAAACCTCCATATTTGCTGATATTTTTAATGGAAAGAAAATATGGAGAAGAAGAAAAGTAATAGCTAGGCTTTTAGGCATTAATTTATTAGAAAAGTATGTCATCAAGTCACCTAATTTTAACTTTTTGACAAAAATTGTCCGGCCACCTTGTTTTTAGGGGTCTAATTGCTCTTTAAAGGCCCCCAATTTTAGTTCTCTATCTATTTAACACATTTGGGTATTAAAATGCAACTTTTGCCTTTTATGCGATTTAGTCTTTTTTCGCAAGTGGTCTCACAACCGTCAAAATTAACTCATCAAATTTTTCATGGACTACAATATACATGCTATGACTCTAAAATAATAATAAAAATAATTTTCCCAAATTTAAATTTGTGGTCTCGAGACCACTGTTCTGACTAGGCCCTGAATCGGGCTGTTACATTTCTCCCCCCTTAGGGATTTTCGTCCTCGAAAATCTTACCAGGGAATAAATTCGGGTACTGATCTCTCATAGTCTCCTCAGGTTCCAATGTGGCTTCCTCGACCCCATGTCTTTGCCACAAAACTTTCACAAGTGCTCTATTCTTATTTCTCAATTGTTTGACTTCCCGGGCCAAAATTTTGACTGGCTCTTCGCCATAAGTCATGTCCTAAAGAATCTCAACCTCTGTTGGCGCAATTACATGCGAAGGGTCTGATCTATACTGACGTAACATGGACACATGAAACACATCATGAATCTTTACCAATTCTAATCGCAAAGCCAACCGATAGGAAACAGACCCTGCTCTCTTGGTAACCTCATAAGGTCCTATGAAACGAGGACTCAACTTGCCTCTTCTACCGAACCTGAGAACTTTCCTCTAGGGGAAAATTTTCAAAAATACCTTATCACTGACTTGAAACTCAATTTCCTTTCATTTCAAATTCGCATAGGATTTCTGTCTGTCTGAGACGGCCTTCAAGAAGTCACGGATCACTTTGACTTTCTCCTCAGTCTCTTTGACTAAATCGACCCTACGAATCTGAATCTCTTTCAACTCAGTCTAGTATAAGGGCGTTTCACAATTCTGCCCGTACAAAGCCTCATATGGCGACATTTTCAAACTCGACTGATAACTATTGTTGTAGGCGAATTCAACCAATGGCAAGTATTTTTCCTAACTTCCCTGAAACTCGAGAACACAACACCTCAACATGTCCTCTAAGATCTGAATTACTCTTTCTGACTGTCCATCTGTTTGCGGATGAAATGCCGTGCTAAAGCTCAACTTGGTTCCCAAAGCCTCTTGTAACTTTTTCCAGAATCTTGAGGTAAACCTCGGGTCTCTATCCAAAACAATCGACAACGGCACTCCATGAAGCCTTACAATCTCAGAAATATATAAGTCGGCTAACTTCTCGAGGGAGTAGTCAGTACGTACTGGTAAGAAATGTGTCGACTTAGTTAGTCTATCCACAACAACCCATACTGCATCTTTCTTTTTCGGGGTTACTGGCAAACCCGTCACAAAATCCATAGTGATTTGTTCTCACTTCCACTCGGGGACCATAATAAGCTGAAGTAGACCTGATGGTACCTGGTGTTCAGCCTTTACTTGTTGACACACTAAACACTTAGAAACAAACTCCTAAATATCTCTATTCATACCCGACCACCAATATATTTTCTTAACGTCGTTGTGCATTTTCACACTACTCGGGTGGACGGACAACCATCCACTATGTGCGTCTCTCAGAATTTTCTGAATAAGCTTATTGTTCTTGGGTACACAAACTTTATCTTTGAACATTATACATCTACCAGTACTGATACGAAACTCGGATTCACTTTCCGTTTCACACTGAGCCATCTTAGCTTGCAACTTCCTATCACCTTTCTGAGCTTCACGGATCTCTTACAAAAATGTCGGTCTAGCTCTCAACTCTGATAAGACCGAACCATCGCTAGACACAGTCTCAGAGCAAGCAACAATACTCAAGGCATCAGCGACCACATTCGCTTTTCCTGGATGGTAGTCAATAATCAACTCAAAATCCTTTATTAGTTCTAACCATCAGCGTTGCCGCAAATTCAACTCCTTCTGAGTCATCAAGTATTTTATGCTTTTATGATCGGTGAATACCCGATATTTCTCTCCATACAAATGATGTCTCCAAATTTTCAACGCGAACACTATAGCTGCTTGTTCCAAGTCATGGGTCAGGTAATTTCTCTCGTGTGGCTTTAGTTGTCTCGAGGCATAGGCTATAACTCTGCCTTATTGCATGAGTACACACCCCAAACAATTCAAGGAGGCGTCACTATATATCATAAATTCCTTGCTCAATTCCGGTTGTACTAACACTGGTGCTTTGGTCAATAAAGCCTTCAGTTTCTCAAGACTTTGTTGGCATTTTTCTGTCCATTCAAACTTGACGTCTTTTTGTAGCAGTCTCGTCATCGGGGTAGCTATCATAGAGAATCCGTTTACAAACTGTCTATAATATCTGGCCAAACCCAAAAAGCTTCAGACTTCTGACACATTCCTCGGCGGTTTCCACTGAACAATAGCTGAGTTCTTGTTTGGGTCAAATCGGATCCCGTCACCCGACACAATGTGTCCTAGGAATCCGATCTCTTTAAGCCAAAATTCACTCTTACTGAACTTGGCGTATAACTGTTTGTCTCTCAAGGTTTGCAACACAACTCTCAGATGCTCCGCGTGCTCGCCCTCATCTCGTGAATCGATTAATATGTCATCGATAAAGACATTGACAAACTTATCCAAATACATCCTAAAGATCGGTTCATCAAATCCATAAACACCACCGAGGCGTTAGTTAAACCAAAGGGTATGACAAGAAACTCGTAATGCCCGTATCTTGTCTGAAATGCAATCTTCGGCACATCTTGCTCTTTAACCCTTAGTTGATAGTATCCCGACCTTAGGTCAATCTTGAAAAATACTGTGGCTCCCTTTAACTGATCGAACAGATCATCGATCCTTGGCAAAGGATATTTGTTCTTCACTGTTACCTTGTTGAGTTGTCTATAGTCGATGCATAAACTCATCGACCCATCTTTCTTTTTCACAAAAAGCATTGGAGCACCCCACGGGGAATAGCTCGGTCTCACAAAGCCCTTATCCGTTAGCTCTTGCAACTGTGCTTTCAACTCTTTCAACTCTGTTGGAGCCATCCTATAAGGAGCGATCGAGATGGGCGTCGTACCGGGGACCAACTCAATTCCAAACTCAACTTCCCTCACTGGAGGTAATCCAAGTAACTCTTCCGAAAGCACGTCTGTAAACTCTCAAACTACCGGTACTGATTCAATCTTCAACTCAGACACTTGAGTATTCAGCATAAAAGCTAAGTAGGACTTATATCCTTTTCTCAAATATTTCTCGGTAGTTAAAGACGATATTACTACAGGTAGTTTGTCTGACTTACTTGGTCCTACTCGAAGAACAATCCCATCTTCACCTTTCAACTAAATTATCTTTTTCCCACAGTCCACTACAACACTATGAGTAGTCAACCAATCCATTTCAAGGATTACGTCAAATTCATTAAATGACAATAACATCAAGTTAGCCGGAAAATAATGACCTCTAATTGTTAAAGGATAATTCTTACACACTCGGTCCACTAGCACATGTTTGCATAAAGGATTGGACACTTTTATTACAAACTCAGTGGGCTCTACTAGCATACTCATACGAGGTATCAAATCCTCACAAATATAAGAGTGGGTAGATCCTAGGTCAATTAAAGCAACAACAATTATATCATATATAGAAAAGGTACCTGTTATCACATCGGGAGACTCTGCCTATTCCTGGGCACGTATAGCATAGATCCTTGCTAGCGCCCTACCTTTAGATCTTACTGCTGCGTCTCCCGGCACGCCTCTACTACTAGCCCCACTTTCAGGGTTCTTTTGTGATCTACCCCTCAACGGAGCACTACTTTCTTTCACTTCTTGCTTCTTTTCTCTCTCTTCCATCTCAGGACAATCACGAATAAAGTGATCAAGTGACCCACACTTGAAGCAGCCCCTCTTGTTTCTTCGGTATTTGCCTAAGTGACGTCTTCCACATTGTGGACACTCCGGCCTATTTGGCCGAGCACTACCGACACTAGTGACCGAAGTGGTCTGGGCTTTAGAAGCCATATTCTACTGATTCTTGTTTCTCTTCGAATACCCCACCGAAGTATTCGATCAAGTAGAGAATTCCTTTAATCTCTTAGATGAGGACTGATGTACTTTCCCCATCTGTCTCTTCTTTAAATCTCGTGACTCAATAGCCGCTTTCCTCTTCTCTTTTTCCAGTTCTTCTGCCTTGCACGCTCTCTCAACGAGCACCAAAAATTCTCTTAATTCAAGAATGCCCACAAACATTCGGATATCTTCATTAAGGCCATCCTCAAACGTCTTACACATGGTGGCTTCAGTGGATACGCATTCCCGCGCATACTTGCTGAGTTTCACAAACTCAAGCTCATACTTTGTCACAGTCTTATTACCTTGTTTCAACTCTAAAAATTCCTTCCTTTTCTGGTCCATGAACCCTTGGCTAATGTACTTCTTTTGGAACTCTTCTTGGAAAAATTCCCAAGTTACTCTTTCTCTCGGTACCATAGACACGAGAGTATTCCACCACTGATAAGCTGAATCCCGTAGGGGTGACGTTTTGCACTTCACGCACTCATCAGGTGTGCATGTTAATTCATCAAATACCCTTACGGTATTTTCTAACCAAAAATCTGCCTTCTCTGGGTCATCATCTAAGTTAGCCCGGGATTCCTCGGCCCCTTGTTTCCAGATCTTATCTACCGGGGGCTTCTCTCTTCTAAACATGTTCGCACCTTGTAGAGCTACCGGGGCATGCTAAGGAATTGGATGAGGTGGGGGAGGTGGAGTGTTCGGATTCGCACGAACAAACTCCGTGTACCAAGCATCCATCATTCAGAGGTAGGCTTTCCTAGCCCCTTCACCTTGGCCCATAGTCACAGGCTCGTTCTCTACTGGCGTGGTCCCTTTGGCGGGAGACGGTGTATTACTTTCCACGTCATCCGCCGTGGCTCTATCAGGATCCATACTATATAAAAACAAAATTTATAATCGTCAGGATTCGTCACACTATCAATATACAATTATGGCATGTATAGCTAGACTCGTACTCTCGCTAGGTTAGTTCTAGAACTGACTAAACCATAGCTCTGATACCACTAAATGTAACACCCCGTACTAGCAACCCACGCCGGGGCTGAGTACGAGACATTACCTAACTTTTTCTTATGCAACCAATAGTTCTCAAGTCACCGAGACTCAGTCCAAATTTAAACTTTTTTGATTTTAACTTTTAACCTCTTAATATGGGCCTACGAGGCCTAAATCGACCATTGGACAGCATTCAGAACCTTTTCGGGTCCCCATCCAATTTATGCAAACTTTGAATTTTAAACACGGTACATGCCCGTGTGGACGGGTAGCACGCCCGTGTGACCATCTTAACATGGTCGTGCTGATGGCCTGTTTGTCTCACACGGCCTAAGCACCTAGGGACACGCCCGTGTCTCTTACCTGTGTGTCTTAATAAAGAGTGTTTAATCACTAAAATGATGCCATAATTTGTGGTTTTAATATGCATAAGGTTGTAAGGGTTTATGGGTAACACGAAGGCTTGGAAAATAGCCTAAGTGTTGACTACAAGGGTTGAGACACGGTCGTGTGTCTCAACGTGTGAGGGACACGGGCATGTGGCCCGACCGTGTAGTTTGATTTGCATACTGACGTCATAGACAGAGAGTTACACGGCCTGAGGACACGGGCATGTCAAAGGCACACAGGCGTGTCCCTATGTCCACACGGGCGTGTGACCCTGTCTCATGGAAAGAAATTTTCTAAGTTTTCCCAAAATTTGCTAAGGTTCTTGGTTTAGTCCTTGACTACTTTCAATGCATGTTTAAGGCTTCGTAGGCCCGTGTATGGGACATTATGCATGTGTATGAAAAGTTTTGAATTAAAAGAAATTTTGTAGCCTGATTTTTGCATGTTTGTGAATGATTAACTCCGGTAATGCCTCGTACCCTGTTTCGGTGTCAGACACGGGTAAGGGGTGTTACAATTATATATGTGAAACGCTTGTAATGTATATAATATGCAGAGTATAAAGGGAAGTACCATAAAGAGGTAGTTGAAGATAGGAATACTTGTGAAAAGGATGGATGAATGGACTAATAGGGGATTTGATAAGATTAGGTGGCATCATGGAATGATATCAGTTAGCTCGGTAGAGCAACATCGTGATGATGATCTATCGACTCTATGGAGTGACACCGCAATGGCGGTTACCGTCGGTCCTTCGAGGCGACACATCGAAAGAGGTTTATTGATTCCTTAGAATTGAAAGTTTTCCAGGATAATAAAGATGTGGTTACATTGTGTAAGACCATAGCTTAGCTATGGCAACATATGAAATCCTCCAGGACAGTAAACATGAGGTTACATTATATAAGACCATAGCTCGATAATGGCAACATATGAACTTTGCTAGGACAATAAACATGGGGTTACATTGTGTAAGATCATAGCTCAACTATGGAAATTTATGAAGTCTGTTAAGACAATAAACATGGGTTACATTGTGTAAGGCCATAACTCGACTATGGCAACATATGAAGTCCTCTAGGAAAATAAACATGGGGTGTACTTTGTAAGACCATAGCTAGGCTATGGCGTATGATAAAGTCTACCAGGATGAAGAACCAGGAAAATGACAAAACGTGGAAATGGATTATGACACATCTGAGAATGAGGGTAAATAGGATGATAAGTGTAACAACCCGTACTCGCAACCCACGCCGGGGCGGAGTATGAGACATTACCTAACTTTTTCTCATGCAACCAATAGTTCTCAAGTCACCGAGACTCAGTCCAAATTAAAGCTTTTTTGATTTTCACTTTTAACCTCTTAATATGGGCCTACGAGGCCTAAATCGACCATTGGAAACCATTCGGAACCTGTTGGGTCCCCATCCAATCTATGTAAACTTTGAATTTTAAACAGGGCACATGCCTGTGTGGACGGGTAACACACCCGTGTGACCATCTTAACATGGTAGTGCTGATGGCCCGTGTGTCTCATACGGCCTAAGCACCTAGGGATATGCCCGTGTCTCTTACCCGTGTAACCAATTTAATTACACAATTTCACATAATTCAAGTGCAGACTTCACGCGGCCTGGACACACGCCCGTGTCCCTGGTCTGTGTTGCTCACACGGCGTCGACACGCCCGTGTCTATAGCCCGTGGAACTCTTTGTTTGTGACTTCATCACCAACTAAGGATACACGGCCACAGCACATGCCCGTGTCCATAGCCTGTGTCTATCACACCGAAATGACATGCCAGTGCCGTAGCCCGTGTGCAAAAACCTGAGTATTCTGTTTTTGACGTCAGCATACTCAAAATGTCAGATGGCCAAGGCACACGCCCGTGTGCTAGGCCATGTCCTCTACACGGTCATGTCTCTGCCCGTGTGTTGATTACCATGCATGTTGACTTGAAATTTTTACGTGCAGGGGACACACAGCTTCACCACACGCCTATGGGTCTAATCGCGAGTCACACACGGCCTAGACACATGCTCGTGTGTCTGCCCGTGTGGACAATATGAGGCTATTTACCAAGCCTCATTGCCACCCTTGCATACTTATTTTCATACAAATACCAATCAATGCCAAAACAAGTGTAAATTCTCAAATCAAATCGGCCACAATAGACATTCATTCAACCATGAAGATATATCTTCTATAACTCAAAATGAATGTTGGCCATCATTTAAGGCTTAATGCAAAATGAATGGTTTCTAACCCAAGCCAACACATTTGGCCAATTCTCAGAGACACAAAACATTAAAGACTAAGTCCTATACATGCCATTTTCAAAAATATAAATCCAACTATACCGAATGTTTCGGATGATAGTGTGATCGATATCTTTAATTTCTGGTGATCCTTAAGCTATGTAGGCAGCACTGTTAGAAAAATGGAAAGAAAAAGGGAGTAAGCACAAGAGCTTAGTAAATTGCATATAAATAAATATACAACAACAATTCATCAATAATCATCATGCTCATAACACAAGGGTAAGCGTAAGCATAACTTACTCATTACCATCCATACAAGTCATATACTCTCTACTGAGCTCATTTCTCATAGTGCCAATTAAGTACCTGTACCACTCACCACATCGTTATGTTTTCCTTTTCAACTCACAAACATACTTTCACCGTTGAACCATTCGGAATACTACTGGACATTCTATAAACCTCAAACTTTGGGCAAGGTGCCAATGCTATGTCCCAAACATAGTCTTATATTGGCTTACCTCTCAAGTCGATGCCATGTCCCAGACATGGTCTTATACAGACTAACATCATCGAGGCCGATGTGTGTCCAGACACGTCTTACACTAGTACTCGTCTCAATGCCGATGCCATGTCCCAGACATGGTCTTACACTAGCTCTCATAGTGTGGCCGATGCATGTCCTAGACATGTTTTACACTAGCTCACACAAGTGACCCAAATGTCATGGCTTGAATATCCGGGTTATTTCCTAATGTTCCAACGGGAATTCTACTATCTCATTGTCATTATACAGTCTCAATTCACAATCAAGCAATTCATGCTATATCCATTCAATGACAATTTAAGCACATATATTATCGACGTAGTTGTATTATTTACATACAACTTACCTTGGATTACAAAATGTACTCGACCAGTCAGCTTAGTCGATTCGCTTGGTTTTCCCCCGATCTAGTTTCGGATTTGGTAAATCTTGATCTGTAATAGCAAAAATGCATTCATTTAGTCACTAATTGCAATTAGGAAATTATAAATTCACATTTTTGGTAAAATGACTATTTTGCCCTTAGAGTTTGGCAAATTGACCATTTTACCCTTATGCTCAAAACTCAATTTTATCGAATTTCCTCTTATCTTAGGCCTAACTGAACCCTTTTTAATCTTATAGAAACCCTAAATTCTCACTATTTCACACACTTATCACCTATATTGAAACTTATGCAAAGTAGTCACTTTAGGTGTTTTCATGCTAACACCTTTCACAAAAGTTGTTTAGAACTCTTCCAAGACTCATATTCTTCCATAAGGTTTTAGAAAATAACATGAACATTCACATGGTGAAACCCTAGACTTATCACCATTTTGCAAAATAGTCCTCTCATTTGAAAACCTATGATACAAGCATTCTAAAAATGTAAAAATCATCAAGAAAATCATCAAAATCACTTACATTATGAGAGGATTAAGCTTCTGAAAATTTTCAGCTTTCAAACCTCCATATTTGCTGATATTTTTGATAGAGAGAAAAGATGGAGAAGAAGAAAAGTAATAGCTAGGCTTTTAGGCATTGTTTTATCACAAAAGTATGTCATCAAGTCACCTAATATTAACTTTTTGACAAAACTTGTCTCCTATGGCCGACCACCTTGTTTCTAGGGGTCTAATTGCTCTTTAAAGACCCCTAATTTTAGTTCTCTAGCTATTTAACACATTTGGGTATTAAAATGGAACTTTTGCCTTTTATACGATTTAGTCCTTTTTCGCAATTGGGCTCACAACTGTCAAAATTAACTCATCAAATTTTTCATGGACTACAATATACATGCTATGACTCTAAAATAATAATAAAAATAATTTTCCCAACTTCAAATTTGTGGTCCCGAGACTATTGATCTGACTAGGCCCTAAATCGGGCTGTTACAATAAGAGAATCCATCGAACTATGAAAAGGAGAATAGCTAATAGAAATATTAGAGAATGCGGCTAAGCTTGCTAATACGGGAGTCCACCAACATTTTTATAAAAAGAGGATTTGGGCATGTGTGTGGTCTTATCAATGCAAAGAAAATAAAGTGGACCCTATTCTAGGTAAGAGGTATCCACCATTATTAATTCGCTAGTGGTTAGCGAGAGATAAAACATTGAGTATAACAAGCAAGTCGACAAGGCAGAATCTAAGTTAAACGGTTGGAGCGGTAAGCCCATGTAATGCCCTTAACCCATATCTGTCGCCAAAATAGGGTTACGGAGCATTACCGTAAAAACATAACTTAAATAATTCATTTATAACATTTCTTAATCATTGCAAAATTTAATCAAACACATGTGTAATGTCCTGTTTCCGAGCCCTTAAGGCCTTAGGAGCACTTTAGAAACAATTCAGGACTAAATAAAAAACATTTAGAACTTTATGGAAAAAGATAGAAAAATTCATACTACAGGGGTTACACGGGTGTGTGGCCAGGCTGTGTGACTCACACGGCTAAGACACATGCCTGTGTCTCAGGCCGTGCGGGCATTCGAAGTAGGGACACACAACCGTGTCCCAGCCTTTGTCCGTGCCCAAGTAACTCTCTAACTTGGTTCACACGGTCATGCTACACACCCGTGTGCCAAGCCGTGTAACACTCGAAATGCAACATTGTAAAAACTACAGGGGACACACAACTATGTCGGGTGGTCGTGTGTCACACATGGCTGAGACACATGCTCATGTCTTAGGCCATGTAGACAAGAAATAAGCCAATTTCAAGCCATTCCTTTCACCCATTACAAGCTTAGACCTACAAGGTATTTGCACATACAATCAAGGTTTCAAACATACCTAAGCGTGCATAATAAGACCAATTTAATATGTAATTTATCCATACAACCAATATGCCAAAAGACACCTCAAACATAATCATCAAATCAACCTAAACATGTGCACATTTATCATTTATCAACTATTTTGTTTCCTCGCCAAAACATATCGCAATTGATACATACAAATCATACCAAATTAATGTCCAAATGGTCATAATTCAACTAAACATATTTGATTTAAATTCTATATCAATGCATGCCATAAATGATCATTTTGCAACCATGCCAACAATTATCACTTTGGTCACAAATCATACATTAATTTAATCTTATAAACACCAATCATCAAGGCATCAAAATAACATAAGTTTCACAAATTCAAAGCAACATTTCATGCCTATATCACACGCAAGCATACCAATTTGGCCATTCCAAACATATCATCAGTAAATCAATTCAACATTAGCCATGAAGCCCAAAAATGCCAAAATGTCATCAGTCATAAACCATATTTACAAGCCAAACATAGTGGCCATATCATCAAGCAAAAAACACCTATACATGCCATTATAACCGCGACCAAAGCATAAAACTCTACTGGTAAAATCGATGGATAGTGTGATGGATCTCTGACTAGCTTCCAACCCGATCGAGCTTCATATAATCTGTAAGGTAAAAGAAAATAACGACGTAAGCAATGTATGCTTAGTAAGCTCGCACAAACTTTAAATGTAATATTCCATTTTAATAATAAACTTTATAGAATAAACATAAACATAAACCTATGCCTATGCCATCAGATTGATAAATCTATATGATTATCAACTCACAAATGAGTAAGTTCATTAACGATACATATATTTATCATTCATAACATGATAGGATTTTATAGGATGTAATATATAATCATCAACCTTTCTATAAGATTATACACCTTTCAATTTACTTACTTTCCATTCCGTTCCCAATGCTTATCAAGAGCCTAAACGACATTTTCAATTCCCAACTTAGTGTATTTATCCATGATATAAGTATATTCACCCATAGCATACTTAAATTTCTCACATATAAGTACCTCTTTCAAACTCATTATTCCCTTTTCATCCAATTTCATTTCAACTATGAATTTACCATTTCATTACTTTTCCCCACTCGTTTCATATGCATAACACACAAGATAATAGCATAACATTAACCATAACTACAAGCTATTGCATTTAAACATAGCTCTTTTGGAATCAACTACATGATAAACCATTTCATAAGAAATTACATACTTTAATTTATACCACCTTTTCATATGCATAAGAATATTACCAATTGAATACTTACCAATTCGATATATCTCATTAAGACTAAACATGATATAATCCAATTATAAGTTTGGCACAAGCCTAAGCACATCAACAACATATGTTAGCGTATTTAAACATAATTCATGTGAACTTAACATAGATAACCACTATACTTAAGCAAAATCCAATTGGATTTACCATTCTTCATAACATATCATGTTTTCTATGTATCACCATTTCAATGAGTTTCATACATACATGTCTTGGTTCATATTGAACACTTACCATTTCATTGCATAGTGCATAAGACATAAACATAACATTTAGCATAGTCACAAGCTAGTAATTAAACACATAACTTAGCTATATCACCGCATGGTAAGATTTGGTACATAAACATAACATCTCTTAAATCATTCCTTTCATATCATGAATATTCATGCTTTGATCGTTGGTACATCATACCTTTCCATATTTGTCGTACTGAAGTCAATTGGAACCCTTATCGGAGATCACACAAGTGTGCTAAACAATGGTCGAAACCATCCCTTTTATTTAATTGATTGCCGAAACCATCCCTTTTCATATTTGATGGTCGAAGCCATCCCTTTTCATATTCGATGGTCGCCACCATCCCTTGTCATATTTGATGGTCGAAACCACCCCTTTTCATATTCGATGGTCGTTACCATCTCTTTTCATATTCGATGCTCGTCGGTACCTCGTTGGATTTTTCTGTTGAGGCATGATATGATAATAGAACATGATAGTATTTAAAAAAAATTAAAATTCTATTTAAACATACGAACTTAACTGGCTAAATTACAGAAATGACAAAGTACAGGGGTAATTTTGGTAATTTTCCATTCTCCTCGATTTTTCCATTTGATCTTGATCTAAATTAATAATTTTATTAAATCTATTAATTTAGACAATAAAAAATTTATTTATGCAATTTAGTCATTTTTGACATTTTTACAAAATTTCCCTTAAAATTTTACTTTTATTCAATTTAGTTCCTAAGCCTAAAACATGAAAATTAACCATTTTTATTGCAATTTTACACTACCTGAATATTCATAGCCTCTATTTCAGACCATTTTTGCAACAATTTCACAAAAAAAATATTGTATTTTTACTATTTTAACAATTTAGTCCCTAATCGATAAATTCATCAAAAATCACTTAACAAAATACTTTTAAATCTCAACCAACATTTCATATTCATCATGTAACGTCTAAAATCGCAAGGTTTATCAATGACAACATTTAAAATCTTTAACAGTTTCAAAATTGAAGGTACGGGTTAGCTGGACCTAGTTGCAACGATCTCAAAAACATAAAAATTATTTAAAACGGGGCTAAAACAGACTTACTTATACGTCCAAAGAGAGGCCGAAGCTTGAAGCTTCTCCATTTATTTTTCCATGGCCATTTGGTATGTTAAAGAAGAAGATGACTTTTTTTTCAAATTTATTAACCTTTTTATTCTTTATTTTATCTATAAAATAATATATAAAACATTATAATTAAAAGAAATTAAAGCATCCAACCCTCCCACTATCTTTAGGATGGCTAATTTGCTCAATAAGGCCATCTAATTATAATTATTTAATCAATTAACACTTTTAAACTAATAGCAATTGCCTTTTTCAACTTTTACGATTTAGTCATTTTCACTTAATTAACTATTGAAATGTTAAAACTTTTCAACAAAACTTTAATACCACCTTAATGACATTTTGTAAATATTTATAAAAATATTTACAACTGGGTTCATAGAAACGAGGTCCCGATACCTCATTTTCTAAAACCACTTGACCTTAGGGTCTTACCACTTAAACTTAATTAATCATTCATATCACATAAATTACCATAAAAAATCTTTTTAAAACCATATTAGAATCATAAATATTAAATAATAATATTTACAAATTTACTCGTCAGATTTGGTGGATCCGAAACCACTGTTTTTGACACCACTGAAATACAGACTGTTACAGCCTACCAATGATCTACTAAAAATTTGGTGTTAGAGAAAGACTAGGTGGGACTACCAAATGTGGAGACCACTAGTAATACTTGGGCATGAATAATCAGCTGGGGACAACTAATAAATTGGAGCATCTCAAGAAGGTTGGGCTCAAGAGTGTAAACACTCTGGGGGTTACATTGTAGGTGTGAGTCCACTAAAAAATAGGGTTGTCGATTCATTCAACTAACTAACTTATTGAGTCCACGGATGAGGATTATAAAAAGAGACCTTATCTAAAAAAGGGGATAAGCATAGGCCAAGTCAAAAGTAGATTTCTGCTGGAGCAATATGATAAAATTGTATGAAGATCAAGGTGGATCGAAGGGATCAATGAAGGGATTTGTAGCTATGGTGAAATCTCGATTAAAATTCCAGTAAGTTGCCAAAACCATGATGGCATCTACGAGAATTCTGAGTTGAGGCATATCCCGACAGGTTCAAGGGAAGCTTGGAATAATGAAAAATAGGGTAAGACCCATAAAAGAGAAATGTTTGAAGATAGTTTTGGCAGGTGTAATACCCTCTGACAGTTCTTTCGGAGAAAAGAAGCTAATGGGTACAATAGAGAAAATTTCAGGTCTTCCTATGAGTTCTAGGGAGTTTCTCATTTGTGCTTTAAATTTTAGGTTTCCTAATTTACAGGAAATCCTTTATAGAAACCGATATATATGATCTCGTTAACTTCTCTTGAACTATAACATTTCTACTTTTACCCAGGGTAGGTGATGTCTCAGAAACTTAGTGGAGGGACCAAGCTAGACACTGCCAGTCATAAGAGATGGGCATGGTAGATAATTCATGTATATAAAAAGGCATCCTTAGAGGCCACGCTAATCTGTCATAATTTGGTGTAACAGATTAAACTAATTTCTGCACTTTAGGAGCTTGATAGAAAACATTTTCATTAGGTTTTAATTATGTTTTTGCAAATTTTCTTAAAGTTAATAAAATGTGTAAATTGAGTCTTTTATTGACCTTAGGGGCCGAATAAGGCCTAAGGGTAGCTAATGAACTTTGTAAGTGTGCAGGAGACCATTAGAAGGTATACTAAATCGATACTGGTCACTATGTCGCAACACGAAATGATCAATGTTGCAACATAGGGAGTAGAATGAAGAAATTACGAAACTGCCTTCGATGTCGTTACACAGGCTAAAGGTGTCACAACATACCTCTGGAGATATCCCAAGAGGAGTAAACTGACTCCTATGTTGTGACAGAGGTCCTGGTGTGTCACGACATTGACTCTGAACGGAAACTAACATGAGCTAGGGGGCGTTTTGGTCTGCACAATCAAACTTAAAGCTCGAGAACGTCAACTAACCTAGGATTAAGGATGATGACCACTTGAATTCTATAAATAGCCTCCTTTTTTAGATGTTATAGACATCTATTCCTTAGTATAGTTTTTTGCTTTTAATTCTAGTTTAGATTTTCTTTCTTTTAGGTTTTTTAGATTTATTTTCAAGTTGTTCTTGCTTTATCTCGAGAGATCTAATTTATGAATACAATCAAACTCTGTGGATTCATATTCATCTTTAATACAAATCAGACGTTTTCTTAAACTCTATACCTCAATTCATTTATCATGTTATCTCTTACATCAATTCCATATTGTTTATAAAAACCATGAGAAACTAGTCCCTCTATGGGGGATGAGTTGAGTTATGATATGTTAGCTGTTTTATAGGGTTACTCAACGGATCAACTGTTTGGGAAAGGAAGAACCTAAAACCTAGGCTTGACATCCTTAGGAAGTCATTAAGGTGGGAATTAACCCAAAATTGGTATGGCCTAACCGTGAAAAAATTCACCCCAAACCAGTCTAGACTGTGAGGTAGAAAGATAAGTAGTCCTTGTTGACTCATTTGAGCAGAAGATTGGAAGATCCTGCTGGGATAGTGACTAGCTGATTGACGAGTAACCCAAAGCGACAGTTGATATGGATTGACGAAGCGAGCTAATCACCCATAATCAGATTTGATTAATTCTATTATTTGATCTGCTAAATTTTATTTCTTTATGCTATTTTATTTTATTATTATAAAAATCTTGAAAACTCCTTTTATTTTACTTTTGTACTATAACTAAATTAAAGTACTAATTAGATCTTTTGGTGTTTAGGTTAAAATTGATCTAACACTCGCCTCCCTTGGGTACGATCCTCGAAGTACTCACCTACTTCGTTGTAACTATATTACAACTGGACCTGTATACTTACGGATACTACCTCATATATTCATATCTTTTACTGTAATATTCACATTCTGGACGTTAGTGTAACACCCCTTACCTATATCCAACGCCGGAACAGGGTTTGAGGCTTTACCTGACTTAAACACACACATTTAAATAAAACCAGGCCATAAAATTTTCATTTAAATCAAATTCATCCATACATGTGCAAACCATCCCTTATATGGGCCTACGAGGCCCAAAACATACATTGAGGGTGGTTTGGGACTAAACCGAGAACTTTCTAAACTTTTACGACACTTAGAAAATTTTCTCATTTTGGAGGGTCACATGCCCGTGTGGGCAGGCCATGTGGTCACACACGCTCGTGTGGCTTGGGACACGCCTCTGTCCTCAGCCCCTGTAACTCTTTGTTTATGACGTCATGCACAAAATATGGTCACACGGCCAAGGCACACGCCTGTGTCCTTAGACCGTGTGGCAAATAAATTCCAAAATCAGGTGCAGACTTTACACGGCTTAGGCACATGCCCATGTTCTAAGGTCATGTCTCTCCCACGACCGAGACACACAGCTGTGTCTCAGCCCATGTGTTTACTACTGGGCATTCTATTTTGCATTAATTAGGGTGCATGAGACACACGGTCGGATCACATGTCCATGGGGCAAGCTGTGTGTCACACATGGTCTAGACACACGCCCTTGTATCTACCCGTGTGTGAAACTTTAAGGCTATTTTCCAAGCCAATTGCCACCCTTATTGACACATGCACCCACACACATCTCAAAGGCATTCAAAATGGCATATTTGGACCATCAACTTCGCAATTTATAATGCCAACCTTACAAGTCATATTTTTCATTAATACAATTCCTCATTACATACTTGTGTTAATTTGTATCCATATGTCGACTAGGTCACAAATCAATTCTCAAGCACTTGAATCCTAACTACACGTCCATCCATATCGACCTACTTAATCATATCACATGAAACTTTAACGCATGCAAGCATATATATTTAGGGTTACAACCCAAATAACCAATATGAGCCACATCTCTTGGCCATATACAAAATGAATCATTATATCATCACAAGCCAATACATTTGGCTAATCAATTTGACACATATACAAAAAGACCAAGTTCCTATACATTGAGACTAACTATACCCAAATAATCCAATCGATAGTGTGAATGTGCCTCCAACGTACTTTGATCCTTGAGCTAGCTTGGCAATACTATAAGAAAATGGAAAAGAGAGGGAGTAAGCATAAAGCTTAGTAAGCTTGCATGAAATTAATAAGCAATAAAAATATGCATTTTCATACACATACATAACATAACTTAAGGCATCTCATTTTCAATAATCATTATAGCCATATCTTATCTCATTCAATTTACATAATGTTCAATGAAATTTAAGATCATAATTCCTTCATTCTCATCTTACCCAAGTCCTATCATTTTGTAATCTCAATAACTACGAGCTTGGCGTACATACCTGTACCCTTTCAACATGATCATACCTCGTCATTTCCTTGACAAATCCTTGGACTACCTATTGAACCACTCGGAATACTAAAGGATACTCGGAAACCCTCATTAACATAGTAAGATGCCAACGCCATATCCCATATATGGTCTTACATGGGATCACAACTCAATGCCAATGCTATGTCCCAGACAAGGTCTTACATGGGATCTCATATATCGATGCTAATGCCATGTCCCAGACATGGTCTTACATGGGATCTCATATCAACGCCATATCCCAGATATGATCTTACAAGATAATACATACCGATACTGATGCCGATGCCATATCCTAGATATGGTTTTATACGGGATCTCATCAACCCAAAGGTAGTGATATTTGTACCCTAAGTATTCCCAAGGTTCAACTGGCTTTCATCAACTTAAATCTTTGTCGGACAACATCAATAATATTCACAGGACTAATATACAATTCATACAACATTAAATGTTAAATACAAAGTAAAATGCTATATCAATTACATACAAACTTACCTAGGTACAAAAAATATGGACAATTAATTCGATTTAGTCCAAGATCTTGCTCTTTCCTCGGTCTAGGCCCGGACTCCGTTTTTCTTGATCTATAATAGGAAATTTAACTTATTTAATTACCACATTATTCAAAACAGCCCATAAAACATATTTTTGGAAAAATTACAATTTTACCCCTAAACTTTCACATAATTATAATTTAGCCCCTAGGCTCGTAAAATGAAATGTGTCCATTTTCTTAGTTACCCAAGCCTAGCCGATTCATTTTCCCCCTTATAACAGCCCATATTTTTCATCAAATCACATTTTTAACACCTATTTTTACATGTTTTGCAAACAAGTCCTCTTAGGTGTTTTTAAGAAAAATCACTTAGAAAAAGATGTTCATCTAACACTAAACTTCCATATTCCTCCATGAATCATCAAAATACATGCATGAGACACATGGGTAAATTTTTTAACATAAACCCTAGCTCAAAATAATGGTAGAAATAGCTATATCATGCCTCAAGGATCTTAAAAACATCAAAAACATCAAAAACTAACACCAAAATAACTTATATGTAGAGGGTTTATTGTGCTGAAAATTTCAAGATTCCATGGGGGGCTTTTCTCCAATTTTCGGTGGAAAAATATGGAGAAGAAAGATGACCATTTGTTTTATTTTATTCATTTAGCTTTTGTCATCAAAATACCAACCCTACCGACTTTGAGTTTTTGACTTTTCTTCTCCATGTATGTCCATTCACACATATAATGGCCTATTTACTTAGTAAAGACCTCAACATTTAAGTTCTATAACTATTTAACACATGTAGCAATTAGAACACAACTTTTGCATTTTACGCGATTTAGTCCTTTTTCACAAATTAAGCATTCAAGCAGTAAAATTTCCTAACAAAATTTTTACACAATCATATTATCATGCTGTATACCTAAAAAGAATATTAAAATAAATTTTATGACCTCAGATTTGTGGTCTCGAACCACTATTCTGACCAAGCCCAAAATTGGGATGTTACAGTTAGTACGTCTGAAGGCGGTCAAGTTGTTGACTTCGTTGCTAGGGAGGTAATGTCACTAGCTTAATTTTAATTTTTTCACTTTTAAAAAAACCTAATTAGGAATTTTTTAGGTTATAGATGTAACAACCCATTTTTCAGTATTATCGGAGACAGTGGTTTCAGGACCACAAGTCTGATGAGTAAGTTCATATAATTAATATTTAAATTATATGAGTCAACAATAAATTTATATTGAATTTTGATTTGATGAATTTTAAGTAATTGAATTAAAAAGTTAATATAAGTGGTTCGGTTCAAAAGTCAAGTGATTTTTGAAAATGAGGTATTGAGACCTTGTTTCTGTAATTTAAGGCTTTTATTAAAATATTTACAGAGTCATATTATAGGTGAATTAAAGTTGGGTTCGGTTGGTTGCTTAATTAAGGTAAAAGGATTAAACTGTAAAAGAGGTAAAAGTTAATTGCTATAGATTTTAAATAGTAAAGTGACCAAAATGGTAATTAAACCGTGGTAAAAATGTCCAAGTAGTGGTGGACATGATTAAATCCCCAACTTTTGGGCTATTTGCTCATTTAGTCCTAATTAGTTTAGGATTAAATTGAAATTAAGCTTGTTTGGTTAAAATTTAAAATAATTGAAGGACCAATTTTATAATTAAACCCTTCTTGAATGGTAAATATACCATAGGCGATGATTGTGGACGGCAATGGGCTTGGGATTGTTAAATTTGAATGATAATTAAAGGGTAAAAAGGTAAACAAATAAATAAACTGTATAAACAAAATTAAAATAACAGAACCATCTTCTTCATTAAGCCAAAAAAAAAAAAAAAAACGAATTAGCTGTTAGAGAAGAGAAGAGAAGAGGATTCGGTCAAGCTAGGGCTTCCATTTGGTTAGGTAATTTTTGCCCCATTTTTAGTAATTTTTATGTTTTTGAGCTCGTATAGCTTAATCTAACTAACCAGGGGCCTAATTTGTAAAACTGTCAAATGTTTTGGATTATCCTATTGATAGGTTTGATGTTTTCTTGATGTTCTATGATAGATTATTAATCTTGGTTGACAAATGAGACTATTTGTAAAGTAATTTTTAGTAATTTTAATATTTAAGGACTAAAATGTTAAAGTGATAAAATTACAAGGACTTGATGTGTAATAAAAAAAAGTATGGGCTGTAATGGAGTGTTATACTCTTCGGCTGAATTTAATTTAAGTTAAAAATGGTTAAATTGCAAGTTTTGAGCTTAAGGACTAAATTGCATAAAAGTAAAATAATGGGAACAATTTTGTAAAAATGTCAAAAAGGACTTAATTGCATAAAATGAATTAATTTTTCTGTTAGAATTAGTGAATTTAATGGAATTATCATTTAGATCTTGAACGAGTGGAAAATCAAGGAAAGAGAAAATTACCAAATAACCCCTGGTCCTTGTTGTTATTGCAGATTAGTCTGGTAAGTTCATTCGGTTTAATTTTAGTACCTTTATAAATGTATTATATGAACCTAATTGCATAATGTTGGATTATTATTGATGTGTGTAATGGAAAATGGGAATAATGAATTGATATAACGTTGATCATTGATTGAGATACTGTGAGCCGTTACTACGAATCAGTCTAGTAAGTTCGTACAATTATTTTTATTTTTATAATGATTCTTACATATTACAAGTTATTTTAATTAGATCCAATATTGTATTTATCTATTGAATGATTAGAAAATAATTAATAAATGAATATATTGAGTACGGGATGTAACTGAAAATCAGGCTTTGTGCCAATGTTTATCTATCAGGCTTTGTGTCGATGTTATCTATCAGGCCTTGTATCGGTGTCATCTATCAGGCTTTAAGCTGGTGATACAGATCGTAGTGATGGATTGATATCCTATATGTGTTGTAGATTATCTGCAACTTGTGTGAGCAACATCGTGAGTCGATGATTATTTTAGTAGGTACTATGTATCGGTGATATAGACCGTAGTGATGGCTTGAGATCCTGTATGTGTTGTGGATTCTCTGCAACTTGTGTAAGCAGCATTGTGAGCCAATCAAATTTTTGAATTTAACTTGAATGAGTGATACCTTGGGTTATCTGAAATGAGATCTTACTAAATGATAACTTGGAATATGATTTGAATTATTGTACTGTGCAATACTCACCTGTTGTGAGTTGTGATTGACATGAATTATGTTTTCTATTAATAGGAGTTTTGGGTCTCAGTTTATACGGTTCTAATGAACCAACATTAAAATTTGAAACATTAGCTAATCAATCATATCCTATCACAGTGGAAATAATATTCTATATTGGATTTCTTATTGCTTTTGCTATCAAATCACCAATTATAACTTTACATACATGGTTACCGGATACCCACGGGGAGGCCCATTATAGTACTTGTATGCTTCTAGCTGGAATTTTATTAAAAAATGGGAGCATATGGACTAGTTCGGATCAATATGGAATTATTACACCATGCGCATTCCATATTTTCTCCCTGGTTGATAATAGTGGGTACTATGCAAATAATTTATGTAGCTTCAACATCTCTTGGTCAACGAAATTTAAAAAAAAGAATAGCCTATTCCTCCGTATTATTACCTTGTGATAGGAACTTTGATCTTTAATCTTGTTATTTGATTTGTTGTATTTAAATTTGGAAAGATTTATCGTTTAATTGACGATCTGACTAAGCTTTACGAAAGCTTACTCGATTCATCTTTTTTCTTGTAGATACCTTTTTTAGAAATTGGGAGATCAAATCTGCTCAAAGAATCATGTTATCCCATGAATTATTTGGTAGATTTGTAAACAACTTGGCTTATATGGCATGTAATAGGCAAATGATTATGTTTGTGATGTTTCATAGCTATGTGTGGTGGTTTGATATGTTTGATGTTGTGGAATGGTAACCTTATATGTATGTTTGTTAAACTCTAAGTCAAGCATGAGTGTTTGAGTATGAATGGTATATGTCATGTTAGGGTATGGTTTGATTAGATTGAGATAAGTTAAATGGTATATATGCTATGTCTTGTAAATGATAGTTAGTGTAGTGAAAGTTTAAATGCTTATAATGAGACTTGTATATGATGTTTTGGTTAGATTTTAGGTGGATATATTTTGGCATGTTTTGGTTGCTCTTTATGTGTTTTGAGGTCTTGTGACGATGTGTTAAGAATTGGGTAAGGTACCTATGCAATTTGATGGAAAATAAGCATGATTTTGGTCATTTTTGGGTACACATGGCTTGGGTTACAGGTTGTCACACGGCCGTGTGTCACACACGGGCAACCCACATAGGCGTGTACCTTGAATATGTTAGATACAAGTTTCACCCGGGCTGACACAATGCTTGCGACTCGGCCATGTGGATTCATTTTGAAAGGTACACGGTCTGTCACATGGTTGGCCACACGGCCATGTTCTTGCGCCACATGGATTGGCCTGTGTCACACGGTCTGGCCACAAGGCCGCGTGATTCTTGTAGTGAAATTTTTTAATTTTCCTTGAATGTTCTGATTTGTTTCGATTTGGTCCCTGGATGTTCCTAACCTATTTTTGGGGCTTTGAAGGCTCGAATTAATGTCGTAAATGTATATTCTATTTCATTCTGAATCATATCTGTATTTATGAAATTTATTTGATAACTGGATGCCAATTGATATGAAAAGTTTTGAAATGTACAGTAATACTCCGTAACCTTATTTCGGCGACAAAAATGAGTTATGGGTGTTACATTAGATACGATTTATTTATCTGTAAGTAAAACTACTAACATTATGCAGGTTTTATGAACCTTGTTTGATATAAACTGTTTACAATCTAGCATTTCCCATCCTGTAATTCATAACTCACATTTTGAACTAAATCCTTCTTAACTAACATGGATTTCTGAAAATGTCAAGTTCATCAATCGTAAAAGTGAGGACACTATAGCGTTTTTGTGGAGATTTGATCATTTATGTAGCACCGTTACTTGTGCAGGCGTTCAACCAGATGCTATCAAATTGTTATTAATTCCATTTGCACTGGATGGGAAGGCAAAAATGTTGCTAGAAGCGCTTTCCCCAGACACCATTACTACTTGGACCGAGTTTCTGCAGCTTTTTCATCGCCGAGAAGTACCCATGACAAAGGTACTCGGTACTTATACACAATTATTTTATTTTAAGCAATTTATTACTAAAACATTGGGACAAGCATGGAAAAGGTTTAAAACAATTCTAAGATCTATATTAGGTGGGTGTATACACTTCGCAGTTCAGATACAACATTTCTATTATGTGTTGGACAGTCAGAACAGAAGAAAAATTGATATTATGACTGATGGAAGTATTTGGATGAAAACTTTGGAGGAAGTTATGGAAATACTGGAGAAATCTAGCATTAATGAATCTACCTGGGAGGAATATTATGAAGTGGAAACCAAGGGACTGGAATGTAAAAAAAGAAAAAGAAAAAGAGCAAGAATGTATGTAATGAGATTTTGTGCAAGTGTACACAGTTGTTCAAGTAAAAGTAAGTAAAATGAGTTATTGTCTCCATAGGGACTGTGTATGTTAATTGATTATTTGTAAAATTATATGTAACACCCCAAGCCCGAGACCGTTACCGGGGTTGAAAACGAGGTATTAACGGACTTACTTCATTGGCTTACACGGTTCAATTTTTTTAATTCCAGACATGCTGGCTAACTGCATCACGACCACTTTAAAAATCATATCTCGAGTTCCGAAGCTCAAAAACTTAATCCGTAAATTTTCCCTGAAACTAGACTCATGTATCTATCTACACATTTTTTTCTAGAATTTTTGATCAGGCCAAACGGTACAGTTTATTAGATTAAGTCTCCCCTGTTACAGGGTTCGACTACACAGACCTTCATGCATTGCAACTTAAGTATCTTCCTATACAGGGATTCAAATCTTATGCCGTTTGTTTCTAAAGAAACTAGACTCAACAAGGAATCTAAACATATGGGGCATGACTTATAATTATTTCTGGTTAATTTATAGTAAATTTTCAAAGTCAGAACAGGGGATCCAGAAATTGCTCTGGCCCTGTTTCATGAAAACCTAAATATCTCTTAACATATGACTCATTTGGCCGTTTTGTTTCTTCCATATGAAAGTAGATTTATCAAGGTTCGATTACAATTTTACTCACTAATTAATTCCATTCTTACAAATTTTAGCGATTTTTCCAATTTACCCCATTGATGCTGTCAACATCTGACTTTAGGG
Organism: Gossypium anomalum; assembly: GCA_025698475.1. Classification (NCBI taxonomy): domain Eukaryota; kingdom Viridiplantae; phylum Streptophyta; class Magnoliopsida; order Malvales; family Malvaceae; genus Gossypium; species Gossypium anomalum. Next base: position 13,050,192 of record CM046968.1, on the reverse strand, counting down.
TAGACTTTACCTATTGCCTAGTTTCCATAATTTAACTAATCCGATAGCATACATAGCACAATTTATAAATGTGATTAACCATCCCACTGGTCAATCATTGACAAACATATCCATACTTCTGGATAACCATATACATACACGATGATTATAATATTATGATTCAAATATGAACACAAGCCATTTTCGCATGGCTAACCAAATTTATACAATTCCAAAAGGTGCATGACCATTAACAAAAAGGGGTAGTCCTATACATGCCATTTTAAAGTTCAACCAAAAATGTACCAAAAAGGAGCGTTGATAGTGTGGGTGACTTCGACTGCGACAATCCCGAATCCGATAACTGACGAACCAAAATCTATAAAACAAAAATCAAAGAAACGGAATAAGCGTTTAATGCTTAGTAAGATTGAGTAGTGAAATTGTGCACAACCGAAATATAACATTCATATGACTAAACAATTTATCTCATGCTCACATATACTCAAAATCATACCTACTTCATATTTCCAATCCTTATATTCATGCGTAAGAAAATCAAATTAACTAAAAACCGTGTGATTAATCGATAGAGCGAATACGATATTTTAACTAATCAACTATTTCGATTCATATTCAAAACATACCTCATCCATTGGGACTTTTCAAGTGTATTAATTGAACTATTACAGCAAAACCATTCATTCTTCAACCAAGTACCTTCGGATTTGACCGGACATAGCTACGTACTCAAATGCCTTCGGGACTTAGCCCGCTTATGGTAACTCGCGCACAAATGCCTTCTGGACTCAAATGGATATGATAACTCGTACAAAATGTCTTCGGGATTTAGCCCGGATGTGGTAGCTCGCATAAATGCCTTCGGGACTCAACCCGGATATGGTATCTCGCACAATTGCCTTCGGGGCTCAGCTCGGATATCATCATAGTATCCATGCACATAGAACTAAATCATGACATATCTATATTTCGATTTCATAATTAGAATTCCAACACAAATCACTTATCAAGTAATATCATTTTTGGCTCAATAACTATATACTAGAGCATGATTTTGATTTACTTACAACATGATCTAATTGAATCGTAACCTAAGCTCCATTACTCAAAGGCTTACCTCAGATATTTTGTACGGTTGCGGATAGGCTACTCGGCTGCTTTCTCTTTTCCCTTATCTGATTTAGACCCTCTATGCTCTTGAGCTCCCTTAAGCTTAAAGTGACCGAAACCTTCTCTTCTTCCTTTCTTTCTAATTCGGCTAAGAAGAACAAAATGTTACTTTTTTTTCTTCACCATCCAAGTCCTTATTTTAATTACTTTTCTTTTTTTTTTATTTGATATAAAATATTAAGCCACTAACTATTAATTAACACATATTATATGTATATAATTCCATCATGGCCGCCACTCTCTCAATAGTGGAAATTTGACATGCAAATCCTTGGTTTTTTATAACTTGAACTAATAGGTCCTTTTAGATTAACCTATCATATTTCAAAAGTGTCACTCATAAGTCCTATTAACTAAATTCACATTCAATTGACTAAATCGAAACTTAAAACTTTCACACATTCAAAATTCACATATTTTAGATAGTAAATATTATATTCAAATAATTCGGTGACTCGGTTTAGCGGTCCCAAACCGCTTTCCGACTAGGGTCACTTTAGAAATCACACAACTCTTCCCCACTTAAGAAATTTTCGTCCCAAAATCTTACCGGTAAATAGGTTTGGGTATCGCTCTTTCATAGAGTTCTCTGGTTCCCAAGTAGCTTCTTCCATCCCGTGTTTGAGCCATAACACTTTTACTAACGGAACCCTTTTGTTTCGCAACTCTTTCACTTTACGAGCTAGGATACGAATCGGTTCTTCTTCATAACTCATATCAGATTGAATTTCAACCTCTGATGGATTAATTACATGTGATGGATCAGATCTATAACGTCGAAGCATCGAAACATGAAAGACGTTGTGAATCTTTTCAAGTTCAGGGGGCAAAATCAATCTATACGCAACTGGACCAATTCGTTCGGATACTTCATATGGCCCTATAAACCTCGGACTCAGTTTGCCTTTACGGCCAAATCTAAGTATCTTTTTCCAAGGTGAAACTTTAAGAAACACTTTGTCTCCCACCTGATACTCAATGTGTTTTCGTTTCAAATCCTGCATCGACTTTTGGCGATCTGTGGCGGCCTTCGAGACTTTCACGGATTACTTTTACTTTACTGTCAAAGATCTTTAATCAAATCAACTCCAAAATTTTTCTTTCACCGAGTTCAGTCCAAAATAATGGCGTACGACATTTACGCCCGTATAAAGCCTCGTAAGGTGCCATTTTAATACTCGATTGAAAACTATTGTTATAAGCAAATTCAATCAAAGGTAAATACCGCTCCCATGAACCACTGAACTCGAGGATGCAACATCTCAACATATCCTCAAGAGTCTGAATTATCCGCTCAGATTGACCATCGGTTTGTGGATGAAAAGCGGTGCTGAAATGCAACTTGGTACCCAAAGCTTCTTGCAATTTCTTCCAAAATCGCGAGGTGAATCTCGGATCTCTATCCGACACAATAGAAATCGGTACCCCATGTAATCTCACAATCTGAGAAACATACAATTCAGCTAATTTATCCAATGAAAAATCCGTACGTACGGGGATAAAATGAGCCGATTTAGTCAGTCTATCAACAACAACCCAAATTGCATCTTTCTTACTTGTAGACAATGGTAACCCAGACACAAAATCCATCGTGACTCGATCCCACTTCCATTCAGGTATCATGATCGGCTGAAGTAAACCCGTAGGCACTTGATGTTCCGCCTTCACCTGTTGACATACTATACACTTCGAAACAAAATTAGAAATGTCTCGTTTCATACCATGCCACCAAAACTGACGTCTCAGATCGTTGTACATTTTTGTACTCCCCGGGTGAATTGACATTCGGCTACAATGAGCTTCGTTCAGAATCATCGAAATGAGTTCTGAATTTCTTGGAACACATAACCGACTTCTGAACCTCAAACAATCATCATCATCAATTTGAAACTCTGATTCCATATTCAGAACACATTCAGCTCGTTTTGCAACCAATTCGTCATCGACTTTCTGAGCTTCACGAATTTGATGCATTAACACTGGTTTGGCCTTTAATTCCGCCAGTAACACATTGTCGGATAGAACAGACAAGTGTACATTCATCATTCGTAAAGCAAATAGTGATTTACGACTTAAAGCATCCGCAACCACATTAGCCTTTCCCGGGTGATAGTCAATGACAAGTTCATAATCTTTTAACAACTCGAGCCAACGTCTTTGTCGTAAATTTAAATCTCTTTGGGTCATCAAATATTTGAGACTTTTATGATCCGAAAACACATGGCACTTCTCACCAAATAAGTAATGTCGCCATATTTTCAAAGCAAATACGATGGCGACTAATTTGAGATCGTGGGTCGGATAATTTTTCTCATGTGGCTTTAATTGTCTCGATGCATACGCTACAACTCGGCCTTCTTGCATCAATACACAACCCAACCCAAGTAGGAGGCATCACTATAAATGACAAATTCTTTGCTGATTAATTTGCATTAAAATTGGAGCTTCATCAAATAAGTTTTCATTGATCAAAACTTTTCGACATTTTTCCGTCCATTCGAACTTAACATCCTTTTGAAGTAGCCGTCATTGGCGTGGCTATCATCGAGAAACCTTTTACAAATCTTCGGTAGTAACCTAAGTCCCAAAAAGCTCCAACCTCGGTAATATTTCTGGAGGTTTCCGAGTTAAGTATGGCTGAAATTTTGTTCGGATCAACTCGAATACCCGTCACGGATACCACATGACCCAAAAAGCTAACCTCTCTTAACCAGAACTCACACTTACTGAACTTAGCATATAACTGCTTATCCCGTAAAATTCGCAACACTAATCTCAGGTGCTCAGCATGTTCGGTCTCATCTCTTGAATAGACCAAGATGTCATCAATAAACACAACTACAAACCGGTCCAAATATTGTCTGAAGATTCGATTCATCAAATCCATAAATACCGTAGGGGCATTAGTGAGCCCAAACGGCATCACTAAGAACTCGTAGTGGCCGTATCTCGTTCTGAAAGCAGTTTTAGGTATATCCGAATCTCGGACTCGCAGCTGATAATAACCTGATCGTAAATCTATCTTTGAAAACACCGAGGCTCCCTTCAGTTGATCAAACAAATCATCAATACGCGGTAACGGATATTTATTCTTTATCATCACTTTATTCAGCTGACGATAGTCAATGCACAACCTCATGGTTCCGTCCTTCTTTTTCACAAACAAAACTGGCGCACCCCAAGGTGAGAAACTTGGTCGAGCGAAACCCTTATCCATCAACTCTTGCAACTGAGCTTTCAATTCCTTTAATTCCGTTGGGGCCATACGATACGGAGCTATCGAAATCGGGGTAGTCCCAGGTACAAGCTCGATGCCAAACTCTACCTCCCGAACAGGTGGTAAACCCGGTAATTCTTCGGGAAAAACATCAGGGTATTCACAAACCACTGGTACAGATTCAGGCTTCTTTTCTAACTCTTTGTCATCCAGTACATACGCAAGGTATGTTTCACACCCCTTTCTTACATATTTACGCCAAAGATCGGCGATATTACACTGGCAACCTATTCGAGTCGGTGAGCTCGACTCGGATTATCTCGTTATTTACACATCTCAAATCGATGGTTTTTCTTTTGCAATTTACAATTGCATCATGTACGGTCAACCAATCCATACCGAGGATAACATCGAATTCGTCAAATGGTAAAAGTATCAAATCAATGGAAAACGAAACCTCGGATTACTAGAGGACATTTCTTGCACACTTTGTCGACAAAGCACGTGCGACCCAAGGGATTTGACACCCGAATTACAAACTCGATGAGACTCGGCGGTGGAGTCTTCATCGGATGCTAAGGTTTCACATACATATGAATGAGCGAACCGGGTCTATCAAAGCAATCACATCAGTATCAAAGAGAGTAAAAGTATCCGTAATAACATCTGGCGAAGAGGCATCCTCGCGTGCGCGTATAGCATAAGCTCTAGCCGGAGCACGAGCCTCGAATCTGGTTGTAACATCTCTAGATCCTCTCGACCTCCGCTAGCATTCCCCGCATTTCTAGATGGTCTACCTCGAGTAGTAGTAGCACCCGGTTTCCCACTCTGATTTACATTCTGTTCAGACAGTCTCGGACAATCCTTGATAAAGTGGTCGGCTAATCCACACTTATAGCGAGAGCGGTCATGGAATCTACAACTCCCGAATGCCATTTACCACAATGTCGACACTCGACTGCCTCGACGATCATTTCCCACTGCCGCAACCAAGTGACTCGTGTACTCACGGGGAGGTCGATCGCGATCTCGTCTTGAAAAACCCGAAGTGTCTTTGGATCGGCGAGAATCATCTCTAAATTTCTTCAATGACGGTTGAAAGGGCTTTCCGATGATCTCTTACGAAACTCTTTGGCTCCCATTTCACTTTTCTTTTCTCCTTACCGAGCTCTTGACCTTGCAAAGCCGCTCGACAAGCACTACAAACTCTCTGATCTCTAAAATGCCAACATACAATTTTATATCTTCATTCAAACCATCTTCAAAACGTTTACACATACACATTATAGCTTCAAGAAACGCATTCTCGAGCGTCATCGCTAAGCCTCACAAACTTTCGTTCATAATCGATGAACCGTCATGGAACCTTGTTTAAGTTCAAGAAATTCCTTTCGTTTTTGATCAATAAATCTCTGGTGATATACTTTTTCTGAAACTCGGTTTGAAAAAACTCCCAAGTTACCCGCTCTTTAGGCACAACAGAAATTAACGTATTCCACCAATAGTAGGCGGAATCACGTAACAAAGGGATAGTACACTTCAAGCATTCCTCGGGTGTGCAAGATAGCTCATCAAGTACCGGATAGTGTTGTCCAACCAAAATTCAGCTTGCTTTCGGCATCATCATTGTCCGTAGCTTTAAATTCGATAGCCCCGTGCTTTCGGATTCTGTCAACTAGGGGCTTGTTTAACCTCATCTGGTCGATTACCGGAGGTACCGCAGGTGCAGGAGAGGTATTAGTCGGGAGTGGGGGTTGTGGAACAGCCGTATTAGTTCGAATGTATTGGTTAAACCAATCATTCATCACATTATAAAAGGCTTGTCTAGCCTCATCGTTTTGATTGCTCGCAACAAAGTTGAGAGTCCATCGGCCTTGCCCCGTCTTGTGAGCAGCGCTACACTCTCCACATCGTCGCCTACCGCTCGATTGGGATCGGGATCCATTCATCGACATAAACACACATTTAAACCGCCGTAAATCACCACACTATCAAATAATCACCTAATGGCATGTATAGTCGCACCCAAACGTATCACGATAGTCCTAGAATCGGCTAAACCATAGCTCGATACCAATATAATTGTAACACCCCAAGCAAGGCTAGATCACAGGGGTTGAAAACGAGGTATTAACGGACTTACTTCATTGGCTTACACGGTTCAATTTTTTTAATTCCGGACATATGCTGGCTAAGCAATCATCACGACCACTTTAAAAATCATATCTCGAGTTCCAAGCTCGAAAACTTAATCCGTAAATTTTCCTGAAACTAGACTCATGTATCTATCTACACATTTTTTCTAGAATTTTGATCAGGCCAAATGGTACAGTTTATTAGATTAAGTCTCCCCATTACAGGTTTGACTACACAGACCTTCATGCATTGCAACTTAAGTATCTTCCTATACAGGGCTTCAAATCTTATGCCGTTTGTTTCTAAAGAAACTAGACTCAACAAGGAATCTAAACATATGGGGCATGACTTATAATTATTTCTGGTTAATTTATAGTAAATTTTCAAAGTTAGAACAGGGGATCCAGAAATTGCTCTCGCACCTGTTTCATGAAAACCTAAATATCTCTTAACATATGACTCATTTGGCCGTTTTGTTTCTTCCATATGAAAGTAGATTCATCAAGGTTCGATTACAATTTTACTCACTAATTAATTCCATTCTTACAAATTTTAACGATTTTTCCAATTTACCCCATTGATGCTGTCAACATCGACTTTAGGGTAGACTTTACCTATTGCCTAGTTTCCATAATTTAACTAATCCGATAGCATACATAGCACAATTTATAAATGTGATTAACCATCCCAATGGTCAATCATTGACAAACATATCCGTATACGGATAACCATATACATACACGATGATTATAATATTATGATTCAAATATGAACACAAGCCATTTTCGCATGGCTAACCAAATTTATACAATTCCAAAAGGTGCATGACCATTAACAAAAAGGGTAGTCCTATACATGCCATTTTAAAGTTCAACCAAAAATGTACCAAAAGGAGCGTTGATAGTGTGGGTGACTTCGATCACGACAATCCCGAATCCGATAAGCGACGAACCAAAATCTATAAAACAAAAATCAAAGAAACGGAATAAGCGTTTAATGCTTAGTAAGATTGAGTAGTGAAATTGTGCACAACCGAAATATAACATTCATATGACTAAACAATTTATCTCATGCTCACATATACTCAAAATCATACCTACTTCATATTTCCAATCCTTATATTCATGCGTAAGAAAATCAAATTAACTAAAAACGGTGATTAATCGATAGAGCGAATCATGATATTTTAACGGAATCAACTATTTCGATTCATATTCAAAACATACCTCATCCATTGGGACTTTTCAAGTGTATTAATTGAACTATTACAAAGAAACCATTCATTCTTCAACCAAGTACCTTCGGATTTGACCGGACATAGCTACGTACTCAAATGCCTTCGGGACTTAGCCCGCTATGGTAACTCGCACAAATGCCTTCGGGACTCAAATTTGGATATGGTAACTCGTACAAAATGTCTTGGATTTAGCCCGGATGTGGTAGCTCGCATAAATGCCTTCTTGGGACTCAACCCGATATGGTATCTCGCACAATTGCCTTCGGGGCTCAAACGGATATCATCATAGTATCCATGCACATAGAACTAAATCATGACATATCTATATTTCGATTTCATAATTAGAATTCCAACACAAATCGCTTATCAAGTAATATCATTTTCGGCTCAATAACTATATACTAGAGCATGATTTTGATTTACTTACAACATGATCTAATTGAATCGTAACCTAAGCTCCATTACTCAAAGGCTTACCTCGGATATTTTTGTACGGTTGCGGATAGGCTACTCTCATTTGCTTTCTCTTTTCCTTATCCGATTTAGACCCTCTATGCTCTTGAGCTCCCTTAAGCTTAAAGTGACCAAACTTCTCTTCTTCCTTTCTTTCTAATTCGGCTAAGAAGAACAAAATGTTACTTTTTTTTCTTCACCATCCAATTCCTTATTTTAATTACTTTTCTTTTTTTTTTATTTGATATAAAATATTAAGCCACTAACTATTAATTAACACATATTATATGTATATAATTCCATCATGGCCAGCCACTACTCTCAATAGTGGAAATTTGACATGCAAATCCTTGGTTTTTTTATAACTTGAACTAATAGGTCCTTTTAGATTAACCTATCATATTTCAAAAGTGTCACTCATAAGTCCTATTAACTAAATTCACATTCAATTGACTAAATCGAAACTTAAAACTTTCACACATTCAAAATTCACATATTTTAGATAGTAAATATTATATTCAAATAATTCGGTGACTCGGTTTAGCGGTCCCGAAACCGCTTTCCGACTAGGGTCACTTTAGGGCTGTCACATTATAAGTTAACAATTTGGTGGTAAAAACACAATATTTTGAGTGGTGGATGATTAAATTAAATTATCTAGATGTAAGATGATCCCTATGTAATTAAATCTAAATGCAAATGATCTAAATGTATGAATGGATTTTAGCAACAAAAACACAATTTCAACAATCAATAACATGTATAGGCTAGGATAATCATATTAATCAATTTAACTCATTTTTATCATGCTTAACAGTGTTCGGAAAACATTCCATGGCAACTTGAATTTTCATGAGTTTGCAAACCAAATTAAGTCCTCGCAGATTTTTTACTTAGTGAAACATGTATTTTAATGATCATATTAAACTAAGGGTTTCTAAAATTTATGCGAGGTAACAGGGATAATTAAGTTTGAAATAGTTTAATCACATAAACCTAAAAACTATGCAAGATAATAAAACTAACTAAAGATATTATGAACCTCTAATTTAGTCGGGTTTAATGATCTAAATTGAGCATTGCAGTTTTCAATTATGTGTCTACTAGTCATCGTCTGGTTAGGATTGTTCAGCTAATCTGAATGCATCCAATCATGTATGAATGAAATACATCTTGATATTAATTGAAAACATTATTGATAGAGGCACAAACACGTTAAATATGGTTCAGACGAATATTATTGAATTAACATAATCATCCTAGCTAAACATAATTAAGCTATCATTGTTGATTGCAAGATCAATAAAGACTTAGTAAACATGTTTAAATTAAACAACAAAGAGGAAAGACTAAACTCTAATTCAATTTAGTAGCCTTTCGAATCTTTCTGACTGAGGTGTTTCTTTGATCCACTCGTTGCTCCTTTGCCTAGGGTTTTTCAAGGTGGCCGACCAAGAGATGGTCTTGACAAGGCTTTTGTTGGCTAAAAGAATGGGAAGAGAGATGAGGTGGCTAGGCATGAGGAGAGGAGAGCAAGAGAGAAAATGAGAGAATGCTTAATGAATGAATGAATTAAGGGATGTGAGGGATGATTTGAAAGGTGAAAGGTGTGTGGTATTTATAGGTGAAGTTGGTGGATGATTTTGCTAAAAATATCATCACATCTTACTTGATACTCTCCCTCCTATGGTCGACCATGATGTGTGGAAAGGTGGGTGATTTAGTTGCTTGATTTAAGCACAAGATCATACTATATTTAGCCAGGGTTGGATGGTTTCTTCAAGAAAACCTTGTGTGCCAATTTCAAACATTCTTCCAAGTGTAGGGACCCCCAAAGAATTTTCCCAAAGTTGATTTTTGGCTGCCCAAGTGTGGTTGCCGAATTGGGCTTCTCTCCTCATGGATTGGATGGTTCCATGACCTAATAAACTTGTAGATTGATCCAACATATTTCACCCTTTTTTATTAGGTCAAGATGATAATTAAATGACCATATTTGTCATGGTTGTTGCCATCCAATACATGATAAAATAGCTCATGTCCTTGCGCATTATAATATACTCAATTTATTGAATAAACTCTGTGGCCCTACTTAGTGGCGAATCTAGGGGGGCTGGCAGGGGCCCCGGCCCCCTAAAATTATAAAAATGAATATTTATTATTTAGCCCTTAAATATTTGAAAACTTTGGCCCTCCCTTAAATTGTTGTTTGGCTCCCCTTTCCAACTTTGAACATTAAAAAAAAAATCTTTCTTTTTTTATTTTTTTCCATATAATATATTTTAAGTTTTTAACTTTAAATATTTATATAATACACTACAACTTTCTTTTTTTAGATGATAGTTGTTCACTTTGTAATATGACATTAAATGTGAATTTAGGTTAAAATTCAATTTGTTAACTAGTGAAATGGAAGTCTCTTTTCCTATTGCTAGTAACAACTATTGTCATCAACATTTGTCCTTAAAACGCGACATCAAGTTAATCTTCTAAGGTTTTTTTCATCTTTTTACAATTTTACTATTGTTTTTATTATGTTTTAAAGTTTGTAATTTAATTTTATTTTACAGTTATTAATTTTTTTTATCTTTTAAGATATTGTAGTTATGAAGTTGAAAACAATTAATTCATTTTTTTAAAAGAAAAGTATAGAGACAACACAATCACCTTCAGAAGCATCACAAATTGAGGTACCACCTTCATCGTTTGCTCCTTTAAACTCTGATGCTCATCCTTTTAAAATTCCTAGAGTTGAAGATGAGGCACTTGATTTGTCTAACTTAGAACGTGAACCTAGGTTACGTAAGTAAATATTTAAGTATCTGGTTAATGTGCGTGATGAAATTCGAAAAGCTTATATTAAGGCTAGACCATATCAACCTATTCTTTTAGAATCTCTTGCTTCCAATTCAAAAAAGCATCCTCATTATTTTCAACCATCATGGTTTAAACAATTTCCTGGTTAGAATATTCACCTTCTAATGATGTAGTATTTTATTTGCCTTGTTCTCTTTATAGCAATCCAAGTAGTCGTTTTAGACTAATTGCATTTATTCATAGTGGCTTTAGTAATTGGAAAAAGGTGCATGATGGATGCAATTGTGCTTTTTTGACCCATATGGGAAAATATCCAAATTCATTGCATAACAATGCACAATGAGCTTATGTAGATTTAGTAAATCAAGCTCAACATATTGAAGTATCACTTGATAGACAAACAACACATCAAATTGCAGTTAATTGTCTACGTCTAAAACCTAGTATAGATGTTATTTGATGGTTGTCATTTCAAGGGTGTGCTTTTAGAGGTCATGATGAAAGCTCTGGATTAAAAAATTATGGGAAATTTCTTGAATTTTTATCACTATTAGCATCGTATGATGAGAAAGTTGAAGATGTTTTGAAAAGTGCTCCACAAAATGCTAGTTATACTTCTTCAACAATACAAAAAGAGCTATTGCAAATTTATGCCAATAGAGTTTGTAATGTAATTCGTGAAGAAATTGGTAACAGAAAGTTCAGCATTATTATGGATGAAACGAGAGACGAGTAAAAAAAAAAAAAAGAAGAGAAAATGGCAATAATTTTGAGATTTGTTGATAAACAAGGACAGATAAAAGGACAGTTTTTGATATAGTCGATGTTAAAGATACTGCATCATTGACTTTGAAGAATGTGATTTTTAATGTTCTCTTGCAACATAGTTTTGACATACAAAATATCTAAGGTCAAAGCTATGATGGAGCAAGCAATATGCATGGGGAATTTAACGGCTTGTAAGCTTTGATTTTGAATGATTGTCGATATGCTTATTATGTTCACTGTTTTGCTCATCGTCTTCAATTAGCATTGGTTGTAGCAGCTAGAGAAGTGGTTGAAGTGCATCAATTCTTTAAAGACTCGTCTAATATTGTTAATATTACTTCGGCTTCTTCCAAACTGTACAATAAATTACAAAAGACCAAGCAGCTAAAATAACTCGTTTGGTATCCATTAATGAGTTAGCAATTGGAACATGAATAAATCAGATTGGCATTTTACAACGTCCTGGTGAGACTCGATGGAGTTCCCATTTAAATTCAGTTACTAGTTTACTAAAGATGTACAATGCTACTAGCACGGTTCTTGAAAATCTAAAAAATACCGCTTCTAACTATTCTCAACGAGGAGATGCTCATAATGCATATAATAAATTGAGATTTTTTGAGTTTATTTTTATTTTGCATATAATGAAAGAATTTTTAGGGGTTATTGATAACCTTTGTCAAGCTTGCAACGCCGTTCTCAAGATATATTAAATGCCATGAGTTTAGTTTTGACAACGAAAGATTTAATCCAAAAGTTGGGAGATGATGGATGGAATGAATTGTTGAAAAATGTGATATCTTTTTGTGAAACTTGGGAGTTGGATTTTCCTGATATGAATGCTCAATACATTGTGGGTCGTAGTCATAACAAGAAGGAAGATGTTAAAGTGGAGCATCATTATCGAGTGGATATATTTTTTGCTATAATAGATACTGAGTTGTAAGAATTGAAAAGCATGTTTAATGAACATGTTCTCGAGCTTCTCACTCTTACTACAGCTTTAGATCCCAAGGAGTTTTTCAAGTTATTTGATATTGATAAAATTTGCATTCTTGTAAACACGTTCTATCCAGAAGATTTTTCTCATCAAGAGAAAGAATGTCTCCCATATGAGTTGAAACATTATGAACTTGATGCATGTAAGCATCCTGATTTGAGAAAAATATCAACACTTTCTGAACTTTGTAGAAGCTTAGTTGAGAGTGGAAAGTCAGTCATGTACCCTCTCATTGACAGATTGATTCATCTTATATTGAGTATTCTAGTTTCAATAGCATCCTCAGAACGTGCTTTTTCTGCTATGAAGATTGTGAAGACTCGACTTCGTAGTAAGATAGAAGATGAAAAGAAGTTCTTTGGTTGTGTACATTGAGAAAGAAATTGCATTAAAATTTGATATAAATGAAATAATTGATGATTTTTGTCAGGTCAAGGATCAAAGAGTGCAATTCAAAGAAATTTTAAGATTTCTTTCTAGTTTATTTTATTTATTAAATTATTTTTCTTTAATTAATTTTTATTTTTAAATTTATTATTTTTCATTATCTCAGCCCCCCTCTTGAAAATTCTTGGCTTCGCCTCTGGCTCCATTGCATGATAAAAATCAACACATTAATAAATGATATGAAACAATGTAATTTATACACAAAAATCATATAATAAAGCATAATTTTGCATATTTTATAAATTCATGTCCATTATTAACATTGAAGCAAAATCCACTTAATTTATTAGCAATTACTCAAGATTAATATAATTATTAAGTAAAAAGGTGGTAAAAATATGTAGAAAAATCCTATATAATTTTGAGTTTACAATGTAACCAGTTGGAGTTAATTATAAAAGAGTTAAACGGTTAGGAAACAGAAAAAGGGGACAGTGCTGAGCAAGAAAATGATCACATGGTATCCCAACTTTATTGGTGGAGGCAGAGTAAGGAGCAGCCGAAATAAATCATCCCAAATTCAAAAAAATTGTTGCTGTCTATTATTAAACCTCCTAAATTAGAATTGAAGTCATTACTCACACATTTAAAATATGGCTATTTGGGAGAACAAAATACCCTACTAGTGATTATTGTTGCAGGTTTAAAAGCAACCCAAAAAGAAGCTCTACTAGCCCCAGGTGGCGAAGAGCCGACATCGAGGTGCCAAACCTTCTCATCGATGTGAGCTCTTGGGGAAGATCAACCTGTTATCCTTAGAGTAACTTTTATCCTTTGAGCGACGACCTTGTTTTAAAATGCATAAAAAAGCGATAGGATGGATGATTGCTGATATTAAAGAAATTAATCTTGCATTTTGTCAACATAAGATCAGATTAGAAGATGGAAAAAGACCTGTAGTTAATGCTCAGTGTATACTTAATCCAATTATGAAGGAAGTGGTAAAGAAGGAATTACTTAAATGGTTAGATGCATGTATTGTTTGTAACATCCTGATTTAAGGCCTAGTCGAAATAGTGGTTTCGGGACCACAAATCTGAGGTCACAAAAAATTTTTTTAATATTATTTTGGGGTCTATAGCATGATAGTATGATGGTGTAAAAATTTTGTTAAGAAATATTATCGTTTGAACGCTTAATTGGTGAAAAAGGACTAAATCGCGTAAAGTGCTAAAATTGTGTTCTATTAGCTAAATGTGTTAAATAGCTATAGAACTTAAAATTTGAGGTCCTTAATGAACAATTAAGCCATTATATATGTGTATGGCTGTACATAAAATATAAAAATTGAAAAGTCAACACTTTGGGTAGAAGTTGGTAAATTGAAGACAAAAGCCTAGATTAATAAAAAAAATAAAATAAAAGATAAGGCTATCTTCTTCTCCATCTTCTCCACTGAAAATTTGAAGAGAAAACCTCCATGAAGCTTGAAATTTTTCAGCAAAATAAACTCCCACATGTAAGTGATTTTGGTATTAGTTTTCAATGTTCTTTGTATTTTTTGAACCCTTGTAGCTTAATCTAGCTAATGGGGGGATTATTTTGCAAAATGGTTGAAAGTCTAGGGTTTCTCCATGTGAATATTTATATTGTTTGCTGAATTTTTATGGAAGAAAATAAGTCATGGTTGTGTAATAAACAACTTTTGTGAAAGGATTTTCATGAAAACACCTAAAAAGGGCTATTTTGTAAAGTTTGTAAAATAAGTTGTAAATGCATGAAATAATTGAAATTTTGAGTTGTTTTAGTTACAAAAAGAATCGGCTAGGCTTGGTAAAGGAGGAAATTTGATAAAAATTGATAAAAATTAATTTACGAGCCTAAGGGCAAAATCATAATTTTTGTAAAGTCTAAGGGCAAAATGGTCATTTTGCCAAATTGTGAATTATGAAAAATTTTAATTAATGTAATGATTAAATGAGTGTATTTCATCATGTTAGATCAAGAAAATCGAGATTTGGGCTTAAATTGGAAAGTTCAAGATTATGGACTAATTTGGAGTAGTTGGCCGTAATTGTTTTTGAGGTAAGTTCGTATGATAATAATAATGCAACGTTATGTTTGAATTATATTCCTTACTATTATTGCATATATTGTATGATTTAATATATTGGAAAAATTGATGGAATGGTGTATATGACATGGAAGAATAGTACATGAAATGCAAGAAGATAATGATACATGGCAAGTGATATATGAAATATGTGCTATATGTTATGTAAATTCTTAAAAGCTTATTTGCTATTTGAGTTATGCCTTATTATGCTATGAATGGGAAATTGGTACTATTGTAAGCATGAATGATATTATGGCCGTTACATACGACATCACGAGCAAGTAGACAAAGTGTGCCATGTGCAAGTGAGACAAACCCCGTTTGAACCTTAGGGGTATTTTAGGATACAAGTGACATGTCACTAGGAATTAAGAAGTCCGAACTCCTTGAGTGGTCTAAGTTCATGATATTTGTGGCATCTGAGCTCATTAAGTGGTCTGAGTTTGTTATGGATACGAGCATCCGAGCTCGTTGAGTGGTTCGAGTTTATAATGGATGCGATACATGTGATTTAGTTTTGGGCAAAGGTCTTGTGTGTCCTACCGGTGGCTAGGTAATCCTTGAGTGGTCAGATACCTGACAACATTTGTGAGCAACCCGTGTAGTTACATCTTGATCGATAGGTTATATGAGCAAGCTCATGAGTAGCTCTTTCGTGAGCGTTACATGTTACATGGTAGCTTTGGCTATGTTGGTATATGTGGCACTTATGTGTGAATTTCCACGTATCCAATAGTCCGATTGTTCAACGGGTAATAAAATGAATGATGTAAAGAAAGTCCCGTGGAAGACATGTTACGGAAGGTATGGTTGTATACTATACTACGAGCGAAAGACATGTTATGGAAGGTATGGTTGTATACTATACTACGAGTGGTACATATACGTACACTAAGCTCATGATTATCGAGACTTTGAAATGTTGAGACATCGGTGAGCTAAGATGTATGAATTATGATTATGAATTTTGTTGCAATATCATGTTAACTTATATTGTGCATTTGGACATGGAATTTATGAAGTGGTGAGATCATGATTAGTTGAAAGTGAACTTATGATAGTTATCATTATATTGCACTAGAACAGTGTTTGATAGCAATAGTTGAGTGACTTTGAAAATCCATCAAAAATTATGGAAATTGAGTTAGAGGTTGAATAAAATATTAAATTAAATCTTAATGAGTCTAGTTTTATGTAGAAGAAACAGTGTAAGCAAAAGAGTTTCATATTATGAAATATTTAAATTTTTGTGAGACAGAGTCAGAATGATTTCAAATCCCGCATAAGGAGATAACTAATTTTTAGTGAAGAGGGGTTGGAACTATCAGACAGCGAAATAGGGGTAAATTTAACGAATAAACTGTACTAATTGGCTAAACCAAAAATTCTAAAAATTTTATGGTAAGAATATATGTGACTCTAGTTTCTAGAAAAATTAGCGGATATTAATTTGGATTTCCGTAGCTCTAGATATAAATAATTTAGTGACTATAACTCGAGAAAATAGCTTGACTTGAGTATAAGTAAAAGTGCAAATATAGTTGTATTACCTAGAGGAGCATGTTGATAATTGCTATTATTTTTCATATGGTCTTACTAAGCTATAAAGATTACTCCCTTCCTTTCCTTTTCTTTAGTGTTGTCAGGATTAGCTCGGGATTGGAGATCGTCGGAGGCAGCATCACACTATCAAGCCATCACCTTTATAATATTTATATACGTTAAACATTTTTAAGTGAGTGGCATGCATAAGGACTTATCTTTATGTTATGTCTTATTATGATTAGCCAAATGCATTGGCTTATATTGAGTTATTTGTATATGGCCAAGAGGTGTGTCTTATTTTGATTATGGTTTGTGAACCTATCTATCTATGCTATGTTCTAATGCTTGAGATGAGGTGGAGTGATTATACTTGTTGGCCATATATGGTTGGCATTAATGTTATGAATGTGCCTTAATATGAGATGCTATATCATTAAAATGATGTCATGATATGTGTCCTTAGTATGTATAAAGATGTGAAGGATTAAGGGTAACATAAAAGCTTGGAAAATAGCCTAAGTGTTAACCACACGGGTAGAGACACAGCAGTGTGTCTCAACCATGTGGGGGACACGGCCTTAGCACACGGGTGTATGACTCGGCTGTGTGACACTAAATGTTTGCTGACATAATAAACAGAGAGTTTCACGGGCATGTCCAAGCTACACGGGCATGTGAAACCCACACGGCCAACCCACACGGGCGTGTGGCTCTCCCAAGTGTGAAAATTTTCTAAGTGTTGCAAAAGTTTCATATGTTTACGGTTTAGTCCTGAACCACCCCGATTGTATGTTTTGGGCCCCGTAGGCCCATATAAGGGATGGTAAGCATATGTATGAAAGTTTTTAAATATAATGAAATTTTATGGCCGGTTTTTACTTGATTGATTGTGTTTAAGTCCGGTAATGCCTCGTACCCTATGCCAGCGTAGGACACGGGTAAGGGGTGTTACATTATTTATGCCTTTTCTGATAGTGAATGGGTTAATCCTACTTAGTGTGTTCCAAAGAAGGGAGGTCTAATTGTAGTCAAGAATGATAAAAATGAGTTAATTCTAACGAGGACGGTTACTGGTTGGAGAGTATGTATTGACTTTCAGAAATTGAATGATGTAACAAAAAAGGCCATTTCCTTTTGTCCTTTATTGATCAAATGCTTGATCATTTAATAGGTAAAGATTACTATTGTTTCCTTGATGACTACTCGGGGTACCATCAAATCCAGTCCACCCTGATGATCAAGAGAAAACCACTTTCAGATGTCCTTTTGGTACTTATGGTTTTAAAAGAATGCCTTTTGGCCTATGTAATGCTCCTACAATCTTTATGAGATGCATGAGTGCTATCTTTGCTGATATGTTAGAAGGAGGATTAGATGTATTCATGGATGACTTTTTAGTTTATGGAGACTCTTTTCAAGAATATCTAGGTAATCTTGAGAAAGTTCTAAAAAGATGTGAATAGACTAATATAGTGCTTAACTAGGAAAAATACCATTTCATGGTAAAATAATAATTGGTATTGGGGCATCAGATATCAGGAAAAGGTATGGAAGTTGATAAAGCCAAAATTGAGGTTATAAAAATTCTTCCTAATCCAACAAATGGTAAATGAGCTTGAAATTTTTTAGGTCATTCAGGATTCTACTGAATGTTTGTAAAAGACTTTACTCACATATCTAAGTCTCTGAATCAACTTCTTCAGAAAGAGACACCTTTCATATTTGACCAAAGTTGCGTCAAAGCCTTTGAGGTAATAAAAGAAAAACTTATATCTGCTCCAATAATCATCACCCCTAACTGGTTAGAACCTTTTAGTATTATTTATGATACTAGTGATTACGTTAGAACCTTTTATTATTATTTGTGATGCTAGTGATTATGTAGTAGGTGTAGTTTTAGGATAAAAGTATAATAATATATTTGGGGCTATTCACTATGCAAGCAAAACGTTAAATTCGACACAATGCAACTACACTATAACTAAAAAAGAGATGCTAGTAGTAGTGTTTGCTTGTGAAAAATTTCAACCCTACTTAATGGCGAACAGAGTATATGTGTATACTAACCATTCTGCGTTAAAATATGTTATGAAGAAAAAAGAAACAAAAGCTAAACTAATTAGATCGATTTTACTGCTTCAGGAATTCGATTTATAGATAATTGATAGGAAAGGGATTGAGAACCAAATTGCAGATCATTTATCTAGAATCAAGGATAATTTAAAAGTAGGGAATATTCAAGTAATTAAAGAGACTTTTATAGATGAACAATTATTTAGAGTAGACATCTATCAAACCAGGCCAAGCAAGCATACAACACCGTGGTATGTAGATTATGTCAATTATATTGCAAGAGGAGTCTTTCCCGTATAGGCATCTTGGCAATAGAGAAAGAGGATAGCCCATGAATAAAAAAATTATGTTTGGGAGGAACTATATGTGTTTTGACAATGTGCTAATCAATTGGTCTAGAGGTGTGTAGCAGAGGAAGAGATATATGACATTTTACAAGGATGCCATACATCTCCATGCAGAAGGCATTTTGGTGGAAAAAGAACAGCTTCAAAAATGCTACAATCAATATTTTATTGACCAACTATGAATAGAGACGCCTATAAATTCGTAAAAGGGTGTGATGATGTTAACAAATTAGGAATATATAAAAAAAGGAATGAAATGTCACAAATAGGGGTAATTGAGGTCGAAGTATTTGATGTTTGGGGAATTAATTTCATGGGACCATTTCCAAGTTCTTTCAGGAATCAATACATTTTCCTGGTTGTTGATTATGTTTCAAAATGGGTTGAAATGATTGCTTTTACCTACCAATGATACAAAATCAGTAGTGAGGTTCCTGAGAAAAACACATATTCGCTAGGTTTGGTACACCATGTGCATTGGTCAGTGACGAAGGATCGCATTTCTGTATCGAGCAATTTGAATAAGCTTTGGCTAAATACAACATAGGACACTGAATGACAACGACCTATCACTCATAAGCTAATGGACAAGCAGAAGTGTCTAATTGTGAAATAAAATATATTTTCAAAAGAAAAATAGTAAATCCAAGTCAAAAGGATTGGGCAGCATATAAGACTCCTCTAGGTATGTCTTCATATAGGCTAGTATACAGTAAGAACTACAATTTACCAATTGAACAGGAAAATAATGCATATTGGGCGATCAAAGAGTTAAATCTGGACCCGAATTTAGTTGAGAAAGAAAGACTATTTCAATTCCAGGAATTGAAAGAATTCTGTTTTATAGCCTATGAAAATACTAAAATGTATGAGGAGAAGAGTAGACATCGACATGATTTAAAGATTAGAAAGCACAAATTTCTACTTGGATAGAAAGTTCTATTGTTCAAAAAAAGATTGAATTTTTTTCTTGGCAAACTTAAATCAAGATGGAATGGTCTACATACCATACACCAGGTAACTCCTCATGGAACAATAGAGTTGATCAGAAAAGGAGGACAACTTTTTCTGGTAAATGGCCAAAGAGTAAAACATTATTTTGAAGGAATAATCAACACAGTAGTTGATGAACAAATCTTGCACTGTAACGTTATAGGATTTACAAGGAATCAAGGGGAAATCAACAAACAAAAAGAGTGATGATGAAGAAGATGACCAAAGTGTTGATTCCATAAAATATAGGAGAATTTGGCATGCATGTCGCGACATCACTCTCGAATGTCACGACAGTGAAAAATATTCAAATCATGGAACCTGCTCTCGATGTTGCGACATCACTGAGGGATGTCGCGTCACCACTGTGTAACTCTGTTTTCTGAGCTAACACTAATTGCTGACTTTTTGTAGTTTATTTATATTAGGATTCTTATTCTTTAATTTCTTGCGCAGTAGAAATAAACTATAATTCTTAAATACTTTATTCTGTCATTCTAATTTATAAATAGGTCACATAGTGTTAGCTCGATAGAACAAACCAAAAACGCCAAGAGGGGGTGAATTGGCCTTTTAAGAAATTATGGAAGTAAAGAGAGAAAATTAAAAATATTGACACAAAGATTTAGAGCGGTTCGACCCTAATTTCCTACTCAACTACCTTAGCTTTCCGCCTCTAAGGATTTTCCCAAATTCACAAATTTGTTTAACCTTTGATGAAAATGTTTAACCTTACAATTCCTTAAGATTTCTACCCCAAATCTTAAGTAACAAACCCTCTCAAAGGGACACAAATAAGCAAACAAAGAAACAATCCTTACAACATTAAATTGTTTGCAAAATGAAGCTTGTAACACCCATAACTGTCGTCAGATTAGGGTTACAGCATATTACCATACAATCCAGAACAATCAATAACAGGTAGCATCAAGTTGTCAATTTAATTAATAGAATTTCATAATAATTCAGATTGGAGTAATATATTCATTTATGGGCCTTAATCGAGCCAATGAGGACTTAAAAATTTTTCTTCAAAGTGTTGGACAAAACAAACATAAACTTAGGTGGACAAGTATCGGTAGAATTCAAAAATGGAAAGACCTTGAAAAAGGCTACAGAGTTCTATCGGTAGAACTGAGAGTTTTATCGATACTGCTCTGGGTTCTATCGAAACAACCCGGACTTCTATCGGTATAATGCACTTTAGTGAGGAAGATAGTTTTGCCTGGGACTTTTATCGATACCTGGAGGACTTCTACTGAAAGAAGTCACGACAGTAGCCAAAGTTCAACATTGTAACACCCTAAAACACATCAAGGGCAACCAAAACATTCCAATTATGTTCACCTAAACTTAACTAAGTTGTCTTTCAAATTCACATCACATAGTACTTATAATCTTCTTCTCTTAAATCAAACATACAAGCAACCATACACACACATTGAATTTACTTACCTTGACCTCAAGCACCATGCCTAGATCCAAACAAATTACTACCATTCATAATTGAACATTGAACTCAAATTAAGAGTTAACATGGCATACTGTAGGAATTTCTAAAGTTTGTATCATAAAAAATACCAACCAACACATAGCTATAAACGTATAACAATTTCATTAACCCTACCACATGCCTTATAACACCTATACAAAATTAAAATCTACCAAAGATTCTTGGATAGTGTGAATCTTCGAGTTGATTTGACCGTCCAATTATCCATAAAATGTTATCTACAAAAAAACATAACAAACACGAGTAAGCTTTTATAAACTTAGTAAGTTTGTCTATTAAACGATAAAGCTTATTGAATTAAACATAATAATTCAAATAACAAGATTAATAAACTAAGCTCTTGTCAACAAGGTTCTTAACAAAATTTCTGTGACCAACAAATCACAACAGGTGAGTTTATACATAAACAAGTATGAGATCATTCATTATCAAGCCACAATGCTATCAGGAGATTCATGAATAATCTTTTAACAACTCTATAACAAGACATTTAACGCAAGAACAATACCGATGAATGATATACGGATACGAGCACATAGCTAACCATTTGAGAACATGCCATACGCTCATATGAGCTAATCCAACTGATAACACGCCTTAGCACTAAGTGCCTAGCCTGCAGGCTAACATCCACCCTTGGTAATATGCCAAAAAATACTATAATATAACACAATAGTCCACAAAAAATGCATAACTTAGGTATATTTAGTGAATAGGAAATATACAAGAATCCTCATCACATCTCATATCAAGCCCGTACTGCACACAAAATAACCTATTAGCATGCCAATCGTACTCTATCCTACATTCATCGTCTTAGGAGATATTAACAATAACCAGTGTTTTATCAATCATTATTTCAGTTCTCGGTTATCAGATATCAACATATTAATAAAAAATCAACATATAAATTTCATTTAATATGTAAATTTAAAACAAATAAAATTAATGGAATGAACTTACCAAACTACACTACAATAATGACAAGGTACAGGGGTTATTTGGTAATTTTCTCTTTTCCTCGATTTTCTAATTGTTCTTGATCTAAAATAATATTTTCATTCAATTAAATAATTCCAACAGTAAAATTAACTCATTTTATGCAATTAGATCATTTTTGATATTTTTACAAAATTACCCCAAATATTTTATTTTTATGCAATTTAGTCCCTAGGTCTAAATCATGCAATTTAACCATTTTCTATTAATTCTAAGCTTAGCCAATCTATTAACCCCTTCATTACAGCCCATACTTACTGTTATTTAGCATCAAGTCCTTTTACTTTTACTGTTTTCATATTTTAGTCTTTGAACATTAAAATCAACAAAAGCTACTTTACAAAATAGTCCTATTTAGCAACCAAGCTAAAAATTCTACCATAAAACTTCTAGAACAACTCAATTTCATCAATGACATAATACAAATCATTTGACAGTATTATAAATTAGTCCCCGGGTTAGCTAAATTAAGCTAATACGAGCTCAAAAACATAAAATTAATAAAATGACAAGAATAACGTACCTAGTGTAATATCCTGATTTTGGGCCTAGTCAAAATAGTGGTTTCGTGACCACAAAATCCAAGATAGGAATAATTATTTTATGATTATTTTGAGGTCTATGATATGATTGCATGATTGTATGAAAATTTCGTGAAGAAATTTTATGCATAAAGTGCTTAAATTGAAATTAAGGACTAAATCGAATAATTTGCAAAACTTGCATTCTAGAAGTTTCTAGTATGAAATTGTTTTGAAATATTAATTAGGAGGTCTAAAATAGAAATTTTACCAATTTATAAGTCTATGGACAAAAATTGGACATGGATGGAATTTTTGGAAAGTTTAGTAGTAAGGGCATTTTGGTCATTTATGGGTAAAATGAATTAAAATACAAAATTAAAAGCCAATTTTGCTCATCTTCAACCCCATGGCCGGATATAGCAAGGAGAAACCATGGCTAGGGCTTTTTAAGCTTCTAAGCTCGATTATAAGTCCGTTCTAGCCCCGTGTTTCAAGTTCTTTACGTTTTTGGAATCCCGGTAACTTGATTAAGCTTATTCTAGCAATAATTTAAGCTAGGGTTCATATTTGGAAAAATACCCATAGGTGAAATGTGTTTATTTTGATGTTTTATGGTAGAATATGAAGGCTGAAATTATGTTAAACAACTTTTGCTAAGCGATTTTAAGCAAAAATGAGTAAAACGGCTTAATCGATAAAAAATGTTATTGTTCATAACTATGTGTTAGGGTGAGAATTTGATGTTGTCATAGAAGGGAAAAATGTTCAGCATGTCATAAAACATAAGAAAATATGCTGAAGTTTAATTTACGAGCTTTGGGGCAAAAGTGTAAATATGCGAAAGTTTAGGGGCAAAACTGTAATTTTACAAAAATATGATTTTGGGTTAATTTGAATAATGTGAGCCCTAATTAGACTATATTTTAAATGATAGAGCAAGGAAAACTAAAATTCGGGCTAAAATGGGAAAAATACCAAGTTGTGGACGAAATGGTAAAAGTAGCCATTTTCACATACGAGGTAAGTTCATATGTAAATGTTGGTAACATAGTTATTATTTTAAATGTTTTTATGTTATCTAAATGATATGATAATTATTACGAAATATTATACTCGTGATAATTGTTTGATAATATGTCAAATTATGTGATATACTTGGAAAATGTGAAATACTATCGAGTATCGGTATCGGCATTCCGTAGAAGATGGTTGAGACACATGATTGGGAAAAAGGTCCCGTTGAACCTTAGGAATGGATTAGGATACAATCGACATGTCACTGGGATATTTGGGCATCCGAACTCGTTGAGTTGAGTCCGAGTTCACTTATGGATGCGAATGTCCGAACTCGTTGAGTTGAGTCCGAGTTCGAGAGATGTAACTAGGCATCCGAGCTCGTTGAGTTGAGTCCGAGTTCACTTATGGATACGAATGCCCGAGCTCGTTGAGTTGAGTCCGAGTTCACTTATGGGCGGGTTACATGGTAGCTTGGCTACATATGTGGCACTTATGTGCAAACTTTTTGTGTATCCGAATTATATTTCGATGTGTTCAACGGGTAAAATTCTACTCAAATGGATGAATACTCGAGGTGAAAGGGATGTATTGGTATGTGTTGTGAAATGGATACTTTGAACAGGTATGTACTTAACCCTCGGGTTGAAAACTCGATATAACAACAATATGGTAAGATGATAAATGAAAATGTAATATGAATGTCTCGGTGATGATCATGCAAATGATGTTTATGTTTGCTTATATAGTTGTGTTACTTGCTATTTTCATGTGAACTTACTAAGCATTTGTGCTTACTCCCTCCTTTTCATTCCTTGTAGTATTGACAAGCCAGCTCGGAAATCGGAAACGGTCGGAGGCATGCTCACACTATCCGTATACCATCTTGGCATAATGGCTTGTATATTTTGAGTTTGGCATGTATAGCATTATAATCATTTTGTATATATGGTCTTATGATATGGTTATTGAGTGGTATGGAAATGCTTGGTAATGATTAGCCATTGGAATGGCTAATCATGATCATATTTGGTGTTATGTATGCTAAATTGCTAGCTAATCCATAGGAACCATGAAATGGGTAAAATTTACCGTAAAATAGATTCAGACAACAGTAGTGACGTGAATTTGAAAAATCACTAAAAATAGTAGAAATTGAATTAAATAATGAATAAGTTATGGAATTTAAGCTTGATGAGTATATTTTCATAGGGATGGAATAAAACAGGTATATGAGTTATATTTTATGAGATGTTTAAATTTTTGTGAAACAGGGCCAGAGCAATTTCTGGATCCCCTGTTTTGACTTTGGAAATTCACCATAAATTTTTCAAAGATAATTTGAAGTCATGATTTATATGTGCAGATTGCTTATTGAGTCTAGTTTTATTAGAAATAAACGGTATAGTCATTGAAACTCTGTACAGGGAGATATCTGATTCGTAATACACAGAGGTCAGAGCAGTCAAACCCTGAAACAGGGGAGACTTTAACTAATAAACTGTACTAATTTGCTTGACCAAAAATTCTATAAAACAATTAGTAAATAGATATATGAGTATAGTTTTAGTGAAAATTTACGGAATTGGATTTCGAGTTTCAGAACTCGAGATATGAATTTTTAAGCGACTGTGATGCAGATTGCTAGCTTGACTAAAAATTTTAAAAATAAATTGTTTGAGCTGTTTAAAGTAATGAATTAAGTCTGTTAACACCTCGTGTTCGACTCCGGCGATGGTCTCGGGTACGGGGAATTACATTTGGTGGTATCAGAGAAGGTTTAGTCGGTTCTCAGACTAACTTAGCATTGCATAAAAATTTATCTATACGTGCCACTGATCTGTGATAGTGTGATGTCTTCTGACACATATGAGTACAGTCTTATTTAGACAGGGTACTCTCCAACCGAGCTGCGCCAACCATGTTCAATGTTATGTGAAGGTATTTGAGTAAAATTATGATTATGATAAGTCTCGGTTCAGAAAAGTATGAATAAAAGTTTATGATACATATGTGATAAATATCCATATTTGCTTAATGCTCATATGATGTAGTGTATATGGCTTACTTGATAAGATGAACGGAGTAAATAGAAAGTAGTAGAGGTATGAATAAAAGTCAAAATATTATGATATGAATGAAAATGTCCTTGTCTTGATTTGGACGTTGAATGTTGATGAATGCTAATGATATATAATTTTTATGAGATAAAGGATTATAATGAAATGAACTTATCTATGTTAAATTGTTGGACTGAATTATATGATTGTAATGACATGTACATGATGCACAAAATAAAAGTTGTGATTGTGATGCAAATATCTATGTTTGTTTGGCCCTATATGATGTCATGAGCATGAATTAATTTAATTAAATGAATGGATAAGTAAAGCTATCTAGAAAACATAGAATGTATGCATAAGTATATTGTCTAAATGGGACAGTAGGAAAATTTTGTGTAGCCAACATGAATGTTGCATTGCCTGAATGAATGACATGATTTTGATAATGTTGCTATGATGATGGAAGTTGTGTCATATGTGTATGTATAAGAAAGTCGAGTCGAGGTCCTACAACCCCTCCCCTTACCGAAGTGGTACTTATAATGGAATTTCATGAGATTTGTATTGAATAAGTTTCCGTTGAGAACCCAAAGAGTTCAAAGTGATAGAATAATTATAAGTATGATCGAGAGATTGAAAATGAGCTGATAAGTAAAGTTAGAGCCGATAAAGTATTGGATTGACGTAAAGATTATTGGAGTTATGCACTTGTCCCAATTAGAGAAGGAATTCTCTTTGGTAAATCGAATTACTCAGTGCAAGGTCGAGAAAAGTGTAAATCGAAATTTATTCAGCTGGCCTTCTTTAAGGAATGGTTTAATATGAAATTTGTGACGGCAGAACTAGTTGGGGAAATGATATTTGAAATGTGAACTACACGAGTGTGATTGTTATGATCGGACAGATTTAGCGATCTCTTTTGAGATGTTCTATGTGTTTACCCGTTCTCAGAAATATTCCTATGGCTATTGATCTTCAGAAGAAATTCTTGTTATATGGGAATGTCTTCTAATTCTAGTGTTGGATGAAAGCATTGGTAGTCCGACTGGTTTATAATTTATATTGCTCTATTTCATCGGGTATTCTATTTCATTTCAAATCGATAAGAATTGATGAGAGAATACATATGATATTATAATTCTGCTTTCTTCTACTTGATGCTTCATCCGATATATATGTATGGGAAGATATATTGATCTTGTTATATTTGATTTCAGTGGGATTAAATGATGTTTTCTTTTGGACTTTCTTTATTTGAAGAATTATCGGGGTATTTTATATTTTCTCTATGAGTTTGGTTTTCGATTCTTCGGCATAGTATCGTATCTTGGGTTTCTTTATCATGGATCTTTTTATTCTAGATTTCTTTATTCCGGGTTTCTCTATCTTGGATTTCTTTATTCGGTTTTCTTGTTATCTTTGTTCCATAATTTTTCAATTACGACTCATGTTCGAAGTGCGTTCTTCAGCTCGTGATAATCATGTCAAATATGACTATACTTCTAATTTGATCTTGGTAATGTGGTGATTTTAGTATTGGGATTTTTTTTTCCAATTTCTGTGTAAGGATTTGACATCAGTAAAGGCATAGGTGATAAAAGCACGAGTTTCAGTCGGTATGGTGAATTATTTATTTGAAAGATTTTATGTGACAATTATGTTAGGATTATTTTTCTCAAGTCTGATAATAGAATTTCATTTTTGTACTGATAAAAGAGTAAATAGTATGAACGAGAAGTGTATATTTATTAGAAAGAGTTGGATATTAGTTAAAGTCACTACGAATGATAAGGTTTTCATATTATGAAAGCTGAAAAGTTTATTACATGTTGACAGAGTTCGGATAGATGAGAATATTGGTAATCGAAGCGTGCCCAACTAGACTAGTCTACATTGAGCAAAGACTTCGACTTTCAAAGTAATGTATTGTTGTATGAATTGTGATGTGTTTCAAGACAGGTGAGGTAATGTGATAGTTTAGAGCATTCGATGTTACATAAAATTTGAGTTGTTAAAGAGGTTAAAGCTGAGCATTGGGATCTATCAAAATTATCCTTTTCAATGTTGATATTGGGATGGAAATGAGAAGGATTATTCTTGAGGCCATATCAGAATTATTTCTATGGCAGAAAGAGGAAAATGTGATGTATCCTATTCTTAAATGTTTGGAGAAATCTATAAATCATATCGGTATTGAATGAATTCCTACTCATCAGATTCATGGAATTTCAGGTCTCTTTGATTATTGGATTTCTTGGAATTCCGGTCTCCATTAATCAAGTTAAGATCCTGGTTTTATGTCATGATATCATGGGAAATTGAGAAGGGTTGAAAATTTAAGAACAGTTGAGAGTTGAGGCTGTAAGTTTTGAGACCATATGAGAAATTAAAGAGATGTATTGGAGGTACAGCCTAAGTGAAAGTTCTTCAGCACCGAATATGAGATTAAAAGTGAAGACCACTTTTCCTAAGTAAGATTTTCCGGACGAAAAATCCCTAAAAGGGGGGAGAGTTGTAATATCCTGATTTTGGGCCTAGTCGAAATAGTGGTTTCGTGACCACAAAATCCAAGATAGAAATAATGATTTTATGATTATTTTGAGGTCTATGATATGATTGCATGATTGTGTGAAAATTTCGTGAAGAAATTTTATTCATAAATTGCTTAAGTTGAAATTAGGGACTAAATCGAATAATTTGCAAAACTTGCATTCTAGAAGTTTCTAGTATGAAATTGTTTTGAAATATTAATTAGGAGGTCTAAAATAGGAATTTTACCAATTTCTAAGTCTATGGACAAAAAATTGGACATGGATGGAATTTTTGGAAAGTTTAGTAGTAAGGGCATTTTGGTCATTTAGGGGTAAAATGAATTAAAATACAAAATTAAAAGCCAATTTTGCTCATCTTCAACCCCATGGCCGAATATATCAAGGAGAAACCATGGCTAGGGTTTTTAAAGCTTCCAAGCTCGATTGTAAGTCCGTTCTAGCCCCGTTTTTCAAGTTCTTTACGTTTTTGAAATCCCGGTAACTTGATTAAGCTTATTCTAGCAATAATTTAAGCTAGGGTTCATATTTAGAAAAATACCCATAGGTGAAATGTGTTTATTTTGATGTTTTATGGTAGAATATGAAGGCTGAAATTATGTTAAACAACTTTTGCTAAGCGATTTTAAGCAAAAATGAGTAAAACGGCTTAATCGGTAAAAATTATTATTGTTCATAACTATGTGTTAGGGTGAGAATTTGATGTTGTCATAGAAGGGAAAAATGTTCAGCATGTCATAAAACATAAGAAAATATGCTGAAGTTTAATTTACGAGCTTTGGGGCAAAAGTGTAAATATGCAAAAGTTTAGGGGCAAAACTATAATTTTGCCAAAATATGATTTTGGGTTAATTTGAATAATGTGAGCCCTAATTAGACTATATTTTAAATGATAGAGCAAGGAAAACTAAAATTCGGGCTAAAATGGGGAAAATACCAAGTTGTGGACGAAATGGTAAAAGTAGCCATTTTCACATACGAGGTAAGTTCATATGTAAATGTTGGTAACATAGTTATTATTTTAAATGTTTTTATGTTATTTAAATGATATGATAATTATTATAAAATATTATACTCGTGATAATTTTTTGATAATATGTCAAATTATGTGATATACTTGGAAAATGTGAAATACTATCGAGTATCGGTATCGGCATTCCGTAGAAGATGGTTGAGACACATGATTGGGAAAAAGGTCCCGTTGAACATTAGGAATGGATTAGGATACAAGTGACATGTCACTGGGATATTTGGGCATCCGAACTCGTTGAGTTGAGTCCGAGTTCACTTATGGATGCGAATGTCCGAACTCGTTGAGTTGAGTCCGAGTTCGAGAGATGTAACTAGGCATCCGAGCTCGTTGAGTTGAGTCCGAGTTCACTTATGGATGCGAACGCCCGAGCTCGTTGAGTTGAGTCCGAGTTCACTTATGGGCGGGTTACATGGTAGCTTGGCTACATATGTGGCACTTATGTGCAAACTTTTAGTGTATATCCGAATTATATTCCGATGTGTTCAACGGGTAAAATTCTACTCAAATGGAGGAATACTCGAGATGAAAGGGATGTATTGGTAAGTTTTGTGAAATGGATACTTTGAACAGGTATGTACTTAACCCTCGGGTTGAAAACTCGATATAACAACAATATGGTAAGATGATAAATGAAAATGTGATATGAATGTCTCGGTGATGATCATGCAAATGATGTTTACGTTTGCTTATATAGTTGTGTTACTTGCTATTTGCATGTGAACTTACTAAGCATTTGTGCTTACTCCCTCCTTTTCATTCCTTGTAGTGTTGACAAGCCACTTGGAAATCGGAACTTGATCGGAGGCACGCTCACACTATCCGTATACCATCTTGGCATAATGGCTTGTATATTTTGAGTTTGGCATGTATAGCATTATAATCATTTTGTATATATGGTCTTATGATATGGTTATTGAGTGGTATGGAAATGCTTGGTAATGATTAGCCTTTGGAATGTCTAATCATGATCATATTTGGTGTTATGTATGCTAAATTGCTAGCTAATCCATGGGAACCATGAAATGGGTAAAATTTACCATAAAATAGATTCAGACAGCAGTAGTGACGTGAATTTGAAAAATCACTAAAAATAGTAGAAATGGAATTAAATAATGAATAAGTTATGGAATTGAAGCTTGATGAGTATATTTTCATATGGATGGAACAAAACAGGTATATGAGTTATATTTTATGAGATGTTTAAATTTTTGTGAAACAGGGCCAGAGCAATTTCTGGATCCCCTATTCTGACTTTGGAAATTCACCATAAATTTTTCAAAGATAATTAGAAGTCATGATTTATATGTAAAGATTGCTTATTGAGTCTAGTTTTATTAAAAATAAATGGCATAGTCATTGAAACTCTGTACAGGGAGATATCTGATTCGTAATACAAAGCGGTCAGAGCAGTCAAACCCTGAAACAGGGGAGACTTTAACTAATAAACTGTACTAATTTGCTTGACTAAAAATTCTATAAAAAAATTATTAAATATATATATGAGTATAGTTTTAGGAAAAATTTACGGAATTGGATTTCGAGTTTTGGAACTCGAGATATGAATTTTTAATCCACTGTGATGCAGATTGCGAGCTTAACTGAAAATTTTAAAAATAAATTGTTTGAGCTGTTTAAAGTAATGAATTAAGTCTGTTAACACCTCGTGTTCGACTCTGGCGACGGTCTCGGGTACGGGGCGTTACACCTAGCATGCAACCAAAACTCAATCGAAGTTCCCAAGCTCCAAAAATGGAGGTTCGGCCAAGCATAAAAGAAAAATGAAGGAGATAAGCCTATTGTTTCTATTATTATTATTATTATTATACCTTTAATTTAATTTAATTGAAACATTTTAATTAATAACTAAATAGATTAAACACAATTCTGAAGACTTCCATACCATTCCCACCGTTTGACATTTAAGAGGGGTCCAATTACACAATTGGTCCTTCAATTATTTTTCATTATTGATTAAACAAGCTTAATTTCAGTTTAATCCTAAACTAATTAGGACTAAATGAGCAAATAGCCCAAAGGTTAGTGGATTTAATCATGCCACCACTGCTTGGAATTTTAGACCATGGTTTAATTACCATTTTGGTCCTTTTACTATATTAAATCTATAACAATTGACTTTTACCTCTTTTACAATTCAATCCTTTTATCGTAATTAAGCAATAAATCATCAAAATTACCAGACCAAACTTCAATTCACACATAATACAGCTCTGTTAATATTTAATAAAAATATTTATGGCCTTAAATTACGAAAACGAGGTCCTAATACTTTGTTTTCAATAACCACTTGACTTTTGAACCAAATCACTAATACTAACTTTTAATTCAATTGGTTAAAATTCCTCAAATCAGAATTCAATAAAAATTATTATTAACTCGTATAATTTAATTACTAATTATACGAACTCACTCGTCGAATTTGTGGTCCCAAAATCACTGTTTCCAACACCAA
Source organism: Gossypium anomalum (assembly GCA_025698475.1). Lineage (NCBI taxonomy): Eukaryota > Viridiplantae > Streptophyta > Magnoliopsida > Malvales > Malvaceae > Gossypium > Gossypium anomalum. The sequence continues at coordinate 13,017,768 of CM046968.1, read as the reverse complement.
TAAAAAACGGGCTGTTACAAAGCTGAATTACAATAAAATACACTTGAGCAAAAGAATAGAAATAAAGCTCACAAGTTTATGTAAGAAGAATATAAAAGTATTATGTTCTAAGGTTGTTTGATTGATAATTTTTGCTTGAAAGTGCTTTCTTGTTGTTGTAGGACTTTGGAAGATGGTATTTATACCCCTTAATTGATTTCCAATCATTGAGGTTGTTGGTGTAATGAATATGGACGTTGGGGATGTAAAACCAGAGCATTTATTTCACCTGCGACTGCGAGTATCGATACCAAATAAAAGGGTGTCAATATTTTTTGTAATAAATGCTAATACAGTGACCGTTGGGATTTATTAATCGATACAAAAAATATTTTATCAATACTTTTGGAAAAATGTATAGATACTAGATCGATACTTTGTAGGGTTTGTAAGAAATAGAATGCTATTTTGGTATCATTTTTAAGGAAGGTATCGATTATTTTTAGAAAATATCGATACCTTAAAAATAGTATTGATAATTTTTTAGATTTTTGAAAACATAATGCAAGTTTGGTCTCAATTTTTCTAAAGGTATCGATATTTGGCCAAATGATATCGATACTTTTTGGCCTGAAGTAATTTTTACTTGTTTGGAAATCATTTTGATGTGTTAAAATGATTTTAACTTGGTTGAAATCATTTTGACTTGGTTAAAATCATTCTAACTTGAATTTAAAATTGTTTCAAAATTTTCTAGGACTTTAATGTAAGTATTCAAAATTTTATTTCTTAGACTTCAAATTTAAAAATCATTTTGTCAATTTGAACTTATATTAAAAAACACTTCAATTTGTTATATTAAAATCTTTTATGATATAACAAAATATTTGGTAAATTTATTTTTGAATAATTACTCCCCCTTAATAGAAGACATTTTAAATTTGAGGCCAAAATGAAATTTGTCATTCAAGTTGGCATTCATTTTTACTTTAAGGAAAATTGGTAACAAAATTTGCATTTAGTTAGCATAAAAGAATAATCAATCAATTTACCTTAAGTTTCCTTTTCTTCTCCTCCTTTTTGGTATATCAAACATCAAATAAAGCTCAAGGAGAATAGAAGTCAGTTCATCACAATAAATAGATAAAATTGAATAAGCAATTAATTAAAAAAATCAGTTTATCTCAAAATACAGAGAGAGCAAGAAAGTGTAATAATAACAAAGACCTAGGCATAAACATAGAAATGAAGGTGCAAATGTTATAAAAATGAAATGTATGTCCTAGAGTTACTCTAATCATCATGAGGAGGGGAGAAAGGAGGTGTCAAAGGAAAACGTGCAAGGATAGACGCCATTTGAGACTCTAAATTAGAGATATGAGAATTAACGTCTTCCCTATGATATTGAACCTCTTCTTGAAGACCCTGAACTTCGTTAGTTAAGGAATGTATGGCATAGAGCATGGCATTATTTACTTCCGGTAAAGGTTGAGCAGCGTGTGATGAGGAAGTCAATGGAGGAGAGTGCTCAGGTGTTGGAAGATCTTCAAATGCAGCATCAATGTCATTATCTTTATGTTCTGCTAGATGGTCACTTTTAAGCCACTTATTGGTGTTGGCATCAGAATGATATCTAGTATGATGAAGGGCCCTATAACTAATTGGTTGTTTTGAAGTAACGGGGGTGTCTCTATGGGAACTAATACCTAATTGCCTAGAGAGGTATGACAAATACGTGCTATGAGGAAGGGTTACATTTGTGTTCAACCTCCTTCTGATAGCTTTAGTAATCTCATTAAACATTATTAGGGCGAGGTCGGGATGCCTATCGGATTTAAAGTAATTGAGCCACCTATAATCGGTGTTTTGAAGCTTAACATGCTTTTTTATAGGTCTAAAGTTCCAAGTAAGAATTAAATGGGGGACATGATCATGGAAATTTAGTTCGGATGCCGATCCAGACGGAATAAAAAGGGAAGGATCAAAACGCCCTTTTTCATCGAAGTAACCTCCGGCAGGTAAATGAAGAAAATCGTCAAACTCTTTGATAATGAGGCGAATAGGGGTTCCTATTAAAAATGAGGTGATAGCGGTAACAATATCGCCAGACTCATCATGTTTGAGTTTGGCATTGGAAAAGAAAGCTTGAGCAAGATGCAAATAAGTTGGAGAAGAAATATTTAAAAAAGTCATCCACTCCTAATTTTGTAAAATAAGGAGATAAGCAAAGCTAATAGCCTCTAATATGGCTACATCAACCTTCCTAGACTCCCATACATGTTTTGAAGCAAAATGAGAGTTAAAACCAGATATTGAGTTAGAGTTTTGAAAACATTCATTAAAGGATGATTCAAACTCACTAGAAGGATTAGAAGATGATGCACTAGTCCTAGAACGCTTCTTTGGGGCCATTGTAACTATTAACCACTTAGAAAAACATTAAAACCAAAAACAATCTCTTTGAGGAATTTTATCAAGCATTTAGTGGGTTAGGGTTTTGGGTAAAATTTTAACAAAATCATTAAGAAATAACGATCCTCTTGCAATAAAATACAATATATATTGTTCAAAAAACCCAATAAACCATCAATAAGCATTATTTTGAACTACATTTTATAAAAACAACAAGTTCAAAGATTTAAGGTTTTACAAAAAAATGTTGAAATATGCAAAAATCCCAAGAAATGTTGAATAAATATTGTGGAAATTGATGTTTAGAAATGTTGGAGTTCCAAGATTTAGTGAACAAATCAAAAACTTTGATAGACTTTTGAAGATAGGATGATGGTGTTTGAAAAAAATGAAGTTGAGTGTTTTGAAACTATTTTGATCAATTTCAGCAGCAGGTACCTTTAAAACCCCCATGGTATCGATATTTTTCCAAGAGTATCAACATTTTTATAAAAATATCGATATTTTTAAATTGGTATCGATACCAAATTGCCATTTTGTTTTCCAAGTGCAGTAAAATAGCAAAAACGAGATTTTAGGTCCTATAGTTTTCTAGGGGTCCTAGAATGATTCTAAAGCTATTCCTAATCGTTTCATATGTGTAACACCCCAAACCCGACCTAGACGTTATGGTCAAATCTGACGTGTCACATCGAAGTGTTTTTCAAAAATTGATCTTTTCGGTAAAAGTCCGTTACTGAATTTAAAACCTCTTTGTTAGAACTCGAACCATTCTAAAATCCGTTATTCATTTTAAATTGTCATCACCTTTAAAAACATTGTTTGTAGCGGAAGCATTTCATAAGTGTTGCGAAAACGTAATGTTTTAAAAACAATTATTATTTTGGAAAACCGCGATCTACTTTGAACAGAAAGAAAACGTAATAAACTAAAAATCTAAAATTAAAAACCAAAAATTAAAAGAGGCCTTATTACAAACCAGATCAAAATATAAGTACTTATAAGTAGATAACTTAAAAGAAAATCAGAAACAATAGCAGTTGTGTGGCCATTTCCGAGTCCTCTCGCAAAGATCGATCCAAATAATGCTTGGGGATTACTGCGCATGATTAATAAACGGGGTGAGTTTATGAAAACTCAGTGTGTAATCTCCTCCTAAATTAAAATAGTTAGTAAACAGACATAATTTAGAATCATTCTGGGCCTGAGCCCATTACAATATTAGAACAATGTGTGTGGGCCTAAGCCCAGTACAATTTCACTTGGGTCTCAGCCCTCATCAGAATCAAATGGCCCTAGCCCATTCTCACTATCAGTAACAGTTAGGCCTAGCCCATATCAGAAACAGTTCCATATGCATAATGTGTGATGCATGTTAACCCATCCCATCCAACCCTACACTTGCCTCTGTCCAACCCTACACTACCTGCGGGGAATAAATCACCCACGCCATCCCTACACTCCCAATTTTAGCACCGATTACGGCACTAACTAAAATCGCAGCAAAGCTGCCCATAAACAGAATGGCCAAGAGCCATAAATAGAATGGTTATAAACCATAATCAGGATGGAACAGAGCCATAATCAGGATGGCATAGAGCCATAGTCAGGATGGCACAAGGCTATCGGTAATTGTAATAAGTTTGGCACATAGCCATTGGTGACGGTAATATAATCGACACACAGCCGCGGGTAAATATGATCGACACAGAGTCATCAATAAATATGATAGGCACATAGCCACAGGTAAATACGATTGGCACAAAGCCATAATCCAGATTACGCGGCTTTAAACCGTCCGTCGGTCCACAGTCGTCTCTTACAACCCGTGCGAACTTAACAGATCAATACTGGATCTACAGTCGTCTTGTGCGACCCGTTCGACCCTATCAGAACTTCCTCCGTATCAATGTCCCAACCCCATGCAATATGTCATGTATGTCATGCTCAGTCATCTCACGTGTATACAAAATGGCCATGCTCAGTAACAGTCATTTAAACATATATTAAAAGCATATCAGTCATACGACTACAGTCAGGTCAGTTAAAACACAGTCATACGATCATAGTCAAATCAATCAAATTAACAGTCTTAGTCGGTCATTTACCCACAAGGGCAAAATAGTCATTTTACCCTACAAGGGTATTTCGAAAGTGTAACACTACAAGGGTATTTCGGTAATTTTACAAATCGAGGGTATTTTGGTAATTTTACAAACTGGGGTATTTTAGTAATTTTACAAATTGAGGGTATTTCAGTAATTTTACAAATCGGGGGTCTTAACGACCCAACAGATGGTCCACTGTTGCCTCGAGTGACTTAAGTAACCTAAATAGACATAACGGTGTAAGTGGACTTAAGGCCCATTACTCGGCCCAAGTGGGCCCACACAATCGTGTGGCCCATTTAGCCCTGAAACATCCATAGCTATGCGAACATCAGAGTCCAAACAACACTTACCATATCACATACATTTATCCGTGTGGGACCCACGAGCCCATTGGGCCCAATGGCTTGTTTCGACCCAACGAGGCCCAGAACGGCCTATGCCATGTACACGACATGACAACCTAACCATTTCCCACCTAATAGTTAGATTTACCTATGCAGGCCCATTCGGCCCATTGAGGCCCTTAACGACCCAAGTCCACGAGAGCGCTCATGACGGCCACTACAACCTATCGTCTATGTTTTGTGGACTTGATTCACCACACGTGCGATCGCACGCTCGTGCGGCATCATATGCCATGTTTTGGCTTTTCGGCTTTTGCCGATCCATAGTTAAACAGGGGTGTGAATACACAACTTTTGGCTTTTCACTGACTATCAATTATAGGGTACTGTTACACACCTTTTCGTGAAAGCCTACGAACACCCCTTGAGCACCAACCTACAAGCATCGAGATACTACGTTACTCACTTCCCAAAGACAAAACTCATCTTATACTAAAACCAACATATCACCATATATTACCTTGATTGAACGAGAAGAGGTTTCCCACCTAAACTGATACCCAAGACTAGTAGCGATTTCCTCTTCTCCAAAACCCTATATTTCCAAACACCATTAATGGACTACAGTATACATACAAGTGCTGAAGTAAAGGCACAGTCACTTACCGAGATTAAAAGAGAACTAATCGACCAAGGCACTTCCAGAGCACAAGAGTGTAATATTCAGCCTAACACCACTAGAATATTTGAGAAAGGAACAAGGGGAGTAGCATTCGGTCAGAGGAAGTAAAGAAGAAGAGAATAGAAAAGGAAATGAAAGGTTAGAGGAAAAGAGTGATATGATTCGGAAAAAGTAGAACAAAAGAAATTGAGAATAGGGATTTTGACACTAAGAACTTACACTAATCAAAACCCAAAAGAACATGAAAGGTAACTTGCGAAATCGGCACTACAGAGAAAAGAAGATAGAAATGACAAAAATAACAAAAACCCAAAATAACAGAGAGGAAATTCGGTACCTTTTCACTCACCAATTGCCGAAAATGCACAAAATGGGTTCCCCTAGCCGAATTTGCACATAAAATTTGTACAATTCAGCTACAACACTCCTCTCCTCCAAATCCCTTGAAAATCTCCTCAAATCTCTCCCCTTATCCCTCCTTGATATCCTCTATAACAACCTCTAAGACCATTCGAACTCTTACCCAACAGAGTTCGAAACCACCTCAAACTCCTGCCGCCTCATACTAGCAAAATAAATATCCTTTTTCCTTGCAATAGGATTCGAACCCAAGCCCCCCTCAATAGTCAACGCGCCACTTGCCTCCTTGCCACAAGCTCCTTTGTGACAAATTTTATCCTCAATTAATTAAAAGTCTACAGGCCAAAGTCCAGGTTCCTTTAAAAGAAAAACCAAAATAAATTGCAAGAGTCAAGACTTGAACCTAGGCTCCCTTGCAACCTTAATGACGACACAACCACTAGACCACATGCTTCCTTGTGTCATTTATTTAACACAATACTTTAAAAGGCCTACTTCCCAGCATCCAGGGTTTTATTCACTTAAAACCAAAATTTTTGCTAAAGCACAAGTTTGAACCTAGGACTTTTCTAACTCCTCTCAGGACCCTTAACCACTTGAGCAAACATTTAATTGTGTCATTCACTTGCACAAATAAATTCTAATTCCTTCTATGCACGAAGCTCATTTCTTCTAGGCCCAAAATTCGAGGTGTTACAATATGCATAAAAATGTATAGTGTGAGTAAGATGCATGTAATGCATGAAGCAAAAATATGTTACCAAAAATAAAATGATTAAGTTGATAATGTTTAGTCTATTCTAACATGTTCAATACCATCAAAAGATAAGTCATGCTAGATAAATGAAGTCAAAATAGATTAAATTTTCACACAAAAAATCCCCTACCTTTTTGCATATAAGAGCCATGAAGATTATACTTACCAAGCTTTTTGCACAAAAAAAAAAGTACATGGAAAAATTTAACACAAAGTCAAGGCAAGGTGGCCGAACCTATTTCTCTCCTAAATGTCCAAAATCTTTCCTTATCTAAAAGTTTTGTAAAAATATCAGCTAAATGATTTAAGGTGTCTACATATTCTAGAACTATTTCACCTTTTTGGACATGATTTCTAATGAAATGATGTCTAATTTTAATGTGTTTAGTCCTAGAATGTTGGATGGGTTTTTTAGTGAGACAAATAGCCCTAGTATTGTCACACTTGATAGGAATGATATCTACATTAATTCTATAGTCCTTAAGTTGTTGTTTTATCCATAAAACTTGAGCACAACAACTACTGGCAAAAATATATTCCACTTTGGTGGTGGACAATGCAACACTATTTTGCTTCTTTGAAAAACATGAAATTAGGATGTTGCCTAGGAATTGACAAGTACCAGAGGAGCTTTTCCTATCAAATTTGCAACCTCTAAAATTAGCATTCGAGAAAGCATGCAAGCTAAAGGTGAGTCTCTAGAATACCAAAGGCCTAAATTTGAAGTGTTTCTAAGATATCTTAAGATTCTTTTAAGGTCTTGTAAATGTGATTCCTTAGGGTAAGATTGATATCTAGCACACAAGCATACACTAAACATAATGTCAGGTTTACTTGCGATAATGTCAGGTTTACTTGCGATAAGATAAAACAAAGAACCAATTATTGACCTATATAATTTTAAATCAACACATTTACCTTCCTCATCTTTATCAAGCTTTGTAGAAGAGCTTATAGGAGTAGCTTGTGGTTTGAGAGTGTCCATTCCAAACTTCTTGAGCATTTCCTTTGTGTATTTAGCTTGATTTATGAAGATGCCATCCTTTCTTTGCTTGATTTGGAGTCCTAAAAAGAAATTTAGCTCTCCCATCATGCTTATCCCAAACTCACCTTGCATTAGCTTAGAAAATTCTTGACAAAGAAGATCATTAGTAGAACCAAAAATAATATCATCAACATAAATTTGAACTACTAATAAATCTTTGTCTTTTCTTTTAATAAAAAGTGTTGTGTCAACCTTCTCTTTACAAAAACCTTTTTCAATAAGAAAATTTGATAATATTTCATACTGAGCTCTAGGAGCTTGTTTCAAACCATATAAAGCTTTTGAAAGTTTGAAAACATGTTTTGGAAATTTTAGATCTTCAAAACTGGGTGGTTGTTCAACATACACTTCTTCATTTATAAAACCAGTTAGAAAAATACCTTTTAAATCCACTTGATATGATTTTAAATCATTAAAGCAAGGAAAAGCTAAAAGCATTCTAATGGCTTCCATCCTAGCTACGGAAGCATAAGTTTCATCATAATCTATTCCTTCCTCTTGAGTGTAACCTTAAGCTACAAGTCTAGCCTTGTTCCTCACTATGTTTCCACTTTCATCTAGCTTGTTCCTAAAAACCCATTTAGTACCTATAGTAGATTTATCACTAAGCCTATCAACTAGGGTCTAAACTTTACTTATCTCAAATTGATTTAACTTTTCTTGTGTGGCCAATATCCAATATTCACCATTTAGTGCTTTTTTGATATTTTTAGGCTCAATGCATAAGATAAATGCAACATATTTTCAAGTATTTCTAAGAGAAGATCTAGTAATTACCCCTTGGGATGGATCTTCCAAAATCATATCATTCTTTACATAGTTGAAATCTCTTGGATGAGTGACTTCCCTTTCCTCAAATGAAATTTCTTATAGAGCATCTTATGTTTGTTCTTGAATTTTTTTTCATTTGTTTATTGATAATCTTTATCATTATTAAAAAGTTCTGCATTATCATCATCAACGCAAGAATCCTTTCTAGGAGGAAGATTGGAGTCATAAAAAATAAGATGTATAGATTCTTCTATTACTGAAGTTCTTTTGTTAAAAACTCGATAAGCTTTAGAATTTAAGAATAACCAAGAAAAATTCCTTCATCACTTTTTGCATTACCAAGATTATCTTTGCCATTGTTTAAAACAAAACATTTGCATGCTTAGGGGTATAATGGTATACATCACACAGAATCAGAATATCATGCATTTCAGTCAAAATTAACCTTAGGGGTATAACGGTCATTTTGCATACTTAGGGGTATAACGGTCATTTTGCATACTTAGGGGTATAATGGTCATTTTGCATACTTAGGGGTATTCTAGTAAACTTACTATTTTAGGGTTTTCATGCCTATTTAAGCCATTAACACATTAACGGAAACACTTACCGTGCATTTTTAACGAATTAGGCTCGTTTGCCCACTAACCCGATTTCGGCCCATTAAGCCCAAATTTACCGAAGTGCACGAAATTGCGCACTCTGTAATCTTACCACTTGAGATTACCGAGATTGATGAACAAACTATCTCATGAGTGTTCGTACGCTCGTAAGTTCACAAAATGCCAGTTTTTTGGCATTTCGGCTTTTCAGCTTTTGCCGATCTAGTCTATGAGTGGGTGTCGTTTACACACCTATTTTGTAACGATACGTTGGCGAGATCCACACACGAGCTACCTACAATCGAGTTACTAAAATGCCAGTCTCTATATCGAAAACAACTACATACTAATTCCCTTACCATATTCGGCCAATATTGCCTTAAGCCCTAGAGTTCTTACCTTTTGCCGAAATATGGACTAGATCTTGATGTCCAACCGAGTTAGCCTTCAAGCCCTTCACTGTATGCCCCTATGTCCACGCTAGCGCATACAAAACCAAAAGAAAGAGGCACAAATACCCTTAGTCTAACATTAGCCACCCTTAAGGGGTTTCGACTTTTACCTTAAATCATGAGTAACTAAAGAAGGATTCGAACTCTTACCTATAATGTTATGACACTACTCCTGATCCACTGTAGATCCAACCACCGCACAAGAACGGAAAAATGTAATTAAGGATTTGGCTTCTGATGTACCTCGGTGTAAGAAGGTTTCAGTTTTTCTAGAAAGGTTGAGAGGTTCGGCTTTAATGAGGCTTCGGCTTTTTAAAGAAGAAAAAGAAAGAGGTTCGACTATAGCAAGATTCGGCCTACTGAGGAATAATGAAGAAAATAAAATAAGGGAAGAAACAGAAGAAAGGAGAGTATAGGTTCGGCTATAGGGAAAAGAAAAGATGAAAGAAAAGAAAGGTGAGAGGGGAAGTAGTATTCGGCTATGGAAAACGTCACAGAGAGTTATGAGGTTTCTAGGTTTCGGCTACTAGCAAGAATGAAAGGGAAAAAGAAAGAAACCCTAAGCACAACCCCTATTTCGGCAAGCCAAAAGAAAACTAAACCGAAACCTAAAGGAAAATTTACACAGAAACGGCACACACTTCCCTAATGCCGAAATTTCTACCCCAGAGTCCTAGCCGAACTTACCTATACCAGAGACCCTTGGCCGGCCAACTCTTGCTCCTCAAGAGTCCAGAATTCGGCCAACACCACATTCCTTGATCAACTCCTAAATTTTCTCCCTTAGCTCCTCCTTACCCAATCTCCTGAACAGGTCAAACTCTTTCCGGCAGAGTTTCACTTGAGTTCCATCACATCCCCCTTCTGTTCACAAAAATAATAATACCTTAACTTGCTTACCTTGTGACTCGAACCTTAGCTCTCCCTAAACATCCACACGCCACTCCCAAGCACTTATTTCTAATGCTATTTATCATAACAAACTACATTGTTCATTTTATTTTTATTTTTCTATCACTTAAATCCCATGTCTAGGGTAGTTATCATTTATTTCATGTTGAAGTTTTCATTTATTCCATGATTTCTCATGCCTTATTCACCTATTCTAAGTCAATGTTTATAGTTTCCACTTGCTTCTTAGTCTTTTCCATTATAACCCATGCATTGTGTTAAATTTATGCTTTTTATATTTCCATAGAATTCATTACCATCTTGATATTCATACTAAGGCCATGACATTATGCCATAGAATTTATTATTTTAGTTAGACTTGTTAGTGTTAGTAGTTGTGGCTGAACTTATTTATGACTTTTTCCTCTTTGAATTTAGTTACATTTTACCTTGTCCATTCATCAAGACAGAATAATGGTTTTGCTTGTAGGTTTACCATGTCATCTTCATGAGGAAAGAAAGCCGCCGTCCCCACTTCGAAGAAAAGGAAGGGAGCGTCATCTTCCTTTGGTCCTACCGCGGAGATTCGTCGCCCTTTCCTGCAATTCCCTATTGGTCCCCAAGAAGAACTTTTCCAAAACTTCAGGCTCGATCTTTAATTGCGGGCCACTGCATCGACTGGGCTGCAGTAGAACAAGTCCAGTTGGCTGATGCGATTTGGGCACTTCTCACCACCGACCCATGGAACCTCTTCTTTGAGATCCTTGAGTCGACGTATCTCGAGCTCACGATAGAACTATACTCAACATTCCATTTTCAGACCGTAATGACCAACCATGATGATCCCGGCACGGTCTAATTTCGACTTGGTGATTTAGTTCGCCAGTTGAGCGTTCCAGAGTTTGGTTCGGCACTGGGTCTTTACACGGAAGAGTTTCAAGAGGAGAACGATCTCGATACCCTCAACCACCACATCCATTATTCTTCCTCGAAGTGCTGGAACGCCCTCGTCCTACGTTCAGGCACCTACGACCCCAGTCGTTCCAAGGCATCAGCTCTCCCTCCATCTTTGAGGTACTTACATTTTATTTTATCTCACACCTTGACAGGGCGGAGAGAGAGCACCAGCGTCGTCACCACTCATGACGTCTACTACTTATGGTGTATGTCGCATGGGCATGTTTTCGACCTCGCCTACTTTATCGCCCTTTCCATTCATCGTCAAATGGAGCGACATCGAAAGAGGGTCATATCCATTGGCCCCTACGTGACTCGACTAGCTCGACACTTCGGGCTCCTTGATACCGCGACACAAGAATCATCCTTGACCCTCATTGGCCAGATGTCTCTACAAGGCATCTTGAGCATGCTAAGCATAAGGATGATCGAGAAGCGCCGAGGAACCTACCCTCCTCGATATCGTCTCGCCCAATCAACCAAGGAGGAGGCCCCCGAGGACATTACTGATGATGTCCCTCCATAGCACGAGGACCCACCGTCTTAGCCACCACGCTCTCATCGTCCAATTCATGCGGCGGCTTCATATGCTGACATCTCTGAGTGCCTCACTCGATTCGAGCAGCAGTGTGTTCAACGATTTGATAACATTGATGCTACTCTACAGCAGATTTGTCATCACTTCCACATCTCATCGCCACCACCACCTCGCGAACCATCCGGCGATGATGATATTTAATTTTATCTTATCTTTATTTTAATTTTAATTTTAATTTTAATTTTAATTTCTATTTTTATTAATTTCACTTTTAAATTTTAATGTTATTTCCTTTTGGTTACCATTTTTAGGTTTTATAAACAAATTTTAATCTTGGTTAATTCTTTATGAGTAAATTTTCTTCTTTATATCCCTTAAAAAGTTCCTGATTTTATCATAGTTATAAAGAGCTACACCACTCACAATGACTTAGGAACTTCAAACTCCATTGGAAAAGGTTCTCCACGACTGCCATACCCTGCTCGATCATAAGATAAAATATTTTTTTGGCGCAGCACTTGTGGAACCCAACTTCCACCACCACCGGAGTATCCTCTTCCTCTTTACATAACTCCAAACTAGGGAGTTCATTCATTTAACACTCAGGAAGTTTCATTTCTCTCCCTATCTTATGATCTTTTATTTAGATTTTTCAGTATATTTATCTTTATACATTGAGGGCAATGTACATCTTAGGTGTGGGGGGGTATTAATTTCATTATCAGAAAAATCCCTGAATATTACCTTGTTCTCTTGCAAATTTATCATATCATTTTTAGGATGAATTTTGATTAAATTATTATTTTTATTGATATATCTTGAATTAAAACATAGGCATTCATGCATTGATTATTTTAACTTTAAGACATTAGAGAATTAAGCATGATAAGTTGATTTTTAAGAATTTAAAATTTTAGGTTGTTTCCCCAAGTTTAGGTATTATCTTGAATTGAAATCCACAGGTTTAAACATCAAAAAGGCATAATTTTTGTGAGATTATTGAGCCTTTAAGAGCATTTATTATTTCTTTCATGCTCACTTTTATTATTGCTTTGAGTGTGTCAATATCGAATTATTATTCTAGAACTTGCTTGATTATGCATGTCAACACCACACCATTTGATTTGATATGTCAAGATGATAGAGGCACTTAGGATTAACCCACTCATGCCATGAAAAGCCTACCTCCACGATTAACCCTTAGTAAACCCCTTTGAGCTTAACAAGCTATTCCTTGTATTACCCTTAATGTTAACCCTTCACCATTATTGTTGAAACCCCCTCAATTAATTTGATCCCTATTTTTGTCGAGATTTGATTTGAATAAATTGCTTAGCTACGTCTTGTTCTTAATAGTGAGTCTATGTTATTTAACTTGTTCTTAAAAAAATTATACATATTGTAGTAGAAATCTTTTGTCTTTGAGCTTAAGTATGTAAATTCCATTTTTGGATAAGAAGCTCTGTTGTACGCAAGTGATGATTAAATATTTTTGTAGTTAAGAAAATTTTCAATTCAATCTCGATTCTAACCCTTTCTTTCAGCTTGTGACCACACCCCTTAACCAAGCTTCGTTACAACCTTCTAAAGACCTTTTGATTGATGTATCATCTCAATTTATAGTGGTGGAGATTTGATTTTCATGCAAGCCTATGGTAATAACTTTTCATATTGACTGATGAGTGCAAATTTCATTGTCCTTAAACACTTCGAGTGATTTGTGTGAATTTTTAGTGAGGGTGTTAAACTCTGTGAGATTTTGAATCGATAGTAACTACGTAGATAAGGGGAGATACCTATATATTTCATGATTAAATGCTCAACTTAGAATGTTTAAAACTTTAATGTTCTTTTAGTTGAATTCTCAATGTATGATTACTTATGGATTAGTTTGAGATATTATTGATAGGAATTATAAGTTGAGAAAAATGAATTCTTAATTGTGAATTGGGGATTTATCTTGAGGATAAGCAAATGCTTAAGTGTGGGGGTATTTGATAAACCGTAATTTATACATATTTTTATCCCATGCTTAACACGTTTGTGAATGAATTCTCCTTAGATTCGGTGAATTTAATGCTCCTAATCCTTTAATTTCATGTTTTATACTTAGGTGAGCATAGGAGAACGAAAAGAACAAGAAACGAGCCAAAAACGGAGAAAATGGGCCGACGTGGGAAAACAACACGGCCTGGACTTCCTCACACGGGCAAAACACACGCTCATGCTATTCTAACAGGCTCGACCACGGCCTGAAGCAATCGCACACGGGCGTGTCCCTACCGAGCCCTAGTTAAGTTCTATTCGAAAAAGGGCAATTTTGGGGGCTTTTAGGCATTCTAAAGCCTATTTAAACACCCTAGAGGAGGACTAAAAGGAGAGATAAAGAATAGGAAGCAAAGAATTACTCCAAGAAAGCCGATTGATCCATCTCAGAAGCCGGATTCATCATCAAGACTGAAGATTTCTCGTCAATTTCCCTTTAGGAGTTTTGGGTTTTCTTTATGTTTTGTATTCTTTATTCTTCTGAAATATTTTCCTATTTAGTTATGAACTAAAACCCCTAAATACCTAAGGGGAATGAAACCTAAGACGAATCTTGTTATTATTTTCTGAATTGTATGATAAATATTTGACTTGTTCTTAATTATGTGTTCTTAATTCTTGTTTTGGTATTTCAGGATATCGATTCAAGTTAATACTCTTAGTTGGAGGATGAATAGTCCCTGTCTAAGAGTGACTTTGTCATAATTAAGTGGAGTTGATTGTGCGCCTAGAGATAGGGTGATAATATTTTGCCGGATTAGGGTGAAACCTAATAAGGGGATCCATAGATCGAGTTAATGCAACCCTAGGGTGTTAATTAGAGAAAAGTCTCAATTATTCAATCTAGGGTTAGAAGTTATTAGTCTTGAATTGAGATAATAACATAACTTAGGGATTTCTATGGAACAAGTTAAATGAATAAATCGTCTGATTCGGAGCCAAACTAACAAGTGAAGTCTAGGTGGATTTTTCCTTAGGTATTGTCTTAAATCAATCGTTTTTCCAAAAGTAATTCCCAAATTCTATTTTCTGTGATCTCTTAGTTTAGTTAATTAGTTAATTAGAACAAACCTCATTATTTTTAGGGCTAGAAAAAAAAAGACAGTCATTATTAGTACTTTTAGTTCCTTTGGGTTCGACAATCCGGTCTTGCTAAAGCTATACTACTGTTCGATAGGTACACTTGCCTACATCGTGATAATAGTTAGTTTCAAGAGCGATTAATTATAAATTTATAAAATTTATCACGGAAAATCACAATCATTCAGCATCATCGTTAGTTGTAGCTCAGAACTCTTCAGCCCCATATTTTCTAATCTTATCGACTGGTGGTCTACTTAACTGAATCGGATTCACTGGTGGCATAACAGGAGCTTGCAGAGGATTAACCGGGGGTGGAGGTTGTTGTACAGCCGGATTAGTTCTAATATATTGGGTGAACCAATCATTCATCATCTGATAGAAGGCTTGTCTAGCCTCACCATCACGGCTACTCGTAGACGATCTAGAATCGAATGGCGTCGTCCCTTGCGTAGGAGCAGGTGTATTGCTTTCAACATTGTCTACTACGGCTTGTTTGGGATCCATTTTCTATATAAAAACACATTTCAACGTCAGGATTCATCACACTATCAGAGTTCATAAATATAGCATGTATAACTAGACTCACATACGCTATGGTAGTCTTAGAACCGACTAAACCATAGCTCTGATACCAATAAAATGTAACATCCCTAACCCGTAACTATCGCCAGAATAGGATAAGTGGCATTACCAGACTTATAATTCAAATCAGAACAATCACTTAACAAATATCATCTCATTTCAATAGTCATAGATCATTCGTATTTAATATGAATTTTAGACAAGCATACTAAGTTTAAATCATGTGCTCTGGACTAAATCGATAACATAAGAAAGTTTCAGAACTCAAAAAAATTTTTAACTTTTCAAGGGTCACACACCCGTGTAGAAATTGAGTTTGGTGGCAATGAATTTAACCAGGCTCGAGCTCTGTCCCTTAGTGAGTACAGGAATAGCTTCAATCGTAATGCATCTTCAGGTACTCCAGCTAATTTGAAAGAGTCCCTCACCTCCATAAATAGTCTTAGGTGAAGATGAGGATCTTCAGTAGGCATTCCACTAAATTGGCCCACAGTTTGAATCATCTGGAACATGACTGGCTTTAGCTCTAATTGTTGTGTAACACCTCAAACCCGGCCTGGACGTTATGGCCGAATCTGGCGCGTCACATTGAAGTATTTTAACGAAAACCGTGTTTTCATTGAAAACCCCTCTTAAAATAAAAGAAACATTAACTATATAAAAAAAACTTGTTCAAACATAAGATTGGTTGAAAATAAAACACTTAGAAATTTAGTTGCGGAAGCGTAGAAAACATGCTATAATTTAAGAAATCCATGTTCAACTTCTCGTGGTTACAGTGAAAATAATAATAATTCAAGTAATCATAGAGTAATGAAAACCTTATTACAATCTGGTTTGAGCATACTTAAAAAGAATAAAAACTTAAATGCTTAAAAAAAAACCAAATCCGAATTATCTTGCTAGCCAGCCGCCTAGAGTCCCTCCTGACATCGAACTTTCTACTGAGCATCACCTGAAAATAAAATAAAAGAGGGGGTGAGTTTTCGCAAACTCAGTGTGTACAACCCTCGATGAAAAACAAGCATTCAAAGAAAAATCATCAGACATGCAATGCAATCCCATCCAAATTATCCGTCCACTACACACCAACTTTGTCCCCCGCCACACCATGTGGGGATATAAATATCTACCCACCCAGCCCACACACCAATGGTAGCCCAGTTGCGGAACTACCTTTATTTACATATTGGGTTTTAAAAGCCGTCAGTGGATCCACGATTGTCAGGCAACCATGCGATCCTCATATACTTCCTCCGTTCCATATTTCCCACCCCATATGCAACCTAAGCAGAACATCATATGTATGCATGGCACATCCATAAAACTTACATTCAACACCTAGGGGTATTTTGATCATATTCGCCCTTAGGGGCATTTCGGTACTTTTTCCTTAATTATGGTTTCCACTTACCTTGGCCCGTTAACAAGTCCCGCGAGCAAAGATGAATGAGTACTATGCACCAGGTAGGATTCCAGAGAAGAGGAGGTGGGTCATTAAGACCGCTTAAGTACCAAGCTCTCCCTAGATCCAATCCTAGACATATATATACCTGTTGCCACACCTTAACCCTATGACTTGCCCACGGACTCAATTAATTAAGTCTTATGTAGTTATCGTATGCTAGGCCCAAAACCCCTTACAAAGCCCAAACAAAGTCACATACCTGTATCTGGCCCATTAAGCCCAATCATGTTCATATGGCCCATTAGGCCCAAATCACCTATATATGGCCCATTAGGCCCAAATCACATTTATCTGGCCTGCTTGGCCCAGCCACATTCATATTCATGCACGTAAACCAATTCCCATCACATCACATAAATATTTGATTTTTGGCTATTATGGGCCCAACAGCCAATCGGGCCCATTTAGCCTATTCCGGCCCGTATGGCCAAATCACAACCCAAGTCCACGGAATCACCCATGGGTCTCAGGCAACCTATTGGTCTCCCCCTTACGAGTATTCGCGCACTCGCAAGACTGCTGTAGCCAAACTTTCAGTATTTTGGCATTTCGACATTTTAGCATTTCGGCTTTTGCCGATCTACCTGTGTGTGCAGTGTAAGTACACACCTGGTAAGCAAGCGTGATGTGATCTCCTTAGCCCAAACCTTGAGCCCAATCCTTAATTACTTTTCCTTGATCATGTATCCCTAGATCTGCACCAATCTTAACTATTAAAACCCGAATAGTAGATGACTTGTATCTAACACAAGTCCCTTACCTTGCCTGTGGCTATTCGGCCAACCTTAGTCAATGGAAGAGGAATACTTACCAAACCGCAATACCTAAGGAACAATTCGACAATGAGCTCAGATACGAGATCCGGTACTAATTCCCTACCACAGTTGATTAGAAAGAGTGAGGGACAATATACGATACTTAACAAAGAACCCGATTGGAAGAACAACACTTACACTCTATTTGACCGAAGTAGAAGGAGTAGTGATTGTACCAAGGGTATTCGGCCAAAGAGGTTCGGCCCTTTACGATTTTGTATGGCAGAAGAGGGTTATTTGGCTCTAAGGAAAAGAAAGAAAAGTCAGTAATGAGGTAGAGAAGAAATAGAATTCGGTACAAGGAAGGAGAAAAAGAAAAGAAGGCAGAGAGTTTTCGGCTTTTAGAGAAAAGAGTTTCTGGTAACAGGGTGGAGGAAATTCGACATTAGCTTCATACCCTAGCATTCGACACCTATTTATAAGCCTTATAATCAAATTTTTCCATGTCCAGTTCCCCATTCAGCTCCATCACTTCTCCCTTCTCAACTCTTCGTTTTTCTCCTTGATAACCCCTTAATCCTTTCCTTAATTTTCTCTCCTGAACACTTCCCTTGGAGTTCTCTTTCACGCCACTACCATCCTTCTAAAAGGCCAAAATTAAACTTTTAAAAACATTCAGCTAGGATTCGAACCTTAGACCTCCTTGCTAGCTATTAATGCCACCTCCCTACACCCTAAGTGGCGTCACTTAGCCACTCCACCACTAGGCTTTTTGATGCTATTTTCCCCTAACTTTATTTAAAAGCCCAACTACTTGCCAACCCTGATTCTTTTAATAATTAAATTATAATTTCTTCTAGCCCTTAATTCAAACTCAACCGTTAACTAAGACCTACTAAAATTATCTCTTGGATAAGAATATTAAACACAATTTTATCAAAACCGAAAATAAAGAAAGTTCAGGATGTTGGGATTTTTAGGGCATTACAACTTTACCCCATAAAAGAAATTTCGTCCTCGAAATTCACCTGATTCAAACAGTTGAGGATGTTGACGTAGCATCGCTTCCTCAGATTCCCAAGTAGCCTCCCCAGCCTTGTGATTACCCCAAAGCACTTTGACTAATGGAACGGACTTTCTTCTCAATACCTTAACATCACGACCAATTATTTGTATGGGCTCCTCCTCGAAAGTTAGGTCTGGTCTGACCTCGATTTCTTCAATCGCCACGACATGGGAAGGATCTGAGCGATACCGTCTCAACATAGAAACATGGAACACGTCGTGGATCTGGCTCAGTTCAGGAGGTAATTCTAGCTGATAAGCAACTGGCCCAATCTGCCTTACAACCCGATATGGCCCAATGAACCTTGGGCTTAGCTTTCCCTTTCGTCCAAACCTTAACACCTTCTTCCATGGAGAGACCTTAAGAAAGACTAAGTCTCCCACGGCATACTCTATCTCTCGACGCTTAAGGTCAGCATATGATTTTTGCCTATCCGAGGCCTCTTTCAAACGATCCTGAATCAATTTCACCTTATTCTCAGTATCGGCTACTAATTTCACCTTATTCTCAGTATCGGCTACTAACTCAGGGCCCAAAATTCTTCGTTTGCTCAGCTCCGTCCAACTATTAGAGTTCGACACCTTCGCCCATACAGTGCCTCGTATGGAGGCATCCCAATGCTTGCTTGATAACTATTATTGTTCGAGAATTCGGCTAGCGGTAAATAGTCCTCCCAGCTACCTTGGAACTCAATCACGTATCCCCTCAACATATCTTCCAATACTTGGATCACCCTTTCCGACTGTCCATTAGTTTGAGGGTGGAAAGCCGTACTAAAATTCAACGTAGTACCCAATGCTTCATGCAACTTCTTCCAAAATCGCGAAGTGAAACGTGGGTCCCTATCAGATATTATGGAGACTGGCACTCCATGCAATCTTACAATCTCTGCCACATACAACCTATCCATCTTTTGCAACGAGTAATCGGAGCGAACCGATACAAAATGGGCAGCCTTGGTTAATCGATCCACTATAACCCATATCGAGTATTTTTTAGCAGGCATCAAGGGTAGCCCACTAACAAAGTCCATAATGATCCTTTCCCACTTCCAGAGTGAAATCTTCACTGGCTGAAGTAATCTCGAAGGCAACTGATGTTTCGCTTTCATCTTTTGACAAACCAAGTATTTACCTACGAACTCCATAACCTCGCACTTAATTCTAGGCCACCAATAAAGCTCACGCAAATTTCAATACATCTAGTTTTCGCCAGGATGTATTGCATAGAGACTGCTATGTGCTTCCTGTAGAATAGAGTGCCTTAGATCATCGTCCTTTGGTATACACATTCTCCCACGGAAACACAATACTCCTTCACTAATTATCCTAAAGTCTGATGTCTCCCTACTCTCCACTTGCCTAAAACGAACACTCAAAGCCTCATCCACTAATTGTTTTCTCTTTATCTACTCAACCCACACCGGCTTTACTTGAAGCTCCGCTAACAAGCTTTCATCTTCCAATAAGGGAGAGCATAGCTCTCAAGTCTGACTTAGTCCTACGACTCAATGCGTCGGCTACCACATTTGCTTTGCCAGGATGGTATTCAATCGTAAAATCATAATCCTTTAATAATTCCACCCACCTACGCTACCTAAGGTTTAGCTCCTTCTGGGTAAGGAGGTACTTCAAACTCTTGTGATCCGAAAAAATTACGTACTTCTCCCCGTATAAGTAATATCTCTATATCTTAAGTGTGAACACCACCGCAGCTAGCTCCAAATCATGGGTTGGGTAATTCACCTCGTGAGTCTTGAGTTGCCGAGACGCATACGCAACCACCTTCCCTTCTTGCATCAATACACATCCTAAGCCCACATACAATGCGTCACTATAGACGGTAAACTCCTTTCTAGGCACTGGCTGAACCAACACAAGGGCCTCCGTTAAAACTTTCTTGAGTTTTCCAAAACTCTCTTACTGCTTGTCCGTCCAAACAAACGGTACCCCCTTTCTCAACAACTTAGTTAAGGGTGCAGCTATTATTGAGAAGCCCTCAACAAACCGCCTATAGTATCCTGCCAAGCCCAGAAAACTTCAAATTTCTGCTACTGACTTGGGTGTTTTCCAGTCTAACAACGCTTCAACTTTTCGAGGATCCACCTTAATCCCCTCGGCTGACACCACATGTCCAAGAAAAGTAACCTCCCTTAGCCAGAATTCACACTTACTGAATTTGGCATACAACTGCTTCTCCTTCAAAGTTTGCAACACAATCCTTAAGTGTGCATCATGCTCATCCTCATCTCTTGAGTACACTAAAATGTCATCTATGAAAACTACCACGAACCGATCTAGATAAGGTTAGAAAACCCGATTCATGAGATCCATAAAAGCGGCAGGTGCATTCGTCAGCCGAAATGGCATCACCAAAAACTCGTAGTGCCTATAACTAGTTCTGAAGGCCGTCTTATGGATATCTGCTCCTTCACCCTCAATTGGTGATAACCCGAACGCAAGTCAATCTTTAAGAAAACAGAAGCTCCCTAAAATTGATAAAAAAAAGTCGGTCGAGGGTACTTGTTTTTAACAGTTAACTTGTTTAACTATCGATAGTCAATGCACATTTGCAAGGTTCCATCCTTCTTCTTCATGAATAATATCGGTATTCCCCATGGAGACACACTTGGTTTGATGAATCCTCGATCCAATAATTCCTGGATTTGTGCCTTAAGTTTCACCAACTTCTTTGGCGCCATCCGGTAAGAAGCGATAGACACCAGAGCCGTCCCAGGTAACAACTCGATTCCAAATTCTACCTTCCTGCTGGGTGGCAACCTAGGCAGCTCCTCCGAAAAGACATCCAAAAATTCCCTAACTATTTCCAACTCCTTGACAGTAGGGCTCTTAGCCTCCGTATTACTAATATAAGCCAAAAAGGCTTTGCATCCCTTTCGTACTAACTTCTCAGCCCTTAATGCCAAAATTACGTTCGACAGATAGTTTCGGCCTTCACCAATCATCACTACTTCCTTAACCTCTGCCGTTTTTAACACTATTCGCTTTACAGCGCAATCCAAAGTGGCTTGGTGCTTCACCAGCCAGTCCATACCTAATATTAAGTCGAATTTGCTAAACGACAGCTCCATCAAATCCGCTAAAAAGGTAACCCCTTAGACTACTAAGGGTACATTCCTAAACAACTTATTCACTTCTACGGACTGCCCTAACGGACTTATCACAGTCATCTCATTCGCAATAATTTCAAACATATCACCCAAAGATTCAGTCATAATGCATGCAACATATGAATGCGTCGATCCAATATCAATCAATGTCGTGTAAGGTAACTCGTAGATAAAGAACATACCCGTTATCACATCTAGAGCATCCTCATATTCTCGGGATGAGCAGCATAAACCAAAGCTAGCTGTATCACCTCAGCATGGCCTGCATTTCTGCCTGGTGCTCCACGTCTACGTCTATTGCTGTTACCGCCCCTGGCCTATCCACGACCCCTTGGTGGTAGTTGTCCACCCCTTGGTGGCTGAGCACCATCTTGACCTACAGTTGGCTCTCGACCTAGCGTTCGAGGGCAATCCTTGATCTTATACTCCATAGACCCACAAGCAAAATAAGCTCCCGTCCTCTTCCAATACTCGCCTCTATGGCTTTTCCCACAATCATCACAAGGTGGCACCCCTAGATTAGTAGCAGGGGGCCCTGCTCTAACTGGCCTGTTATTCCTGGCCCTAGCCCTAGGCCTCTGTCCAACACCCGGGGTCTCAGCCTCCTTCTATTTCTTACCCCTTTCTTTTTCTCGGTTTAAGCGCTCGGTGTGCTTAACCTCCTCCGCTATCATTGCTTTCTTCACCAATTTTGAGAAAACACGTTCCCTTTGTAAAGCTATCAGCACCCTGAGGGTATCTCTAAGTCCATCCTCAAATCTCACGCAACGCTCATACTCCGTTACCACTATTACTCTCGCATACCTACTAAGGCGTAGAAACTCCACCTCATACTCCGCCACCGATTTGTTCCCTTGCGTCGAGTTCAGGAACTCTTTCCTTCTAGCATCCACATAGCTTGCACCCATATACTTCCCTTGGAATGCAGCTTTGAAAAACTCCCAAGTGACCCGCTCCGGTTGGGTGCCCTCTTTCACCGTCAGCCACCACTGGTAGGCTTCTTCTCTAAGTAGTGACACGGCTCCTTTCAACTTTTACTCAGGTGAGCAGTCCAGGTCCTCCATTATCCTTTTAGTGGCCTCCAACCAATATTTCACCACATTAAGAGCCACGCCAGCCACGCCCTTAAAGATTTCAGCCCTGTTCGAACAAAGTCACTCTGGAATGGACCCCTGATTTCCAGTGCCATTATTGGGCCTAGCGACCCTTTCTAAAATTCTCAGCATTGCCTGCGATAATGCATCTTCTCCTGCGACCCGATCATACGGTCTATTCCCAGCCATAGGTGAGGCCGGAGCCTCTTCTACTCCAGCATCAGGCATATGGCCCGATGCCAATGATTCAACCCTAACACTTCTGCGGCCTCGGCCACGACCTCTCGCACTTCTTCTGACACTCATTGTTGATTCACATATTATTTGAATTAAAATTTTTATGAAGTTTTAGTTAGTTTAATAATTAACCCGATGTTTTATGGAAATTATTGAAGAGAAGATTGCTTTTGAAAATCCTCTACAGTTTCAAGTTCCTACGGGCTTTGGTTCCATTCTAACAAGATCACCTAAAGTAGTCCTCTAGCTAACTACTATATAACAATTCAAACAAATCTAAGAATAAAAGTACTTACTTGGTTTGACGTCGGAGACTCAGTGTGCCGCTCAGCAAGACTTCCCTTTTTCCAAAACATTGTGATTCCAAATTATTTTTTAAAAAAAACACAAAAAGAAATCAAGTAATAAGGCCCCAATTCACAGCCCGAGTTTTACAACCTGGGTTCTGATACCACTAAATGTAACACCCTAAATCCGGCCTAGACGTTATGGCCAAATCTGGAGCGTCACATTGAAGTGTTTTAGCGAAAATCGTGTTTTCATTGAAAACCCTTCTTAAAATAAAAGAAACCTTAACTATATAAAAAAACTTGTTCAAACATAAGATTGGTTAAAAATAAAGCACTTAGAAATTTAGTTGCGAAAGAGTGGAAAACATACTATAATTTAAGAAATCCATGTTCAACTTCTCGTGGTTACAGTGAAAATAATAATAATAATTAAAGTAATCCTAGCATAATGAAAACCTTATTACAATCTGGTCTGAGCATACTTAAAAAGAATAAAAACTTAAATGCTTAAAAAAAACCAAATCCGAATTATCTTGCTAGCCGGCTACCTAGAGTCCCTCCTGACATCGAACCTTCTACTGAGCATCACCTGAAAATAAAATAAAAGAGGGGGTGAGTTTTTACAAACTCAGTGTGTACAACCCTCGATGAAAAATAAGCATTGAAAGAAAAATCATCAAACATGCAATGCAATCCCATCCAAATTATCCGTCTGCTACACACCAACTTCGTCCCCCGTCACATCATGTGGGGATATAAATATCGACCCACCCAGCCCACACACCAATGGTAGCCCTATTGCGGAACTACCTTTATTTATATATTGGGTTTTAAAAGCCGTCAGTGGATCCACGATTGTTAGGCAACCATGCGATCCTCATATACTTCATCTGTTCCATAGGTCCCACCCCTTATGCAACCTAAGCAGAACATCATATATATGCATGGCACATCCATAAAACTTACATTCAACACCTAGGGGTATTTTGGTCATATTCGCCCTCAGGGGAATTTTGATACTTTTTCCTTAATTATGGTTTCCACTTGCCTTGGCCTGTTAACAAGTCCCACGAGCTAAGATGAACGAGTACTATGCACCAGGTAGGATTCCAGAGAGGAGGAGGTGGGTCATTAAGACCGCTTAAGTACCAAGCTCTCCCCAGATCCAATCCTAAACATGCATATACCCGTTGCCACACCTTAACCCTATGACTTGCCCATGGACTTAATTAATTAAGTCTTATGTAGTTATCGTATGCTAGGCCCAAAACCCCTTACAAAGCCCAAACAAAGTCACATACCTGTATCCGACCCATTAAGCCCAATCATGTTCATATGGCCCATTAGGCCCAAATCACCTATATATGGCCCATTAGGCCCAAATGACATTTATATGGCCCGCTTGGCCCAGTCATATTCATATTCATGCACGTATACCAATTCCCATCACATAGCATCAATATTCGATTTTTGCCTATTATGGGCCCAATAGCCAATCGGGCCCATTTAGCCTATTTTGGCCCGTATGGCCAAATCACAACCCAAGTCCACGGAATCTCCTGTGGGTCTCAGGCAACCTATCGGTGTCTCCCTTACGAGTATTCGCGCACTCACAAGACTACCGTAGCCAAACTTTCGGTATTTCGGCATTTCGACATTTCGGCATTTCAGCATTTTGACTTTTACTAAACTACCTGTATGTGCAGTGTAAGTACACACCTGGTAAGCAAACGTGATGCGATCTCCTTAGCCCAAACCTTAAGCCCAATCCTTAATCGCTTTTCCTTGAGTACGTATCCCTAGATCTGCACCAATCTTAACTATTAAAACCCACATAGTAGATGACTTGTATCTAACACAAGTCCCTTACCTTGCCTATGGCTATTCGGCCAACCTTAGTTAATGGAAGAGGAATACTTACCAAATCACAACACCTAAGGAACAATTTGGCAATGCGTTCAGATCTGAGATCCGATACTAATTCTCTACCACAGTTGATTAGAAAGAGTAAGGGACAATATATGATACTTAACAAAGAACCCGATTGGAAGAGCAACACTTACACTCGATTTGACCAAAGTAGAAGGAGTAGTGATTGCACCAAGGGTATTCGGCCAAAGAGGTTCGGCCCTTTACGATTTTGTATGGCAAAAGAGGGTTATTCAGCTCCAAGGAAAAGAAAGAAAAGTCAGTAATGAGGTAGATAAGAAATAGAATTTGGCACAAGAAAGGAGAAAAAGAAAAGAAGGCAGAGAGTTTTCGGTTTTTAGAGAAAAGAGTTTCTGGTAACTAAGATGCCCAGTTCCCCATTCAGCTCCATCACTTGTCCCTTCTCATCTCCTCATTTTTCTCCCTGATAACCCCTTAATCCCTTCCTTAATTTTCTCTCCTGAACACTTCCCTTGGAGTCCTCTTTCACGCCACTACCATCCTTCTAGAAGGCCAAAATTAAACTTCTTAAAACACTCAGCTAGGATTCAAAACTTGGACCTCCTTGCTAGCTATTAACGCCACCTCCCTACACCCTAAGTGGCGTCACTTAGCCACTCCACCACTAGGCTTTTTGATGTTATTTTCCCCTGACTTTATTTAAAAGCTGAACTACTTGCCAACCCTGATTCTTTTAATAATTAAATTATAATTTCTTCTACCCTTTAATTCAAAATCAACCCTTAACTAAGACCTACTAAAATTATTGCTTGGATAAGAATATTAAACACAATTTTATGAAAACTTAAAATAAAGAAAGTTTGGGATTTCGGGATTGTTGGGGCGTTACATGTTGTGCCTCAATTTCAGGTCTCCTAATGACTGGGTTAAGATCATTAAATACTGGCACAGCATATTGTCTTAAGGCTCTATCCCTATCGTCAGCAATAAGGATAGGATTTTGAGCAAGGTTTACTCCATTTCCTTGATTCATATTCTCGAAATTCATTCCTTCAGTCCTTCTCTGATTCGCTTGTCTTCTTCGCTGTCGAAAGGTTCGTTCTATCTCAGGGTTTACAGGGAGTAAGTCAATAATCTGGTCAATACTCATAAACACTTGAAATAATTACAGAAAAATTAAGTTATTTAAAAATAAAATTAAACCAAAATGTAAAACTAACAAATTCACAAATAATGGCTTTTTTTAAAACAGTCCCCGGCAACGACGCCAAAAACTTGGAACGACGGAAAAATGTGCAAGTGTACACAATCGCAACAAGTAATAAAGTGACAAGTAAATGTCGATTTATCGTACCCACAGGGACTGTAAAAAGAATTATTTATGAAATTAATTGTAAAACACTTTGGCGAGGTAAAAATAATTTGATTTTAAAAGATGGTCAAGAACTATATAAAAACTAAGTAAATAATTAAAATAAAACAAAGGAGTTCTAATGCACGATTTCAAATAAGATTTAATCAAGATAACATACTAGTGTTGGACTACTTATATTTTTTTAACATAGAATTATTAAACTCATGTTTACATTGTTACGAATAAATTCACAGCAACCCGGTAATTTGCTAACTTATGAACAAACTTACATGCAAAAGTCCATTCATCTCTTGACATATCCCTATGTCAATTCAACTGACTAAACAGATCCTAGTAAGCAAACATGTTATTGCACATACATACTCATTAAATTGAACTAATCTCTTGCATATCCCTATGTCAATTCAAACGATTAATAAAATCTAATAAGCATATAAAAGACTATGTGAGGTAACAAGGCATCCCTACCTTGAAACAGTTTAATCACAATAATCTTGCAAGTTATGTAAGGCAATAATATTGCCAGATACATTGCTAATTAAACCTTCAGCTACCTTAGAAGAATAAACATGCACTGATTAAGTACTGTGTCAATTAATTACAATTGCAATCCGTTTAAATAATTAATTCATTAGTTACCTCACAGTCATAGCGCAAGAATAACTTAGGCATGATTTTACTTAATCAAGCATCTTACCGAGGCTTATAACAACATAAACATGATTTTAACAATTCAAGCAGGTAGACTATAATCAACCCAAAACAAACTTAAGTTTAAGCTAAATTGATTAAAATAACCATTTCAATAGCATAAATGTTCATAAACATGTTCGTCAAAACAACAACAAAATTTAAAGAGATAGGGAACAAGAAGCAAATCCGGTTTTTCTCCGTGGCTTGACTAGTTGCTCCGCTCTTCGTTCTTCGTTGCCCTCGGCTATCAAGGTGGCTTATGAACACCTAATTTCTGCTCCAAAATGGCTGATGAGAGCCTCTTTCCCAAGAGAAGAAATCAGCACTTGAACAATAAGGGAAATGGGATGAAAAAAATGAGAGAAAAAGTGAGAGAGGAGAAGAGAGAATCAGAGAATGTTTTGGAATGGGGGATTCTTTGAATGATCAGTAAGAGGTGGCTTTTATAGCTGATTATGGCTGCTAAAAATAACAAATTTCAGAAGCCAAAGAGACCTCCTTTTGCCGGCCACACACATGGAAAAGTTGAGAGTTTCAACTTTGCTATTTTAAGCTTGGGGCAAATCTATAAAGCCATAATTTAAGGTGGGGTTTGAATGCAATTTAGAAGTCTTTTGAGGGCCTTTTTGCAAGAATATTTAATCAGCTAAAATGCTGATTTGGGTCAGCATATGGACGGTTCTGGGCCGCCTAATTGGTGGCTGGTTCGGTTCACTCAATATGGCTCGACCAGTGCGGTTCAACTGGACCCTTTCTCCATAATTAATTAAAAATAATTTATTTAACCCAAATTAAATGGGGAATAAATTAAAATTAATTAAATTATGAATTAATACACATTTTTGGACTGTCTTAGGCTGGAAATTAAACTGCCTCGATACTTCAAATTACTTCTCGGTTTTGTGCTTTCAGTAATGTCAGCCGAGCCAATTTTTGCCCTTTGCGCGAATATGTCGAAAATAGTCAAAATTAATCAAAATTAAGTATAAAATTAAATTAATTCACCATGTTCATATTTTTCACATGATTTAATTATTTTATAATATTTAATTATTTTTTGACAAGAATTTAACCGAATTTGCATGAATTTAAGTAAAATTGGGTATGAAAAAGTATATAAATTTTTGTGTTTCCAGACACTTACGACCATACAGAGCCTCGTAAGGTGCCATCTGAATACTTAACTGGAAACTGTTATTGTAGGCGAACTCGACTAATGGTAGATAATTCTCCTAACTACCTCAAAAATCGATAACACAACTCTTCAACATATCCTCCAGTATCTGAATCACCCTCTCAGATTGACCGTCGGTCTGAGGATGGAACGCAGTACTGAAGTCTAATCTTGAACCTAGAGCTTCATGTAACTTTTTCCAGAACCGAGACATGAAGAAAGGATCTTTATCAGAAATGATTGAGACCGGTACCCCATGCAGTCTCACTATCTCAGAAATGTAGAGCAATTTCTAAAAAGAAAAGTTGGTCCTAACCAGAACGTAGTGCGCAGACTTGGTCAATCGTTACTCTTTC
Source organism: Gossypium anomalum (assembly GCA_025698475.1). NCBI lineage: Eukaryota > Viridiplantae > Streptophyta > Magnoliopsida > Malvales > Malvaceae > Gossypium > Gossypium anomalum. The sequence goes on along the minus strand of CM046968.1, from coordinate 12,988,628 downwards.
CCACTTCCTTAGTGGAATCTTAACCGGTTGTAGTAAACCCAATGGTAACTGATGCTCAGCCTTAATTTGTTGACATGTCAAACATCGTGCCACAAAATTAGTAACCTTTTGTTTCAATCCCGACCACCAGTACAGTTTTCGAAGATCGCGGTACATCTTATTCCCTCCGGGATGCATAGTATAAGGGCTACTATGCGCCTCTCTCAGAATAGACTACCTCAGATCAGTATCATTCAGTACACAAATCTGACCACAAACATAAAGTACCCCATCATTATTCAGCCCAAAGTCCGTAGTGCTGCCACTATCCACCTGACGGAACCGAAGACCCAATGATTCATCCTCTAACTACCTATCCTGAATCTGTTCTATCCAAGTTGGTTTAACCTGCAGCTCAGCCAACAAACTTTTGTCGTCGAACAAACTAAGTCGAGCGAACATTACTCTCAGATTAGTCATTGCCCTTTGGCTCAACGCATTGGCCACCAGGATGGTACTCAATAGTATAATCGTAATCCTTAAGCAACTCGATCCATCTACGCTGCCTAAGTGATTGCACTCGCGATAAGTTTTAAATTTATAATTGATTGTACTTGAAACTAAATATTATCACAATAAAGGCAAGCGTACCTATAGAACAGTAGTATAGTTTATAGTAAGACCGGATGTCGAACCCACAGGAACTAAAAGTACTAGTATTAACCTTCTTTTATTATCTAACCTAAGAATAAGGGGAGTTGTTTTATCTAAACTAATTAACTAAACTAAGAATGCACAGAAAGTAATTTGGGAAAATACTTTTGGGGAAACTGATTGATTTAGACAATACCCAAGGAAGAATCCACCTAGACCTCTCTTATTATTTGACTCTGAACTAGACGATTTATTCACTTGACTTGGTTTGTAGAACTCCCTATATTACATTATTATCCCTCTCGAGACTAATAAAATCTAACCCTAGGTTGATTGATTTAAATCTCTTTCTAATTAAAACTCCTAGTGTTGCATTAACGCGATCTATGGATTCCCTTATTAGATTTGACTCTAATCCGACAGATTTCTGTCGTCCTATCTCTAGGATTACATGCAACTCCGCTTAATTATGAATGATCTACTCTTAGACAGATACTTTTACTCCTTTGAATAAGCACATCAATACTTGAATCAATACCCTGGAATATTAAAACAAGAATTAAGAATGCATAATTAATAAGAAATCAAGTATTTATCATATAATTCAGAAAATATTAATAAGATTCGTCTTAGGTTTCATCTCCCTTAGGTATTTAGGGGATTTAGTTCATAATTATAAAAGAAAACATCTCAGAAGAATAATGATGACAAAACATAAAGAAAACCCAAAAACCCCCGAAGGAAATTGAAGGGAGATCTTTAGTCTTGAAGGCGAATCCAGCTTCTGAGATGGATCAATCGGCTTTCTTTCAGTAATTCCTTACTTCTTACTTTCTGTGTATCTTTTAATCCTCCTCTAGGGTGTTTAAATAGACTTTCCAATGCCCAAAATAGCCCAAAAGTAGCCTTTTTCGAGTAGAACTAGACTTGGGTTCGTCAGAGACACGGCCGTGTGCCATGCTCGTGTGCAATTGCTTCAAATCATGTTCAAGACTGTTAAATAGACACGCCTGTGTTGGGATGACTTTAGGCCGTGTTAAAGTTAGCTAAAAAGTCACGGGCGTGTGGTCTACCCGTGTGAGGAAGTCCAGGCCACGTTGATTTCCCACGTTGGCCCATTTTCTCTATTTTTGGCCAGTTTTTCACTCTTTTTACTTTCCTATGCTCACCTAAGTATAATATATGAAATTAAAGGATTAGGAGCATCAAATTTCACAAATCTAATGATAACTCATCCAAAAATGTGCTAAGCATGGGATAAAAATATGTATAAATTGTGACTTATCAAATACCCCCACATTTAAGCATTTGCTTCTCCTCAAGCAAAATCCTCAATTCACAATTAAGAAACCATTTTTCTTAACTTATAATTCCTATTAATAATATCTCAAAATAATCCATAAGTAATCATACATTGAGAATTCAAATAAAAGAACATTAAAGTTTCAAACATTCCAAGTTGAGCATTTTATCACGAAAAGCATAAGTGTCTCCCTTTATCTAAGTAATCACCTTTGATTCAAAATATCACAGAGTTTAACATCCCACTAAAGATTCACTCAAATCACTCGAGGTGTTAAGGACAACAATTTTAGCACTCAACAGTCAATATGAAAAGTTATTACCATAGGCTTGCGTGAAAATCAAATCTCCACCACTATATATTAAGATGATACATCAATTAAAAGGTCTTTAGAGGGTTGTAACGTGGATTTGGTTAGGGGGTATGGTCACAAGCTAAAAGAGAAGGTTAGAATCGAGATTGAATTGAAAAATTACTTAACTAAAAAATACTAAAACTGACAAATTACATTCCTAATTTAGATAACCTAAATTTGAGCTTTTCTTCATGGATAACATCATTTTAACCTAAGCATTACATAATTTTTTTTAAGAATAAATCAAGTAACATAGAATTTTGCTAACTATCAAAAATAAAACATAGCTAAGCAATTTATTCAAATCAAATCTCGACAAAAATGGGGATCAAATTATTTTAGGGGATTTCAACAATAATGGGTTATGGGTTAATATTGGGGGCAAGTCAATAAATGGCTTGTTAGGCTCAAGGGGGTCATTAAAGGTTAATTATGAAGGTAGGCTTTTATGGAGTGAGTGGGTTAAACCTAAGTGCCTTTATCATCTTGACATATCAAATCAATGGTGTGATCTTGACATGCATAACCGAAGCAAGTTCTAGAATAACAAATCAATATTAACTTACTCATAGCAACAACAAAAGTGAGCATGGAAGAAATAGTATATGATCTAAAGGCTCAAGATCTCACAAAAATTATGGCTTTTTGATGTTAACCCTGTGAATTTCAATTCCAAGATAATACCTAAACTCGAGGAAATAATCTAAAATTTTAATACTTCAAAAATTAACTTATCATGCTTAATTCTCTAATTACTTAAAGTTGAAACCATCAATGCATAAATACCTAAGTTTTAATTCAAGATATATCAATAAAAATCATAAAATAATCAAAATTCATTCTAATAGTGATACGATTGATTCACGTAAGAATAAGACAAAATTCAGGGAATTTTCTGATAGTGCTATAAATAACCCCCCCACACTTAAGATGCACATTGTCCTCAATGTACAAAGATAAAATTAGTGGAAAATATAGACATAAGATCATAAGATAGGGAGAGAAGTGAAACTTCCTGAATGTCAAATGGATTCCTTGAATTGTAGTTATGAAAAGTAATCGGCTAAGGCAATAAGGAGGATACTCCGGTGGTGGTAGAGGTTATGTTCCACAACCATAGTGTCCGGCAAAGAGGTTATCACGATGGTTGGGCAAGACATGGCAATCGTGGAGAACTTTTTCCAGTGGAGTTGTAAGTTCCTAAGTAATAGTAAGCTTTGGAGCTCTTTGTAACTGCGATAAAATCAATAACTCTTTAGGAATATAGAGAAGCATGATTACTCAGAAAGAAATAGCCGAAAACATAATGTACTTAATATAACTTGTAATACCTAAAA